>JAWMRA010000078.1:88990353-89283274 GCA_035584735.1 Pseudotriccus pelzelni | reverse complement strand
TCTATCTATCTATCTATCTATCTATCTATCTATCTATCTATCTATCTATCTATCTATCTATCTATCTATCTTTCTTTTAAATTTGAGGGCAAAGATAATTACCTGATATCTGGATATTTACTGACTAAAGTTGAAACTTCCAGATAGAGCAGTGAAGGATCAGTCAGCTTGATAACTTCTGCAATAGCTTCAATGATGTCACAGAGCCCTTCAGTGTCCTCTCCAGAGCCCTGCAAAAGTAAAAAAAAACAAAAACAAAACTAAAAAAGCCCCAAAATCATAGCAATGCTCCCCAAATCTACAAACAGTCCTTAAATTAATATTTTGTCCAAAAATGCTCTTGAATTTCCTGAAGAGATGAATTTTCAGACATTAAAAACCCCAAAATATTTGTGAATTGTCACCATAATTCCCTTCTCTCTTTCCCTGTTCTTCATTCAGAAACCTACCCTAGAATATCAGTGAAGAAAGTCATGTCCTACAAACAATGTTATATTTATCTACATGGTGTTACATTCTAGTCTTGAACTTTGGATAATCTACCAGCATAAACATTAGGAATAATTGATGTGGAAGCCAGATCTCTTCTGAAACATTACTTAAAAACTGGCCCTGCATTAGATTCCTTCTAATCATCTGGCCAGCAAAGCAGCTTTCAATGACTGATCAACTGAACTTTAGCTATTTAATCTCTGGACTATTTTTAGTGCTCTTAGCTCCAGGTCATCTGGTTCTGCCAATGTGGTATTGTTTGTTTCATTTATTCCACATCATCTTCTATCAATACCTTAATCTGAACAGATCTCATATAGAATCCCACATCGTGAAGGCATCTGATGCAGGAGTTGCCCCAACATCTTCCACAGCGAGCAGGGATGAACTCCGCCAGTTTTTCAGGCTTTATCTTTCTATGCATTCTTTTTGCATTTTGTCACATGTTGGCCCTAGGACCTTTCCTGAAGATTCCTGTTCCTTATGCACTTAAAAATCTTAGGCCTACCTTATACATTGGTTCTCAAATATTTGGCCTGTCTTTTCTATTTCTACTGCACTTTAAATGAGGTCAACATAATTATCTTGTTGATCCAAATGAATACACAGCATGCTCCTTAGGTAATAAGTAACTGCACCTGTTCAATGCCAGGTCACCTTTTCTTCTGGCTAGGAAAAGCAAAGCCCGATATTTTAAATATTTTTTCCTAAACAAACAACTAACTGCCTTTTTTTTTTACTTACTATTATGAATTCAGGGTACCTACCTCTGTGAGGCCATTCAAATATTCAGCAGCAGAGAGCTGCATAAGCACAAAGCAGTAGAAACTGGTGCTCGGGAATTTTAGCAGCAGGCCTGTGCGTTCAGAAACTCTGTCTATGCCCTCATCTGGCATCCTTCATATTTACAAGTCACTCAACATTTTGGAGACATGGAGATCTAACCCTAGCTGTTTTCCCCAAGCAGTAAACATGTGCGGTTTATTCTAAATTACGAGATTAACAGCATTACCCAAAGCAAATACCTACAGCTGCAAGCTTCTTAAACAAAAATCTGAACTGTTCTGCTTCTTTGATCATTCTTTCTGCACCCTCTTTTCTTTCTTCCGCATTCTTGAAAGATATACGTTTCAACATGATTGCTCTGATGTATTCCACAACTACTCTCCGATGGGCCTCAAGAGTCATTGTCTGAAAGAAAAGAAAAAGGTGGTGGATTATGCCAGTGATACCTGCAAAGGTAGCCATTACTTTTAGGCTTTGGACAATTATGTGGCTTTGAACTGTGTATCTGCACTTATTCACCAGTATACAGTTTTTGCTACTGCTATTTTATGTGGGTTTAGATATTCACAGTGCTAACAGAAATGAAAGTCTGTCCCTCCCTAATGATGTGCCAATTATGAGAAACAAATCCAAGATATCTCTAATGACACGTCTGAATTATTTTTGAGGAGCACCAAAGACAGAAGAACAAACACGAAGTGATCGTCCAAACATGGATAACCTTTAGAACGGACCTGTGCCTGGCCTTGCAGCCTTGCTCTTTGGATCTCTGGTCAAGGAATGACCAGTCACCGCAGAGGCTTCTGCTGATCAACTCTGGTACATTGCATAAAGCACTGCAAATCTTGCCCACGTTATCTGGGTCAAGTCTGGTAAGAAACCTGGTGAGCCAGCAGCAATTACTTTCTCAGATCTTCCTTGACTTTTCTGATGTCTACACCTGTCATCTTTTTATAGGAAATAGCTACTGGTACCTAAGTGAAGCATCTGGTATTGGTGCAAGAGTAATGTGGATGTTTGGAAATAAAGAACAAAACCAAAACCAGAAAACCTTCACGTGCTTATTTTTTAACAGTAATGTAAGGAGAGTCCTTAAATCCCACAAGTTCTCCGGTGTGTTTCCTTCCCCTAATCATGGTGGCAGAGTTACTTACAGTTAAGAAAAAGCTGGCATTATGGGTAGTCACAAACTTTTTACTGTGTTTTTTTAGTAGCATGTATTAAGATTCAGTTTCAATCAACGTGTTCTTCAGTCAAGATTTGGAGAAAGGTTTCAGGAAAGAGAGAAAAGGGAGGAAAAAAGGGAGAAAACAGCAGATCACAAAGTATTGGAAGTGACAGCCCTCACACAGGACACAGAAAATACAATTTCAAGTTCTGCTTTCAAGAGTGTGCAGAAATACCAGAATTTACTGTTTGTTCAGGGATGGCTTCTCTTGCATTGGTGGAATTGATGCCAATTACATGGAGGAAAATGAACTGCACGGAACAGACTGTGGGAGAGTGACATGTATGCCCCATCCTGCTGAAAAGTGAGAAAAACAGCTCTACTACAACTGAGAACACTCCAGAAAAGCCAATGGTGTGATGGTGGGGCATTCACTTTACACCTGAGAAACACAGCAAAGCCGAATGACTGTTAGATCCAGATCCCCTTTGTTCCAGAACAGTGTCCTTCCCACTGGGCTACAGGCTTCTTGCAGGTGCTTTGTTCACGGGAAACAAAGGTGTGTCTCATCCAGTACTAGAACACACAGTGTCGTGTATGGGAGATTTTTTTGTGCTGGGAGACAGTGGAATAGCAGATATGATGAATGTCAAAAAACCTGTTTGTAATCTTCTTCCCCACAAGGTGGCAATAAATGCTACATGATGAAACACATGTGATTGCAGAGATTGGAAACTCACACTAAGCATGGAAAAGAAAGCTGTTCCATGGATAAAGACTAATTCTGGGGTCAACCTAACTTATTTTGTGCCCTTTTTCTGAACTGAAAATGCGTATTATTCACTTAATAACCTTTAGGTTGTGCAAATACTGACGGTTAAGAGATCATCAGAGAAACTCTAAGGAGTTCCCTTTATCACTTTAAGAACTAAGGTAAGAAAGAGTAAGTGTATGATTTGGAGACTGTCTTTTAAGCCCTTCTACTTAGTACTACCTAAGTACTGATCTTGCTAGATTCAAGCAGTTTCTTAAGTCTTGGGGAATCATTTAAGACATGCTGTCTTAACTACTCTAACCTGACCTTTCATATTATTGTACTTGTTTCTATCAATAGAGAAATCCAGATATCCTTTGACAGACCACAGGGAAAAAAAAAGATAACCTAACCTAGCGTGTTATGCTGTTCTAAGAGCACTTTAAACATAGCTGTGCATTTGTTAAGGCACCAAATTCACTAAGCTTCCTTGTATACATTAAAACTAGGAATTATTTGATGTGCGTTTATAAAAAAAAGTGATTACAGACCAGCAAAACTCATTTCAGAAAAGCTAATTTTATCTGACTACAAACTTCTGAGGAGAAGTAGAAAAGTACAAGCTGGTAAGAATATCTAGTAACACGCCAATAAATTTTCTGGACTAAATCCTGCAACTTAGATCTGTCTGACAATATTTTATGGCTGTGAACAAAAAGGGTGAGAAAGAAACAGCAGATTCAGACTTCTGCAATATGATGATGATGATGAACACTTTTGCATTTTTAGTGATGAATCAATTCCAATTTTTGTACTCCAGTTCTGAATTCCATCCACAGATTCACACAATATGCCAAGTTGGAAGGAATCCACAAGGATCACTGAGTCCAACTCCAGGCCCTGCACAGGACAATCCCCAAAAGTCACACCGTGTGCCTGAGAGTATCATCCAAATGCTTCTTGAACTCTGTCAGGCTTGGTGCTGTGATCACTTTCCTGGGGAGCCTGTTTCAGCACCCAACCACCCTCTGGACGAAGAACATTTTCCTAATATCCAACCTAAACCTCCCCTGACACAACTTCAGGCCATTCCCTCGGGTCCTGTCATTGGTCACCACACAGAAGAGATCACCGCCCCTCCTCTTCCCGTTACAAGGAAGTTGTAGACTGCAATAAGATCTCCCTTCACATTTAGTATTCAGAAATTCCGAATCAACATGATATTAAGAGCACATTAGTGAAGTATCACAGAATATTTTGCACCTACCTTTTTATATGGCTTTTTTATTTTTGCAAAGTCATTGAAATAATCCTCTACAGTGACACAGATAGTCCCCACTGCATTAGACCCCATCAACCACTTCTTTGTCATCAGCTCATTGAGGTGCGGCTGAGAAGGTAAAGAACAATAGATCAGACTGAATTTTTGACAGTTTCATTGTATCAGTGCAGTTACTAAAAAATGTGAGACAATTTTAACTGTCATACATTTCTAAACTACACTGCTCCCACATCTTCTCTCATGTGTGAGTCATTCAAGGTGTTTACATTAATTCAGAATTTTATTACAAATTTACCAAGTCCCAGGGCATCTTTCTTCACCCCTACCATTTCTCTAATTTAATTGCCTCCCTACCCATACTTCCAATTTCATTTTAGTAGGAATTTTTTCCCCTGAGGAATTCCATACAAGAAGCTAGAATTCCTAAACATGGAAATCTATCAATCAGAAAGGGCTGGCCTCTAGAATCAATTAAGCATCTTACTGCAGGTGAACTGTACCTCTTCTGATGACAACTTAGCAACAGCAGTGGTTTTCCAAATAATTCTTCAAACTCAACAACATAAGACTAACTACAATCTGCTAGAAAATATTAACTATATACAAAGCACCTGCCTGAAGTCATCCTGTGAAACACAATTAAGCAACTTTCCAGACTCCTACATGCAAACTATACCAGGGAAGAACAATGCTAACGTTTACCGGTGTTTTGCTAGCACAACACACATCTTATACGTTTAGCAATCAAAAGGCTCCACAACTACTTCCTTCCTAAATTATCTTTCCTTTAAAAATAATATTTCTGAGTTTTTTGAGGAAAAAAGTTTTAACCTCTAAATCCATGAAGACTTCATCTAGCAGGCTAGAGCATCCTTCTTTGGCAATGATGTCTAAAGTAGCATCCATGTTTGCATGACTGATTGACAATGTGTCTTCCATTTCCATTTTCAAGTATTTTCTTTTCAGACTGATTATAGATTCTCTGTGACGCAAAGAAAAAAAGCTTTTCATCATCCACTGATGCACAATTTTTGAAGTGCATACACAGAAAAAGACATAGCAGATAGTTATTTTTGCGAGTGGAAACAATGTGTGCCACTTGCTCTGGAAGCCTTCATTTACTCTCCAGCACGATTTTACATTGATCAGCCTAGACTACCTGTGTGTTAATGATTTGTAGACCTGACAGTGGCAGCAGATATGGATGAATAAGGTGTTGGACTGCTGAACACTGAAACATGAGCCCCGTTCTGGTACTCTTAAAAGAAGGTCTACCTTTACTTTTCTCCAGCTCAGTTTGCCTTGAGCACACTGCTTGAAAATGATTTGTGAGAGATCCCATGTAAGAAAAGATGGCAGATCCCAGTCAAACTAAATGAAATGACCTTTCCAGATTCTGGAAGCTGAAAACAAGTTTTTCTTTGTCAATGAAATTTTTGGAATAACAAGTGGTTTTTCACCAGTGAGGGGCAAGCACAATACCTGCCTTTTAAAATGGCAATATCTTTAAACCTGTTGCCTTTTGTAACTCAGCTAAACTATCTTAACTGAAACCCTCTTTGTATACAGAAGAAGAGAAGGTCCTTGGAACAGGGAGTATTACAAATGAAATATCTATAGCTATTTTTCTCACAATATATGCATGCAAGAACATGCAGACTTACTTAAAGGTTTGACAGTTGTTGATGACTGCAATCATGTACTGAACATAGCATTGAGGATACTGACGATTTTTCAGATGATCTTCTTTATACAACTGTGCTTCATCTTTGTACCTGTAACATATGCAAGGAATGGCATTAAACAGACACAAATATGTAATTACTTAAGTACACCCATAGGTCTAAATGCTCCATAAGGGCTTGGGTATTTTATAAAGGGCTTGTTGCTCATGTGATGTTTAGTCTCTCTGTTCTGGGCAGAATCCAGCCAAGGAGGTGTCTTCTGTCTTCCTTACGATAAATAGATATAAATGTGAGATATAAAAGAAAGCAAAACCAACTCAAAAAATTAGAGCCATTTACAGAGTGGAACTGAAAGTGTCAATCACCCGCACAGAAGAACTTCTGCAGTGAAACTGGGGAAGGGAAGAAGCAAGAAAGAAAAGGAAAGGGAAGAAAAGCTTGGTTGGCATGAAGAAAGACAAAGCAATATAGAAACAAAGAAACAACGAAAAAACAAGAATTGGAATTGTAGGAACAAAGAGAGACCAAGGCAGGATAAAGCAGCTGTATTTTAAACATTATGTTACCTGGTTAGAAATGAATTCATTTGCTGAAGACATAGAAGGAGTACCTTTGTTTTCAAATCTTCATTTATCTGAGCAGCCACCTGAAGATTCTGCTCAAACATCTAAGACGAAAATAGATTAAATATAAAAAGAAGCCTTTATTGGTGGTAAACCAAAGACAGAAGTCCTACCTTGCTGGAGATGCTCTCTAGCACCAGTTCCACGAATGCTTTGTGTTGGTTTTTTTTGGTGGTTGCTTTTTTTGTTGTTGTTGGTTTTGGTTTCTGGTTTTTTTTTTAACAAGCCTAACAACTGCTGCTGACTAAACCAAAAGTCACTATTTCCATAAGAATAATTAATATATTACTGACAACGATTAATGCATGCTGCAGTTTTCTGCTGATACTGAAAACAGCTGCATGCTTTCTTCATCAAACAGTACTTAATATCTTTAATTCAGTAGTGATTTGGCTTTACAGCGTATCTAAGTTTTTGGGTCAGCTCCTGTACTTAGTAATGAATAACCTTATAACTCAAATTCTTTTGGTTTTCCCATACATGAAAGTAGTCAGCTCACATTATCAAAGTGAAGGGGCCCCTAAACTTTAGAAACACAAGCAGGCAGAAGATCTAGGTGACCTATGGGCAACTGTGTTTGAGAGAAAGGGAACTGGAAAGGAAGGGTACAAAACCAGGCGGGGAAACGTGAGCTGCTTTTATGCTGAGATGATTCTAAAAGTTTCACTGCTACCTGGATCTCAACACTTCAGTCTTTGACAGCATAACCCTAGAGCCAATCAGCCACCACTTTCTTTGACATCACACACTTTCTGAAAACGATTAGATGAAGTCAACCTTGGCCATAATACAAAGAAATTGTGAAAGAATGTACCAAAAATCCTGGTATAAGCCAGGAAAATAATTAAGTGGGAAACAAATGCAGGAAGAAGAGATTTTCATTAAAGTTACCTAACAAAACATTTGTAAAGAAAAATTAGAAAATAAGCATAATAAGCTGACGTTTTTCTGCTTGATAAAGATCACTTTCAAAACTTTCCACTACTGACAACAGGGTGGTGCAAGTTTGGGTATTTTTATGGTCTTTTTTTTTTTTTAAGAGCTTGGAAATAGCTTTATCTTTTCTGTTTTAAGGATATTTAATAATTTGGATGGGCATTAATGTTAACCGAAGTAGCATATAAAACAACAACAGTTTTGACTTTTAATGGAACTTTTTATTCTAGTATTAAGGTGTTTGTGTAATGAATAACTTATAGAAACACACATGCCTAACTACCTCAGCACCATGTCAACAAACGGCCTAACTCAGCACTCTATTAACAAACACCGTCCTAATAACTTATGAACATCTCATCTGGTAGGCTTATTATATATACATTATTATTATTATACTAAAAATTTGTATCAGGAGACCTACGTAAAAGCAGTTAACTAAACACAAATATGCTGAACAGGCTGGGAAAAATGTATTTCTAATCTACACATAAAAAGAGCATAGTCTTTAAGCGTTAATGTGAAAAAGGCAAATAAAACCCCCTCCAACTAACAACTCTACAGGAAAAAAACCCTATTATACTTCAAAGACATAGAAACAATGACATTCCAAAATGTTGGATTTCCCCCTCACATCCCTTCACTCCCCCAAATCCATGTACTGCTTCTGTAGGTTTTCTAAAATAACCAAGTTCTCTTATACCTGAAAAACAATAGCTGGGAGTGTAGTCTGATAGTACCCATCTTGATCTGCTTCTGGTTCAGTTTCTTTTATCCAGTCTTTTTTATCCGTCTCTAGTGCTTTTCGTAGCCAGCCGATGATGTTAGACTTCATTATAGAAAGCAACCAAGAGAAACAAAAGATTTTTTAATTTAATACAACAAAACAATATCTGCTACAATATCTGGAATAATAGTCAATTCCACAATGAAGAGTGGCACAGTAACAGACAATGTTGACCATTTTCATCATTCCTACAGGATATAGGTAACAGGGAAAAATTAAAATTTGCACTGACAAAGGTTAGTACTGGTACACTAGTGATGCAGTTTAAAGCTTATGCACATTTTGGAAGGCGAGTGCTCCTAACACAAAGGGTAAGTCAGTTTGTCAGAATAAACATGCTTACTAACTTTGAAAGCATTTATTAAGGCTCAGGCTTTAAGTTTCAAACTGAATTTTTCAACAACTGAAAAAATTAGGGTAAAACTTAATGCAGAAAAAATAGCACATTTCTGCTCATAGTTCCTTTTACACCTACGTTTTAGGAAACTGATGTTTGTTACTGCTGGGGACAAAAACCCAGGCTCAGACTGAATGGGTTGTGTTTCTTGGAACTTGAGTGCTGCAGAACACAGTGATGGATACAATAGTTGGCTCTCCTCCCATCCGACAAGCTCATTATACAGCAAACGGACATTAAGATCGACTGTTTTTAAAACTCGATCAAGCCAGTTTTCTGCATGACACATAGCAGACCTATTCACAAGAGCAGACAGTAAAGACCAGCATACATATTTGCTAAATATGTAATTGGATTCTTTGATTTCTTTCTTGGTTGCGTATTTTCTGCCTTTATTCTACTTTGTTCACATTTGCTTAAAACGCCTAGTAATATTCTTACTTCTTTCCAGTATGTAACAGGCATGTACAGTAAGGGTAAAGAAGTCCACATAGTACCATCTTCAATTATGTGAAACTGTGTAGTATCTTTTTTTCCTCATAAGCATGGGAACTACTTTGATGAGACATGATTTTCAAAGAAGAACTGATCTTTTAAAAGCCAGCAGCCCAAGGGACTTTTTTTCACCTCAAGATCAGCATTTGCTGATGAGGTGATTGAAAAAAAATTAATCTGCTAGAAATCTGTTAAAATCTATTAGCATTTTATTTCTTAGGAAAATGAGACATTTTTATTGATGTAAAGATCAAGGTTTAAGTTGATAGTCACAATTAGGAAATACTTTCATTTACCCAAATAGAACTAGTTATATTTTGTTTATAAACACTTTTAGACAACATCAAAAGAAATAAAGTAGAAGTAAAACAAATAAGTAATTTCAGTATTTTCTGCCTTAAAAAAAAGATACTTCCAAACATCAAAACCAGCAAAAAGAAAACCACTCTGTTTAACAGAGTAGCAGCTTTAGGTTCTATAAATATTCTATACATAACATTTTCCAGTAAGTAGGGAAAAAACAATTCTGAAAACCCCGTATAGGTATATTTTTTCATCCTAACTGAGGTCAAAATGAATTCAAAGGCATTTCCCGGATCAAGATAAAAGTAGCTTGAGAAAACAAACCAATGTTTTTTTGGTCCTAAAGGTAAGTACAGAAAAAATAAACTTGCATAAAAGTCCTAATAAAGCTAATGTGAAGCAGAGCCTCTACTGGCAACTCCCCTGAGACATAACAAGATTGTTTCATATTATTGTGATGAGTATCAAGTCTGAGTAATTGCTGTTACTAGACATATTTTAGTAGCTGACACATCCAAAGAAACATGAAAATTTCCCTCCTCTGCTTGGCAGAGCTCCTAAACTTAGGAGGAATAGGAATTCATTGAACAATATAAGAACAGCAAGTCCAAAGTTACAACCATCCAAACATCCAGTCAATCAGTGGATCTTTAAAGAAAAATACATTAACAAACCTGACAACCACATAATGATTGCTTTGCCAGGTAGTTGACCAATTTCTAGCAACTCTTAGGATAGCCAAGAAGCACTGCCTTCATGTTTAAGATGCACATGAAAGGGCATCCACAAAAGGAAATTATGCTCAGGCAGTTGACAGGCATGAAAAGAGAAGGGCTGTTAAAAGAACTGAACTGACAAACATGAACCTCCTCATTACCTTCAAAAGATCACATCTGTAACAAATGTTGATGTAGTTACTATAGGAACCAAGCTGCATTCAGTGTTTTCTAAGTATAGTAATACCTAACATACTAGGACTGTAGATTTAGGCATAAGAATACTGGAATTCCTTCCTTTCTAAGAAATTATTAGTAATAGTCTGTAAAGCATAACTCCTTGAAATATCATGGCTCATATCTATAAAATCATCTGATTGTAACTTTATAAAGAAACCTACACATAGGATATGAAAATATATAAAAGTAATGGTGTCGGATTCACATTTGTCACATTAGTTGTCTCAGAAGGAGGAACAGCACTGAGGGACTAATGCAGCTATAAACTCATTTGAAGGTGTCTTTGCAATATTATTACTTACAGTAAGCGTTGACATATACTTGCTGAGAAGCTGGTCTACCACATTTTGTGAAAGCAGAGGATCCAGAGAATTTACATCCACTTCTGGAGACAGTTCTGAATTTCCCATCATCTCCGCACTGAATTAAAAAAAAAAAAAGACAACACAAAAACCTTGCAGATTAGTAAAGAAAAATTATATAAAAAGATTACGCAACTTTTTCTGTATGTCCACTGTAAAGGGCAATTTTCCAATACCTACACGTGTCAAAAAGTTCTTAATAGTAACTGCAACAATAAGAGTGTTTACAAGGAATGTATATAAAACTACATAAATGAAAGAGCAGAATGCAAAAGCTATAGCCCAGCATATAACAAAAAACATTTCAGACATTTAAATATTCAACCCTCCCATACATCCTCCTGACATCTATTAGTAATTATTTAAAACAAAATTAGTGATTATTTAAAAAGAAAAAAACCCCAACAGGTTCAATCTGTGGGCTCTTAACAGGGGACTTTTTAATATGTCTTTTAAATTTCAGAGGTGATGACAGACAATTTACACATTTTGAAATTTAGAATGGGGAAGATCAGTGACAGTTTTTTTTGTTGTGCTCAGTTCCTCAAAAGAGCTTCTATTTTGCTACTTGTATCACATCTATATAAAAATTAAAATATATCAAGAGAAAATCTATCTGTGCTTCCTGTCTCAGTAGAGAATATAGCTAATACAAGGGAGAGGCATCTTTCATGACAAATCAAAAGTGCACTGCATGTGTACTGTATAACAGCACTTGCTTGCAAAGGACAGTTCTTGACTTTATAGAATTTGAAAGAAACTAGAGCAACCTTCAAAAATATTCTGATAAGGATTATATAAAATGAATACAGTGATATTTGGCATCTATATATAATAAGATTATACAATGAGTGGCTTGTGCGATTAAAAAAACACCCAAAGCTACGCCGAAGCACAAGACCTCTGATATTTCATGCTCAAAAAAATCAATAGCTCAAAACCACACTCTTCAAAGAGTGGTTTATTAGAGTTGATGGAAATATATTCAATCATAATAACATGAATTGTTTCACATTCCATTTAAAGTGTGCTTTTCAGAAGGAAACCACAAATTCTGTATTTGGAGTGGCTACTATAAAAACAGATAGCAACTTAAAAATAAATTCCTAAACAAGTGTCCAGTTTGTATGGTTCTGCAAGTTGAAATTGTTCTGCAGTCAGTCAGCATAGTGGTGCTTCCATATCATGAAAAAAATAAATCTCAAAGCACTGAAAAAGCCACTACAGCTAACCAGTTAAATACCAAAATTCTAGTCTTTGAAACCGTAAAAGCTACTGTGACTGAACACTCTACACTTGTAACACCTTCCTGAGCCTGTAGGAAAAGAGACTGAAGTGGCTCAATCTATTCTATTCAGAAAACGGAATTCCATTCTGTTGCTATTTACTGAAAGAATACACGTATTAATAGCAGGACCTGCTCTAGGTTGATTTAGGGGAAATGTGAGAAGCTGTTTATGACACTGTGCCATGTTAGAAAGTATTTCTAGCCTCATTATACCTCATTATCCTTGTTCACAAGGCTACAGAGACATTAACAAGATACATAGTAACATTCCTTCTGTTCCTTAGAGTGAAGATTGTTGACACTATCTGTAGCAATGGTGGCTCTGGCTTTGCTCTCTCGCTTTGCCCTGCCGCTGATGGAATGCCCGGATTGAGAGAGCTTTAGGTCTGAAGTCTCTAACTCAATAACAATACACTTTGCTTTCTGGGGAAGGGTAGAAGGGCAATTTTCATTCATTGCAGAGTTATTCCTCTGGCCTTCAAAAGAAGAAAAGGCCAATTAACTCGGCTTTTTATTAGTGGCTACATCTCTTATATACCCTGCATGAGTAAGTAAGTATGCAATGCGGATGGTCTTCATTGTTCCTTGCAGGGAAGAAAAAGTAGGAGAACTTTGCCGTGTAGACTAAAGCCCAGAGTTCTGAACACAAAATGAATCTTAAAAGCTGGTTATAAAAATTCACCAGAACAGTATTATCTCCTACTTATTTACTTTACACCAAGCATTCAACTTGCTTCATAAGCAAGATTGAACAATTGAAGACGGCAAAAGTACACACAGCACAGAATCTGGATCAGTGCCAGCTATTCAGAACAGGATTACAGTCATACACCACAGAAAGGCTAGCAGCACTTTTCCTAAACAAATGAGTTGCTCTAGTAACTACACGCCAGCAGAAACTAAACAGTCGTCATTTGCGCCGTTTCTACCTAGAGGATGGGAAAAAAAAAAAAGGAGGCAAAAAAATTTCTACAAAACTTAAGTTATCCCAGCAAATCACACAACTCAAAAGAAATGTGTCTATCAGAGGAAATAAACTACTAGCAGAAATCCTCCTACATTAACAAATCACCACAGAGTTTTGAGAGAAATCCTGAAGGAAGTTACTACATTCTTTCCATTTAACAGTAATGAAGCAACTGAAATAGTCCCAACCCCTGTAAAAAAGAACAACAGAAAGTTAATAACAATACAGATCTTCCTGGGCTGTGGCTACAACAAACATTTTGGTCCACACCAAGCTCTCAGCCTCTTCTGCTCTTCCCAATTCTTCACCAATCTGGTACACAAATAGAAGGGGACTGCAGCTTCAAGCAGGTCTTCAACTGCATTAAAACTTTAAGCAACTCAAAATTACGTATTAGAAAACGTAAACAAGTTTTAAGGAGCAATTGCCAGAAAGCAAAATGTGTAACAAATAGTAAAGAGCTTGTTGTTTTGATATTATCCTTTTTTATCTTCTTGTATGTTCATACACATGCAAATATTAAAACACTATATTTTGCACGCTTACTCTCAGCTAACAGAAAATATAAGGGGGCCTTACCTGTTGTATGTGTTTAAAACCCAAGTTAAAAGGCTAACAATCTCATTTGCTTCCAGATCCTCTGCAGCAAGTTCTTGCATTCGGGTGGCCAAAGCTTGATGGTACATGTTTAGCAATCTGTTGAAAATGTCATAATGCGGAGGAAAACATTGATCCAGCAGGGTCTTAGCCACGAGCAGGTCATCAAGGACGTATTTACGGATGATTTCTAGGTGCCGCACGAGCCACATTTTGTCAGACTCTCTAGTATCTGCCTGAGTGCCTTCAATTCGTGTGCTCACAGTTCTTTCCAAAATGTTGAACATTTTTTCTTTCCACTTCTTTGGTCTGCCAGGAGGTATGAACCCAGTCTGTTTTTTCCGGTCCAACATGCGCCTGTCGATTTTCTCCTCCCGATCAATTATCCTCACAACAGAAACAAGCAAGGTTGGATCTCTACGGACTGTGACAAGGGATCTTTGAACCACCATCCAAAGCTGCTTTGCCAATTCCTCAGACAGTTTCTGCATATCCCCAAAGTATGTATGGATGAGGTTCATGTCATGTGTGTTTTTGCTGTCCATGCGATACTGCTCATACATCAGGTTATCACGAGAGCACTCCAAATCCATCAGCTTTCTATGAGCTTGCAGAAGTTCCCCTCGCTCAATCAGGTCGTGGGTCTCCCTCACTATCTCTGGAACTGAAAGAAAGGCAAAGAAGAAGAAAAATCACAAAGGGTACACCGCCACACAATCAAAATACAAAAAATAAATACAAGATAATAAAAGCACTGGGAAAAAAGCCAGAGAACAGCTGTAGGAATTATTTTTAAATAATTTAAATGAAACTATTTTGAAATATTAAAAAACTGTTAGTAAATGCTATACTTTATACATTATTTTATACATCAATGTAACTTTATACATTATTAACTACAGTGATCCATTTTGATCAGTGGCTAAACAAAGATCACAGTGCCAACAGAGCATAATTTCCTCTTTCCCTCACACCCCTAATAAATGAATCCAGGAAGGTCTACTATGAAACAAATCGCAGTATTAGCCTTCTTATACCGTACACAAAAAGCTCTTAACTTTCCTGACTAAAAGTCACTTACTCTGCTGAACCTGAGGCTGCATAAACCCAACAAATGCCAAATTTTACCTCCTCCTTGAAAGAACAGTTTTTGCCCACTTAAGGAACACAGGAAAAATAGGGATAATTACTTATGCTGCTTAACTATTTAGAAGCTTTTATTTCTTTATTATTTTTCAGTATTTGAGGAATAATGCAGAAGAGGATTAGGATTCTGTGGGGCAAAATCTGAAAAATCTCAGCAGAAAAATTGTAACTGTGAAAAAGACAGTTACTGATAAAACTGGCAGCCACCAGAAAGGTTTAATGATTGTAACTGTCTTTTGAATCATGACAAAAATCACTTAGTTTATAAAACATTTTATGATCTCTGAGCAAAACAAGTATACTGTTTAGCAATTCCAGTGGGAGATGCTTCATACTAAAATCTCCTCATTACCTGAGAAGAAAAGGCTTATTGTCTCAATTGCATTCATCTGTGCAAAAGGAAACAACACAAACAAAACACCAGAAACAAAACAACTCAGCACTGGAACATGCATAATTTTGTTGTTCTTTGTTTTTAACTGCTAGGCATCGGATGTAAACAGTGCTCTTTTTCTCTAAGTTGCATACTTTATCCCAGTTTGGTACTGCAACAGTTGGATACAGGCTGAGGGAGAGTAAACTAATCAAACTGGTATGACTGGGAAAAAATTTTTCTTTGTAGGTACACTTTGTGTATGAATATCAGGAGATAAGAGGAGAAAAAAGACTATTTAAATAAAATCAAACTAGTATGATAAGTTTAGCCCCGGCCATAGGGGTAAAATACTTAAAATTATTTATAAGCAGAAAAGTCCTGGCAAGGAATTCACAATGATTCAAGATGGAATGTAATGCACACTAAAAAAGCCGCACCAAATGACAGATGTAATCCCATTTTCTTTATCTTCACAGTATCCCTTATATCACATTAATCACAAGTAATTTTGCAAACCCTCACCGTTGTGCAGTGGTACAAAAGCTAAATGTCTTCCATGTGTAATTTCTTTATGCACAAGTTGGTTTCTGTGACTGTGCTGCCTAATTCTGAAGCAAGGACTGTGCACAGTTGAAACTGAACTTCAGTTTATACTTACAACATTAACAGAAAGCCTTGAGGCTCCTACCTGCTGTGTATGAAAGACTTGTCAGGGAATCTTTGGAGATCTTGCCATTTCCCATTTTTATCTTTGTTTGGAAAATGTTTTTGGCACCCAAAATCATTTGGGACTACTTGTACCCAAAAGGCTTACTGTAGGTGCACAATTCAGGTGCCAACATACCAGAACTTCACAAATATTCTTTCTCTATTTGTTGCTTGCATATTTCAGCCTTTTATATTAAACACATTATCCCTGCTACTGATTGCTAGGAAGAAACTTCTTTGTGAGTTGTGTTTGGTGATGAGACAGGATAGACTAGAAGTTCCTACAGCACAATTTAGTCTTCATCTATATTAAAGGGTTACCAGCTACTTCTCTGAATGTGATGTGTAGGTAATTCTTCCTTAATTCTTCATTCCCAGTGAGGTTGAAAGTTCTTGACATTACTTGAGAACCTTACAGCTGTTAGCACCATTTAAAGAGCCTCCAGTATGTGATGGATCATGTAAAGAGCATTAGATTACCTGAAAATATGTTCTTGAGATTTTCTACAGCAGCTGCCAGTTGACTGTGTTGCACTACGGCATCCTTAACATCCTTGAGGTTTTCTATAGTGTTGATGCTCTGTCTCCAGTCCTTATTGACATCTATCAAAGACTGCTGAATGTCCTTCACGTCATTCAGTGCATTGTGCAGTTGGCTTAAGCCTGTTCGTACTCCATCTAACTGTGACTGTATTGCTGCCTTAAATACAGACAAAAGGAAAGAATTCTTATTAATCATTGTAAGTTCCATATTTTCGACATTTTTAAGAACTAATTTTCATTTCAGTAGCCATCATTTTCAGAGGAAAAAAATGAAAAGGAAATACTACAATTTACTAGAAATGTGCACAACTTTGTGTGTGTGCAAATATTCTTTTCTCAAGTTTTGAAGTTGTATATAGTTTTAAAGGACCTAGATACAATTGGTTCACCAACAAAGCTAACATAGCCGCTTAGGCAGACAAATCATCAACTTTATAAATCTGTATTAAACCAGGATCCTGGGAAGGCAGAATGAGATTTCTTCGCATTTCCTTCATAAATTAATTTCAAAGGAGAATATCAAAAGAAACCTGATCCAGATGTTTCAACGGAGTGCTTGGTATGTACAGATTCTCAAAGCATTTTACTAAAGCAATTACGAATTTTGACTTGCAACTGGAAATGTTCTGAAAAAAAAATTTAATTCTGAAATGTTAAAAAAAAGTAAACAAGCCCAAACCAAAACACCCTCCAGACTGTCATGCCTGAAGAAAAAAAAAATATCAAAAGTGATTCAGTCAAAACAAACAACAACCCTTAAACTGAATAAAATTCTGATGCTGTGAAATATCAGCAACCAGATCAACAATCCAACTACTAGATTATTTTGGTTTAAAGACAGGTTATTGATATAGATCTCTTATGACAGGTGACACTTGAAATAAGGACTCTTCAAAAAGGCTATTAAGCCTGAATATCATTTGACAGATCAAACACCTTACAGAAAATGCATTATAGTGCTTATCTGAGTGAAAGAAATCAGATCACTTCCACAGCATGTTTTTAGTTACTTATAATTTTTTTATGGACAGAACCAATTTATTACAGCTGTGATGAAGGCGAAATCAGGTGAGTGGAAAATACAACTAGAAATAACAAGCTTCAAAAGAAAAGCCTAAGACAAGTGATCAGTGAAAACTCAGTTGCATCTCTCGAGGACTTAAAGTAACTAGTAAAGAAATGAGGCATTAATGGTTTTGCTACGCTCAAAACACATTTTTTGCCAGACTTTTAAGGCCCAAAAACTTGGATGGTCATGGAACTTTTTGTTGCGTACTAGAAGCCAAAGAGGAAATCCTGGTAACTGCGAACAACATTTATTGTGTTTTAAATGTACTGGGAAAGTCCCAGAAAAATGCAGTGGTTTTTAAACTAGTGTTATTTATGTACTTTCAAATTATGACACGCTGATTTTCTTGATAAAAATGTATTTTCCTGCCAGACTTAGTACAATTAAGCAGTGATAAGGCATTTTTATACAATACCTATCTATAGCACTGCTGCATTAATACGTTTTTCCCTTACAGGGATAACTAGGATACTCAAACAGTCAATACAATATTCATACACAACCTGACATACACAGCTGACCATAAAGTATTTTAAAAATCACATGATCATTAAATGTTCCGTGCTTCTGCTTCGATATTTCAATTTCTTTTGAGGCAGAACTTCTAAGTATTACTTATTCAATTTTTTGCCTATTTAACTTTGGCAGAAGCTTGATTGTGTTAAACAGAAACAACTACTGATCTCGGTTTCTGACACAAACGGATAAGAAAAATTCTAAAAACAGACAGCCATCCATGTTCAGTTTGTCTTCTAATAGTCAGCTGGGGCCAGGGGATGGGGGGCAGGGGGCAGGGAGTGAAGCATCCATGTGTTGTGGACTTTGCTTCCTGGACTGACCATCACTGTCTTAAAGAAATGAAAACAGAACCAAGCCATCCAGAGAACAGGGCTCAAAACTTCATTTTTACGTCTTTTGAAGTGACAGACCTCAACACGAAGC
Organism: Pseudotriccus pelzelni; assembly: GCA_035584735.1. NCBI lineage: Eukaryota > Metazoa > Chordata > Aves > Passeriformes > Tyrannidae > Pseudotriccus > Pseudotriccus pelzelni. The sequence goes on along the minus strand of JAWMRA010000078.1, from coordinate 89,264,612 downwards.
CATGAAACAGGATCCTGGCTGCCTCATCTCCCTAGAGCCCTATGGTTTAAATTCATGATTGCACATCAGTTAAGAATCAAAACAGAGACGATTCATGCACGTTTGTACTCAGGAAGGCCCATGACCTAGAAACTCTCCTGGGATATATTCACACTATTTCTTCAGAAAGAAGAAGTTTTTCCATTGACAGCATAAGTGCACAAAGATGGCTGCCAATATTTGTAATTTTACAGGCTCTGGAACAGAGTGCAAGCAGCTCTTCACCTATATTTTGGACAGCAGAGCCTAAATGCACCAGCCCCCATTGCTACCTGATGCTCATCCACACATTATTTCAGAGTTCTGCTACCAAACCTCAGAAATACTGCTTACTAACCACCATCAGTCTCATGCATGAAACAGAGGAGTTTGACACATTTCAAAGCAGTTTTTCCTGTAGAAATTTATGTTACATAGGAAAAAATACAGGATGGAAGAAATGGACATAATTAAATATCTGAGAGAGGATACAGAGAGAATATCTAGATTCATCTGAAGAAAATTACAAAGATGAAAGCATATCCAGTCAGAAAGAAGCACTAACATGTTCACATTGAAAGATTTCCCATGTGTTCCTTCACACAGATGAAGCAGTAATCCAGCCTGAGAAGTCAGCAAATCCTCTGGCTGATGATCCTGATGTCTGTGTCTCTCCATCTTCCACACCATAATTATATACAGTTTAAATGCAGAGCAAGAGTATTTCTTACATCCTCCCTGTGCTCCCATCCATTATAGTAATTCTTATGGGAAAAATGGCATCACTAACCATCATCTGCTTCAGGAATGCATCCTGAATGAGTTGATTAAGGGGTATTGCACAGCTTTTTTTTGGAACAGATTTTTCTGACCACCAACAGATGACTGACACAACTTAAGGCAAATAACAAAGAAACTAGCTATAAAGTGGATTTAGGCATTTACAAGACTTACAAAGTTTAGTCATGACTGTCTATAGAAGCAGCCAGGCAAATGACTATGGTCATATATTATAAATAGCTCACAGTAACTAGAGTTGATCCATTATTAATAAACTCCACACTATATGCTTCTGACTTAAATCTGAAAAACCCAGTCCAAGTCACCAGAAAAACTTCTGTTTCTATGATACAGATAAGAATTAACATGTCATTTGCTAACAGATTTCTTCACCATGAAAGAAAACTGGTTTTCTTTTACTTCACAAAGTAGTTCTTTCACAAAGAAGGAGCCACTAAATAGCTGTAAGATAAATTACCTTATACAGAAACATACGATTAGATACAGTGTACACCAGCCATTTTGATATGAGAAAGTGTTTCCCAAAGCACTTTCCTAAGACTCTACTCCATGTACTTAATATAGTGGTCTGCAATGACTGCTGGCTGGTGAGTACCAGTGAAGGAAGAAAACACAGATTTCAGTACGATATGGACAATAAACACAGGATGACCACAGTCCTGTTTCAGGTTAAGTCTGTGTGTGTGAACACAGATGCACTCACGGGGGCACATGTGTAGCAGGGGAAAATCACGGGGCACACTTCCACAAGAGACAAGAAGTGTGATGTATTTTTGCTGTCTTCCCTAAACCCACGTAAAAGTCAAAGGCAAAACTGACTGATCCTTTTTCAGATGCAATCATCAATTTTCTGTATTCAGTCGTTAAGACAAAGGTTTGTTGGCTCACAGGATACACAGGAAAAGGGTAGCTGTCCACAGGTAAACCACAGAAGGTACCAGACATAAGAACACTTGAATGCTTGAATAAAATGTCTGTAAGATGTAGAGAATTAGTTTACATTACTTTCAGGATACAAACTTTCTGTTTTGGACACAGAGCAAAAACGGAAGTCACAGTTTAAAACTTGTCTGGCTGAAAATGTTGAATCAAAAAAAACAGAAGGAAAAAAAAAGTACATTCATGCCACACCAGAGACACTCAGGTTTATCAAACTTGGTACCTTGAGTCGAGCTTCTACTGAAGCCTTCTTACGAGCTTCCCTCCTGCGATACTGCTCCACTTTATCCAGCTGATCAGGACGCTGCAGCATTCCTGCTACTCTCTGAACAGCTGTTGCAACAGCTTCCCTATCCGTTTCCTCCATTGTTGATTAGGTCCTCAAAATGCCTTCATAACTTAACAGTACTGAAAAGAAACAAAACATTTTTAGAAAATACTTTTTTTTTCATTGGATGGTTTTGTGACATTTGAAAGTCAGCAACTGGAGAATTAACTTTGGCAATAAAAACAGTGCAACTTTACAGAAGCATTATTAGACTGTGTTATAAAGAGGAGTAATTGGAATTCTACAAGAATTGCATTTTAGAGTCACTTAACTGTTTCACTTGTTTCTCTGAAATGTTCTTTGGTTGCTGTTTTTGCATTTACCTCACTCTCTGTAAGTTTGTATTAAAAAAATCCCCCAAAAACAAACCACGAAAAACCCATCACCACCACCAAAAGAACCGCGAAATTTCATTTAAAAAACCAGATTCCACCCAATCCTAGAGCAGGTTTGTCTACCAAAAGGGGAATGAGACAAGCATAAAGGAATCTTGTAGATGGTCCAAGCAAAAATTGTAACTCCTCCTGAACCAGAGTCTGGTGAAGCTGACAGTATCACAGTCCCGCTGCAGCAATGGGTCACATTTGCTACCAAAACCAAAGAGAAACAGCTGTGGAAGCTCTAAACCCAGAGACTTAACTATAAAGCACTTCTATTTAAACTTCTGATGGACAATTTTCTTTTATTTCCTACTCATTTTCAGTTCTTCCCGCAGTATTAGTCCCGTTCATCAGAGGTGTATGTATGCAGGGAAATATTAGTCAAGTATTTCACCAGCAGAATTTCTAGTGAAGTCAAGACATGGATGCAAACTAGTCTGCAGAAAAGGTAACATCTGCTGGCCATTAAGCCAGACCTGTTCTCTCAAACTTCACTAGCTACTAACAGAAAGCAGGGAGGACCCCAGTCACCAAGGATGCAAGAATATGATGTCCACAGAGCTCCAACAACCATAACTGGAGCTCCTCATTACTTCCAAATTATAGCCATCGCTTTTTGTCTTCAGTCTTGTAATCAAAGAGAACGTTTTCGGTTCTACTGCCACAACTGGAAACTATACTTTCTGATATCCATATTATTCCTTGAAAGTAGATACCTACTTTCAAAGCAGTCTGCATTCATATATCCAGTACATCACGTAATCTCAACAGAATAGCGATCTGATAAAGAACTGTGCCAAGGGCAGAGGCCTTAAAGAGCAAAAAGCAAGAAAACTGGCCTGCTTAGCTCAAACCATGCTTGATTTCCTTCATTTGAAGGTGTAAGTTCTGTTTCTACCATTCACACTTTGGAATGAATACTCCAGTTCTGTTTGGCTCAATCCATTTCCATGCTATCTAGGTCCTATCTAACATAAATAAATAAATAATAAATAAGTAAAAAGCAGTTACTTTCAGATACAAATTTACTACAGAAACGGCATGCTAGAGCGGAGAGCGTCATCCTGAATTACTGCCTTCACTAAAAACTCCAAATACATTCCACAGGGTTACAACAGCTTTAACCCACACAAGCCACTACCCAGCCACGCCAAGCAGACAGTGTGAAGAGAATGAGTAGTCAAGCACACTGTAACCAACTTGCTGACACGGACCGGCGCTTGCACAACCAACAACCACCCAAACGGAAGGGCAAAGTTTAGGAAACCCTGTCAACTTTACACGCAGATTGTGAGTCAAAGCTACAAACATCTTCAGAGCAAAGTATAGGCAGAAGTGAACAAAACTGAGTCCCGAGCGGTCCTGGAAAGGCTCCGGCTGCAAGCGCGCCCCTTAGCCCGGGTCTCACGCTCCGGGGGCGACAGGCTCCCGGGAGCAGGCCACTGTCACTCCAGAAAGGAGCTCCTGGGATGAAGGCACGCAGCGACACGCAGCCATGATCCCTCCAAACTCCAAAGCTGGGAGGAAACAACCCCAGCCCCGCCCGGCTCCTCCCTGACAGAGGTGGCTAAACTTGAATCATTCGCATCCACGCAGGTGCCCGTCCCTACCGGGCAAAGGCCGGAGCCCTGCCCCTCGGGCACGCCGAGCTCCCTCGCCCCGCGCCCCCGCCCCGGGACGGGAGGAGCCCTGAGCACCCCCCTTCGGCCCCGCCATCCCCAGGGGCTCCCCGGATCGCCTCGGCCCATCCCGCCCCCAACCCCTCCGCCTCCCTCTGCCACACCGGGGTCACTACAGCCATTGACAGCCCGGCAGGGCGCTCACCGGCCGGGGGCAGCGCCGGGAGGGTCGGGGGCAGCGCCGGGGGCGGCGGGAGGCGCGGCCGCCACTTACCGGGGCCGCGGCCGCCCCTGCCCGGGGAACGCGCTGACAGGGCCCGCTGCGCCGGCGCACGCCCGGCCGCGCAGGCGCAACACGCGGCGGCGGCAGCCAGCAGCTCCTCCCAGCCCGCCTGCTGCTTTTTGTGGTTGTTGTCGTCGTCGTCGTCGCCGGGGTTTTTTGTTTGTTTGTTTGTTTGTTTGTTTGTGTGTTTGTTTGTTTTTACAGTTTGGCTGTAAAAGGGCACCGCGCGCGCTTCTGGGGCCGGGTTCAAGGTCACTGAGACGGGTTTAAAAGAAAGATAAAAAGTGGACTGCAGGAGTCCTGTGAGGTGCGGGTTGGAATGGTCGCCCACTGCAGTGGGTATCGCCTGGGAAAAGAAAAAAAAAAAGGAAGCACACGGAGTTACTCCTTCAAGGAAGGGGTTGTTAAACATTGGAACGGGCCGCCCCGGGAGGTGATGGAGTCACCATCCCTGGAGGTATTTAAGGGAAGACTGGACGTGGCACTCAGTGCCGTGCTCTGGTTGACACGGTGGCGTTCAGTCATAGGCTGAACTCGATGGTCTCAGCGGTCTTTTCCAGCCTAATTGATTCTGTGATTCTGTAAGGGTGCCACGGGTGGACGAGCTGCAAATCACGCAGTGCCTTCAGATCCGTGTGAAAGTGCCTTTGCCCGTCAGAGGAGAAGGCGAAATCCCCACTTAGCCCACTGTCGGTCTCTTCGTGCGTTGCCCAGACCCCGGGGTGCTGCCGCGCCGGGAAGGGATGTGTCGAGGGAGCGCGGTGTGGCCGCCTGGATGCAGCTCGCCATGGCCTCCCCTGGCTCAGGGAAGCTGCCTGCTTAGGATTTAATTTATATGTGAGAGAAAAATACGGTGCTTTTTAAAAGACAAGTGGTTATGAAATTAGCACTGGATTGTTGGATCCAATGGGAAATGTGGACGACACGAGGTGCCTCCTGCGGGACTGGGTTGTTAGCTGGGTTTGTGTAGGGGTTGCCATAGCAGCTGCCAGCAACGCTAAGTGCCCAGGCAGACCTCAGGCTTTAAAACCTGCTTAACACTAATCAAGTGCCTCGGTCGACACTGCGCCGAGCACTTCTCAGCCGGACCTGCAGCTGCCGTCTAAGAAGGAGCTTAAACCTGTCCCCCAACACGTGAGTTCCCACCTGCAGCAGCTTGATTGGAGAGAAATTATAGTTATGCAATTAGACATAAAGTTTTGGTAACAGGCAACCTTAGAGGACCTTTTATCATTTTGAAATCTGCTTAGATCTTCTCTTTTTTAAATCACTGACCAAAAGTAGAGGATTGTTTTTTCCTTTCCTTGCTAGTCTGATACTGATGCTGTAACAAGGATAAAAATACTGAAGGTGTGGTTGTTACGATGTTACATTGTCCAGTCATTTTTTTGTTGATTTTAGGTTGAGTTTTTTGTGCTGGTGCAGATGGAGGAGACTGGGGGAGGTGAGACCGAGTTAGGGGGAAGAGTCGAGCCTAGTTCCTCTCATTGTCACTCTGCACAGCAGGAATCAGAACAACTGAGAGGAACACAGCTTTCTTCCAAACCTCATATTGATCTCTGTCCACCTCTCATTGCTATAAAAAAAGGTAAGGGAGAAAATAATAACTACTTCATGTTGGCTTTGTATGGAAAAGAAATCAAGGAACACAATGAGAAACCAGTTATTAAGTGGTGTGTTTATATATGCTGGGTGGGTATGCACTGTTCTGAATGTGCCAGTGTAGGGACTGCAATGTGCAGATTTCAGCTTCATAAATAAATAAATATGTACATATAAATAAACAAACAGATATATGCTTTTGACATTCTCCTGTGGGGAAATTTTTGTTGTGCCTCTTGAGGTGGATTAAACACATATGAAATATATATAAAAAATAATAAACAATGCATTGGACAGTCTTAACACCATAACCAATTCTTTAAGAAGTCTGCAAAGATGCTTGATGAAGCAATTCCTTATACACACTTATATGCACTTGCATCAGTCTATCCTCCAGCAACAGCTCTGCTGCCCAAAGGTAGACTCTGAGCCTGGCATTCCAGAATGGCTACAAGACAATGCTGTGGCTGTTTCTTATCTCAACACCAGGGGAAACTGTACTCCCTTACAGGGAGTTGTTCTGCCTCTGGCATTCCCGCTTCCAGCCAGTTTAAGACCTCCTTCACTGGGGCCCTTTTGTTCTTCGTGCCAGATCATTCCTGGGTTACAAATTACTGCTGCTGAGAGGTTAAAATTTAGGTTTCCTCTTCACTCCTGTAAGATCCTTCAATAGGAGCTGTTGAAGTGCAGGCTGGCTGAGCAGAAAGTGAGATGGATTGAAAACTGATTGAACAGACAAGCTCAGAGGGTGGTGATCGGCAGCACAAAGTCCAGCGGGAGCCCAGAAGGTAGTGGTGTACCCCAGAGGTCAATACCGGGTCCAGTCCTGTTCAACATCTTCATTTTTGATCTGGATGATGGGCCAGAGGGTAACCTCAGCAAGGTTCTGATGACACATAAATGGGGGAGGTGGCAGATACACCTGGGGGTTGTGCTGCCCTCCAGAGGGACCTCCAGAGGCTGACAAGAAGGGCTGACAGGAACTTCAGGCAGTTCAACAACAGGAAAGGAAAATTCCTGCAGCCGGGGATGAACAAGCCCATGCAACAGTAGAAATTGAAGGCCGAACACCTGGAAAACAGATTGACAGGAAAGAACCTGAGAGTCCTTGTGGACACCCAAGTTGAACATGAGCTGGCAATGGGCCATTATAGCAAAGAAGGCTGATGATGCTGTGGGCTGGATGAGGAGTGTTGCCAACAGGTTAAGGGGGGTGATCCATCCTGTCCACTCCGCAATGGTAAGGCCTCATCTGGAGTACAGTGTCCAGTTTTAGGCTCCCCAGTACAAGAGAGACATGGATATACTGGAAAGAGTCTGGTGAAGGCAATGAAGATGATGAAGGCACTGGAGCACCTCTTCAGTGAGAAAAGGCTGATGGAGCTTGGTCTGAGGGGTATCTTTTCTATGCATATTAATACCTGAAGGAAGGTGTAAAGAAGAGGGAGTCAAGCTCTCTGCAGTGGTGTCCAGTGAGAGCGGCATAAACTGAAACACAGGAATTCTCTCTGAGCATCAGGAAACACGTTTGCATTGTGAGGGTGACTGAGTACTGGCATAGGTTGCCCAGGGAGTTTATGGGGTCTCCATCCTTGGAGATATTCAGAATTCATATGGAAATGGTCCTTGCACAACTGGCAGCAAGTAACCCCACTTGAGCAGGGGAGACTGGACTAGACTTCTAGGGATCCCTTCCAATTTCAACCATTTTATGATTCTGTGAATAATACATTTTAATTAGGGGGAAAGAGATACAATCTGTAAGAAAATTTATAAGGAAATCAGAGCTATTAGAATTTCAGTTTTATCATATATTTAGAACAGATTAAACAGTAATTAATGAAGGTTTAGTGAGCTGCTCATTAGCATTACTGCATGCTCCACTGATGATCCTATTTGCTGCTAATGATGGGACATAAATATCGTATTTGGAGAAATAAAATGGACTGAAAGCAAGATGTAGAAATTACAAATAGCATTGTTCAGTGCTTTAAAATAATCATCTTTTTGAAGCTAATTAAAACAGTATTTCTGTTAAGGAGAGATAAAGCAATATTTAGGAATGCTTTGTAATTAAAATTTTAAAAAGAGAAATGGCAGCTGACTGGAGATAAGTTGTTGTACTTAGTATCAGGAAAACATAAATACTCTTATTTGTTCCTCAAATGACTTAAAATATTCAAATCATAATTTATGGAGAAAAACCCAAAAGCATGCAATACTTTTTTAAAATAAGTTAAAGGGCTTCCAAAGCTCTTAAGGAGACTTAAAGAATCAGCAGAACATAATGACACGCCCTAAGATAGTTTCATGCCCTAATTATATGTGTCCTATTTTTATTGCAAATATTATCAATCTTTATTCTTCAGATATACCATGAGCTCAAGTTGTCTTGCAAGTCTCTGCGAGTAGCAAGTTTGTCAGAAATACATGAGACTGACATGAGAATTTATAGAAAGAAGTAACTGAAACAGAGTAACTGGGTGACAATAACAGGTGTGAAAAGTGAGAGTATTTCAGAGTCTCTATTTTTTCCAGAACTGATTTCTTCAAGCTAGTGCCTTTTATTGTTTTTCCTTACCTCTTTTTCTATCTGTAGCCATTGTTTGAAATTCAACTTGAGATATAGGTCATTACATGACATCTTTTCTTCCTAGTGGCTTTAAGGGTTTCTGCTGAGGCACGTGTTTTCTAATGTTCCTTTCATATCTTGTTTCCCCAGCCTAGAAGAGGTTTGCCAGCAGGTATGAAGACACAACACTGCATTGTAAATGCATTTGTTGTGCATACACCTGAATAATTAGTACTTGTCATTTCTTTTAACTAGACACAGAAAGTAAACACCATAGACATGGAGGGAACCTGAAGACAAGGAGCACTGAGCTAGGATCTGCTGTCACAGAATCACCTTTGACTGCTGTTCTTCCGGCAAGTATTTTAATTCTAAAATAGGTGGTGACTCAGGTACCTTTTGTCTGTTGAATTTTCCTCTATAGAGATTTTTCGTGAAGTCTTTGCTGACGAAAGCTTGGTCTAATACTTAAGTGTGCTGGTTTCCTTCGGTTTCTATTAATTGCAAGGAAAAAAAGAACCACTAAAAAGTGTCTACAGTGTTAGGCCACTGACTTTCTGTGCTACAATGTCTATTGCTGTAATTTTGGTTTCCTCGTATTTTTTTCTATCATCCACTGATATAGTAATTTCTTTTGCCGTGATGGAAATTAATATTGTTTAAGAATGCTTGAATAAAGTTATACTGCATATGCAAAGAAGGCATATGCAAAGTAAGAGAGCCAGCTGTTGAGATGGAAGCCAGAGATGATAAAAGACTGACATAGATGACTTGTGACCAACATGGTAAATCAGAAAAGATGTAGCTTTTAGAGACACCAGAAGGGTACTGACCAACAACTACAGGTGTTCAGGCGTTCTTTGTGTCTCCTGGTCTCAAAGAAACGTGGGTAGAGATGAGTAATGTAAAACATCCATTCAGGGTCTGGGATAAGACCAAATAGTAGGAGGCTAAGGTGGACATTGGACACCTTTTTGTTTTTTAATCCAAGAGTAGTATTGATCATTGCAATTCCTAGTTTAGAGTACTGGTAAGATGAAGTAATTTATCTTTGTTTTTCCTCCAGTGAAACTTGTGAGGTACAGACGCACTTTAGACATCTCCAAACCCCAGATAGTGGTGTCAGTGGGAGCTGTGTGTAGAGAGAAGTGATCAATGTGGTGACTTTTTTACCCAAATCTTTAGATTTTCATATAGCCTCTGAAGATTTTCTGTTGACTTAAAAATGTTACTCACTGTATCTATTTTCAGTATTGTTCATACTGATGTGAAGGTTTTGAAAAATCCTTTTTCTACGTAAATTTCCTTCTTTATCATTGTGCTGCTACCTTTATATGACCTGCACACTCATCATCAATCATATATTTGTTTATATGGTGACTGATTTTATAGTGATTTGTTTTATTCATTTCCTGTAGGGCAATAACTTGATATTACATATTAAAATGCTGACAGTATAGAGATAGATCTGGTACCAAATCTGGAATATAGACATAGAACAGTTTGGAAGCTGGATTCACAAAGCTGAGATTTGAAGTAGAGCCTTAATAGTGGTACATTTGTATTGTGGCCTTAGCCTGGATCCATATCTGGTTCTGAGATCCTGATCTGAAGTTTCACATCTGCAGTTTCCATAGTAGCAGCTTTATACTGAGAAATAATTTTGGCCTAACAGGTTAATTATTAGTGTTCTTTTCCCTATGCATTCCTTAGACGTGATTTTTTATGTTCGTGCATGAAGTAGTTTATGAAACCAGCTTAAAGATCAACAATATAAAATACAATCCTTAACTGAGCAAAAATAATCTCTCTATAACCAATTTATATTTTCTAGACAACTGTTACGAAAAGCATAGTACTTTCCAGTGAAAGTAGAAAAGAACTAGCCGAGCAAGCCAAAGTAACCAAAGAAGAGAGAAGAGCTCAGATAGATGGAAGACACAAGTATTTGATATCAAGATTAGCAGATGGCATAGACTTAAGTGAGCAGCAAGTGGAGGAAGCCATTATTTCTGATGACAAGGTAAATATGAATTACATTATTATAGATAAAAATATTTCCAAAATTTTTAGTCTTTTGAAAGTACTTCACAATTTACTACTTTTTTTTTTTTTTTTTTTTTTTTTAGTTTCAGCTTATAGAACAATTCTTTGTCCCTAGTGGACTTAAAAAGTTGCTCTTCTTTTACCAAGATATATTGCAGGTAGGTTTCCATTATTACTTCTGCAAAAGCAAAGTTGCATTTTTTAAAAAAATAAATCACATGACTGTTACAAAATTCAGAAAATCTTAACAGATTGGGTTTTTTTGCTGTGCATGCCAATGTGGAAAGAACTCAAATCTCATTAATTAGATACTGCCATCCTGGCTTACATGAAAATGGGAGGATGCCCTGTGACATGATTTGATACTGTTCTTGCTTTCACAAAAGAAACTTAAAAATAGCCAAGTAGAATAAAAATCCAGACTTCCAAAGGGATAAAGGTAGTTGAGACAAAGTGTTCACAGTATTCAGAGTTTAAAATACTAGATTAGCTAGCATAAGTATTACAGGAATGGGAGAGCTGTCTTTGTAAGAACTATTTCATCTTCTTTTGGTCTGAAATGCACCAACTCTACAATGGACAAAGCAGTTGTTCAAGAGAGTGAGAAATTATATGATGCAATTTCTTTCTAAATTAAGGTGACTTCATATTCAGGTCTGTCCCATTCTGCAGCAAAATGCTTGGAAAACTAAGACTAGAAATAAGGCAGTTGTGGTCCCCAAGCTGTATTTTTCTCCCTTTAAGTTTTGAGAAGGAGCAGCCTCTGCATAAAGAGCAAAATAATTTTTTCAGCTTCTACTGAGTGTGTGATATCAGAAGGTGCCAAGTGACTTTGACAGTTGTCTAACACAACTGTTGTGGGCTTTCAGAACTTCAGAAGTCCTTCATTAGTCCTTTTAGATTATGCCATTGAGGAGCCATGACAGGGGGAGCTAACTCACCATGTGGTGATATTTTAGGCTAGTTGAAGAGGAAAACTGATTAATATGCTTGATCATCAGCTAAATGCAAGAATGAATTACAGAATCGTTATAACCTAGATAAATTAAAAGAACTTTTGAGTGTTACTGGAATTGCTTAGAGACTTTGCAAAGCACAGAATGAGCTCAGCTGTCAAAACAGTTTAATCAGTTTTTCGTTTCACTGGGACTGCGCACGCACATTTCTAGGATGAATGTGTTATTCTCTGACTTAAATCAAGATGAAACTGAAAATCTTAACATTGTTTTCCTGAACTGACAAGTCAGAAATAAATGCCCAGCCTGGGTTAAATGAAACGTTTCATTGCTGCATTTAATTTTGTTTTATTTTGACCTTTTTACTCATTAAAAAATTAATTGATGAGAATTCTGTTTCAGAAGCAGCATAGCATAAAAATAAATGTTTCTCATGGAAAGTATGAATACCATCTCCAGCATTTTCCGCCCCATTCTGATGAGGGAAAAGAGCTCATTAATTTGACTGTTCAGTCAACAGTTTGATTTCAAGCATATTGGCGAATTGGAGATTACTCAAGGACAGAGTTATACATGCCTGCCCTGTTCTTATCCATTTTTGACCATTCTTGGAGACAAAATATGGGCCGGGGCAGGCCATTGGCCTGACAAATAGTCATTTTCGTACAAAGAAAAGCTCCTTTCTTTGCTGCTTCTCATCTCTCTTTTTTTACCAGCTTAGGTGCGTGATGTTCACTTGAAACTGTGCATAAGGTTCAGCAAATACTGATTTGGGGAGCCACCACTGTATAACATCCATCACACATTTGGTCTAGCAGGAGCTGAACACTTCACTTTTTTGGAATAAGGCTCTCTTCAACTTTAAAGAGAAACATACCTGCAGACTTCTTCCACATAATTTTCTATCACATTCTTCCAGGTTTCAACAGATTATTTTCCAAAATGTATGACACGAAGTTAGAAGGAAGCAGATCTTTATTAGGCTTAAACTTTTTTCTTGCTTCAAAGAGAAGAGCTTGTAGATACAGCTCAGTGGAGAGCGACCAGTGGCAGCAAGGCTTCTCAGGGAGAAAGTGTCAAAACCCCGACAAAGTTTTGCAGTAATGTATGGTTAAAGAAATGGGCAGAAAGCTGAACTTCTTTGCATTGTTGGCAGGATCTAGCTGACAGTATTGCTTGTGAATCCCATTCACAAGTACATTATGATGCTGCAGATCAGGCACATGACTCTTTCTGCAAAACATCCACGTGGTTTTCACAGAAGAAGTTGCTCTAGGAAACACTTCAGATTTAATTTCATTATATTTTCTGAGACTTTTCTCCCTTCTTATTTGATTTTTTTTTCCTGAAAGAATGGGGCTATGAAACTATTTACTGGGGACTGTGAGATTCATGCAAAGCTTATTCTTCAGAGAAAGCCAACCTTGTGATTTCTATCTGGGAGTTACAAACTGAATCAGAATGAGCTTTGTTATAATTCACATATTCAAATGTATATAGTATTTGTATTATATAATTTTTATTTTATTAACCTCTTATTTATAATTTTGCTAGCTAAAGTCAGATGCATCATTGAGGTCAGATGCGTCAACAAACAATTTGCCTCAGAAGAAGTTATTTATTACCATGGGTTCCACTGAGGTATGGCTGAAAAAATTGATTAGATGACATTTAAGAAGAAAAATATTGAAAAAGCCTAACAGTTGTGTGGTGTTATACAATTTTTTGTAATTCTTGGGTAGATATTTAAGGACATAGTCCCTGTTCTCATAGTGCAGGATCTCCCAACATTTCTTGAGCTCTCACCAGTAAAGAAGTAGTGATTTGACTATCTGAGAGGACAGCAGATCAAAAATTGTTAGAATTGTTGAAAATTTTTAAAAAATCACAGATTCTAACTTTTTTTTTTTAATGATTGCATGTTAAATATTTTCCAGTGCTTGTGCTCTTCTAGTTTAAAAGTGCAGTTCTTCAGTGGTTTCATATGTCCTTGCATATAATAATACTGCACATTATTCCAAAAGTACCTTTAGTAAATCCTTTATTCCATTCAAATTCTTACAACCTCCTCACTGTAATGTCTAAGCATTATTCAACAGCATATTCAGAGTAGCCATTAAGATTTCTGACTAATTTTTTTTCTTTCCATCTCTTTTAGGGGAAATTGGGTATTCCATATACAATTTTCTTTGAATAAGGCATGGTGATATTTTGGTTTTTTGTTTCATTTTTTTGTTGTTGACCCCAAAGAGGTTATGTTAGCATTGTAATGTTGGAAAAGACATAGCTGAAGAATTCTCTCTTGCTTTCAGGAAAAAAATGACATTCATTCCTCTGCCAACTGGAATGGCTTTTCAAATTCAATACAGTTGAGTTATTATCAGGTTTAATAGATTAAAAATAAGCATTGTTCAAGTACTGATTTGAAACTTTTTATTAATTCAATCCATCAAAACAATGATAATACATGTTAAAAGGTATTTGGATGGAACTTTTTAGCAAGTTTCCCTTTTCTTTTTAAGTTTCCCTTTTTAAAAATATTAAATCTGTGGTCTGAGTATTTATGAAAAGAATTTTAAATGTTTGAAAGCTTAGGATATCTGTGGGGTTTTTCAGCAAATTTACATTGGCAGATTCAGAAAGAGATTAGACAGTCTCATGGATAGATCCATAAATGCATTCTAAAATGACTAGACAAGAATATGTCATGTAACAGCTCTCATACAGCAGTTGCAGGTGGTCAGGGAATACAAGAAGGATGGACCCCAGGAAACAGCCTAATTCACAAGCTCTCCCTGAACTGCATTTTCTTAGTAGAGGCGCAATACTGAACTGATCTGTCCAGAAGGGCATTTTTTGTGTTCTTATGTCAGACAGAGAAAACCCAGTATTTTATTTTAGAGGGGCAGATTTTAAAACATCCTGCAAACAATTCACTACAATTCAGTAATTAAAATTTAGAGTTTTGTTTTCAGCACATCTTTAAGTTTCAAGTAAATTACTTTTACTGTATTCATGTATTATTTTTAACTATATTCATTTTGTCGTTTTTACAGAACTTTACAGGAACTTGTGCATTTTTCCTAAGGACATCGGATGAAGTTATAACTGCATCAAACATCTCTCAGGTCAGTCCAAAATCATGCTGTGTTTGCTGTGTACTTAATATTTTCTAAGACCTTTTTTCTCTCAACTGGAGCCAGAAGTAGGGAATGCTTTCCTGAAAATGTCTAGCTCTGTGTTTAACAGAAGTTCTTTTTCATGTGAATAAGTATCTGTGATAAAGTAAAATTCTAATGATTTATAAATAAGATACTGCAATATTATTAAAAACAATATTTTAATAAAAATTCATCATTAATTAGTGATTGAAATATAAATTTTAATGGCAATAGGGAATAAAGACATAAACCGGGAGATTTTAAGTAATGAGCCTAAATTATGGAAATGCTGCATTTAGGCTGTATCTTTTAGACTTTTAAAATAAAGATGATACTTGAAAGTAACTAATGGAAGGTTTTCCAACCCTTTATAGCTTCTTTTGTATAAGAAATATGCTGTAACAGCCTTTTCTGACTTTCAGAAGTTGGGAAATGTTGTTGAGAAATATTTGCAGAAGATCATCCAGGTACTGACATCTAAGAATAGACATTAAAGAAATAATGTTGTCCAAAATCTTCAGTTGCCTACCTTGGTGGCTTCTCTCTGCAGTTCTCTTGTGATCACCTGCTTTTGACAGGGGCTGTCACGTATCTTCATCAAACTTCATTCATTATGTAGGACAATATTTTTAGGTGCTATAGAAGGTAGAACAAATTTTGGTTTATCCCAAAGAGCTGTGTAGGAACAGGCGGAAGGAGAGCCTGAGAACCCCCTAGAAATACATGCATTTATCCCCTATTTCTCAAGAAGAATAGTTGAATCTTTGGTATCCATTGGAAAGAAATGGATTAGCTATTATATCGCCCTTGTCATGGAGATTCAGAAGTCTTAATTTTCCCCATCACCCCTTCCCTGCAAGAAATGTAAACACTGTCATATGGCAGAAATTAGCATTGTCAAAAGCATCTGAAGGGGAAAAACAGAGGTCAGTTAATTTTTGCATTGCCCTTCTGTTGCTTCCTTCTGCTATTTTCTTAGCCTGCCCTCTTGCAAAAAGAAGTAGTTTAGGACCACTTTCTCATTTACAGTCTTGTGAGCATTGCCTCCCAGGGAACGCGCTTTGACGTGCAAAGAAACCTGGTCTTCCTCATAAGCATTCAAGCAAAATGATGCCTTGATTGCCATTTGTAATTCCTCTGCTTTATGAGAAAAAGCTTTCTACCCTCTTGTACTCTAATGGGATTATAATACTGTAATATTGTTAGGACATAGTATTTCATCCATGCATAGTGACTAAATGTCTTAAGTGCAGTTTTTTGCATGCTAGTGGAGAACTTGGAAGAAAAAATTAATGTGAAATTAATGACCAAGATAGCCAAGAGTGTAAAAGCCTCTACAGAAAATCATTTGAAGTCACCATTTCAAAAACACTCTGGAATCGCTGTCTTTGCACAGCTCAAAGTTGAGAGTAGAAGCTTCCAGGGCAGAACTTAGTACACTTGTCCCCATATCAGTGAAGCCATTATGATGAAGGCAAAATCAGTGTATGTTTGTGCAGTTCAGAAGTTCTGAATGAGGCTCCCTTTCTGATAAAGAGGCATATCCAGAGCTAAAGTGGCTGGTCAGTAGGGGTAGTAGAAAGCACACAGCCCGTGTTCCGGATGTATACATTGGTTTGCAAAATGCTGGTAACAGAAAAGCCAATGAAGGCATAAGTTGATAGGGTTGGGAAAAAATGCAATCCCTCACTTCTTCCAACTTATGCTTTGTGTTCTTCAGTAAAACTCCACCCATCAGCACTTTTCTTTCTCTTGCCTCAGCTTCAGCACTTTACTGCTTCTTGCTTCACATTAACTAGACTAGGATAGGATGGAATAAAATAGGATATTTCAATTGGAAGGGACCTACAATGACCATCTAGTCCAACTGCCTGACCACTTCAGGGTTGAACAAAAGTTAAAGCATATTGTTAATGGCATTTTCGAAATGCGTCTTAAACTCAGAGAGGCTTGGGACATCACCTGCCTCTCTAGGAAGCCTGTTCCAGTGTTTGTCCTCTCAGTAAAGGAGTGTTTCCTAAACGTAAGCTCATTAACAATGAACTTGAGAGAACTGTGCAACCAAGAGAGGCATTTCTTGCCTGATACGTTTTTTGTCCTTTTTTTAGGCATTTCTGGTAGGTGGAAGGTGTTCCTGTAAATGAGAAATATAGGCATATAATTGTGTTAAGATTAATTAATGTATTGATGTTATATGTTTAATTTTAATTGGTTGCTGGTGTGTTGCTATGTTTTGGGACTGACTTTGCTGGTGACTCAAACTTAAGAGCAAGTCTTGGAATTTTGGTTGAATTTTCGTTTCTGTCCAATCCAAATTTGGTAGCTGGGGGACAATATCCTCATGGAACCTACAAAGTTATGGACTACCATATGTCTGCCATGTATCTCAATTTCTCTCAAATACTGTAACGCTGCAAAAGTTTATATGCACTCTGCTAGTTTTTGTTTCTTCCTGAAGGAGGTGAATTTTGGTATGTTTGATTGTCCTAATGGAAATACCCTTCAGGGCCTGGAATTTTTCTTGACCCAGATCATGATACCAGCACTTAAATCCCAACAGGTAATCAAAACAATAACTTTTTTATTTTTTTCTTGAGAATATATGGAATTAAGGCACATGGCTGCTGCAATTCTCTTTGTGTATCAGTTGGACGTAGAATAGAGGATACAAGAAGACATGTCTAATACAGGCCTTTTGGGGAGTTATGCAATTTGTATAAAAATGTTTGAAACTCATGTAGTTATTGTTTATTTTCAAGCAATAGCACCAACTGTAATTATTATGATAAAGGAGAGCATAACATAGCAATCATACTAAGGTAAAACTGTCATGACTTTATTAAAACTAGATTAAACCTGGATTGAGAGAAGTTTCAAGCCCTTCTGGCAGCACGAGGGGTCAGTCCATGACTTTATTTTAGACCGTGGACAGCCAGAATATCCAGCTTCTTTGCGTTGTCCTTATTCTGTGGCACTCACAAAGCATCACAGTTGGTTCAGCTTCCTCTGGAAGTATGCATTCAGAGGGGGGAAATATAAAGAAGCTCAGTGTCTGTTGAGAATGATGGTGTTGTGTGCTATTACCATATGCTGTCATTTTCTCTCACCCAAGAGCAGGAAAAGAGATTGGAATCTGTTTTCTCTGTTCAGAAAGAGAAAAATCAAGCTAAAAAAAATACAATTCAGTGTGAAGTCAGTTAGAGCAGGGAGACATTTTTATTTCTTAAAGCCTTTTGCTAGTTTGTCTCTTCTTGTCTAATAGAATAATTAAATCAAGGCACACTGTAAAGATGAGTGTATTTTAAACGGCATGATGATAAATCTTTATATACTGCCATGACTGAGAAATACCTTTCTAATGAAAAATACCTTTTGTGATCAAAAAACAAAAGAAAGTGTGACCCTCATTTTAATTTTTTTTTTTATTCATAAATCATAAAATAATCAGAACTGGGGAGCTGTGAAAGAAGGCTTGAAGAACAGCCAGATACAAGACTTTCTGTATGCAGTGGATAAATTTGTGGGTACTTTGTCATCATCAAGACAGAATATAGAAGATAAAATTCAGCTCACAAAAGTGGATATTGATATTTATGTCAGCAACTTACAGAACCCATCTGACTACATAACTGCAGGTGAGTAATTCATACACCGAAGCAAACACAGTGGTGCTGTTTATAAAATAAATGTTATGTCATTAGTTAAAATTTACTTTGAAGAATTAATTCATCTTCCCTGAGCTGTATACATTTTTCTGCTTACTCTTGCTGGGTTTCTGACTGCATAATCATAAATTCATCAATCATTTACCCATCCTTTAATTCACAGTTCTTAAAGAATTAGGTAATTGCTTGATATATCATGTAAACAGCTGCCTTTGTCCCTCCTAGTTTGCTGACCAAGTAGTTGCTGAGTGAAGCCATCTACTAGTGTACTGTTCACTTTCTTTGATACTGGGAATACCCTATCCAATATCAAGTCTGACTCTATGAATAAAAATGTAGTATACAAAATATACAAAAATACAAAAAGTTGTATTTATAAAAAATTTTATATATAATATATGTTCATGTAAGAAAAAGAGTAGTTATGTCTCTTTCAACAATAGCTTTCCATCGTGTCTTATCAGTATTTTCAGAGAGAAGTAATGCCAAACCGGTCAATACTTTGCAGTCCTTCTAAACCCTTCATTAGCCTATGGCATGACAGTTTCCACAGAACTACTGACCTTAAGATTAGATAATAATGTTGTATAGCTGGATCTTTAGATCCATTTAGTAGCACAAGCTCCTGAGTATAATGCACCAAGTGACCTGGAGTCTTTCAGCTGCCAGGGCAATCTGAAAGATATGCTGACTTTAAAATATAGTGGGTTTTTGTGACTGTTAGTAATGGCATCTGTTATGTGATGCTTTTAATGTGGAATAGACTGCAGTGGCAGAAAGAGAGAAATATGAAGTAAGCCTTTACTTATGAAATACAAGCAGAAAATGATACACTTAGTTAATGCATTTCTTGGACTTACAAAATATGATTCTCCCCAAACCATATTGCTGTATTTTGTTTTTCTGTATGAACTCCCTGTATTTTTAACTGTTTCCACTGTAAAGGATATGCAGTAGTAACAGAGTAGACAGATACAAGTTTTATGTGTGTGCTTCTTGTTACAGTCTTAATCTTTTCCTGTTTTGTTGGTCAGTGATTCGAATATACTCAGTTTGCGTAGTCTCAGATTATGTTTTGCAAGAACATTTTATATCTGTAGTTTAAAATTCTGTGTTTATTTCCTGGTGCTTATAAGACTGTCCAATTCTATGATTTTGAAGGCAGTAACACAGAGGTCACTGAGAGACTTGAAGAAGTGGTCAGGATTTGGACCAAACAGATCAGACAAGTTTTAGTGGAGAGTGAACAAATAAGAAGAGAAGCTGATGACGTTGGTCCATCTGCAGAACTGGAACACTGGAAGACAAGAATGTCGTCATTTAACAGGTCAAATCTCTGCATTATTTCTCACAGAGTCTTGGGGGGAAAAAAGTATTTTTAAAAATAAATGTAAACTTTCATTCCAAAGAGAGTATTAAATGTGTTTCTTTCTTCAAAGCCTTTTAGATGAGATCAAGAGTTCAAGAGTAAAGAAAATAATAAGTATTCTTCAGGCAGCAAGATCAAAGACATTAAAGCAGTGGAAAGAACTGGTAATTACTACTTTCTAATTAAAGTTTTAAATTATTACAGTACTGTATTTGTAATACACACAGAACTGAACACAACGCTAAAAATAGCTTTGAGTGTTTATGCGGTGGTAAATATCCATTTGTTGGAACATATAACATCAATGATTCTGAAGTTAAATAGATAACTTGAAAAGAAGTCAGTGCTTTTGTAGTGTGTCTTTCATTAACATGATAGGTGGAATGGTTGTGCAGAAGTAAAGCAATGCAGCAACACAATATCTTTTTGTCTCTCACCAGCTGAACCCAGAGCAGGACAACTGTAGAGATGTCTGAAATATGTTCATCATATTGCTTTTAGAATTATTGACAGCTGACTTTCTGTAGTATAACTGCTATTTTGGATAAGTGGGTATCTGTAATGTAAACTTATCTATCAAAACTGTAGGCAAGCTAGAAAATAAGCTGTAGACCATGTACAGTCAGTTAGACACTCACTCACCCCCACCCCCAAACACCAGAATGCAAATCTTCTAGCACTTAAGAAAGTACTTTTGAAAATAGACCAGGAAAACAGTGCTACTTTACTGAATTTTTGTTTTTTTGCTTGCCATATTTGCAGACTTATTTGATAAATTGTATTTGGATCAAAGTGTCTGTACAGGGCAAGTACAAGCCAAGGACAATTAACTGGATTTCTTCCTTCATACAAAACAGCACCCAAAGTACTGGATAGTTCCACCTGACATGAACAGAAAGATACGTGCGTTAGCCGTGAACTCATTTTCCCTAACAAGTGTTTATTTAAAAAATATTGGGAAACACCTTGGTACATTTCAGGGATCTTGTCTAAGTTCTTGTCTAATGTACTGTGTTCTGTAGACTGAAACAATTCTAAAATTTAAGTTGGATTATCTAAACCACACTAATGTACTTCCATGAGAAATGAAAAGCTTTGGGGGTCTGAATAAAGACTTTCTTTAAACCTCATCCAAAATATTGCTGATTGCCTGGAAGATCTTACCGATTTTTGCATGTAAAAGCAGTTATTTCTTATGTAAAAAATAAATTACATAATTGAAAACACTCCTGTGCAAAAAACTTAAAAGATGGAAGCGCAATCTTGTGAAAGCATGCAACGTAAAAGAGCGAGAACCTGTTCAGAAAGTTTTCACAGTAATAATTGTTTTTTTTTTTCCTCCCTTCAGGATGATAGTATAACGAAAGCTACCAATGAAGCTAAAGACAATGTGAGATATTTATATACATTGGATAAATTTTTTGGTCCACTTGCCAATGCTTCACCTGTAAGTAGTACTCTAAAGGCACTTGATGTAAAATTAGGAAAAGAAGGGAAGAGCTTTTGCTTCTTAAAAAAGATATTTCTCCATTCAGTATTTGTCTCATTCTTAGTGATTAGTGAACAGCTTAACTTCTTAGGCATGAGTGAATGGACCTTACAGATTTTGAATTAACCAGAGATAATAATAATTTTTTTTTTTTTGGTGTAGGAGGTAGTTATCATTCCGGAAGATAATTGAAGGGCATGAAAAAACTAAGCCATAAGAATGTATTTTTCCAATCCTGATAACGAGCTGAATTGCCTTTGTGAGCTTGGCCGTACATATAGTACCTGTTCCTGTCTGCATGCTTCAGTTAGGAGCTACTTGAGATTGTTTTATTGCAAATGTCATAAAGTGATCTTGAGCTGAAGTTGGTTGGCTTCCACTTATTTTACAGGCTAAAGCTGTTTCTTTTGCATATAGCACTGTCATCCTGGTTGATAAAACTTATTCTCGTAACCATGTGGGTCTCAGAGTTCATTTTTTTAAGTGAAAACATGAATTTTGAAGATACAGTCACCAGGCAAAATTGTCTAAGTTTACATGTTTCATAACGTTTACACATAATCCATCTCATTACAGTTTTTCTAAACAACGTTTTCAAAGCTTGAGCTCTTTTGAATCCACTGTACTATTTTACACTGCTCTTCTTCTGTAAATATTAGTCGTTCTGCCATATTGGACTTGAATTTTACCATACTTTTTTTATGCTCTTCCAGATCAGTCACTGTCTCTTATTCTAGGTTCTCAGTGTATCTGGCTTGCATGCATTTCTGTGAAATCTTCCTGTGGGAGAGAAACCTGTATAGTTCAGTACCCTCACTAAGAGTGAGATTATTGTTGTCTTGCCTCCCTGTTCTGGATTTCTCTTCTGTACAGATTTAGGCAAAATGAACAAAGGCCAACTCTTTTCTTGTTCTTCCTGCAGCAGGCCAACTTTTTTGTAGCAGTGTATGACTTCTTTTCGTCAGGTAGTATGTTCCTCTGCAAAGCAGGCTACAGCACCTTCACATACTGGAGGCCATGGCCAAAGAAACTACAGCCACTGTTTTTCCTCTGGAAAATCCCACTCTGGAAAAAGACCTATTCATTTATTCATTACCCTTTTTCCACCTTTTTCTCTTGGTCATAGTGTGGTAGGTCCCTGCAAATGAATTGGGTGGTCCAGTTCTTGATGAGGTGTCTACAAGAGCAATGCGTTACAATCAGGAAGATGTTTATCCTCTGACAAACATATTCACAGAGTGGTAACATTTTCCACTGTGTTAATTTTCAGGAAATTCGAATTGCTGACTTTCCCCTTTTTTCCTGTTGTAGGTGACAATGATGGAACACATACCCAGTTTAATGAATACCATCTGTGTGATCTACTGTACATCATCATACTACAACACGTCAGAGCACATGACGTCTCTGTTTCTTAAAATCACGAATCAAATGATTAACACATGCAGGATGTATCTATGTGAAGGTGTTTCAAAAATCTGGGATCTGGACAGGTGATAGAATTTTAGTTTCATCTTCTTTTGTTGACACTGGAAGTAAAATTACAGATTAGTCATGAAGTTTATAGGTAAATTTAAGCTGCCCCTTGTCGTCCTACCAGGCACTGATTCTTATGTTGACTTTAAGCTTGTAACTACTAATTTGGTGTAGAATTAAGTACTTTGCAAGAGCAAATTTACTATGTGTTGTGAAAAAAGCCTGTTATTGAAAACCACATAATGTATACTCGTATACAGCCCTCGATGTGTTGTCCCAAACACACTCAAGCAATCAGAACTGTGAGCTAATGTTCTTCATTAAAAACTACAAGGACAGACTGGCAAACTACCATCTATGATTTTTATTTTGCTGTTAGTGGACAGGAAAGTTGGTTTGAGGAAGGGGACAGTATATACCAGGACCAGAATCACAATTCAGTTGTACTCGAGTGAGGTATGTGGGGGCTAAGATGGGACTCAGACTTGTATTTTCTGAGTATTCTGGGGAGGATGCTGTATGTAGAGTATAAATGGTGCTAATGAAGCATCTTAAATTAAAAAACCTAGATTTACTGTAAGTTTGCTAGTTAGACATACCTAAGGCTAGGGTTTTTTGTTTGTTTATTTGTTTGTTTGTTTTCTATTGTTCTTAGTACAGCTGTTAGGAAAGCAGTAGCCTATGGTTTTCAGGAAATGTTAGGCCCTATACAGAAAATGAACAAAAAGTTTGCTCCAAGGAGCTTGCAATCTAAAATATAAGCAGAGCTTGCAATCTGAAATGTGGGAATTGGATAGTGAGATGGTGGGAGGAAAGAGGGATGGAGAAAAAAACAGCAATCATGCAGTGTTGGTCAGCCGGACTGACAGTGTTTTCAGCAGAGTTGTTGACGCCCTTGAATTTTTTGTAGGCATCGCTGCCAGGAAAAGTAAAGGAGGCAGTTCAAGGAAGGGATGAGTTAGCTGCCCTGTGGCTTCTTGTCCAGGCACTTCATTCAGCATAAATTGAAGCACAGAGGTGTTTGCAGAAACTTATCCCCTGGGTGGTGAATGCTGATGTCACTGGCAGAACAAGTGTATCTGAACGATGAGTGTATAAGATGTAACTAGCTTTGGCCTTAGGAACTAAGTTCTTCCTGGTGTATCTTTTTAAAGAAACAAGGCTTTCCTTAAACTTACTGTAGTCTTGGAGAATACTTTCACAGTCTTGTCTGTTTAGAAAAAAAACGAAGAAACAAGCAAAGGAAAACCTATCAGCAATACTTAATACAGAACATGAGAAATTACCAAATTGCAGATGTTCAGTAGTCAGCATTAACCTGGTATAAACCCTTTCTGGACTATGCTGTGAAAGTTTTGGTTTGATGACAACATAACCTAAACTAAAAATATCCAATCTGTTATCTAAGATAACAGATTTAAACCAAAAACTTTTCATGTAGAGATCATACTTTGAATGTTTTCTGCATAATGTATAATTTTGTGGTTTTATTTTGCAAAGTTGCATATCTGACTGAAATGTTTTATTTTGATTTATATTCTTTTGAAGACAACCTTAGGATGATTCTCTGTCTTCTGTGCTTTCTTCCTCAGGCAAGAATTGCTAAAGAGGATACAACAATGCATTTCCCTCAAAGAACAGTACCAAACGTCATTTCAGAAAATTAGGAAAGAGCTAAAGGAAAATCCAAATGACAGACAATTTGATTTCAGGTAAATTCGCTTTCATATTGAATCATATTGGTGTATACAATTTATAAATGAGACGGCATATTATCTGCTAACAGAAAATCTCAATTCTCAATGAAAATCAAATGTTTATTATAGTCAGAACATGACCTTGCATAGATTTTTTTTATTTTATTCAGGAAGAAACTAATGCCAGGTTTTTGCCAGTCCCTTGTTGATTCAAGAGCTGTCCCAGAGGACTTCAGGAGAATTTATGCATGTTTTAATTTAGTACAAATGGTTATGTATGGTCTGAAATCCCCAAAAATTTGAGTCATGAATATGAGTAAAAACACTCTAAGAGAATTTAGTCAGCTTTGGGCTGGGTTGTCTTTCACAATGCCAAGGAGAGTTTTACCTGTATTGGTACGTAAAGGATGGAGCATTTCTTAGTATTCTATGTTCACATCTTGATCTCCTGTAAATGTCTTATTTGAAAGAGTAACTCCTGTGAAATGTAGTAAAGGCTTTTAATTGCCATATATAAGGATTAAGCATTTTCTAGTTTATGTCCATTAGTGAAAAAGGGTTTTTACTTGTTTCGTAATTAGTACAGCATGAGGGGTTTTTTGATGTGAAACTTGATGGCAGTTCTGTTAGAATATGTGTCGATTAAGTAGAAAAAATCTGTTGCAATGAGATTTGCGTTACAATTCCTCTGTTGCTTTGTTATTGTTAGTGAAAACTATATATTTGGAAAATTTGATGCCTTCTGTAAACGTTTGGAGAAGATTTCTCATATGAGCAATATTATGGACAGCCTTTTAGAGCTCCATCATATAAAAATAGAAGGTATTGAAGAGATCACTACTCATTACCAGAGCATTGCTACAAAAACCAAATCCAAAGAGTATGATGTTCTGGATCACAGAAAAAAAGAGGTACATACATTCAGCACTGTGTGACAATCACTCCCTTAATTCTCTGCTTCTCCCTTGAGCTATGCAAAGAATGTTAAATATTATAACAATGCATATATTTTTTTGCTGTAACAATACTACTAATACTTTCATATCTTTTAGTACAATTTAAAAGTGTTAGCGTAAATTTGGGTTTTATTTCAAATTTTTCTGTGTGACAGGTAATGCTACAAAAAGATTTTCCTAAACTTGATTGTTTTGAGATGCACAGTGAAAACTAGTTCAGGCATGTCAACACATTAAATACAGTTTCTCTAATTGTAAGGGTTCCTTAGTGTTATTAAAAATACTTAATGGAATACTAATGGCAGTGTTATGGTAAGGTTAGTCAAAGCATCGAGTTGCACATTTTAGATGGAGAAGAGAATCATATCACTCCCAGTCCTGAACAGAATGATAAAAACTTAAGTGGCTTTTCAAATGCTTCGGTCTCAGGTTTTAATACATCCTTCACATGCTGGAATTGAGCTGCTTTTTTTTTTAAAGCTATAGCCTGCTTGTTTTGCAGGTTGAATGGCCTCACAAAAGAAGTTCTAGAAATGTTGACTTACTCTCCTGCCTTCCTGAACTAATTGTTATTAACTTTCCTTTAAATGTTTAAGTCTGAAGTACCTTTGGCTTTCTTCTAACTGGTTGATGGCTTGTGTTTCTCTGGCTTGTGTTGGTTGTGTGTTGTGTTGGCTTGTGTTACTTGCTTTATGGCTCTTTCTTAAAGAGTGCATTTACCGTTAACTGAATTTGGAGGTGTTAAAAAACAATGTGGCTTTTCTACATGTAAGTAGACTGTCTTCCCAAGTGCTCTCTTTGAGAGGAAGTTTGCATTGAAGTCTTTTTTTAGGCCATCAGTATTTAAGACTTATAAGAAAAAAATGTTCCAGATAAATATCCAAATTAATTCTTGTTAGGAACTGCCAAATTTGGTAATAACCTCCCTTAGTCTGTAAGGTGCTCACCTTTGGTGGGTTTCATACGTGGACAGTGAGCTGAGTGATCTCCTGTGGCAGTGCTGCAAGTAGCTGGTGAGTGTGCTCTGTTGTCTCTGGTTAGGTTATGAGATTTCCTCCTCCTGTCCATGTTCCTCTGTGCTCTGTTGTGTTCATGAAGATGAGACTTCAATCATTTAACCTAACACTGCTTATATTTTGTCTGCTTTGCTTAGAATGTAAATGCCTTTGTTGCTGACGTTGTTCCTGTTCTTTTTAATTCAGTGCTAAACACATGCACTGAGCAGATAAAGCAAATTCCCCAAAAGCTACAGGGAAAGGATTTTGTATAAAATGAAGGCAGCACTATGATGATTTTTTTCTTTTGCTCTTATTCTAGTTTGAAAAAGATTACCTTGAATTTAAGAACCAAATTGCAGCATTGTATGAATCCATACAAGAATTTGTGGATTCCTGGTTTGAGAAGAGTGTAACTGTAAGTAAAGTTACAAATGCAAACCCCTTGTTCTGGTGCTTAGAAAGGCTGAGTACCCATAGCTCCTACTGAACTCCTTCATTACTGCCAGTGTTCTGTACTGTGCTGGTGGCTGAGATAATTTTGGAGGACATCATGCCTATTACAAAGGTTCTAAAATTTTCTTGCAGAAGTGCTGGAAAATAATGTTCATTCTTACTTAGTGCCAGGCTTATGTTCCATCTTTCCTTACTGATTTTATAAGTCTATATTTTTAAGTTTATTTTCTTTCTTCATCCTAGTGTTCCCCCTGCTTCCTTGTTGCATTTCTAAGTTATTCCTGTCTGACTGGCAGAAATAATGAAATAATTTCTGCCATCAGTTTCCCTAATGTCAGTACTGTTCTTTGGTTCAGACCCTGATCATGATATCAGATGTTAATGAAGCGTGAGTAAAGACATAGGTGTTCTACAACAACTGTTTGCAGAGAAAAAGGAGTGAGGATTTCAGAGTCAGGAAAAAAATACTGTAGTGGTAGCAGTTTCTTGGTTCATACTATGATAAGTATATCCTATATAGGACAAAATATAAAAGCAAAATCTACTGACTTCTCTTGGTGGACTTTTGTGTGTTTCTTAAAAAGCAACTTACAAATTTACATAGCATGTTCTAAATTAATAAAATAGTTTATGAACAATGGTTTTCTGGACTGTTAACATCTTTGCAGTAAATTCTCCATCTTCCTTTTTAGACTGAACAGATGCTGGTACTTTTGATGAAGCTTGAACAAATAGGAGAAAATAATATTGATCTTAATGAGAAGTATACCATTGTCCTTCAGCAGTACAGCCAAGACTTGGAGTTTATTCAAGAACTCTACCAGAAGGAAAAGGAAAATCCACCTATACCACGTAATGTACCACCAGTAAGAATGAAGGAAATGAGAGACAAAAATTACTTTACTTCTGGACTGTTTTTAAGATAATGAAAATACAACCTCCTGTCTTCTGTGTTTTAGGTAACAGGGAAGATTATGTGGGCTCAGCAGTTATTCAGAAAAATTGACCATCCAATGACATTCCTTAAGAAGAAAACCACACTTTTGAAGGTTGGAAATTAGCAGAGGAGAATTTATGCTAAGCTTTCAAGGATCTTATTAGCAGACGCATGATTTATTTTTATACTCGTACACTCACTTTTCTATAAGCTTGTATCCAAGCTCATCCAGCAGGAGGGATAGGTGTTAGCATTTGCTTCAAGTTTTGAATTCCTTTTTGCAGCATTATTATTCTAGGGCTTGAGACAGTGGCTTCCCTCGAGACATTAAGCTGATGACTCAGACCAGTGTTTCTGTCCCTTCTGGGACTTGACTCATGTTAATCATGGTAGTAGCACTGTTGGCTGTGTACCTAAACTTAGAGCCTTCTGTCTGATGTGTTCGGTAATGAAGAGGACCTCAAATACTAGGCACACTTCATGAAAGAATATAATTTGTATACCTTCCTCAATGGGCCTTGTATAGGCCATTGTAACAGAGTTTGTCTAATGGGCAAGACTGGGGGGAAGAATCAGGAGAAGAGTTATGTTGGTTAGAGCAATTGAATACTTTATAATAATTGAATTCCTAAATGTATTGCTAAGTTCCTGTGTCTTGCCTTGTCTCTAAAATAGCACAATTTAAAGTTTTCTATTTCTGTTTCTTTTGTTTTCCTAATGGTGGGGAGGGAAAGCCTAGTGGAGGGACTTTCTCCTATGTTAGACTCACTGAATTAAGTGGTGTTTGCTTTTTTTTTCCGCTCTAAATTTTAGACACTGGAAATGAAAAAGGTTGTTAAGAGCTACAATAAAATGGCTGCAGTTCTTTTGGAATTCGAACTTATTTATTATAGGGCTTGGTACAGATTTGCTGACCAAGCTAGAAATGCTCTGTGTGCTACCTTACTTGCCAGGCACCCAGAAACTAAGGTAAATGTGATTTGTTCTCTGTATTACTGTTACATGATTTAATATTACAAATGTTACTTTAATAATGTCATAGATAGGCAAGAAGGCATTAAAATAACCTTAATAGGGTTAAAAAATGAACTATTTGAATTGGAATATTGAAATATTTTTTCCTTTTTGTTTCATCATTTCTCTTCTTCATAAAGCTTCTGCCTTATTCAGGGTATAAAAGAGACAGTAGCAGGAAATACATATCTACTTTTGACTTATCTACATCTTTTTAGATATGGTTTCCTGGTTTATTTTCTGTGCTAAACAGAACTTTAGTCAAGGAAGGAATTTTTTATTAGATCGTGGTCTTTTCTGTAGTGATCAATATCACTCTGTTGGATATATTGCAATAATTCATTAACTTGCTTTCAAAACTGATTGCTGAGACAGAAAATCTTACCATTCTTACTTCATACATTATTTTTTCTGATGTAGTGCACAGAAATTATGATAAAAATGTGGCATTTTTTGTACTGATGATTCCATAATGGACAAGTAGAACCTGGTCTTCAAATTTATGTAGCAACTTAATAATGTTTAGTGCCCCGAAAAGCATCGAGATTAACCTTCACAATATTTCTCCCTAGTTACCGTTGGAGAAACAGAGATGAAAAGGCAAATTAACTTCCACAGAATGGAGCTGAGAACTAGAATTAAACTTGGGAAGTCATGAGAGCCAAGTGGTTAGGGCACAGTGAAGGAGTCACAAGAAATTGAAATCAGTGTCAGATATTGGTTGATTAATTCTTTGGGAAACCTGTATATTTGTAGAGGAGGTTGAGGGTCTGCGTAGAAGCATGTGTATCCATTTAAAAAATGTTTAGTCATCTACGTCTTTTTATGTGATCCAATTAGATCACACTACATGTAACTACCAAACTAGTCTTCTTTTCTATTTCTTTTTTTCCCCCTTGTACTACTACATGAAGGAATTATTTGTAAACTTAGATCCAATGCTCCTGGAAGTACTTTATGAGACAAAATACCTGAAAAAAATGCATTTTGAAGTTCCAGATGTTGTCCTTGTCTTGTGTGCAGATGAAGAACAGATTAAAAGACATCAAATGCAGTAAGTGAACACTTTTCGGATTTGTTTCTCATCTGCAAATCCCTACCTTTGAGTTGGTTGCATATGTTGCTTTTGATTTATTGTGTTTTTTCTCTTTGATGGAGTTTAATTGAATTTTAATTGCTTTTCCCTGCATTTCCATATTAATACAGTTAAAATGCAGTTGTTCCTGTTTACACACATATCTCATTACCGGGAAACGCCTACATTTTTGTTTTGTTACTTCAGCAGCTGCTCTGTAAGTGGAGCTCCTAGGTACTTCTAAGGCATCTATGCACTGTAACACAGGGATTACACTCCAAAATATTATACCAAAAGGGTTTTTTTTTCTGTTGGAAACACAAGCTGGAATTTTCCACTTGATTACAGCACAATCCAAAGATTTATATAGCTAATACATCACCTCAGTTATAACATGCTCTCTCCTGTTGAATATCTAAAATCACTTTTGTTAATTTCAAATAATGTCTTTCTGTTTCTTGTCAACAGTCCAAATCTCTACTGCAAGAGTTCTTTTCATTCTCAGGGATCCTGATTATTAATTCACTAACTCTCTAAGCAAGGATGATCAGTCTTTAAAAAGCAATGCTTTGTGAGGAGCATTTCTAAATAGAATTGGACAAAAAGGGATAAAGTTCAAGGAGTTTCATAAGCACTTCAGTTCACCCCCTCCTCCCTTTTTCTATTGTTAAAGTTTTTAGTCTTTCACTCTTAAAATGTGACATTTTTCATTAATTTTTTGTGGAATGTTTAAGGACGAACTAACCATAAATTTTTAATGTGCAGGGCAAACTCTGTTACAGACCTCCAAAAAGTAACAGCCCCAACTTTTCCCATCCTTCAGGGAAAAAAAAGTACAGAAAATGTTTGCAGTAAAAAGCGAAACCCAGATTTACCTTCAATTTACTCCCCAAGCAAAGAAGAAATATTCAGAGGCTGCAGATTTTTAATTAACAACATTTGAAAAACAGTGCTGGGTATATTGTGAATGGGCTATCTCAGTATATGGTTTGTAACAATGTTGTCTGAAGTCATGATTTTAATCTGGCACAGAACACAACTACTGTGGGGGTTTTTTGCAGCAGTTCTTGTAAGGAACCCATTATATATCTGACCTTTGAGTTATGTTTGCTTCTAATTCTTGTTTATGCAGCTTCTTTGTGTAGCTCCATTTTCATGGAACTATATTGGTAAGCATTAATTCAGCATTTGGCCTCTTCTACTTTTGGATTTGGTGTTCTTTGTGGTTTGGATCTAGCATTTCTTATAAGCAGCATCATTTCATGCCATGTCTTGTGAGACAGGAAGAAGGAAACAAAAATGCCATGTTTTCAATTTTCTGTTTATTTTTCTTTTTTTTTAGTTATAATTAATATTTCTTGGAAGAGAAATTCTCTAAGTTGATCAGTCACTTTACTGGATGTATTTATTTCTCCAGTCTGGTTCTGCTGTTGGTAAGGAGAAGAAGGCTTAGTTCAAGCTAGGAAGAGCTTGGAAGAGTTCTTGTTTTTAAGATGGGATCAGAACTTGCAAATCTTATTAACAGAAAATGTGTCCAAACTTCTGTATGTTTCAAATATATAAGTAAAGCACATTATAAAAATGATCATGTCTTTCAGACTCCAGAGTCTGTTGATCAGTTACAAAGAACGTCTGAATGGCATTCCTGTTATGCTGAAACCACTGATGAAGCCATTTATAGGACAAGTTGAGGATGCCCTGACTCCGGGCCTGACACAGCTGTCATGGACTTCTTTGAACATCAATAAATGTATGTAGCAGGATAAGAAGTGGTGAATTGTTGATAGTGTTAGGTGCCTGCGTTCTGTTTTTATTTCTCTGGGGAAAATGTGTTTGTGGACTGACCACTTGAGGTAGATAGTTTTAGGCCAACTGATACAAGAATCTGAGACTAGAGAATGGTGTTTTAATAATATCTCTTATCTTTTCTATAAAAAAGTCTTCATAAGTTATGCCAAACATCCCAGAAGTGACATGTCTGAAGTCAAGGTTGGAGATTTCTGCCCAAATCCTAATTTTTTTCTAAGAAAGCCTTTTTTGTTAGGCATCGAGCTTTTTC
Source organism: Pseudotriccus pelzelni (assembly GCA_035584735.1). Lineage (NCBI taxonomy): Eukaryota > Metazoa > Chordata > Aves > Passeriformes > Tyrannidae > Pseudotriccus > Pseudotriccus pelzelni. The sequence continues at coordinate 89,232,719 of JAWMRA010000078.1, read as the reverse complement.
CACAAAGCCAGTAAGATACAACCTTATTACTATCAAATACAGAATAAAATTGATTAGCTGTTGTAAAAGTGTTATTGAAATGGGCATATATAAAACCATCAGCAAGACTTTTATACTGCAGTTTTGTAAGAAAACAATAACTCATGCTTGTAAATCAGTTTTTCAGTTGAAGTTGATTGATGTTAGGCTTTCACTTTTCTTCTTCAAAATGAAAAGCAGCAAGATAAACGGGAACAGATATGGTCTACACCTGAAAGTGAAATGGGCACAGGTTTGTCCATCTGTTCATTTGTGACCCTGCCATGTGGCACTGATGCACAGGGCTCTGACCAGTGCTTAAGGCAGGGCTGATCAGCTTCAAGCTTTACTTGACCTTTGCCTGACCAGAGCACAAAAATGCAATGGCAAATGGATTTTTATATTTGAAGTGTAGCTCTAAAAGGAATTTTTGTCCTTGGTTTGCATAGTTTACTAACACATCAAAAGGAAGTTTTTTACAATATTTTTTATTATTCATTTAGGTACTCTCTGCAACATGTTAAGTATCTGAATAGCTGTAATTCAGGCTGTAATGGTTTTTTGTTTGACCATTTGTCCTGGTGGAAACTGGTCCTTTTTTTAAACAAGTTAGAGGTTATGTAGCAAGAATATCTGGGTTGTTTCCTGCTGCTACATCTGAAAGGAAATTCTTTTCTTGAGTGTATGACCATATATATTTGAAGATGTGCAACGTCTAATGTGCCCAAATATATGCTGTACACTTACACATTAGCCATTCGTTCAGTGTACACACAATAACTCTCTCCTGTCAGCAGTGTGCAGAACTCACTGTGCATGAGCTTGAAATTTCATCTAGAAGTATGGGGGCCCATCATTGCCTTCTAGACTAAAACTGAGGAGATGAGGTAGAGAAATGGATTTAGGATTACTTAATTTATATATATAAAAAAATCTAGGGCATTTTTTGGATTATCTATCCGTTTTAGTCAATAAAAAAGACAAGCTCCATCATAGACTTTGTAATAGTAATAAATGAGGTTTTCCACTTAAAGCATCAGTAGTTGGATGCCATTGTCACACTGCTGTGCCTTAGATGTCATAGTGATTTCTTTCTACATACAGTAGAAATATATATATTGTGCTATATGGTAATAAAAGAGACAAAGGTGACACATTTCTTTCTCTTTTGTAATGAAACTATGAAAGGGGAAGAATTTTTCCAGTCTAGTCAGAAACAGTAATTTCTACCTTTAAATACACCCATTAAAGCATTTAGTTGATCTCTTTCCAAAGTAAGTTAGGTCGTTCATATAAAAGAAGAAATCTAGTGATTTAACAAGGCTGTATTTTTGGCTGGGGAAATTTCAGCAATTTAATTTATAAGTGAATTTCAATTTTAAAAGTACCACATTTTTCTGCGTGTGTCTGTATGTAGGAGGACCAAAAGAATTTTGGACACTGGTATTCTTTCTGTTTTACACTAAATTTTGTTGATCCTTTTCACTACAATGTTAGTACCAAAAAGAAGAGATAGTTTGAAGGACACTGTTCTATTTGTTATAAAATGGAATAATTTAAAGATTCAAAAGTAGAGCAAGTCCATCATGTTTCTGTTTCAGGCTTTTATTGCATATTTCTTTGCCATTAGATCTTCATTTCATTGTAATACCTGGAGGGATGGGGGTGGGGGTGGGAAGGGGAGATGAAGTCTGTGTTTTGCATCATTTGTTTTCATTTTGTTTTCCTTGCTTAGTTATTCGGAATGTTTATAGTACCCTGAGGCAGTTGGACTATGTAGTCAAAGAAGCAGCTGATACTCTGGAATGCAGAATTGAAAGAATTCTGGAGGACATGTCGAACACTGCTCTGATAATTTTGCCAGAAGATAAACCTATAGATGCGATCTCTTTCCTGGAACAGATAGAAAAACTTGCTATCCCTACTTCTTGCAAACTATCTCAGTAGGTTTATTAATTGCACAGATTTGAAGGCCATTTTTTGTGAGGGTTTATTTACGTATAACTTTTCTATGCATACAGACTTTTCTTTTAAAATGTTATTATAACAGAGTTTTAGTTTAAAACAAAACGATATTCTTAGAATGCAAGGGAGAAACTTCAAAGTATCTTGGACACAGCAGTTGTGAAATAGCATCTGTAGTGTTTAGAATTTCTTCTTATGGCACTCTAATCAGTAGCAAGGAAAATGAAGATGGATAAGACTTGAAATTTCATTCACGTGTTAATTGCTTTGATGTTTCATCCACATGTTAATTGCTTGTTTCTTGATGCTTCTTTTTTTATTTTACTAATTCTGATTTCACAGATTATCTTACTGCATCATCATGATAAACCTCTTTATTAACTATTGCTGGAAAAACCTTTTTTTTTTTTTTAATTATTATGAAGTCCAGTTGAGTCAGATATAAGAGAGTCTGACAGAGTCTGACAAATGGGTTTCTTGTTAGTCTGCATATTTTAATATCTTACAATTTCGGTATGCCCAAGCAATGGGAACAAACTGAAAAGCATCAAAAGGGCATTTCCTTGCACATAGTATTCTTCACAGTGCAGTGAGACTGGGGATGTGTGCCTGGAATTTAACAAAGGGTATTCTTTACATTTGATTTCCTGTGAGTGACTGTAAGGTTGTTTTTGTAGACAGAGTCAGCAAGTGGAATGCTCTGTATATGAACTTGTAAACAATCTTAAGCACAGGCTGAAAGCAGATGCCGGAAGAACTCTAGAGGTAAGACCTCTACCATGTAAAAAGTAACCTTTTGTAACCTAGTCAGATACTTGATATTTCATTGATATGAATTGTAATGGGTAATATGATTGTTTTCCTAAGAATTTCCCTTTCACTCTTCAGGATTTGTATGCCTGTGCACATCTTGACATCAAACAGAAAACACGCTGCCAAGAATGCCTGTCCTGTGCTTACTATAATCTGGTGGGACAGCTTTGTCAGAAGAATACTGACTCTTTGGTCAGATGTGAGTCTGTCTTTTCCACATGTTTAATTTTTTTAACAAAACTTTGAGATTTTTTCCCACGAAACTTATTGTGGTAAAAAAAAAAAAGATAACCTCACTTAAATATTTTATTTTTTTAGGCATGAAGATTTCTTTAGAGTCCTTAAGACATCGACTGCATGTTATTGACTCTAGGTATCAGATGACTAAGGTTATAGAGACACAGAGAGTTCCTTTGTTCAAAGCTGAAATTCAACTGGCTTTTCCAAATGTTGTCTTGAGACCAAGTCTTGAAGATATTCAGGTAACAAAATAGTAGCACATCTTAGTCATTTGTGATAAAACATGTATAAATGCATTGTTTTAAAGCAATATGTACAAGTTTAATCTGGTATAAAAACTAAAAGGAAGGGGGGGGAAATATAAAAAGTCACTTGAGTTCATGACAACACGGAGTGCTAAGGACTCAAAGCCAGGGATCATATTTGTTATGCGGGTCATTAGAAGGAACTGTTTTTCTAAAAGCTCGGTAACTCAGTAATTTACAAACCTCTACTTAGAGGCAAACATTTCACAATGAATGCAAAAATAAAATTGAATGCCACCAATGCAACCTGATTGATTTCCTGGTCTCCTCAAACTCTTTTCGATTATAAAATCAGTTTAAAATGTAATTCGTAAGTCGGCATTCAGAAGTAGTAAAATGTAAACTAAAACATTACCTGCCTGAAGCCCTAAAAAAATTTTAACACTCTTTTAAACTTATACTAATTCAGCAAAATTCCTACACATATACTTGCAGTGTCCAGTGATGTCTGAAATTATTCACAGAATATTAGTTGTTCATGGTGCTGATTTGTGGACTTTTCACTTAGCATGGTGACTGTCAAAATCAGTATGTGAATCATTTCTCAGATTTCATTTGCAGCCTTCATGGTGCTGTCGGTAAGAAATCAACCACAAAGTGTGATTTTAAAATGTCAGAGACAGAAGTTATGCAATAATTTATATAGCTGCCTGTAGAAATTACAGACTATACTATCACAAATTCAGACAAATGTGTCCAGGCATTCTGATGTGAATGTGAAAACTATTAGTAACAATAAATAAACTATGTTTATGACCAGTTTAAGGGGCAATAGTACTATAAGTTATGATTACTGTTCATAAAGGTCTCATATTCTTATCTGAGAACCACATAAACTTGGAAGGACTGTGATAAAACTTTATGGAGTACTCTTTCCCCTTACAAAATGTATTTTGAGTGATCCTACTTCATGCTTATTAGACCATTTCCTGTAAAGGTAGAGGTATAGTTTTTCAATTTTGGTGTTATTTGGAGGATCCTCCCCCACTCAGCATTTGTCATAATATCTCCTCGTGCTCAAGGTGAATGTTTTGCCTTTTCAGAGTGCTGTAAACAAAGCAGTAAATACCATATTATCAATAGCCAAAGATATTCCCCTGTGGAAATTTGCTTACTTACATCATAAACAGCAACAGGTGAGTATTTTATTTTGATTATTAAAAAAAATTGGTATTTTGATTAACATATCTGAAGATTATATTCTCTACCAATACTTGACTTGTTACCTGGTGGATCTTCATGGGTTTTGATCTCTATACCAAGTAATTAAACATAAGAGTAATAATTCAAAGACTTTATGTTTGCTGGTTTCTAAAATTAAAATCAAAAGTTGCTTTAAAAAATATTTTAAATATACTGCTCAAGTATGATGATGATAGCATAGAACAGTTATCTATGGGTACTACTAGCTGAATATAAATTATCTGTCTTCCCAGGCAAAAATGGTATTTTAAGTTAAACTTTCAGCCTGCATATGGTATCTATAATGTTACAGTAATTATTTTTATAGAAATATTTTAGCTGGCGTCAAAATTAGCACTAAAACCTTGGGAAGGTCTGAGGCCTAGATAGAAACTGAAATTTGTTGAAGTACAAAAGTGCCCAGTAATGGTAATCATACGGCCTTAATTGTTTCATCTGGTAACACAATATACATCTATGTAGATCTGTGCTAAGAAGTATGTTTGTAAAAATATATTCCTATTTTGTCTATCTGACATGAAAAATGGATCAGCTCATTTCAATGGAAAAAAACATTCAAGTCCTCCAAATAAATAATAATTAAAAAATAATAATAAAGAACTAGGAGAGAGTTGACTGAACTCAGTTTTTTCAAGCAGAATTGTTTGCTTATTTCCAAGCAGCCAGCCCTCCACTGTCTCTAGGGCTTCTAAGAATGGGTATAGGTTGTAATTTTACACTAAACAAAGCAGGAAGACCTAGGAGTTGTGCAGGAGAAAACAACACAATTGTACTTGTATAAGGCACATATTTGACTGATGTAATTCAGAGATGGTTTATGTAGAGCTCTGCAGGACAATATTATATGAAATCAGCATTAACACTAGAACTATAGTTCTATAAAAATCCAAGCTAAGAACAGGGAGTCTTCCTGTGGATGGTATATCTGCACTTTCTGTCAGTTCCTGGAAGTACTTCATTATTGGTTCCTAGAAGTAGTTCATTATGGCATAATTTAAAAAAACCAAACCCCAAACAAACTAGCGGATATATGTTTTTTCTTGTTTAATTTATGCCAGGTTGAACAAGCTGCTGCAGCAGAGCTAAGTGATGAGAGCAAACTCACCAGGATGGTGGCACTGAAACCTTTAGACAAGCAGATCCTCGAACATAAAGATGTAAACAAAGTGGTGATCCAACTAAGTACTATTATTTTATCTCTTAAAACTGAAGCATTGGATCTTCTGAACAGCTTTTCTGAATTTTCAAGCATCTGGAACAAGGTTAAATACATATTTAATATAATGTTGCTATGTTGTGAAATCTAGATAAATTTTAAAAAATGTTGTTGGTTGTATAAGGAATTTGTGCTCAGTAGGATACATTGGTTTCATGGTAGAATCCATATACTCATAATTCCTCTTCTGCTCTTGTGTTGACCAGAAATTGCAAATCTTTACCAATTAAACCATCTAAGCAAGAAAGCAGAAGAACAAAAAAGAATGTTGGAGCATGAACAATCTCATGCTTTCATATGCTTATACATCTTTCTCACAGCATCTTGTCTGCAGATGTTATAGAAAAGAACAATTTAGCAGAATCTCTGAGAAATTGCAGACTACAAAGCTATTCCTGAGTATTAAACTGACTAGTTCTTCTCAAGTAACCAGTGCTGAAAGATACTTTTTTATTTCTTCACACACACACACACACACACACACACACACACACACACACACACACACACACACACACAAAAGATACAGTAAATCGAGGAAATCTTTCAGTAATAAGGATTCCAAAGCCAAAGTGAATTTGGGCTGCTGGAGTTATCTTCATTAGGAAATGGGGCCAGTCACTTAATGGTAAAGGTCCAAGGAGTGTTTTGGCAGGAGATACTTCATGAAATAAAATCTTATATGCATTCTGACTAGTGAAATTCAGCTCTGTCTGGATGGACAGCTACTGGTTTTACCTATCAAAGGTGCTTTAGTCAGGCCAAGAAACAAGCAATTAAAACAGTAGAAATTTTATCTTTGTAACAGCTCACTATTTTTAACTTTCCCTTCCTAAATCAACTCATAAATGACCATGTTCCCACAGCTGACTCTTTCTCCAGGCTGAGATAGGGCATTTTCACCTTTTCATGGCTTCTGAAGTTCCAAATCTTAATACTTAGCTACCTCCATTTTTTGAGATATTGTTTGAGCTGGCCACATGTTGATAGCATGTCATTTCACCCAAACAAGACACAATCAGATTGGATGATACAGTAGCATGATGTTTCTTTTTTACTAAAATCTTCTAAAATAGTCAATTAATCTGCTCCTTGAAGTTAAATTCCTCAGGATCTGGCACTGTTCCCTGTGTCTTTATAATCTCTGTGGGACCATTGGGAACTGTCCCTGGTAACTCATTATTGGCCAGAGAAGTGAAAGCAGATTCTCACGGACCTTACAGCGTAGAGGAACTGTAAAGGAAAGTCACTGAGCTGGGTAAAGATCATTTGTCTGTGACTGAACTGAGAATCTAGCACATTTCTTGAGCTGGTGACACTGATGTTCTCAGCTCTGCAGAAACTAGCCTACCTGATGAAAAGAAGGGATGCTTAATGCTCTATTGCCTTTATACAACATTCAACAAGCTAAATGCTCTCTCTTCCCTTAGATCTATTCTTCCCTGCCAAATTGTGATTTATTCAAATGGCCAGGCCATCTGTAGCTAGAAACTGCAGTTAAATATGCTGGTTCAGGAAGACTGAAGATGGCTGAGTGCAATTGCTCCCATTTAAATACCTGTTAGAGGATGTGAGCTGCTTTGGGGGGGTTGCAGGCAAAAGGGAGACTGGGAAGGAAGTATTTCCAGCAAAGTTTTAGCAGCTATGTTGTAAATGTTGTAGTAATAGTTGTATGGATTAGGGATATCCTGATCCATGTCAGTTTTTGAGTTAGATTTCAGGTTTTTTAAAGCGTAGTGTAGAAAGAGTGAGAGTCAGGAAAAGCAGTTAAAGTAAAACAATTTGTGTTTATAATAATTAATGCTTATATCTTCAGTTCTTTCAGACAGGGAACATTGTGTTTGTACAGTACATCAGGCAGCTGAGCACCCTGTAGGTTATTGTAATAGCAGTGCTAGATAGTAATTAAAACAAACTTCTCTTATGTAGGATCCAGAGGAAAAAGTGAAGGAATTTATGGATACTAAACCAACAATGGCTGAATTTCAAACTCAAATCAGATACTTTTCTGTAAGTATGTTATCTTTAACAAAAATTAACTGTTCAGTTAAATTTTAGTGAAATTAAAAGCTGAACACTTGTGTTTGTCTTAGCAATTAGAAATGCAAATCAGAGAACTGCCCGATCACTGTGCGCTGCAGTCAGTGGATATTGCAACAGAGTCATTGAAAATAGCTTTAATTCAGGAATGCCGCTTAAGACAAAGAACATTTGGATTAGCTTTGAATAAAAAGTCTGCCAAAGACATGGATGAAATTTATTCATTCATTGAAAATGTTAGCAAGAGGTTAAGCAGACCTGTCCATGACCTTGACGATGTACGGGGAGCAATGGAAGCACTAAAAGAAATCCGAGAGAATGAGATTAAAATTGACATGACAGTTGGACCTATAGAAGAATCTTATTCTGTGCTTCATAAACACAATCTGCTCTTTCAAGATGGAAATACAGAAAGAGTTGATGGATTGGCCTATGCCTGGAAGAACCTAAACTCACAGGTATCGTAGCTGTATTATTTCTCAAATCATTATTTTCAACCCTCTTAATGTCGAAATGCTAGAACGAATCTATTTTCCTAATTAAATTTTTTGTGCTTTGTTTTCTGCATCTTTTGTGCCTGATTTTTCTCTTTGTTTGCATATAGGCACAACAGGTTGAGGACTTGCTGCTGAAGGTACAGCCAGACATGAAAACAGATTTACTGAGAGGTGTTCAAAAATTCCAGATTGATACTGCAGAATTTTATGAAGAGTATAATGAAAAGTAGGTAACCTGTGGTGCAGTAAAATTATACTTCATTAGTGATTGTTTGAAAGTGGTGTATCTAAAGGGCTTCAGAAAATAAACACAGCCCAGCCTCACTGTATATATAACACCTGAAAAAAAGACCTAATTTCAGATTAATGTCAGATAGGCACACAGTCTTATTGTCACAGATTCATTACCGTAATTTCAATGCTGGAGTCAGTAAAATTCCATAGGAGTTAATAGGTTTGGAAAAAATTTAATCAAATTCTCAGTCCAAATCCAAATTGAAAGGTTTTTCAGGAGTCTAAACTCAACTAAGCACTTCAACAAATATTTGATATTAAGTATTTAATTAGGGCCTTCAGTGTGACTAGAGATTCCAGTTATGGGTATTTCTTAATTTACTGAGTCTTAGTCTTATTTTTGAAGTTAATTTGGCTCTTTTGAAAATTTAAATTGTGGGATATTTGTGGTTCATTGCGCACTCCTACAGTAGCAACAAAGAAGGAAAGACAGGATTCGTCTTGCTGTAGTTACAGGTTGTGGTTCTAAGACAGTACATTCAGTGTGTGGTTTTTGGCAATGAATGTAATGTCAGCAGCTGACTCTGGGCACTCACTGCATACCAACAGCCCGTAAGCAGTGTGAAACAACTTTATGTATGGCCTCTGCTGGCTGCTTTGATGTTATGAACAGAATTCAGTTCACACATAGAGCACACACTCCTGGATGGCCTTGGAGAGTATCCAAATCTTCTCCTGGGGCAGGTGCTTTTGCATTACTGGTCCGAAAGGTGACCAGGTGCTTGGCTTCAACCTTCCTTTCACCAGGAGTGAAAGCTCTTGCAGGCACACCAGCAGTGCATTTGAGCAAAAGCTTTAAGACTCCAGCTATAGAAACAAGGTGAAATTTGCACCTTAGAGGAACCTGTTGGAGCACTGAGTTGGTAATGTGGATACATGCATACATAGTGCTGCCTGCAGGTCTGCTCTCAGAGTTGTCCAGAGGAATTAGTGGAAATACCCTGTGGCTGACACCAGCTGTAGGGATCCTGAGAGCACACCCTACTCCCTAAGGTTGGCCTGGGCTCAGGGCCAACTAAGAGCTAGTGCCTCAGAGAGCTTCCCTCTTCCTTTAGTGACAAAGGACTCCCATGCAGCTCTGCTGGGAAACCTCAGCAGGGCTGACTCCTCCTGAGATCTGCGGATCTGCTTTTAAGTTTAGACTACACTGCTTGGCCCCTGACCTACAGCTCCAGCTCTGCCATAACTGTGTCTGTGCCTGGCCATGGACCCTAATGAACTGAACATGGGTCCCACTGCCCAGACCCACTTCTCAGGCTGACTCTGAACAGCCTATAACCCACTGGGCTGTGTCTCATCCTGGCTGCCTTCAGTAGGCCTGCTCCTGACCCTGGCTTACTGACTCACCTTCCCTGCTTGATCTTCATGCTGTGTAGTTGTTGTGGACTTGTTTAAAGATCCGGACTATCATTTGAACCTGACTACCATCCCCAGGCCTGCCCTGCTCTTCCTGCTGAGGTACTATGGGATCAGGCTGCCTCTGCTGACTGTGTTACTGCTTTTATCTGTCGGTTCCATTTTCCTTCCCAAGCAGCCAGCCTGCTCTCCTTTGTGATCCCCATCTGCCTGAATTTCTTTCTGGAAATAACCATGGCACAACAGAGGGTGGCATACTTAGAGTTCTCATCCCGGAGGATTATGATGTAGCCGAAAAGTGATCCCAGGAGTGAAATCTGGGGATTGCACCCAATCATACAGCTGAGATGTGCTCATTAGGGAAAATAATATTTTTTCTCTTATTTTTCTTACTCCTTAATCATGGTTCTAGTAGCAACTACCAGAGTTTTCACTCCTAAATTCTATATCTGCTATCTTTTCCTTCTTACAATATAGATTAAAATAATTATTAAAATGTATTTTCCAGAATAAACAGAAAATAACAAAAATGAAACATCTGTAAACTATTTTAGCTGTTTGTAATATGTATGATAACCCAGATGAATTTTTACTACTAGAAAATAAATTGGGCTTTCTTTCTCAGTGTGTAATTTTGGTACACTGAATATATGTGGCATTTTCTCTTTTAGTGTCTTTGGTAGAAATATCTAGAAAAAATGATAGAAAATATTAATATTAAAATATTAAATACTATTCAGTAAGTTTGTTCTGTGTTCTGTTGTGCTGCTTTCTGAAACCCATATGGTTGATACTTGTACTGAATTTGTGTTGGGTTTTACAGGGGCCCCAGCAAGGAGAATATTCCTCCCCATGAAGCAAGTGACAGATTACAAGTCTTTCAAACCAAATTTGATGAACTATGGAGAAAGTATATATCTCTCTCTTCTGGGGAAGAATTATTTGGTCTTCCTATTACAGGTAGTTTCTCAGGGGATAAGTATTCCTGTTTCTAAGACATTAAATTTTTCTTGTGGTTCTTGCTAAATGAATTCAGTGCTGGATTCATTGTAGAAAAACGCCTTGCAGTAAATATTATTGTCTTTCCTATGAAAAGCAGCTGTGTGAAACTGGCTTTCAGTCTGCACAACCATAAACATCAGGTGGGAAAATATTGCATCTCAGGATCCAGATGCTTAGCTCTCTTGCTTTTTCTGTTCAGAGCTAAGCACATCTCCTGTCAGTATTCTGCCCTGTACAAATTTGGGAAACATGTTGCCAAAGGACTCAAACTGTCCCTGCTCCAGTTACATAATGAATTCCCTTGGGCTGTGCAACTGATCTGTAATATCCTTATGTCTCCTAGTCAGACACAGTTCCTTTGGAAGACTGTGGTGTGAACTGAAGTTAGAGAAGAATACATGATAAGCACTTTAATTTGTGCATACTAAATTAAGCATACTTTCCTGTCTGAGGACATATGAAATAATCACAATATATTTAACTAGGAATTCCATTAAAGATGTCCATTTTAAATGCTTTTATTGTCCAATATATTCTAGATTTTTATTTGAAATAAATCACCATCCCCAACCTCTGCCTCTTTAGTAGATAGTGTAAATTGAGATAGGAGATGTTTTGGTTCTTGTCTAAAATTACATTGCACTCCTTTGCCATTTCATCTACTTTTTCAGCATTGTCTCTCTCACAGAACTAGGTGCAGCATCTCACTTATAGGATTCCATCTACTGTTGTAGAAGAATATTTATTAAAAAGCAGCAATCTAAACAATTACTGTGCATCAAAACCTGATGTTTTTACATAATGTAACTGGACAAGTTTTTCTTACTTGACACCATTAAAAAACTGCAAGTCAAATTTCATATATTTCTTAAGTACCATAATTTTAGAAATACATGGATTTTTATGTTCATGAATACATCTGTACCTAATTAACACTCACATTTCTGATTTTAAAATTTGAAACAGAGCATCCTGAACTACACAAAATTAAACGTGACCTTTCATTACTTCAGAAACTTTATAGTCTTTATAATGCAGTTACTGCTAGTATCGACGGATACAATGAAATGCTTTGGAATGATTTAAATATTGAAAAAATTAACAATGAACTTCTGGATTTTCAAAACAAGTAAGTTGTTTTTTGTTGAAGTGCATACAATTTTTATTTCTCAGGTCTGTGTGTTAATTAGCTTGTGAAAATTGCTCTGAAAAATATGCAGCTAGAACGTGACCTTACTCAGCTAGTCTGTGAGTCACTTTAGGCTTGTTGGGGTATTCTGACGTGGTAGGTTGTAGCTTATTTAATAAATAAGGTGCATAAACCTGTGGCAAGGTGATTGTAAGTATAAATAGCTTTCATAGCTGTTCTTCATATAATACTTTATCAGTGATTCAGTTTACAGCTTGTTAGTCTGCAATGTTAGGCAGAATTTTGAAGCTACTGCCTAGTTCTGCACATTTGTCTGAATTGTAACTGTTCTTTCAAGAAGGGTAGGTAGCCACACTAAATTCTGAGGGTTTATTTATGAGGTTGGAGAGAAATAATGTTTTCCACATTATATGCAAAATAACTTCTAGCTGAAACCATGCTTTGCTGAAGTCAGAGAAATTTTTCTGCTCTGCTGGTAAAGATGCACCTCTTGCAGACCCAGACATGGATTCTCCAGTGTGTCCTCAGAGAGACTTTGCTCACGTTTTGGTATTGTTCAAGATGTTGAGATCAAATCTGTATTTTTCATCTCATATCAAATATTTGAAAAACATAGGAGGGGTTACTTATGCTCAGGGGTTTTGGTCATATGTTTTTTTGATTGTGCCGTCATTTTAGCAGGGTGCATTTGTGTATACACTGAAGGAGGAAGGTGGAGATTTTCTTCTTTTTCTGGAAAAACTGACTGAACTGCCTTCTAGTCACTAATTTGAAAAAAAGCTCCAAGACCTCCTTTTAAAAATAATACTAGAAATTAATGTATATGAAAGTTATATACTTCTGTATTTGGACAATTTAAGTCTTGATCTCATTTCAGTAGAATTCCAGAATCTGCTTCGTGATTTTTTCTATAGCTAACTGTATTTTACAGGTTGGTAGGACTCACTTTATGCTTCCTTCTCTAGAACTCTGAAGGAAGACGTTGCATGGCTATAGTTTTGAGTTTGTACTTCACATGAGACTTTTTTTCCCCCCTCCCAATTGTTGAGCTATTTTGAAGCAAGGTCACTGTCGATAGACAGTAAATGCTTGTAATGAAAGTCTAACCCAGTACTATACTTCCTTTGGCAGCTTGCTAGCATTATTGCATCAAGCTATAATCTTCAAAGCTGGAGAAATTAAACAGTGTACAGGGAATACACAGAAATAGCTAAGATGGTATGCTGTGTTAAGAAAGAAGCAGGAATACTGGAAATGCAATTAGTATTTCAGCCTAACTGTAAAGATGCGTGTAGTTGTTTACTGTAGTTTTTCCCACTCCTTTTAAAAATATGAATATAATGGAAAACCTAGAATCATGAAAAGAAGGATAAAAAAATAACTGTAGGTGAAAATAAATTCTATTAGAAAACAATAAAATGGAGAAATATTTAGAGAAAATGCTGTGGTAGACAGCATTATAGAATTTTATAATAACAGCTAGAGGGAAGTTTCCCTTTATATTTTACTGTAGTACAGTGTAAAGAGAATGTCCAGCAAATTTAAGAAGGAAATTTAAACCTGGTCAATGGAATATTTTTTTAACATAATATGCAGGTAATAGAATTTACTACTAGAAAATATTACTGAGACAAACACAAAAGCAAAAGGTTTTTTTGTTAAAAAAAATTGCCATTTTCATTACCAAGCTAAGAGATCCCGTATCCAATAGCCATCCCAAGACAGAGTTTGTTAGAATGTTACTTGTTGTGCCTCAGGATAGAAGTAGCCAGGAACTGCCTCTTAAAGCCCTATTGATACAAGGCAAAGTATAATTTCCCATTCTGCAATGCTTTTCTCTAGCCTGTTAAATGCTATCTATTATTGGATTCAGGATGAAAGACCATAACAATTATTGTAGTGCCATGACAGTATGCGTATGTTCATCTACCTCTTACTAGCAAGCAGTGAAGAACTTGCATATGCTCCAGCATTGTGTGTCAGATCTGCCTGATTTTGAACTGTGAAAAATGGGGAATTTCTTTGAAGGATTGTTTCGTTATGAGCTGGTTTTATGCAGCTTTTAGTTTCTGCAATTGAGCTGTAAGGGAACTGCTGTCAGTCTTTGGTCCATAGCTTTGGCAGATGAAAATTGGCATGACTTGTTAGAAGCAAGAGGAGCTGTGACAATTCACAGTACAAGAGGTTCTTAATTTTCAGTTTCTTCTTCAACTGTGCATAAAGATTTTCTTTAATTATCTTTCATACAAACTAGATGTAAAATAGGACTTGTTTGATTGAAACAGAAGTATTTTCCTGTTTGCAAGCAGCCTAGTTTTAGTTTAGGGTGTACTTTATTTTGCTTGAAAAATATATTTTGTTTAATCCTTTTACCTTTTTACAAAATGAAGTGCATTTCATTTTTTTAATAAAACAATGACACTGCAATAACTTAAGTTCAAAAATAGAATGCACATCAAAGTAACTCCCTATAGTTCAAAATGAAATAGAAACCAAACCATTCTGGTGTGATCTGTGCTGGCTTTAGTAATGTTTCATACCTGCAGCCACAAGTTATATATAATGCCAGCTTGCAACTGGATTTTTATGTACTGTCTACTGGTCCACTGGTTGAAAAATGACAAAATATTATACTATTAAATGGTAGATTTTACTTATTAAGAATAAAATATTTCTTCTTTCTTTTTGTGCTTTTTAAAGAATCCGAAAGTTACCAAAAGCATTGAAGGAATGGCAAGCTTTTCAAGACCTAAAAAAAAAAATTGATGACTTCATGGAGAGCTGTCCTTTGCTTGAAATGATGACAAACAAAGTATGTTCAGCATAATTTGGAGATAAGATTTGTTTTGAGAAACTCTGCTGAAGGCTATCATATATGACCATAAGATGCTTTCCCTAATTCTTTTTTATAGATAAAGGCAGCTATATTTATGGCAAAAATCTAGTTAGGCTTAGTTACAGAAAAGTAAAACAAAAGACTTGTAATGTGATTACAAGAACTATTAATGCTTTCAATGGAATGGAAATCAAAGCTCTTGTATTTGCTGAACGGATGCAGTGCGAAAGTATGTGATCATTCTAGTCCTAAAAATAATACAATTTTTAAAAAATCATCTCTATGGACTTTTCTAGGCAATGTTGTCACGACACTGGGAAAGAATTGCTCAAGTAACTGGGCATCACTTCGATATTGACTCTGAAACTTTCTCTTTGAAAAACATAATGGATGCCCCATTATTGCAATATAAAGAAGATATTGAGGTACATGTACTCTTCTGTTTGTTTTATTGTTTGTTTGTTTGTTTTTTTTAAATTAGTAACTTGTGATCTGGGAGTCTGTGCTTTTGAAAACCTGTTTCTACTCAGCTTCGTAACATTAAAAAAATAGTTTTAATTGAAGAACTCCTTTGAAAACATGGAGCCTTGTAGTTGGTAGTAGCACTGATGGTTAGTTTATTTCCTTTTTATTTCAGAGAAGGATTAAGTGGATAGATGGTATTACGCTAATCCTTCCACAGAAGGACTTCTATTGTTTTAAGGATAGTGTGATTCTGTCATGCTTCCGATTTAGGATCTGCCTACTTATATATATTTTTTTCCCTTTAAATGTTTTATCAGAGAGAAAAAATAGTTGATGTAAGACTGATCCTGTTAAGTGCTGAAAATCCTTGGAACACAGGAGAAGAGGAGGATATAGGATTAAAGGAGAAAGAGGTTCTTTTGTATTTCAAAAGTGACTCTTTACAAGAGCACAGATAGATGAGAAGGCTTATGTAGTGTGCACAAGCTACAGAGCTTTCGTCTCCTCCATTTTAAGGGCAGTAGTTATCTGGCAAGTCCATTAGCATCATGCTTGTTACCTTTTACCAGAACAAAGCATAGCTAAAAAAAAAGAAGTAAAGCCCCAATTGTTTCTAACTTCAGTTCTGTTGTCACTTAGCTATATCTGTGGTCCCTCCAGAGTAGTGACCTGTTTTGTCTTGATCCACAAAGGAACATGTTTAAGACAAAAACATGAAATAAAACCTCTGCTGTACCAAATTTCCAAGACAAGCTGTGAAAGTTTGAGACTTCCAGCTTTACACTTCAGGAAACACTTTAAATCTGTGATAGAATCCAGTATACTCCTGAACCTGCATTTGGGGTCCAGTCTGAGTAGCTGGTCCTTTTCTCTTTGATGCAATAACCAGTTTTATAACAGTCCTGTCCTCACTGTCTTCAAGAAGTAGTAGACAGTCATGTTGTCCATCTGCATTCTGTTCTTGGACTATTTATTGGGTTTGATTGGTAATATGTATTTTCCTTAAATCCCTCCGTTGTTTTATTTGATTTCAAATTTTAATACATACAGAGAGGCAAATTCTGCCTGCAGATTCATTGAATCAGTGAATTTTGTGTGTGCAAGGTGCCAGTACTAATGAAGATGGAATATAGCCCATAAAATGTACCTGTTACAAGTAGAACTAGAATATAATCTTGTTTGTAGTTTAATAACTTTGAGGTGTTTCGATGTATATTTTCATTAAAAAGAACTTACACTGAAATCTGGATCTAGCCAATAAATTTTAATAGTCTCTGTAGCTTTGTAATAGTCTTACAGGAATGTAATTTACTCTTTTAATTTTACACAGGATATCTGCATCAGTGCTGTTAAAGAAAAGGATATTGAAGCAAAATTGAAACATGTCATCAGTGAATGGAGTACCCATGCTTTCACTTTTGGCCAATTCAAAACTCGAGGAGAACTCCTCCTGAAAGGATCAGATATATCAGAGAAAGTAGCTCTGGTGGAAGACAGCCTCATGGTACTGGGGTCGCTCATGAGCAACAGGTACAAAATTTAATAAATGCACGTACTGTGTAAATCTAATCAACCTCCAAAGTAAACAATTATCATTTTATGTTATTTTTTTCCCTTTGACTCATGTACATACAGGTATAATGCACCATTTAAGTCCACCATACAACAGTGGGTTCAGAAGTTGACCAATACTGCAGAGATAATTGAAAACTGGCTTACTGTACAAAACCTCTGGATTTACCTTGAAGCTGTGTTTGTTGGTGGAGACATTGCAAAACAACTACCTCAGGTATACTGATTTATGATAACTTTATGTTGCACCAAGAGATTGTCACATCACAGAGTTTACTTGCCAGTACATATATAATGCATATAAGCTTTGTGAGCTGTGCATAGGGAGTTCAGAAGAAGCTTTGCCAAACTGGGATCTGTCTCGTTTAACTGCTTAGAACTTGGTCGAACTTACAGAAACAGGATTGTTTGTAATTCAAGCTCAAACATTCCTGTCAGCTTGCAGTATTAGTGAATCATGAGTACAGGGTTCAGAACTACTTAAGGGCACAAAATGGATGTATCATTTTTGCCTTATGTCTCTGTGTGCATGTATTTATAGGCTGAAAGTTACGTAATAATAGAAGGACAAATTTACTGTATGAATGCTGTACTTGCCAGGACTCAGTTTAATGAAGTCCCACAGAGAGATGCTACAAGGCTTGGGAGCTGCCTGTGTGCTAATCTGTGTGAACTGTTTCAACCTCTTTGAGAGGCAATTACGACCTTCCATGATAGCTGGTGCAAGAGAGTTAAGGAATGATCTGACTCCCTGCAGGAGAGAAATAGCAGAAGATGTCATCCTTTTTGTTAAGTCTCCTAATGAGGGATTTTCATATCATTTTAACACACCACAGTTCAATCAACTGGATCAATTAAGTTCTGTAACTTAACAGAACCATGATTATTGGGAAATTACAAGAATGTTATTTTTAGGCCACATATAATTAAAGGGTTACAATTTCCCAAATTAACATAAATTTTTGTAAGATAAAGAAAGCTTTACTGTTAAAGGTAAAAATAGCTTACTGTTAAGATAACAATACTTTTTAGTTCAGGTAATGCTTATCAGAGAATCAATGAGCAGTTTTTGCAGATGAACAAATGCTGCAGTGCAGCTGAACTGCTAATGCTACTTCTTCCAAGGATGATAGATATATGAACCAATACTCTGGAAAAAAAAGCAATGTGGTGACTGTCTTTAAAGAAGTAGGAGAAGAAACAGCTTGGTGGAGGAGTAATGTTAGATGAGTGGGCCTAATTCCAGTTTCTTGATGAATGTTGCAATAAGTAACTGTTAGCATCTGGAAGTTAGCAAGGAGATGAGTAACAGTCAGTGTGGATTTATTAGGAACAAAACATGTCAAACAAGTGTAATTTATTTTTAGGATGGGTGAGAAGCTTTGTGGATAGTGGAAAAACTGTAGTTGCCATATATCTTAATAGACTTTTGACATTGTCTCTGATAGTACTACTAGAAAATGAGTTTTAGCTTGCTGGTATGTAAAATGAAGGCAGAAGAGTAGAATGCATAAACAGCAATAACTGATAACTAGAATATTGTACCTGGTTTTGGCCAAAGAAACACACAGACAAATTTGAGACAACATAGAAAAGGGTAGTAAGAATGAGGAACTACCCAGGAAGGCTGATGCATAAGGAAAGATTCAACAAATTAGGCTCGTTTGGTTTGAAGAAGAGGAAAAACTGAAGAAAATATGTGATAAGGTTTTTTAAAATATAAGGGTTGCTCTCAACAGAAAACAAAAAATGTGTTCTCTATATGTGATTAAGGTTAGATATTAAAACAGTCACCAGTAGAAAAGATTGCCTGGAAAAGGCTTCTAAATCTCCATCATTAAACATCATTAAACACCTGTCAGACAGATATTTTGGGTATGACCCTGCCTTATGACAGACAGATTGCTTTGGATGTCTATTCTAGCTCTCAGATAATTTATGACTCCATTTTATTTGTTGTAGGTAAATGAAGAGTTTTTAATGTCAATATACCCAGTGTATAAAAGTATTTATTCTTCAGCTCCCATTGTCTCCCTTCACCTACTGTATCTTACAAGTGCAGCAGCTTCAGACCTTTTACTGATTTTGTTTGTCAAGTGTTACTACTAACAATTTAGGTAACATTATCTATTGCTATTAGGAAGACTAATTTCTGGAAAGCCAGGTGTTTGAGTTTTCTGGCGTGTGTTGAAATCCTTTTATGTGGACAATTTTGGTGCCCAAAAGGAAGTACAAGACATTTTCAGAGCTCTGTCCCAGTGTAGTCTTTCTCGTGCAATTTGAACTCTGGTCATTATAAGCACTGGTCATCATAAGCATCCCTCTAAATATTGTTGCAGAAGTCCTGGAAAGAATATTTGAGCAACAAGGGAAATGTTAAACTGTTACCTTGTCTCATGGAATTATTTAATTTTTAAAATACGACAAACATGAGGAAAAGCTAATGTATTTATCATGTACTTCAGGAAGCCAGAAGATTTCAGAACATTGATAAATCATGGCAGAGAATTATGCAGAGAGCCCATGAAACATCAAACATTGTGCAGTGCTGTGTTGGAGATGAGACTTTGGCACAGCTATTACCCCATTTGCTGGAACAGCTGGAAGTCTGTCAGAAATCACTGACTGGCTATTTGGAAAAAAAACGGTTAATATTTCCAAGATTTTTTTTCATATCTGACCCTGCTCTTTTGGAAATCCTTGGTCAAGCATCTGATTCCCACACTATTCAGGTACAAGTAATAAAGCAATATGTTTTTATGCTCAATATTACTAAGTGAGGATTTTGTTATTTATTTGTGAGAATTTCTTTCACTTATGGAAAGATTTACAGAATCTTCTAATACAGCATTTAAAGACAAAGTAAGAATGCTATATCTGATCAGTTTATAGAGGTGTTTCGTTTGTTTGTTTTTTTCTGATTCTATTGTAGGCACATTTATTAAGTTTGTTTGACAATGTTAACCGAGTGGAATTTCATGAAAAAAACTACGACCAGATTTTATTGTTTGAATCTCAAGAAGGAGAGCAGGTCAATATTATTGAACCAGTTTTAGCTCAGGTAATGAAAATATATATTGAAGTTTTTTATTACTTGATTTAAAGTAGATTTATGTTTTAGAGACCAACAGTATCACATTATGCTATTATTTGACTAGCTGAATGAAAACCTTCCAATGTGAACATCAAGAGCAAAGACTAGAAAGGACAGGACATTTGTGTCATTCTGTAACGATTGCTTTACCTGTTTTCTCAGCAGTACTGCTGCGAAGTGTCAAATCCATCACATATGTCTAGAAGAGCAGCGGAGCAGAAAGAGGAAAGGAATCTTTTAAAGATTCGAGAATAACAAAGAGGGAAATGGGAGTATGAAGGACTGGGATAAAAGTCATGTAGAGCTTTTGCTCCTTGTGAATTATTCATAAACTAATTCTCTAAAAGTACTTCCTTATTTATTTCAGGGCAATGTGGAATTCTGGCTAGGTCAGCTGCTGAATGGGATTAGGAAAACAATTCACACGATCATTAGACAGGCATCAATGGCCATTAACGATTCAGAATTTAAGCTGTATGACTTTCAGGCAATGTTTCCTGCACAAATAGGACTTCTGGGAATTCAAATGATCTGGACCAGAGATGCAGAGAAGGCACTGAACAGTACCAAAACTGACAAAAAGGTAGTATTTAATGAATCTTTGGGGATTTATTAAAAGCATTGTTTGTAACAGTGAATATTGTGAAAAGTTAAAATTAACGCATAGGAAAAAGCACAAAGTACTAGTTAATTAACCAGAATAAAAAATAAGCTAACAGGAAAACAGAATGATATAGAATGTGTTAAGAAGTCACACCTCCTCATTATGCCCCAGTATGTGCTTTGTTCCTAATTGTTCCTAATCCTGTGATTTTTCTCTGTTGTTTTGTTACTGCAGTCAGTGTGGAACAGAACAGTTTCTTAGTTTGTGAATATAGGGAGTCTTATCCTATTACTTTCCCAAAATCAAATTACAAAAGAAGTAAGAGCTCCAGAACTTTGCAGAAATAACTGTGCTTTGTGGGCATTGGCCTAGTCTATCTGAATGTATTAGATTCTTCAGTAGATGAACTCTTTTTTTAGGGAGAGGGAAAGAATAACAATGATTGGAGGAGGTGTTTGTTTAATCCGAAACACGTGGAGAAGATACTGTTAACACCAAGGTGTTATTACTAACACTGAATCTATGAAAGGGGAAGGAGGTGTGAATTAAAGAGTTGCATATTACCATTAATCAAGAATATACAGAGATTGAACAAAGAACTAGTAACACCATCCTACCATAAAAGTAAATGCAGGGCAATGGTCCTGTGCTGTGCTTTGATACTGAATGAAAGTAAGGACTCCAGACTATGGAGAAGATCACGTAGCACTACATTTTCTGCGTTGTACAAAGTTTTAAAAGGGTATAGACCTGCTTTTAAAAAGGGTATAGACCATTCCAGTTCATAGACTAACTAGATGCCAAGATTCTTTTGCATTAACTAGCGAAACAGCTTTTGTTTTACTTTTTTTCTGGGAGGTGCGCTGAACTGTGTGTGTGTGTGTTTGGGGGGCAGGGAGGTAATTTAATTCTCTGTTAGTTTTAACAGTGTTTTTAGCTTTTTTTTTTTCTCAGCAAACAGTGTGAATTTTAGACTGTGCATATATTTACAGAAAGCTAGTGTGATTGTTCTCTCACAGATTTGAAACAGGAGTATACATGAGCTGCTCTTTCTGAAACCTCCGTGCTTTATAATTTATTGTGTACCAGGAGCAGAAGGGCAGAGGCTGATGCTGTTTACATAAATCAGTATTGTATTTTGTGGAATTTCGTAACCTATCTGGTACTACAAAATAGATTATTATTTTAGCATTGGCGTGTAAAATTACACTACGTTTTCCCCCCTCCTCTGCTTAGAGGATGTGATAGACCTCCAGGTTCCTGTTCCCCCTAAAGGGTAGATACTGCTTGGGCTGATATAAAATACCCAAAACCAGAGACTGATGTTTCTGAATATATGCCGGGATGCAGCCAGCTGAGGCTGTAAGGTATAGTAAAAGGAGCAATTGTCTTGGAATAAAATCTTATAATATGACCTGTTCACCTAGATATAACCTTATTGTACTCTGTTGGGTAAGAATGCATGCATGGAGGGGAAACTGCAAGTCCAGGTTTAGGATTCCTAGCCTAATAAATACAAAGCAGAATACGGAGGTCACATATGTTTGCAAATGTTTATTTTTTATTCTAAACATTGGAAGAACAAATGGTCTTTATATTTATATTTATGTTCTTGCAATATGGAAAAGGTAATGCACACAACAAATCAGAAGTTTCTGGAACTTTTAAATGATTTGATTGACATGACAACACACAATCTGACAAGAATGGAGCGCACAAAATATGAAACTTTAATTACTATCCATGTGCACCAGAAGGATATCTTTGATGATTTGGTAAGTTTTGGCAAACGTTTAAGGGACTTTCTGTAGAAGGTTTTGCACATATTAAAAAATGTAACACAAATCTTGCAATCTCTTCCCTTTGAGTAGCTCTGACATTAGTTCTGTGGTAGAGAATATAAGATTTAATTTGATTTTATACAAATGTCATGCAGAGATAAGGGTGAATTATATATAGATATGTTAGTAAGTTCAGACTTCAGTTTTTAAAATGGTTGTTTATACCCATCATGCACAAATTCACTGTAAGCAAAAGAATTTAACTTTTGTAATTGAACTATTCCCTCACCTTGAAGATTTAATGCATAATATGATTGAAATGTCAGCGTAAAAAAAGTCCATTTACCACTGCTATCAATCATGTAATTTCCAGGCCAACCTATGTATTGATTTGAGGTAATAGTTATTCAAAGGTAAAAACAGTGAGGCTCCATATATTTTAAAAGAGTAGCAAAAATAAACAGAACAGATATTTTAGATTTTTTAATAACTGAGTAACATCAGGCTTTCTTTAGATAAGTATATTAAATAAATGAATGTATAATTATAAAAATAGAAGTAGAATAATTTTCAAAAAACCTGCACGATGCAAAGCCCAATAATTCAATACTGGATTGCTTAATTTATTCATATGTTAGGAAGATAAAAATTAAGTGCATGTGTAAAGAAAGATAGAATATAATAAAGAAAAATACTAAAAGCTAGAAAGAAAACTGCTGGCTCCTAAGATAGGCATGGGCTTTTATCCTCTGCCTGTAGTTTTGAATTTATTTTCATCATTATCTTCTTCGTTAGACATTTCATTATAAATTAATTCAATGTCATATTATAATAAAATTAAATCACACAAAACTGGTTAAATTTATAGGGCCTGTCTGTGAAATAAAAAGTCAGGAACGAGTCGAAAACTGTGCAAAGGGTTCTTAATTGGTAAAGTATTATTACCCTTCTCTCTCAAAACATTCTGTTCTCTGCTAAACATATCCTTTTGTGGTTGAGATAAAGTACAAGGAAGTGGCTGAAATTCCAGAACCTCCTCTTCACATTACACTGTGTTTGCAAGGCCAATAACTATGATTACACAGTCTGTAAAAGGCTGGTGATTTTGAGATCAAGTGTCAAAAATAATGAATCAAGATTTATTAATATACCACAAATTTAACCATGTGTGTGACAAGTAGATACTGAAAAATAGACCCCAAATAAAGCATACAGACATGTATACAATGAATACATATGTATACAATGAATTCAAATGTTGTCCACAATTTAATATTTCTGTGAGTAATGGCACAGATACCATACAGTGTAACCAGTACTGTTACTTCAGTTTTTAAGAAGTTTTCCATCACTGTTCTTCAGTATCTCTGTAAAACACAATTAATAATCTCTGTGTAAAATACAGAGTGAAATCAAAGTGGTCAGGAGGTTTAGAGCATGTCATAGACATGTTTGTAAAGGTAATTCTCATGTCTTGACTCCTGGCAGATTCTGTACTCATTCTTTCAAGTCAGGAATTTGTATGAAGTAGGCTTTTTTTTTTTTCTCTATGGAATTTAAGATTAATTTTTTGTACGGTTTATTTCTGTATTAATGTTTTTTCTTTTCCATTATAGGTCCGTATGAACATTAAATCTCCATCTGATTTTGAATGGCAAAAACAGTCTCGATTTTATTTTCTTGAGGACTTGGATAAATGCATTATCAAAATTACTGATGTAGAGTTCACCTACTGCAACGAATACCTGGGGTGCACAGACAGGCTTGTAATAACTCCCTTAACCGACAGGTAGTTAAAAAAGAATGCAGTGCACAGTATTGGAGCTAATATTTAATTCCTTTGACTTAATTCCCTTAACTTTGGTGTGTGTCAGAATTAATTAGGTTGCATTACAATGCTGCAATATTGCTGTTGAACAGCAGAGGGCAGTGCTCATATATTCAGCTATCGAAACCGGGTTGACTTCTTTTTGAGTCTCTGCTCGAGGTGTGATAGGCATTGAAAAACTTATTCGTGCTCAAGGTAAATATACTTGAACTCCATACACTTCAACAGCCTAAACAGTGTGGATCTAAAAACCAGTACATTGCTGCTTTCAATAAGGTAGTACTTCATGAGAATTTGGTATTGTGACAATTGATTCATTTGAAGTCACCCTGGAGGAAAAAGCAGTAACTCAGGACATAGCATGGAATACTAGTGTCAGTATGGTTTTAAACAAGGCCTATAGAGAATTATAGGACTACAGACACAGAAAAAGTTCTGAAGGCAAACATAAGGAGAATTTTTTTATTGCTGAAATGTTAGTTATCCAGCATAGTTCAAACTCCATTAGTGCCTATTTTCCTAAAGTAGTTGGTTAGTGCTTCAGCTAGGCTGGAGGCAGGGGTGTTTGCTATGCCAGAGCTTGTTCTTTTGGGTGTGGATAAGAATGTCTAAAAACTGTGCATATTTGCTAATTTATGGAGTCATAGAATGGTTTGGACTGGAAGGGACATTAAAGGTCATCTACTTCCAACTCCCTTGCCATGGCCTGGGACACTTTCCACTAGACTAGCTTGCTCAAAGCTCCATCTTGAATTAATGTTGGAACTGTCTTTGCACTCTCTGTGCTGCTAGATTTTTTCTACTAGTGAAAATTCAGATTTTTTGCCAATTTCTGAACAAAAATTATTCACAGTGAGCTGTTAAGAAAGTCATAACCCTGTATTTGGATACCTGAATTTTAATATGTAACACACATCTGCCAAACTGTATGTTATGCATCCTACTGTTCCTGTGTTAGATGAGAAGTCAGTTTGCACCAGTAAACATGCAATGGATTAGGGAATATGGCAGCACTAACATGCTGACAATATTTTTGCCTATCAGGACCGCCTGTATGAAGAAAATGTTGTCATTCAAAATTTATTCACAGAATTAAAATGCAACTAGGGAAGTGTCACGGTACCAAGCCTGCCAAAATTCAAAAGGTTCTCGACAATGCTCCCAGGCACGTGGTGTGGGTTTTCGGTTTGTTCTTTGCAGAGCCAGGAATTGGACTCATAGATCCTTGTGGGTCTCTTCCAAATCAGGAATTCTACAAGGTGCTGTGTCACATGAGATTTAAAACTAGCACAGGGTGACATGATTGCAGAAAATGAGCCTTTTGATAATAATAACAACAAAAAAGAACGGATGTATCTGTCTTTGGACAAACCTGGAAGAGCCAAGCAAAGCTGCAGGGATTGCAGGCTATCCACTATCACATGTTGAAAGGGTGCTTGAAGCAGAGATGTTTTCTGATGTTAGCATGGGAAACTTACGTAACAGTGCATAAGAACAGATTTTCTTCCCCTTATGGGCTTTTTCCACTTTAGTATTTTTAGTATTGCTATATGTTATATAAGCTTCTGAAAATTTTCAGGTAATGGTATCTTCGCTTTCCATTAATCAACTTGGAGTCAAATAACAGCTGTTTCGCTGTTATTTCATGTACAGAGAGATTCCTGAAGCATTCCCAATTCACATTGCATTAAGATAATGGCATTGAAATTAAATTCTCCTAAACATCATGTCAGACACAGTCCATGTCATGCCAGATACCAAAAAATTCAATGGAAGTTCTGTATAGGGCTTGTACTATGTATACAGTTTGTCCTTACCTCATTTTCAGTAGCAGAATTGTTAGGACTGGTATTTTTTGTGAATTAACTGACCACCTGTTAATTGAACACTGAGTAATAAGGTGATAAAGCATTGTTACTGTTATTATATTATAATGAATACTCTGTGGTTTTATATGAAATGGTACTGGGTGGTATCATTTGGGTTTCTTTCAGTGCCCATTTTATCTCCCCACATGTATCATAAAGCTACTGAGTTTCAGAGTGTTAAAATGGGTTTACAGTAATTTTGGAGCATAGTAGGTTAGAACAACAGTCTTCCTACACCCTTCAGTAGCCTCCACACTGTCTGGGGAGGCTGAGACTTAAATCTGAGGATCTCAACCCAGGATGGAGGCTGAAGCATAAGATCATCCTAGGGCTCATGGATTCCTCCAATCTTCCCTCTTGTGCATCACCCTCCTGGAACTCAAAGACCTCATATGCCTGGCAGCACTGCTGTGGTTTGGCATGCAGGTAGAGAGGTGTCAGGAATAGTAGCTGCTTCCAGCCACTGTGCCTTCCTACTGCCAGATCAGAGAGCCCATCCTGTGTGCTCTGGGGAGAGAGTAGGAGGATGGGGAAGAAAGTAGAAATCCAGTGGGTCTGGGTGCTGCAGAGTGAGGCTGAGTCATGGAAGGAGGTGTATGATACTGTGAGTAAATCACAGTAGTACTCAGTATTCAGTGTTTAGTTTTAGTAGTTAGTTTTAGTTTAGTTTTAGTGTTAGTTTTAGTATTCAGTGTTTAGAATTGGCCTGTGGGTTTCCTGGGCTGTTGCAGTCATCACTATGCTCGATGGATGCTTTTCTGCAGGTGGATGAAGTTGGTACCTGGTAACTCAGACTCACTGTGCCCACTGGCAGCAGCTGAGGACTTAGCACATGGAAGCACAGCCATTTCTGCCCCCTACCCCAGCTCTGCATAATACAACTACTGTGGTTGCATTAATGGACTTCAAGTAATTAACAGTAGAAAAAGATTCATAGGTCTCTTTATTCTGTCTTTAGGTGTTACATCACTCTGGCACAGGCCCTGGGCATGAGTATGGGTGGTGCACCAGCAGGACCTGCAGGGACAGGGAAAACAGAGACAACTAAAGACATGGGCAAATGCCTGGGGAAGTATGTTGTTGTTTTCAATTGTTCAGACCAAATGGACTATAGAGGACTCGGTCGTATCTATAAGGGTAAGAAAATATCTGGTTTGTTCATTTTAGAGTTATAAGTTTTTGTCTTTTCAGTAGTGAATTAACAATGATTAGTAGGGTATTTTTATCTCTGTTTCCTCTTATTTCCAGGCACTCATCAACTTTATCTGATATTTGATTATTTCTCCTTGTTTATTCCCCCCTTTTTCTTCCTGCATATTTTCCAGGAGTTTTTTGTCTGTGTGGTTTGGTTTTTTTGTTTGTTTTTTGTTCGTTTGTTTGTTTGTGTTTTGGGGTTTTGTTTATTTGGTTTTTGTTTGGTTTGGGTTTTTGTTGTTGTGGGGTTTTTTGTTTTGGTTTTTGGGTTTTTGGGTTTTTTTGGTGGTTTTTGTTTTTTTTAATATTATTGAAGGGTGTTTCCTATCTATGTCTTATTTTCCTTTTCCGTTTTAATAATTTCTACTGTTTGGGGTCTTTTTTAATGCCTATCACACTCATTCCAAGGTGGGGGACAATATTTACCCCTCCTTTGCCATTTTTGTGTCAAACAAATAATCATATATGAAGCTCAGTGATGTTGTGCAAGGTAGGGAAGTAGGCAAAGTGGTGCAGTGTCTTATTTCAAGCTCTAGAACTTACTTGAAACTGGGAAAATGAGATAGTGGTCAAACTCTGATAACTTTCTTGTACATATCTACTATTGTTTAAATGGACAGGTAGATTACAGAACACCACCGTTTTCTGTGAGTGATGGAACACAGGTTATCATAATTTTCACTGTTGTGATATCTCCTGAAGGCTAAAATATATTCTGGAGACAATTTCTAGTTTTAACTAAGAAGCCAGCAAAGCTGACCAAAATTTTTTAAACAGAGAAATATTTCTAAGCTTGAAACTGAACTACCTGTGCATGTGAATACCTTCAGTCAAGGTCACAAGTTTCTCAAAGCATCTCTTGTAACCCCCAGAGCTTTGGGTCAGCTTCTAGTTGTATGTCTTTTATCATGTGTGCGGACCTTTAGTGTCATGGGTTTATAAACAGAAGAGGGCCGGGACCTGCTTGCTGTCTGACTAAGTATGAATACGATTATAACACCAAATGAAGTCATTTACTGGGTGTCTGCTGTACCTGAAGTCCTCAGTCCATGGGGGGATATCAGACTTTGTTTCTCATTGAAGTGGGTTTGGCTTTGATCTCACCAAGCTGTTGCAATCTTCCTCCATGTTCCTTCTGTGAGAACGCCTGTATCTCTTTGTTGCCACTTTTTCTCCTGACTACTTGGTGATTTCACTTCTTTCTATTAAAAACTTCTTTCTATTAAACTGTTTGTGACTGGTATCAATTCAGATATCTAGGCTTTGTATCCTTGCTTTGTTTCTGCCTTCTTATCCTGACCACTTTGGTAACTTATTCTTTCCCATTTCAGAGTGAGGTCTTCCCTGAGAGTCAGGTTTCCTAATTCTCTGCAGCAGGTGGCATTACAGAACAAGTGAATTTTTTTTATCTTTCTCAAGGAAAAATTATGCAGTTAGAACTGAACCTCACCATTCTATA
This sequence comes from Pseudotriccus pelzelni, assembly GCA_035584735.1. NCBI lineage: Eukaryota > Metazoa > Chordata > Aves > Passeriformes > Tyrannidae > Pseudotriccus > Pseudotriccus pelzelni. The sequence goes on along the minus strand of JAWMRA010000078.1, from coordinate 89,203,919 downwards.
GAGAAATTGATTTCAAAACCCTTTAAAATATAGACAATAAGTGTAAGATACAATATTATAGAGAACTAAGTTTCCTAGTTAAAAAATATCCAGTTTTATAACTTTTCCTTGTTGCATCCCAAAGAATAGATATTTATGTTTAATAAACAAAGTAGAAAAAATCATTTCTTTTGTGTTTCTTTTTAGAATGGGTCCTAGGAGTCATATAACACATGTAACAAGAGAAACAACTGCTTTTGAAAAATATCTGCAATAATTTTTTTATCAGGGAGCAGCAAGAAGGGGGCAGCTCCGTGAGGGAAGACAAGCCAGGGTGACCACCAGAAAGGCAGGGGCAGGGACTTGACTCACCAGGGCACAGTCCCACAGTACCTAAACAGAGCAGGTTGTTGACAGCTTATTCCATCAGCTGTCCACTGACCATCAGACAAGGTGAAATAACCAGCTGAATCCAGGATCCATCTAGGAAGTTCAATCAGAAACAGCAGCAGGCAGGAATGGAGGTAAGACTCTGGAGTTCTAGGGTCCTCCAAGAAGCTCAATCAGAAGTCCAGCATGAGAGAAAATAGGGCACAGCCCTACACACAACACAGTTCAGACATGCCTGAGCTGAAATGGAACTCCTGGACTGCAGAACAGAGTGTGAGTAGAAGCCCGAGGTAATGCTGGTCAGGGCAATTAAGGCCTCCTGTTTCATCCAAGGCCCTCACATTCCACATACAAGAGAAAGAACATCAGTTAAAGGACTTGCTGCCACACCAGTGAAGTCAAGGAACATTCTGCTTTTTTTTTTTAAAGACAAGAATGATTGGATATTTCATGTTTTAAATTTGGTAACACTCTGTAGAATTACTTTAATGTTTGTCTCATTATGGCATTGTGGTGGTTGTATATATTCCACTTGCTTTTAAATTTTTTAATTAAGTCCATGAAACTTTTTATTCTCTTCAAATTCTTTTCCTTTGGAGTATCCTTTTCCTTATACTATCACAGAAGCAGTTTAGGAAAAGATTACTCTACATATGGAATGGAGATGAATTTCAAGGGAGGTCTGCAGTACTGCCCTGACTGAATCAGTTATTAAGGAGCCAATTTTGGCTATACTACCACTGTTTTTGATCTGGTTTGACACTTCTAATTTTATTGAAGAGTTCTTCCAAAATTATGCAGGTAAAAAAGACCAATTGATGCAAGAATATTAAAAGAATAATGGATATGAAAAAAAAACACCATAAAACATGAATGTAAGAAAATAAACATAAAAGTGGCCTCAAGAGGATTTGAAGTAAGATGAGAGTTCCTAGAGGAACACCCTAAAGGGGAAGAGAAGATAAGACGAGGAAAAGTAGAGGGAAGGGAAGTAGGATAATATGAGCAGAACACACCAAGCAAAGACAGGAGAAGAAAAACATGAAAAAGAAAATAAGACAAAGTGGAAAAGTATGTCTTCATCGTGTTATTATTGATTTTTGAGTACTTTCTCTTCAATTAGCTTAAGTGTCTTAAGGAATTAACTTTATAAATAAACCACTCATTGATTTATTTTACCAGTGCTGTAGGCTTTGATATAGAAGATATGGGAATTTGAGGGAGCTCTGGGCAAAGTTATTCAACATTGCAAACACACAGATGCCTTTTCTTGGACATGTGCTTTTTCCTGCATTTAGCAATGCCTTCTAATGGCTTAAAGTAAGCTGAGCTCCACCAGTTCAGTGGAATGAATTAAACACCTCTGAACATTTGTAGGTACTGACCCAGACCCTTGCTGGTCCTAAGCAATAGGAAATACTAGTCCAGAGCAGGCTTTGGGAAGGGAGAGATGGCATCCATGAAGCTCCTGCATAGACTTAGTAGCCTTTGCCTCTTGTGAAATGGATGTGGAACAGCAGAGGATTACATAGCTTTCCCACTGCTGCTCTGGAAAGCCGCCACTGTAAACTGTCCTACTTCAGTACTGCTAACGTGACACAGAAGGAATACTTGACTGTCCCAAAAGCCATTAATTTCATTATATTTATGTGTAATACTGTCTGTCTAGAACTCCACGGCGAGTTTCAAATAGCAGTTCTAAGTGTGACATCAAATTCTTCTCTCTCAAACAGCACGATGCTAATCTTCAACAATTTTTTTACCTATGAATTGCTGTAAAATACTAAAATGCTTCTGTCAGAAATGTAGTGATCTCTATTTGCTTTTGTGCTTTTCATGTAGGTAGGTATCTGTCAAGCTCAGCTTTGACAATTTCACTCCCTGCATAGATGAGTTTCCATGCTATATGCATGTTTATGCTACTAAGTACTATATTATTGAACACTTTCTGCCTTATGGTTGCTATAGAAGTCTAGAATTCATTGTAAAGAAGTTTGCATATCTTTCTTTCAAGCAGTGATTCTTTTTCTGTGTGTCATTAATGCTCAGCCAAATTTATTTTGAGTTTTTATTTCTCATTTTACTCTGTGTTCATGTTCTCTTCTTCTCATGTTACATTAAGTTGTATAGAACATGCTCTATTTAATATATAAATTACTCTTGTTTGATCTGCTTTTTAACAAAATATTTTCCTTTTTGCTTTTTTTTAGGTTTAGCTCAGTCAGGTGCATGGGGTTGCTTTGATGAATTTAACCGCATTGATCTTCCAGTTTTATCAGTAGCTGCTCAGCAGATATATATTGTACTTCAGTGTAAGAAAAAAAAGAAACCTCAGTTCACTTTCACTGATGGTGATGTTGTTGACATGGACAGAGAATTTGGTATATTTCTGACTATGGTATGTGTGTAAATATGTGTAAACGGCACCATTGTGAAAAATCTTTCCTGTTTTATTTCCTATTCAAATTTCCCTGTTGAAATCATTGAGACTGTCTTTTAGAAAATAGTGAACGCAATTTGAACAGTAATTTGGTAATTTGGTAAAATAATAAAGATATTATTTTCTCTTGCCCCTATTTTTAATTGGAACTTAGGACTTGAGGTGCACAATTATCATTAACTACATATTTTAAGGACTTTTTTAGTTGCGTATTTGACAGATTGAGATTAAACTCAACCTTCTCATATTTTTACTCAAAGTCCGTCAAAGTAAACCTGAGGTAGTTGACCACTGCAAGGACTACGTAGTTGGTTTGGTCAGTGTTTTACCACCTGTGAAGAAGTTTTGACCACAGTCCTACAGGACAGCATGAAGGAACCCACCCTCCCTCTAGTTCACTGGCCTCCTGAAGACTTATCGTTGGTGCCTGTGGGTTGCTTCTAGCAGTGCAGAAGGCAAAGCTGCGGGAAAGTATAAGAATAACCTAAAAGCATCTTTGTATCTCCCTCTCCTTAGCTACCTACATACCCACAACTAAAAATAGAAGTATTTGTCTTTATGTTAGGGTGTACTACCTTTGAAAAGGACTCGATGTTATCACTGTAATTTGAAAAGGAGGGCAAATTAGTGGCATACAAAAGCCAGTGTGAAGACAGTTTGTAAAGAACTGGAAGGGTTTGAGAAGTTATCACTGCACAACTAGTAACTATTGTTGTCACAACTGAGCCATGCAGTAGTCACATGAATGAGTTAGACATCTTCAGTGAGAGGTCAGATCCATTAGTTTAAATTATATTCAGCAATGGCTTGCACTGCCTGACTGACTTTACATTGAAATGGTCTGGGAACTCTCACCGGGGACAGTAACTTCTAGTGCTGGAACACTATCAAGGCCCTGAGGAAGTAACCATTTCCAACAAGATCTGTAAGGGGTTGTCTGTCTATATCTGTGTGCCTTGGACATCTCCAAATAACATGAGTTCCCCATACTTTATGAACTGCAGTATTGAGGCAACTGTGTAGTGATGTGTAATTGTGACATGCTCAAGTCACCATTTGTAATTTCACACGTGCTTCTGTGTTTGCCAAGTAATTATCAGATAAAAGATAAACCTTCCTATTCTAATTTAATTTAATGTTTTGGTTTATATACTGCATTTTTTTAGAACCCTGGCTATGCAGGACGACAGGAACTTCCCGAAAATCTGAAGATTCAGTTTCGCACGGTTGCTATGATGGTGCCTGACCGTAGCATTATTATGCGAGTCAAGCTGGCAAGTGCTGGTTTCCGAGACAACCAAGTCCTTAGTCAAAAATTCTATACACTCTACAAACTCTGTGAAGAGCAGTTATCTAAACAGGTAAAATAAATATTTTTTCCATCTGTAAGCTGTCACTGGAAGGATATGTAGATAATATACTGTCATAGAATATACAATTATTTTCACACTTGTGAGCCTATTCATTTTTTAGGGTTTTCAGTTTCAAGTTCCAGGAACAGAATCTGAAATGAACATGTTCTTTTTATTTTTCACAGTAATTTGAGTACTAAAGGAAGTTTGGGTTGTGATTCTTAAGCAGAGTGCAGTTACTGGAGAAGTTATGAGGAATGGTGTACATTGCTCTGCTGAACTTTCTGGAGGACACATTTTTCAGTGTCTCCACTTACGAATGCTAGATCTATTGAAGAGGCAGTGTAAGAATTGTAAATAACTGAAGAACACCTACAAGATACTGTCTTGCCTAGTGCTACTAGAAACAGAAAAGTGCTGTTCTGTTTGGTATGGTGTATTTAAATAGAAACAAAAATAGTTCTTGCCTTTTGAATACCCTGTGCTGGCTGTCCACTAGAGGGTATCAATGAGAAATCATATAAATGGTACATACATTATGGCTCAAATGCCTGCAATTGGTTGGATCCTGAGGAACCTGGGTATGTTGACTACATTCTCCATATAATCCATCCATTATTTGATTTCAGTTCTATACCACATATTTATTAGTCACTATATCAATTTCCATGTAGAATCTTGGACAATAACAAGATAAGGTAATGATGCATCATATTTAGTGCATCAGAGTTAAAACCAAACCAGTATAGATTTGGATTTTCTCTTCCTTCCTTCACACATCTGTAAGTTCACTCTCAATATATATATAACCAAACTGGATTCCAATTTTCCTTTCTCTCAGATTTATTTTTCTGAGAGAGTTTTATTCACTAGCTTTATGTTGTAGACTGGCTTTTGACAGGTCATATTTGCTACTGACTTCCCTGTAATATTGTCCAGGGCATCTCCTTTAGCCTTCATAACAGCTTTTAGGCAATCTGAATCACCCTATATTGATCAGGCATCTCTAGTGTTAGTCCATTTGTTACTGTCCAACCTACTCTCTCAGGCCTGTCATCTGCCTGTGTTTTATAGTTAGCAGGGTGCATTTGTCAGAGCTCTCTCTTAAGTGGAATCTGTGGACATTTTTTAGGAAAATTTGTGTACACACAGAATTAGCAGTCAGAAGCACACTTTGTTTCTAGAGTATTGAATATGCATCTCCTTTTTTTTTTTTTTCTCAGGCCTGGCCCCTACAGGACTAAGTTTTATTATTGCCTCAATTTGTCTGATTTTTTTTGTCCTGGACATGCTTCTTTCCTTCAGTGTGAAAAAGGCATGTAGGCAGGCATCAGGAATTTGGCCTTCTACCTCTGGAAAAGTGCTTTGCTCATTTTCTGCTGTCACAGGTGTTAGAAGTGGTTCACTCCTGGACAGATTACTTAAAATTAGTGCTCACACCTAAACAAAACTTAACTGTGTACAAAACTTATTTTAAATATCTTAACAGTGTGCAATTATTTATGCACAACCATTGCTGCATCTGTACAAGGAGTGTTTATGTGCAGTTGGGTCATTTCTGCAGCAGAAATTGCCCTGGAGCCTCTGAGATAGCAAGACTCTGCACTCATCATATTAATTAACATTCTGAAGCATATAAGTAAGGCTTATCGGTTGGCCTAGGGGTCGTAGGAACTGCCTGGAAGACTCTATGAAACTGTCTGAAATTCTCATCTGGAAAACTCCTGTATCAATTAGTCAAATGCTTTGTCGTGAGGATGTGTAGCTCAATCACCTTGTCTCAGTCCTTTGCCTCATATGGGCTGATGCTAGCAAGGGAGTTCCTTGACATTAATGCAAATCAGTGACCAAGTGCTCTTGGTGTGCACATAGGCACAAACCTTACACCCAGCTACATCACAATTATATATTTGCATCTTATGCTTATATCTCTGTGATAACTTCAATTCCATGGTTCTTACTATGCAAGCCATGATGTCTGCAGGGAATAGTTTTCCATCTGTATTTATAATTTTTTCAGGACCATCTCACATTTGTACAGTACCCATCAGAGAAGCCTGCTATGCTGATCTTTACTTCGAGCAGTTTACCTCATGTATCATATCCTGAATCATTCCATACTCAGTAATATGAGCCAGGAAACACCGCCTTCTGTAAACCTGTGGTAGTATGCTCCTATGTCCTCCTGCCTGTGCCTGTCAGCAGCCCTTTGGGCAGTCCTGCTCTTGTATAAATCCATTATATACAATTATAAAATCAGAGAAAAACTGAGTTTAGAGGAGACCTCTGAAGGTCAATAAGTCCTATACCTCTGCTCAAAGTGAAGTCAAAGAGAGCAGGTAGCTCAGCACCTTGTCTAGATGAGCTTTGAATATCTCCAAGGATAGAGACTGTACAGCCTCTTTGGTCAATCTGTTGAAGTGTTTGACCATCTTGTCTAGTCACCATTTTCTCTGTCAGGATGTTATCTGAGACAGTGTTGAAATTTCCTGGAATGCCTCTGCCCTTCTATGTTGCCCTTTGATCAGATACTGGGGTGTGTCAAACCCCTAGTGAGGATCAGGGCTTGCAAAGGTGAGGCTAACTCAGTTGTTGAAAGAAAGATTCATCAGCTTTTACTTCATCAGGACGTTTGCAGCAGACATTTGCCACAATGTTGTTCAGCCCTCTAATTCTAACACAAATGCTTTCAACTGGCTCATTAGCCATCCTAAGGGAAAGCATTCCCACACTCTTTTACTTTAAAGGGCAACTGTCCATCCAGCCCTCCTGGCTTGTCCTTCCTAAAGAGCCTGTATCCATCCATGCAGCCATCTCACCACATTTCCTCGTTAGACTGTAGCCCCATAACTGCACACAGAGCTCTACTTTTTCCTGTTTTGTTGTCATGCTGCGTGCCTTAGTGAACAGGCACTTCAAATTGGCACCTCCTTCTGCTGTAAGAGCTTCTGTCTGCCATGATGCTGTTCTCTTTGCCCTTCCTTATCTGGACAAATGCACCTGAGTTTTGCCACTTCCCACAATGTTTTGTCATTCTTGATGTCTCTCTTGTCCACTACAGATTGGACCTTTTGCTTCTCAATTGAGTCCACCAGTTCCTCACTTGAATATGTGTTGTTGTCTCCCTCCCCCATCATTCATAGTTGTAGTAGTAATGGAATAATTTGAATCACTTGTGAAAGTTCCTTATGAAGTTTGTTGTAGGCTGAGGAGTACATCTGATGCAATATGTGATTATATATAGAGAGAGATCTAATGAGTTCATCAGATTAAATACAGGAGTCTCAAGAACTGGAAATGTTTCTAAGAGTACAGTGGGATACAAATCGCTTCTGTCTAGCCAGAAAACTAAAATTATAAAGTACAGGCAGCCTATTTTAGAGGCTTATTCAGTTAGATACTAGAAAGAAATTCTTTACTATAAGGGTAGTGTGGCACTGGGACAGGTTAGTCAGTGAGGTTCTGGATTCCCCATCCCTGGAAGTGTTCAAGGCCAGATTGGATGGGGCTCTGAGTAGTCGAGTCTAGTGGAAGGTTCTCTGCCCATAGCAGAGGTGTTAGAAGCAGATGATCTTTACGGCCATGTCCAACCCAAACCATCCTGTGATTCTATGATTCGTGGCAATCTGTCTTTCCTAGTGGAACTTATTTATTTAACTTCAATGGTGAATTTGAAATTTGAAGTTAAGTAATGCTTGGTCTCCAGGCAGTTGACTGGAAAGATCAGGGTCATATAAAGAACCAATGCAATAGGAAATGGCAGAATATTGCCAGTTTTCAGCAAATGCAATATATCATCAGAAGAAAATAAAGCAAACAACCATTAAACAGCTGAACTTAGGTCCCAGAAAATCTAAAAAGAATTTTCCAGAAGCAATACATTAGGTCCTCCAGACATTTTACACACACAAATGCCACTGTAGAAAGAGAAACTCTGACTCACAAGTAGCCAAAGGCACCCTGATTGACTCATCTCCTTCAGTAAAGAAAAAAAACCCAGTAAAATAAAAGAATAATCCTTAGCAAATGCAGGAAGCCCAAGGTGTCCACAAGCCTGTGAAAGAGTTATTCTGACAGAGTCCCCAAAGCTGAATTGTTTGTCTTTGTTACAGGACTTCTTCCCTAGTGCCTCCTTCCACAAAGCCTCACCCAGCTTAGGGAAAACTATAGAAACGGAAAAGAAAAACCTAACAAAGCTTGAAAGCAAATGAGGCAGTAATCCCTTTTTGAGGATCATCTGTTTAAGGTGCTTTCATATGGAGAAAACCACTAATATCCCTTTTTTTTTCTTTTCCCCATGGAGCAAGTACTCTAAAAATCTCTAGTACTGAGATTTTTATTTTATTTTCCCATTTTTTAATTTTTTCTTACGAGAACTATACCACTGCATTTTGCTCAAGTGCAAAATTTTCTCTGCTGTTAAAAGATGTAGCAAGGAAATAACTTGTAATCCACATTTGCCAGTAAATTCTAGCTGTTCTGTGCCATTCCTGAAAGGCAAAGAGGTTGTAAACCTAGCAGACTGATTAAGGTAAATAAATGATCTCTTTGAACCACCCATCATGTAGGTTAGTTGGAATGCACCAGAAAACCTGTCTTTAAAAGTCATTTTAGCTTATTTTAAATTTTCTAATGGATATGAAAGTATTTCTTCAAATTTAACACAGTCTTCGCTTTTATAGACATAGACTTCATTAAGTTGGAAGGGACCTCCAGAGGTCACGTTGTCCAAGTTCTAGCCCAGCATGGGTCAATTTAGAGCGGGTTGCTAAGGCACTTGTTGAGTTTTGAATATCTCCAAGGATTCAGATACTCAGCCTCTCTGGGTACCTTTTCTGTGTAAAGAATCTTAATAATGCAAACCATTGCAATTTCCTCCACTGAAAATTTTGACCATTGTCTCTTTTCCACTCATGCTGGACTCATTCTAGTATGTTAATGACAGTCATCTAGCAAGGGAAAAAAGAAATATATCAGCCCTTGTCATGATTCTGGACATTTCACTAGGACATACCGTTTACGAAATGATACCTGACTTTGTTATCAACGTAAAATGTGCTTTCCAAACATCACATGACATTGTTAATCTCTTTGTATCAATGTTTCATTCTGAAAATGAGATTTCCTGGTGGCTGAATATTCATATCTAACTTTTTCAACTGGTAGCAACTTGGCTTCTGATTGAATAATAGAAGATGAAGCTGGGCAGAGCCCTGAGCGATCATTCATTTACCTTACTGGACGACAAATAATAATTAAACATTTTCTATTTACAGATAGCTTACAGTTTCCCAGGCAGTCTGTTCCAAAGTTTTGTTTTCGTTATGGTCACAGTGCTTTCACTAAAAGTTAACCTGAACCTCCCTTCCTCTATTGTAGCGCTTTATTTCTTTCCCTTTCTATTCCTTCTGTCTTCCTCTTTGCAGGTTGCATGTTGAAGAATTTTGTCATAACTCTTCCTACATATTCACTCTTCCTACTTCTATGGTAGGTTTTGTATTACTTCTTCCTGATATAGCATGTATTCTACTCAATTAATAACTTTAATTTCTTTTCTAGTTTCTCTTAAGTAGGGTTCATCTTCAAATGTGGAATCCAGATTAATCAGAGGGAGCAGATATTCTCCAATTACAATAATATTGTATTGATAATTGAGGAGATAATTGATTATCTCCTTCCATGTCTGTCTTTATCACTTAGTCTTCTGAGCAGCCAGCAGTTGTGGAGACTTTATATTTTAAAACCTTTATCCTGATGGCTTTCCTTCTAGGATTAACATCAATGGTCAAAGAGGAAATATGTTACAGAACATTTGTCTATGTTTTGATATCTATATTAAATAAGACTTGTATGTTCTGGTACAAGTGCAAAAATTAGTTTGTATGACTGCAAATGTTCAGCTATGCTAGTAGAAGCAGGGAAGATAGTCCAGATCTTGCCCTCTTAAGTCCAAAGCTAGTTAGATACACCTCTAGGATGCACATGGCTATGGAATTAAATCCTTCTGTTTTGAACCAAGTTGTTAGGAAACCCTCCACAAAGCAGAAAGTCATTGAGAACACTGAACATTAAGATAGACTTACATATAACAAATTGTATCTGAATAATTTCAGCATATTTCTTAATATCAGTGACAGATTGGCCCTTTTAGTCATGAATCCCAGAACCATACATCGAGATAGCAACAGACCTTGTGCAAACAGAAAGCAGAGGGTAGTCTGGAGACATGAGGTTTGGTTTATGAATTTAGCAAAATGCTAGAAGATGCAGCTCTGTTACAGATGACTTATAAAAATGGTAGTCTACCACCAAAAAGGACACTTGGTACATACAGACATATAACACTAGAAAATATCTGCAGGATTTGATAACAATCGTACTGGAGATCTAGTTGAAAAGATGAAGAGCTGTGAATTTCATTGTATTTGAAAGTTCAATAACATTTATTTATTTAATGAATTTAGTTTTCAGCCCTCTCTTGATTTTAAAGTGTTTGATCTTTATAATACCAATCGTGTTTATGCATTATTTCAAGGTTCACTATGACTTTGGGCTTAGAAATATCCTGTCTGTTTTAAGAACACTTGGAGCAGTGAAAAGATCTAATCCCCAAGAGCCAGAGAAAACTGTTGTGATGAGAGTTCTGCGGGACATGAACCTCTCCAAACTGGTACTGTAACACTGGTGACTTTCCCCAAAAGAGTATTTTGTTTGCATTTTTAAGGGCTTTTATTATGCACTTTGAAAAGCTATTTTTCTTTAGCTGTTGGATACATTATTTTGCCAGTTTTAATACGATCAGTGATATCTCAGTGAGTGGAGTGTCAGAATACCATTACTGTGTGAGCATTATTTGTCTTTAAAGAGAGGAAAGCACATCAGAACCTTTAGCTGGAAAAATCATTGGAAATACCATCAGATCTTAGGGGACCTACCTGATCTTCTAATTGGCTCTTGTTTGTAATTCTTTCTGCTCTAAGGAGAGAAAGGAAGAACACATTGTATTAACTTTTAATAATGTCATCAAAGACCCTTCTTAATCCAGAATTTCAATTTATATATTTCTTGGGAGTCTGTTGCCTTTTCAGAACATCGTAAGAATTGCAGTAAGTGAGGTAATTGGAAGCAGCGAACGCCTACTTGTATAGTCTAATGTCTTTCAATAATACTATTTAAAATATTCATCTTTCTTTTTATTGCTGTAATTAAAAGGTTATAGCATGTCTAGACTTCGTGTATTTACCTTGGGAGCCAGTTTTGTGATGGAGTCAATTACTCTTTTTCTGATTTTCATCTATTCAGTGCAGTGGTACGTGTGTTCAAACCAACCTATAGCAGTGCTTCAGTGATTTACAGGAGGAAAAAATTATTAAAATTCTCAGGCAAAATATGATTGGAATAAATTTCGCAAACAAATCTTATGTAACAAATGAACAAATGTGTGTATATATTGAAGAAAACTATATTAAGTTAACATTTTTATAAGCTTTAAATATTTAATATAGAAATTACTACTTGTGATTGCATTGTATGAAATTCCCTTCATAAAGCTATTGGATAATTATAATATTTGCTTTGGAAAACATTATATTTTCTACTACCCTCTTTCAAATGGGATATTCGTGAAGATTGTTTACACCTATAATAATAATTTCAGTAAATAAATAATGTATTTCCCCCTACTTTATCTTTCACAGGTGGATGAAGATGAACCTTTATTTATGAGTCTCATTAATGACCTATTCCCTGGAATTACTTTGGATAAAGCTGGGTATCCTGAACTACAGTCAGCTATCCAAAAACAGACAGAGAAAGCAGGGCTTATTCATCATCCACCATGGATACTTAAACTTATTCAGCTGTATGAAACTCAACAAGTCCGACATGGTTAGCATGCTAGATGAAGTTTTGAGACTGCATAAAAGCAATGTGTTTTTTTATATTACCTGCTACAGAACGCAGGTTATTTTAATGAATTTTTTTTTTTTTTTAATAGAACAGATGTAAGTTTTAAAGCCTGTGTGGATATTTTGCTAGGAAACAGTTATGACCTCTTCTTAGTGTGCAATGCACGCATAGTGAGATTTTAGATTTGTTGTGTTACATTTTTATAGGAAATATGAGTGTGGCCTTCAGTGATTGAAATTTCTATACAAGTTAAAATGTATACATTAGAATCCAGAGACAGCAATTGTGTTTAGTGTTCTGAAAACAATTGTTGCCCTCAGAGCTCAGTCATGAAGCTCAAGTTTAATGTCACTGTGAGATTATAATGCTGAGAAGATTACCAAAAATAACCTCTCAAACCTTTACTTCTATAGATTCTACCATACATGCAATACAGTGAACACCAGGGTTGTGGGTTTGATCCCCATATGGGCCATTAACTTAAGAGCTGGACTCAATGATCCTTGTAGGTCCCTTCCAACTCAGAATATTCTGTGATTCTGTGATTAAGATGTGAGAGCCATGTAAGTTCAAGTGTTTTTTTTGTGATTGATTCTTGCCATTTATACTGAGGAGAAATAAGCCTGCCTCCTGCTGGACCAGGGGAGTTGGACAAGACAATGCTCCAGAAGTTCCCTTCAGCCTCAACCATTCTGTGATTCTATGATAGTGCATTTTTACAGTGCACAAAATGATACCCTGTCCTAGGAAGGATATCAAAGACAGTAATAAAATCAGGTTTACAATTCATAGCTGAGTGGAAAAAAGAGTATCCCAGCTTTGAAATGCCTCCCATGCCCCTAACCTCTAACAACTAATGACTTTTTATTACAATAAGGGGAAAATATAAAGGAAATGTAACTAAAGGAGAAAAGATTTATGATGTCACCCTTCTGATTCTCCTCTATCGTGTAATAATAACAGAGTAGTAAGCTTAAACTAATAAAACTAATAAAAGGAAATACTCATTCACATAGCACAGTCTGAGCCCTTAATGCCTCAAACTTTTAATTCAGATTATTGGTTAGACCAAAGAACTGGTTCGTGCTGTGCAGAATTAATAATTTACCTTCAGATAGCTGGATTCAGTGTTCCATATCAAACCATAACAACTGTTTCTATGTAAAAACCACAGAAATTTTAATGATTTCAGTCATGATTAAATGTACCTCTTGTTAGAAGAAGCTGTTTGATCTCTGAGATACCACAGATTCACTGTTCCTCAAAAATCTTCAAGACCCACTGTGACATTCTGCTTAGATGGCTCTTCTTTCTACACATCCCTACTATTTCCAGGTCATGTAGTTCCAACTGGCCAAACAGTTGGATACTCAGGCCTTTCTATGACAGAAGTTATTGTATGGAGGGAAGAAGATTATTTTCCGGACTTCCATTTGTCCTACTCACTGATGCTTGGATTTATAGAGGGGTTACCGTGGGATTTCAAAAAATCAAGAAAAAAAATCTCTAAAATGTATGACTTCTCTTAGTTGAAATAGAGGCAGCATGTGCACATGAAGTGCTTGTACACAGACACACACAGGTATGCACGGAGATTCATTGCATGGATCCGGAAATATGTTTGGCATAACAATTTTGATTGAAATACCATTGAAACCAGCAGAAAGGCTATTCTGTTAACACTGAATTATTATTAGATTTCCCCGTATGTAGCATATGGCACGAAGAAGTGATTTTCTGGGTCCTCAGATAGTTCTGGAGAGCATCCTGCTCCCTTCAGTTTTAGACAAAACATCAAGCAATTTGGATTGTGTTGGATTAGGTTTGTAACTAGGTTTTGGGATTGCTCTGTTGATACCTCTGTTGAAGACATTTTCAAAGCCATCTAAGAATTATGTTGTTCAGTTGTGTTTAGGGTTAATAGGAGATATCTGGCTCCCTTAAGTGACTTTATAAGTCTCAATTTGAATGTCCTATCTGATTTTGGACGGATTCTGGGCCTCTTGAATAGGTGATTTAGAAAACATAACTAAAAAAGTTCAACCGTAGGCTCAATTTATTGCTGAGGACATGGTTCATTTTCCTCAAGCGACGTAAGTATACACTGATGAAATTAAGTGTCATTGCTGTTCACTGGTTTTACATAAGAAAGATGTATTAAAATGTCATCATGGATGGATGCAGGTACATATTTTTGTTACTTTTGCTTCAGAAAGATATATTTGATTTTGTATATCATTGGAAGTTACCCATTCTCATTAAATACATTTAGAAATTACTGGTTTTGTTTGCCACCAGTCGTGTCAATGTCATTGCATGCAAACATCAAAAGGCAGTTGTGTTTTCTCATTAGAAAAAGGAAAAGAACTGCCTGAGGGCGGATACAGACCCACATAGGCTTGCCTATCATAATCAAGCAGACATTTATAGAGGCCTTTGAGTAATATTTTCAAATTCTGTTTCAATCAACATTAACTGGAGTGAGAAATACCTTTTTGTATTGGCTTTTGGTAAAAATAAAACAAAGATCATTGATGCAATGAACCATTAAATGGTAGCATGATATATTGACATTTTATTTTAAGCCATGTTTGTATTGTTTTAAGGTATGATGACTCTAGGTCCAACTGGTGCAGGAAAGACAAAATGCATTAATATTTTGATGAAAGCAATGACAGATTGTGGTGCTCCTCATAAAGAGATGAGAATGAACCCAAAGGCAATCACAGCTTCCCAGATGTTTGGTACCCTTGATGTTGCTACAAATGACTGGACAGATGGTATTTTCTCTACATTATGGAGAAAAACTTTAAAAGCAAAGAAGGTAATGGATATTGTATCATGATAGTTAATAAAGACATTTAATACTGTTTCTGTAAGGTCTCATTACCTGTCATTTATCTGAGAGATCTTCCATTATTGAATCAAATGGGAATATGCAGTGTTAGTTTCACTTTGTGTCTAATGAGCTCAATGTACACAAGAGTCAGAATTATATATATATATCTGTGCCAGACAACACTAGGCTTCCCAAGCATTTGAGGTTCCAGAATTAATTTGGAAAATATTTTAAGGGATATGCTTCCTTCTGTAAGCAGGTGGTCCTGCCATTCAAACACAAAAGCAGTATCTGTTCATGTTTTGACGTGAGGACAGGAAAGTTAATTTTCTCCTGTCTGGTTTTATGTCATTTCCACTGTATTTCACTAGTTGTATCAGAACGTAAGAGGCTTTGGTAAGAAATTGATATAGGCATTTCCCAATTCTCCTATCAAACCTGCAGATCATGTTTCATGGAATCGTGATTACGCTTACATCTTCTGAAAAGTCATTCAGTTCTCACTTGGAAAATGGGAAGCTTTACGCGAAATACTAGTATAACATCCCACAAGGACTCACTTTGTGTCTGTGATTGCATTGTATGGGAAATTTTTTCATTCATCTTGATGGATGCTGGGCTGGCTGATGCACTTTTGTAGAAGAAAGATGCAGCTTTATGCTTAGTACAGTGCAAATCAATTTTTGGCACTGTTCTTTAATACCTTCTTTTGTTTGACACAAGACAAAAAGGAATCACTGAGAAAATGGTAAAAATTGCATTTCATGCTGAGCACCAAATTATGACTCGTTATTTATATCCAAGAGTACATTGTCTGATATTAAGTAAATGTGTATTTTTTAGGGTGAGCATATCTGGATAGTTTTGGATGGACCTGTTGATGCAATATGGATTGAAAATCTGAACTCTGTTCTGGATGATAATAAGACCCTTACTTTGGCCAATGGAGATCGTATTCCGATGTCCCCCAATTGCAAAATTATTTTTGAACCCCACAACATTGACAATGCTTCCCCTGCAACAGTTTCTCGTAATGGGATGGTCTTCATGAGTTCCTCAGTGTTAGACTGGAAACCTATTTTAAAGGCTTGGCTGCAAACACTACCTGTTACGTACTCAGATGTCCTATGGAATTGCTTTAATGCTGTATTTCAGGTACTGAAACACTTCTGGAAAAAAAAAAATTCTATTTCTTATTCTTTATTTAGTGAAGCGTTGTTTCTTCTGAAGTGTTTTTTTTTAATTATTCTCATCTCTTTGTTTATGTAAAAAGAAAAAAAAGAGAGAAAGTCATCTCTAACATTAATGAATGACTGAAACTATAACAGATGAATAATTTGGATGTTTTGTTTTGTTGGCATGCTTTAGTTGGCAAAGAATTGTTAAACCTGTGATTATTTTATATTGCATATTGGCAAAACAGATACTCTCTTTGCTTGTAATTGTTACTGCAATTTTAATTTTTGTTAGGATACACAAAGGAATTGTGTAAACTTGTTTGTTTTAAATATAAGGAAGTAAATTCAGAAAGAACTTAAGCCAGATTTACTCTGGTAAAACAGGAATGCATTTGGTCCTTTAGTTATTTTTGAAAGACATGCTATAATTTGAATTAATCCAGGGTAGTGTGTGAGTGCAGTTCTGTGCTGTTCTGAAGCTCAGTGTAGGTGACTATAGTTGTCTCTTATGATTTTGTTATCCATGTTTCTCTTCCAAAGGAAATTTTTGAAATGGCATCTCTTTGATACATTGTCTGCCTAAATTGTGTTCAATCAGTAGATCCAAAGCAAGAATTCTGAATGTTTTTCCACCTTCATTGGGCCTTGGCTTACTGAATCATTAGAAAGGTTTCAGAGTATTTTGGGTGGTTGTAGTCCATAGTGGGTATAGAAGCATAATCTCGGTAGTATACTTTTTCAATTACATTGAAATATTTATTTTTGCTGTGGAACTTTTTAAAGAAATAGTTATGTCTTTGCAATTCTGTCACTGTTCTTATCTTTTCTTATCTTCTGATTTCCTCAACATCTGTGAAGTAAATGCAACTGCCCGTATACTTGGGTTTCCCATCAGCTTGCTCCTGCCAGTTTACTTGTGTAATTTGTGGTGGATTTCACAGGGGTTTCTCCTGTAATATTTTTAATTGCTGTTGTATTTTAAAAATGCAGTTTTTAATGAACTTTGAGTGACATTTCAGAAATAAATCATGATAAAATCAATGATCGATATAAGTTTGGAATGCCCTGAATGTTAACAAATGTCTTCTTACAAATATTTTTCATTTCAGTGCCCATTTACTTTAAATCCAATGTTTAACAAGCTATTCATTTTGTTCTATCTCCAAAACATAATGATATGACATAGTATTTACTGCAGCAGCAAGAAAAACAATTCTGAAAATGAATTTTAAAATATGCTTCCAAAGTAATGTATATGTAGGTCAATTTACTGCTTCTTTGCCACAATTCTATTTATATTTTATGCTACAACTTGCTCTGAAAGCATAATAACAACATTTAAAATGCCCAAGCCTGAAGCAATAGCAATAAAGTCCAGAAAAATATGTATTTTATTAGAGTGAGAGATGAAAATGCAGTGAAATATGAAGTTACTTCAGTGCTGAAGGCTGCGTTTAGAACTATCAAAATGTAAATGCAAGCTGTCATGCTGGCAGTTTTCTTTCACTTTTAATGTGCTGTCTTTGCTTCTCAAATAATAGAAACAATAAAAGTGATTTTACAGATGAGAGTAACACTACTTTTGTGTTCACATGTCTCTTTATGTAGTTATTATTTTCTCCTACATAAAAAAAAGATAAAATTCAAACCATAAAAAATTATAAAATTCAAAAAGAAAATTTTTTAAATAATGCATCAGCAGTGGTAGTCAAGCCCCAAGTATAGATCTTGTTGAATTTAATGCGAGTATTAAGAAGAGAATGGATATAAACATCTTACAAATATCTGATTTTTCAAAGAAAATGAAGATTAGGCTATAGATGGAAATAGAGTAATCAAGGGGACTCAGTCTTCAAGGGGGCTTTGAGAGACTTTTTGAAATCAAATAAAATTCATCTATAAAATCGATGTAAGGCAATTGCTCTAGTAATTCCAATTCGCTTACAAGCAACTCTCATATTTTATGCTAATCAAAATAGTATTTGTCACTGAAAGTCTTCATATTGGATAAAATCATTGTTAATAAAGGGACAATAAGGAGCAGCAGTGGAGGAGGAAACATTAGAGAATGGTAGTTGTGAATCGTGGCAAGAATGTATTTATTCTTTTAATGTATGTTATAAATTGCATTGTAAGACACCAGTTTATATATATATATATTAAAAAAAGTTTAGGAAGTAGTCCAAAGACAAGGATAGATTAAAAATAACCCCAACCAAAATACAAAAGAGAAAACCCCCTACCCCAAACTAATCTTATTTTGATTTAAGATTATCTTAGAGTCCTTTTGTGTTTCCACAGGATTTTTTTTAAAACAGTGATTGAGGGGTTGGATTTTCAACCTCCTTTTCTTGTCAGCAACGTTTCCTGCTTAGCAGTAATTTCAAGTAAAAATCTCTAGTCTCTTAAATTTAGCAGCTCTATTGCCACTTCCTTGTTTGTGAATGATGCTGCTTGCTACCTGTAAGCAACAGAATTGCTTAGCTAATGGAAGTAATTTTCTGAAACAGTTTCAAAGAACTGAAATAATCAAGATAATTACATGAGTGGTGTTATTAAGTTTGTCTGCAAAGTGTGAACCTCAAACCAATGATGGATGCTATGTGAGTAACTTAAGTTTCAGCATATCTACATATTGTTTAAATGAAAAAAATCTGGTAGGAACTTCAGTTTCAGATGTGATTAATTCCTCCCTCCACATTAAATCTCACACCAATCCAATTTGTGTAAAGGCTGGTATTGCCCCTGGAGCATAGAATTGAATATGTAATCCAAAGAGTTTCTTAAATATAATATTTTAATGCTGTTGTTAAAATTAGTATTACAAATATTAATAATTTTACATTATTGAATTGTTCTTGTCTTGAGTATGTTACTAACATCCTGTCCTGAAGAGTGTTCTAGAGTGCAGTGAGTTCCATAGCTACTGTACCCTGTGGAAAAGGATCTCTTTTTCATATGAGTTTGTGGCATCTGACTTCATTTTTCAGTCTCGTTGTCAGGGGTAGCAAATTCCCGATCCAAATTCTTCACAATTTATGTGTATTTGTCATGACCCAACTCATTTTCCAGTCACCCTGTCCAAGCAATTCATGCAAGTTCATTCATGCAAATTTCTGTCTTGATCTTGCATCCTCTTTTCAGCCATGTATTGTTTTAAAAATTGTAGTAGTAATAACAGACAAACATGTGTGGAACTGATTTTTTTTTCATAAACTCAAAGAATAAGAATTACCTCACTGGAATAAGAAACCTCACTGGAATCATAAGCACCAT
The DNA here is from genome assembly GCA_035584735.1 of Pseudotriccus pelzelni. Taxonomy (NCBI): domain Eukaryota; kingdom Metazoa; phylum Chordata; class Aves; order Passeriformes; family Tyrannidae; genus Pseudotriccus; species Pseudotriccus pelzelni. The sequence continues at coordinate 89,184,557 of JAWMRA010000078.1, read as the reverse complement.
AAAAGTTGTTCTGGTGAAAATTGGGCTCTTGACAGTATAGAATACTTTGATGCATGGAATATCTTTATTCTGTGTGTGTCAAATCAATTATTAAACAATTTACGGTGCCCTATGAGACATCTAGTCTATTTTACAGATGAAGAAGGTGAACGTCAGTGAGATTTAGGTCCAAATTTTAAAAGTCTTTAGACTTTAATTTCCCACACTGCTTGTGGGCACTCCCTTGTGGCACCCACAAACCCCCAGTTACTCAGCTGAGCACTTAGGGAATTTTTGCTGGAAACCCACAAAAAGCAGCAGATAGAAGTGGAAGCACTTTTGCCAGACAACAAGAAATAACAAAAAAAGCAAGCTGATAAAGTGATATCCCTGCCCATGGTGGGGTGATGGAATTAGGTGAGCTTTAAGGTCCCTTACAACCCAACCCATTCTATGGTTCTAAGTATGCCCACATTAAGATTATCTTTTTAGGCCACTTATCCATGAACCCTACTCTAGATTAAGATGCTTGAGGGAGTTTTTTATCATAATATATATATTTGTTGTGTGTGTTACTTGGTATTCTAGAGAGATGGAACTCAGGGGGGTGGGTAAAAATCTTGATTCAGTCTCTGTGCCAATAAATGTCAGCATAGGGTACATGGAGAACTTTAGCAGGAAACATTAAACTGAAAATTGAAACAAAGCTGGTGAGTATGTGGTTAAGCAGCTCAGTGATTTTTAAAAAATATCTAGGTAATTGTTTACATCTTTGGGTAATCAAAAGTCTTTGTTGTCTTAGCTCTCTCCCTGACACCTATAAATGGAATTCCTCCAAAATGAATATCTCCCATAGTGTCCCTGTCATACTTTCACTTCTCAAAATGAGCAAGCAGTGTTGATTTCCAAAGATAATGAAGGCAAGTGGAACCCATAGGGAGGGAATTATATTAGAGATTGTTAAATGAAGGTGAAAATAGGCTATAATTTACATCAGTCTGTATTATGGATGGCAGTTGATGTTTTAAAACAATTCTGCACTGCAAATCTCAGATAGGACTTTACATCAATTTGAAACTTTGCTCAGGATGTTGCAGAACACTTGACAAAGGCAGACATGGCAGCCATCAGCGTGAAGAAACATGAGGAAAGTCCAAGTTCCATTAAAATCAGTTCCAAAATTCCCTTTGGATCATGTCAGGATTCTGCAGGAAAATGAGAGTATTTGCTTCAAGAGGGATATTATGGTGCAGTCAGAACAGATCAGATAGACAGAAATTCATAGGGGTGAGGTTATGCACTGGATTTGATGATCCTTGTAGGTCCCTTCCAACTTGTCATCTTCTGTGATTCTGTGATTATATATATATATATATATATGTATGTATATATATACATACAGCAATTCTAGTACTTTTATCCTCCTACTACAAAAATGGCAATGGTAGATTAAAATCTCCAGTGGAGAGCATAAATGGCAGATCCCTGATGTAACTGAAAAGCAGTCTTCAAGTTGTTCGTCGGGAAATTCCTGTGTGGAGCTCATATGAATAGTTCTGACTGTGTTACATCAAAGTTATTTTTCTCATATGTTATTGTTATAAGAAAAAAATCATGATCTAACTCTGCATATTTATAATCCCAGAAATGGGGAAAAATATTGTTTGGGATAAAGTTTAGAATATATTTAAAATTAAGAAATTGGTCTAATCTAAGAATAAATCATACCATTTGTTTACCATTCTGGTAAATAGAATCTTTAAATGATATTTTTTCCTTTCCAGGATGTGATGGATTTTGTTTTTTCTGCTGTGACCCCAAAAATGTCGATTTTAGAATGCATGTACATCAAACAAGCTATTGACCTCCTACAGGTAGATATGGCATTCCGCTTTTCTTTCTCTGATTCTGTTATTTGTGCTGGGACATTGTTCAAGGGAGGCAGAAGGTACATATTGCATCTGCTTTGCAGGGTTTACTGTCTGACCGAGATGAGAAGCAGCTCAGTGAGAAACATCTTGCTCGCTTGTTCATTTTCGCTGTGATGTGGTCAGCTGGAGCTCTTTTGGAACCAGATGACAAGCTGAAAATGGAGCTGTTCCTGCGGAAGCACTCTGCAGTGAAAGAACTACCAGCTGTGAATGGAGAAGAAACCATGTTTGAATTTGGTATCGATTCCTGTGGCCAGTGGGAGCACTGGTCAAAGAAGGTTTGTATGCTGCAGCATGCTAAGCTTTCTAAATGAGTATACAAGAGGTATTTGGTAAGAGGCATATTATTTTGTTATTTCAAACGCTACATAACTTGGTTAGGAAGATTAACCCTTCCAAATGCTTGAGAGTTCCTTTTTTTGAAATATGTTTTTCTTTTCTCCTTAAATATCTTTGGCAGAGAATAGAAATGTGTATTTGAAATAGCTTTGGAAGTGAAACAGAAGTGATCTTAGCTTTGTCTGCTGTCTATCGCCCTACTGTTTAAGAACTCCCTGCAATGAAAAGGTTTTATCGTGTACTAGAGAATAGTGGAATGAAAACATCCTGTTAGTCTAACACCCTTTTAGAAAAGCTTGGGAAGGCACTGATTGATTATAAATGGATGCTTGGCTTCCAGGAAGAAAAGTTCTGCTAATGTAAATTTTATAAAGTGCATTTGCTTTTGTGTTCTTATGCAAAGTGATACTGTGGACCGGTACAAATTCTCAGAACTTTATGCATTTCTTTCTTGTGCAGGTCCCTGAATATATTTATCCTAAAGATTCAGTACCAGAATATACTTCCATTCTAGTTCCAAACGTAGACAGTGTCCGAACAGACTTTCTAATGCACACTATCATGAGGCAAGGAAAAGCTGTTCTGCTAATTGGGGAACAGGGAACCGCAAAAACAGTTATGATTAAGGTAGGTGGAATGGGAAAACATATGCCATATATTTGTATGATAACATTACAGTAAAAGACATTGGCACAAATGTTAAATTGAAATCTAGGAGTAGTTTGATTTTTCTTCAGATTACCTACTAGTATTCTTACTGAGGCCTTTTGCCAGTACTCACATGGACTACAAGCAGAAAACCCAAAGTATCAATGTTTTAATATAAAGGTTTCTTTTAAGCTTTGATAACTGTGGCCACAAGGTCATGTGATAAATGCTCTTTCATATGCTTTCTTTTCTTTTGAGAGGTCAAACTGGAGATTTTGCTAAGAAAATATTGATCCTTGGAAGATTTTTAATTTTCCTGTGCTTTGTCAGTGGTGCCAAATGTGAACTGATCTTTTGTACACCCCTCTTGGACAGTCTTTCTCCACAAACCAAACTGAAGAGAAAGAAAGAACATCCTTCATTACTCAGGGTGGTTTCTAGAGGGTAAATTTATTGTTTATTGTCTGCTCTCTCAATTTCTTCACTGAAAACGACATTATGTTCTTTAGAAGAAAATAACAGGATTATTATTAAATTAACAAATGCGTGTTTTCTGTATTATAAAATAGTGCAGGTTAAACATATGTCACTTACAAATATTAATGACTTACTACAGAAAAGTCAATAATCGAAAGGCTGAACAAACTCAGCTGTCATACCAAACTTGGCATCCCTTACTCAAAAATATGTAAGTGTAATAGTTTTCAGCATGGTGTCTGTGCTTTCCAGGGGAGTCTATAGACTCTTTGATCAATGAGAGGTAGCTAAATAAAACTGATCTGCTGTTGGGACAGCTGAATTTGCCATACAGGCATCTGCACCTCCACTGGAGGATTCACAGAGGTCTTGAAATTGAAAATAGCTGAAAAACACTGGCCTAAACTGACCTTTGGCTTTCTTAAAATCTGGAGCCATTTTATGCCCCCCAGCCATGTGCTTTCTGAGCCCTGACATAAAGCGAGTTGTACGCATGCCAGCAGCCATTAATACTACTTTTTCAGCTTGGCTGTGGATGCCAACATGCATGCTGGTGTAATGTCAACTTCTGTTCCTGGCACCAGCTGGAGAACTATTTTAGCAGAGTGAAGAGGCGGGGTCTGGGTGGTGGTCTTGATATTCCACATACTGGATTTTGTCCAGATACTGGCAACCTCCAGCCTTCAGCTGCCATTCCTGTCCCTAAAAATAATTGGAGCTGATTCTTAGGGGTTGCTTACCCTGAGTCTATGCTATAGAGCAGAGTATGTTCCTTACACAAGAGAGCATAATGTCAGTAGACATTTGATCTCATTTAAGGTTAGGAGTGAGTGTTATCTGCCTTCACAACTGTTCCCCTTCTGCTCTCACCTTCTGTAGAATTGTACTTTCCTATACCTTGTGGAAAAGAAATTTCCAGATTAAGCAGTTGATTTCATGAGAAAGTAAAAAGGTTTTAGGATAGAACAGTTCAGGTACTAATCTGAATTAATCTGAATAATGTTACCAGTATAAATAGTTAAAAAAAAAACCTTACAATGGAATGTTAATTTGTGATCTTTATTCTCTATACTGTTAATTCACAATTTGAAAAAAAAATCATAAATTTGATATGAATCTAAGACAGTTGAAAATTCTCTGATTGTTTAACTAACAAGAACGGTCCCATCTGACAACCTCTTCTTTTTCAAAGACAGTTCTCGTTCATGTACTGTGCAATATTACAGTTCCATGTAAACATTCTGAAATGCCATCATGAATAAAACAGATGCATGTTTTTTGAATGATGGAGAATTCCTAGTTGCAGTGGGTTGACCTTGCCTGGCTGCAACACCCCCACCCAGCTGTTGGTTCCCTCCCCTCCCCAGCAGCACAGGGAATGAGGTAAAGAGAGGGAGATCCCAACTCACCAATTACTGTCATGGGGAAAACATTTGACCTGGGGAATGCTTTTAAAATTTATTTCGAATTACAAATTGAATTGGATGGTGAAAATCAGAGAATACAAAAAACACCCTCTCCTCACCCCCCTCTTCTTCCCAGGCTCACCTGCACTCCTTCATCCCTGACTCCTCTACCTCCTTCCCGCAGAGCAGCACAGGGGGATGGGGAATGGGAGCTGTGGTCAGTACATAACAGCTCCACTCTGCCTCTCCTTTATCCTCACATGCTTCCTCCTCCAACGTGGGGTCCCTGCCATGGGATACAGTTCTTACCAGGGCTGAAGTTCTTCATGTACTACTCCAGTGTGGGTACACAGGGTCACAAGTCCTGGCATCAAACCTGCTCCAGCTGGGACTTCTCTCTCCATGGGTCTGCAAGTCCTTCCAGGAGTTCCAGCGCAGGCTCCCTACAGGGTCACAGCCTCCTTTGGGCATTCGCCTGCTCCAGTGTAGCTCCATGGGCTGCAGGTTGATATCTGCTCCCCTGTGGGCCTCGATGGGCTGGACCACGGGCTGCAGGGGAATCTCTGCTAGAACACCTCCTGCTCTTCCTTCTCTTCTCACCTTGGTATCTGCAGGGCTGTTTCTCTCACATTTTTTCCCACTTCTCTCTCAGCTTCCAGGCAGCATTTTGCCCTTTCTTACACAGGGTGAGTGTCTCCAGTGGATCTGCTGGAGGTGGCTGGAACTGGCTGTGTCTGGCCTGAGGAACCCCTGTACCCTTCTTGCAAGGGGCTGCCCCACAGCTCCCGCTACCAACATCTGGGCACCTGCACCTGGTGCATCAGTTTTGTACAAATTGTTAGAGTGCCAAAAAGAGGTCTAAGCAGTGACCTGCACCAACCCTGTCAAGAGTACTCACCAAATACAGGACTGTTGCGTATACATTGCATGTGTAAACTGTCATTTGTGTGAGGTCTGAGAAAAAAATATTTCTGAAGGGCACCTTTCCTTAAACTGCAATCACCATATCAACAAAATCAACAGTTTAACAATATTCATCAAAATATTTTGAGGGTGTTTGGCTGTATCTTCCTTTCTGTTGTCACAGGTAGTGTATGTTTCACTGGAATTGTTCTTAGAGCACTTCATCAGCAACAGTATAGATTTATTTTTCTGAGGTACCAAAATGGTACCCTCTTATACATACAGAGCCAACCCTCTTATACAGATGAGAATTTAAATGACATTCAACTTTGTCATCATTGCAGAAGAATCTTTAAAAAGAAACTATGTGAAAATAAGGAATTTTTAATACTATTTTTATGCCCCAGGACTTTTCCTAAACAAAATATTTCCTATGCTATATATATATATATATATATATATGTATATATATATATCTCCATCCCTTGGTGTGACTCCAGGGTTACATGTTTTTATTATGAAGCCTTACTAAATACGAAGAGTGGAACCTTGTTGCTTTAGGGTATCCTCAGCAGCTGTGGAAATTGTACATATTCATAAAATTCAAGGATTCCTTTCCTTATTAAGAAAAAATTAGATAACTATCAGTAAATGTGATGTAACTGGGTTTAATTTTAAACTACCATTTCTTTACACTGCTTTTGTTGTAAAACGTGTTTCTGTAGTGTGAACATGAAAAAGGATTTGTTTTTTCACTTGTTCCTTGCAGTCTGCTATAATACATCATCACTAACAGCTTGAATTTAGAAAAAATCCTGACAATTGCTAATGCAGAGTTTATTTGCATCTTGAGTTGGCACATATCTACTTGTTGTAACACTTAGTGAAGTCTATTAAAAGCTTATACATTTTAATACTTAAAAATTTTATGCAAAACATTAACTGATAGTTTGTTTGAATTTCAAGTTGCAGATGGTATATTTATCTGAAATAAACTGGGTTTTGAGATTTTGAAGTTAATAGCAGGACTGAGAACTTTGCAGGGCTGCTGCGCGTCTGCATCTCCTTTTGGCTGGATTCATCTGGAGTTACTGGTGCACTTTAAATTGGTTTGTCTTGCAGAATTATACAAGCAAGTATGATCCGGATGTTCACTTGACCAAACGCCTAAACTTTTCTTCTGCAACTCTACCAAATATGTTCCAAAAGAGCATAGAGAGTTACATAGATAAAAGAATGGGCACCACATACGGTCCTCCATCAGGGAAGAAAATGACTGTCTTTATTGATGACATCAACATGCCTGTGATTAATGAATGGGGTGATCAGGTAAAAGGAAAATATTAACGTTTGAAAAGTCGTGGTCTTACCATTTTTGCAGAGGGGAACACTGATCTGTGGGTTGCGAAAGTGGGACAGTTTAGGAAAAAGGTATCATAATATGGACTAGATCAAGTATGTTTACTAAAAAAAATTTCCCCAAGCCAGCTTTTGACAAGACTAATAAGCTATCATTCCCAAAAGATCAGGGACAGTGTCAAGCCACAAGTGCAATCATTGTAGCTTTTAAGACTTTTGGTTTGGTTGCATGCAGAGCTAGTAGAATTTCCGAACTAGCAGTCCTCAGAACCAGAGTGGGAAAGGAAGCATTTCCTTCTTTGATATGCTCTGGACTGTAAATTGCAGTTACTATTATGTGAAATCTAGGCTGGTGATGAGTCTAGAGAACAAGACTTATGAAGAGTGGCTGAGGGGATTAGGGTTGTTGAACCTCTAGTAAAGGAGGCTTCATGCTTAATTAACCATTCTTTGTCCCTATGTAAATGCCTGTGTCAATCTGAATATATAGTCTAGATTGAAAACTTAAAGTGCTGAATTTTCTTAAATTAAAATCATGCAAATATAGTTGCATGTCTGACTTCATGTCCACAACTACTTATCACACGACGCTTACATGTGGCCAATCCACTGCATCTGAGCGCTTGGTTGCCACGTTGCATGTTGAGAACCCTGAAACACTTAACTCCTCCTTTTTTTTTGTGTGTGTGTGATATCTAGGTCACCAATGAGATTGTAAGACAGCTGATGGAACAGAAAGGTTTCTACAGTTTGGAGAAGCCAGGAGAATTCACCAATGTGATTGACATCCAGTTTGTAGCTGCTATGATTCACCCGGGGGGAGGTCGGAATGACATCCCACAGCGCCTGAAACGCCAGTTCATCGTCTACAACTGCACACTGCCTTCTAGTTCCTCTATTGATAAAATATTTCAAACAATAGCTGAAGGTTATTTCTGTGAACAACGTCATTTCCCTGCAGAAATATGTAAACTGGCTTCAGCATTAGTATCTACAAGTCGAAAGGTTTGGCAAATGACAAAAGGAAAGGTAAAATTACCTATTATTATCTATTGGGTCCTTGAAACACCTGACCCAGGCTTTTTGAACTGTTGTGTGTGTTCATACTTTGTATTGTGAAGTTGTGACCAGTGTGTGTAACTACTTGCTGATGCCCCTGTTGTGAATTGGTTGCTCTCAGGACCTCGTTAGCTGACTGAAAACGTAATCACATGCAGTGTCTTCTATAGCTAATATAAGAATCACATTGTGTCTGTATAATATAGTAAGCATAGCTGATAGAAAGACTGAGAGATCTTCTGGCTCAAGGAACAAGAAACAAAAAATTAGATAAGAATCTTCTCTGAAGATGTTTGGGATAGTGACAAACTTTAGAGATCTGAATTAAAGAAAAGAAGTCAAATTTGGCCGAAAGGGAATCAGTTAAAAACAAATGAAATCTGGTACTTAGTAATTTCTACATATTGACTTTTCCACTTCAAACAGATTGTTAAAAATATTTAACTGCAATTCCTAAGCAAATTTTGCTTTGAAATAGACAAAAAAATTTATGTGTAGAATGAAATTTGAAAAGATTAAAATTACAGCATAGAAATATGTGTCAAATTTGTTCATCCAATGAGAAAAGTGGAGGAGAGTAGTGGAGAGATAGGAATTTGTTCAGTGATATTTTCTAGTCTTGAAAAGATTGGCGAGGACTGCACAAACAACTCACTGGAGACGTAAACTTGGCTTACATGGAGAAATAGAGAATTCTAGTGAAACTATTGGCTAGTCAATACTGACTAGTATATTCAACAGAAATGGTGCTTATTACGCTAGTTAACTTCCTAAAGAGAAAACCTAGCTTTTGCTAAGTTGTAAATTTCCCCCCAGATACTATTTTCTCATTTTTCTGCTCTCTTTTGTTTTGTTTTCTTTTCCTCATCTACTTTCCCTTTTCCTCATGAACCTATCCTCACATATTCTTGGAAAGGACAAAAGAGAGTAAAAGAAATTATCTGGAAGAAGGGGCAGGAGCAACACCACAAGTTAAGCAATGCTGACGTTTTTACTGTGGCCTTCAATGCCATCATTAACTAACCTATCTCGGCTACCCTTCAGTGCGTGTTCATGAGACTTGAAGGATTCAAAGAAACTCAGATGAAATCTGTGTGAAATTAAAGAGCTGCTCATGGCTACTGTAATTTCTTCATTTTTACCGTTCCCTCTTAAATGCCAGGCATCTATTTCTGCTTTAATGGAAGACTGAAATTTGTGAACATTTGCATATTCACTTAATACTGAGTAGAAAATATTTTTCTTTAGCAGTTATTTGAATATAGTTTATGACATTATTTTGTAGATGTTACCAACTCCAGCTAAATTTCATTACATCTTCAATTTACGAGACCTTAGTCGTATTTGGCAAGGAATACTTACAGTTACTTCTGACGTCTGCCAGAGCATCAGTGTTTTGGTAGCCTTGTTCCAACATGAATGCAGACGTGTTATTGCAGACAGATTCATCAGCCAAAGTGATAAAGACTGGTTTGAAGATACACTGGAAAAGGTAGGCAAATGTCAGTATTTGCCACAGAAAGAGGCTGATGACATATTTTGGTATTAAACCGATCCTTAATGTATTGTTGTAGATTGTTTTTGTAGACCATGGTCAAAATCTATTTGAAGATAAGTCCACAGAATTATACTTTGTGGATTTCTTGCGTGATGTCCCAGAGACTACTGGAGATGAACCTGATGATGTGGAGTTGAAGGCTCCAAAAATTTACGAGCCTATCCCATCTTTGGATTATTTGGCTGAAAGATTACAGATGTTCATGCAACAGTACAATGAAACTGTCAGAGGATCAAAGATGGATTTAGTATTTTTCAAGGTATTGGTGCTTGTAATTATATTAATACCGAAAGTACCTGGTCTTTTGTACTTACTGATACATAGATCTTGTATATTTCTATCACATTATTTTGGAGATAGCTCAGAACAGCTAGCTTTGCATCCAGAGAGCCTTACAAATGAACTCTACACAGCCATGCTGCCGTCTCCAGCTGCCTACGCTCCCACAAATTATTCCATCTCTTTGCAGTTCCTCATCTTGTCTTCCTCATTCTTTGCATAATTCAAAGCACAACTAGTTTGTTTATACAATGGACATTGTCATCTTGCTTTCCTGGAGGTCTCTTTTCAAAGGTCTTGATGCATGATGCTTTTTTCAGCTTTAGACTGGGTTCTCTGGTAGGATTTTAGTGCATTTCAGATTAATTCTTGCTCCAAGATAAATATGGCAATTGAATAAGAATTGTAGATAGTATACTTGTATTTTAACTTTGTCAGCCTGTAAATAGCTCAGCTAAAAGGCTGGGGGAGGCCTTTCAACTTTTCCCTCTGTCCCCTAAGAGGTATGCCCTCAGCTCTGCTGACTACGAACAGCGCATACGGACATTTCTCTTGGGCTAGTCCTGCTGCCCACTGAAGTCAGGGGGAAATCACTTGTTGATTTTGATAAGTACAGGGCTGAGTCTTTGGCATAGCTTCAGAGAAGTCATCTAGCTGTTGAGAGGCAGTTACTTCTAGCTGATTGTACATTGCGTTATTTTCACATCTCTTCATCCCCTTTTCTCTCTATACATAGGATGCAATCATCCATTTGATTAAAATATCACGGATTATTCGAACTCCACAAGGAAATGCGTTGTTGGTGGGTGTGGGTGGATCTGGAAAACAGAGTCTGACCAGACTGGCATCATATATTGCTGGATATGAGACATTTCAGATTACTTTAACAAGGTAACACAATGCAGCATACATAGACATTTGCTCCTCATTTTGCCATGGAAGTAAATGTCTTGCAATCAACTTAAGGAAATGCAAACCTCTCAAACATTTCATCTCTCATTGCAAACTACATTTCTGATCAAAAGTGTCTGTGCAAATGCACAGTCTGTAGATGACAGTCTTTGTTTTTCTGGCTTTATGCTATTGACACAAAGTATGCCCTTCCTTGGGCATTTGAGTCTGCAATGCACCTTTGTGATATCCCAATAAAATGCAATTTTGCACTAAAAATAATATGAAATAATCTTCTGGTATATGCTGCATAATAGGCAAATGCTGATAGGCCAGGGGAAATAGTAATTTTTTCTATAGATCCTTATGCAGCTAGACTGTATTATTACAACTGCTATCACTGTCTTTATATTTTGTAGTGCTGAAATTCAGTAATTAATAGAAATTTGAAGGGATGGGGAGTAACTACTGTCTTTCTTCTGCTTCTCTTTTGACATAGGGTTTACTGTGGTAAACAGTAAGGACCAGCAGAGTGTATTTCACTTTGCAAACTATTTAACATGCTGAGAAATATTCCTTAGAGACATATTTCAGGTCTGTGAATAATGATATGAGGTTTCTGGTGAAAGGAAAGAGAAAGAATGATGTATCACAATCTCTTCCTGTGTCCCAAAAGCAGAAGGAAGGAACAGAGGGAACAAAATAAGGAAGGAAATAAAATAATGAAGAGTCAGAGAACAGAGTCCCTAGACTTGCAAGATTCAAAATGCATTAATAAGGCAAATATATATTTCAATCACTTAGGAAAGGTTCATTTGCTGGAGCTAACTGGAAGCAAGCTTAAAGCAGGTAGCTGAAAGTGTGTATCTAACAAGCAGATAGTCAGCTTTTGTAACTTGCCACAGGAGACTGTGAACACAATATCAGCAAGTTCATAATTGGACACTGAGAGGACAAGATGAACATACTTTTTAGCATTCTTCATACAATGGCAGTAAATAAGGAGAGGGGAAGAATGGAATGAGCAGTGAACAGTGGATGCTGGCTCATGTTTTCTCTCTAAGTATCATTTCACATTGTTGGTGTTAAGAGTATTGAATTAGACTGCTATTCTGACTCAGTAGAGAAATTCTTGTCTTCTTACCAGAATACCACAAATCACTGTAAAAACTGCAGCTGACACATGCAAACTGAAGAGCTAGATTGTTTTACAAGCTCTGCAGTGCTTGCTTTAGGGGTATTTATGGAGCAGAGGTAAGATGGAGCTGGAAGAGAACTGGGACATTTTCTGTATGGCATACTGAATATAAAAAGAAGAGGTTCTCAAATAGTGAAGAATGGGTTATACATGTATTACAAAAATTACTTAGGACTTTGAAGAGATTCTTGGAAATAAGAGACTCGTTTCAAAGCAAAGAGGTTCCTAATTTCAGCTTTAATTAGCTAAGGACAAAATCTGCCATTTTATTAACCTTACTTTGCTTCATTTTATATTGCACAGTCTGAAATCTGTGGTTGAATTTGTGTGGACTTGATCTGAATCATACCTGTGTGCACCAGCTATAAGAGGGATAATGACAGAACCAATCATGGTCTCCATTTGCAGCAGAGTTGATCAGCCCAAGGGATAACATTCAAACACCATTTCTGGGGCTTGATTTTAGTTAAATTATAAATACAATAAACACCTCAGTTTTGTTTTCTCTTGTCTCTTAATGATTTCCTTTAACCTGCTCTCAATATCTTCAAAAGATAATCCAGCTCTATTTACATAATGGCTACAGGTATCAAAACCTACTTGACAATTTAATCCAACTGTCTTAACCTACATTTCCAAGAAGGAATTTACATCTACAAATACGAGAATGCAAAGCAGCATTATAATTACCTTAGACATAGTATTGCTGTAACCATAGTTTTTTCCAGCACACTATTTTGTTGATTTCACCTCCTTTCACAAGATTTATGTTACTGAGCATTCACTTTGGGAAAATGTTTAAGAAAAAAAACTAAAAAACATAACCAGGAGATAAGGTATTAATTTTTTTGCTATTTTTTTTCTTGCCTTAAGGAAGCTATTTCAGATGATAGTATCTCCTAAAATGATCTGTAATTCTTGTTCTCTCCTTCTTTAATCATTTTCTATTCCAGAACATATGCCACCAGCAACCTTTTGGATGATCTGAAAATCTTGTACTGCACTGCTGGGCAAAAAGGAAAGGGCGTTGTCTTTATATTCACAGACAATGAAGTCAGAGATGAATCTTTTCTTGAGTACATGAACAATGTTTTGGCTTCAGGTGAAGTCTCAAATCTTTTTGCAAGAGATGAAATAGATGAAATCACACAAGACCTGATACCAGCAATGAAGAAGGAGTACCCAAGGCATAGTCCCACTGGTGAAAATCTTTATAATTACTTTCTTGCTCGAGTTCGGAATAACCTGCATGTGGTTCTTTGTTTTTCTCCTGTTGGGGAAAAATTCAGAACTCGTGCACTCAAATTTCCAGGTTTGATTTCAGGCTGTACCATGGACTGGTTCCAGCGCTGGCCTAAAGATGCTCTTGTAGCAGTTGCACAGCATTTCTTAGCTTCCTACCATATTGAGTGTACAGAGGAAGTGAAACAGAGTGTTGTTAGCACTATGGGAACAATTCAAGATATTGTAGCTGAAAAGTGTGTTGAATACTTCGAACGATATAGGCGGCGAACATTTGTGACACCAAAATCTTACCTGTCCTTCATTGGAGGCTACAAAGCTATTTACAAAGAAAAGTTTGCCAGTGTTGGATGTTTGTCTGAACGCATGAGAACAGGTACTGTAAAATCTATTTGATTTTTTTTTCTTTGTTTATTTTTAAAAGGGTGAGAAGAATCTGAACAAAAGAACCTAAAAGTATGGGCTTAAATTGTGAGCTCACTTTCATTTGGAAGAAGACCCGTATGTTTTCAGCTGTGTTGTATATGATTAGAAAATATGCAGAGGTTTTGATTCCATTAACTTTATGAATGTTCAGATTATTAGTTAGCAGTTGAAATACCTGCATGTAGGCATGCGAAGGAACTACTGAGATCCTAGTTTTCACATTTAAGCATGCTAAAAGTAAATCTGAGAGAAGGTAAGTAAATGTTCATATTCACTCCCTCTGAAGAATCTTTTGAAGAAAAGACAAATAAAAGATTACCCCTCCTTAATTTTGGTGTTCAACAAATGGGACCACTCACTGGTGTTTCTAAACAGAAATCTGAGTGACTTGTTTTGAATATCCCTATTGTTTCACTGTTTCTTTCTCAATATGTCTTCCTATTGCTAAAATGGAATTTGTGCACCACAGGTCTTGCAAAACTGATGGAAGCTGAGGTTTCAGTAAATCAGCTCTCCGAAGAGTTGGCTATGAAGGAGAAAGATTTGGCTGTAGCTTCAAAAAAAGCTGATGAAGTTTTATTAGAAGTAACTATGAAAGCCCACGCTGCCGAAAAAGTGAAAATGCAGGTGCAAACAGTAAAAGACAAGGCTCAGGCCATTGTGGATGACATTGCCATTGATAAAGCGGCAGCAGAAGAGAAGCTTGAAGCTGCAAGACCTGCACTGGAAGAAGCCGAGGCAGCCCTGCAGGTTGGAATCAAATATTTTCTGAACATGCATGTAGTTAATAATTATGATTTGCAATAACATGGCTCATGCTTCTGACTTGGGGGTAAAAAAAAAGATTGAAAGAACTAGCGCTGGCCTGTAAATCCTTGTAGAAAAAAACCCTTAAAACTGAAGAGGTAAGATGGTCAGTATTCTACTGTTGGTAGTAAAGTAAAGCAGTTATTGAGTGGTAGTATCTTTAAGGACTTTCTGTGAAAGTGCATCTGACTGACCTGCAAACCTGCAATAATTGCATCACATATACAGTCCTCCAAGAAAAACATCATTCTTTGCAACTGAGTCAATGCTTAAATAAATGAACTATTGTCTTTTATGATTTTTCAGACAATAAAACCTTCTGACATTGCAACTGTTCGCAAACTGGGTAAACCTCCTCACTTGATAATGCGGATTATGGATTGCGTGCTACTTTTATTCCAAAGAAAAATAGATGCGGTAACACTAGATAAAGAACGCCCAGGTGTAAAGCCATCATGGACTGAGGCTCAGAAGCTAATGAATAATTCAGGATTTCTTGGCATGTTGCTTACTTTTCAGAAGGTAAGAAGTTAATAGGGGCACTACTGTTCCTATAACTATCTTCAGAGTTCACATGAAAGTGCCTTCTACCGTAAAGGTAGTTTGAAACAGATGAGGCTTTCATGTACCTATAGTTGTAGATACCTTTGTGACTATTCCTCTTAATTTTCATGGTTCATTATTTCAGCAATTTTCTCCTGAGCCACACAGTTTTGATGGCAGACAGAAGTATTCCAAGCAATAGACCAAATCCTGAGACTCTTAGTGTTATATTTATTCAGTCAGTTCCTGCTTCTAAGTAAGAATTTGCCTTGGAAGGGCCCACTCTGGATTTTTAAAAAAGGCTCACCTTCTCCAGCATTACCAGGCCTGTTTGCCTATAAGTCACTCTAGAACTCTGTCTCCGCTTTGGTAGAGAAGTAGCAGGAAATACAGAAGAAAATGGGCATCCTGTCAGGAAAAAAAAATTATATATTTGGGAACTTTTGGGGTTCTTTCACTAGAAAAGTAACAAAATGAAGAATGATCTGAGAACCTTAATATCAACTGTAAGAAAAATTAAAGCAAACACAGGTTTTTATTTCTGCTAGGACATAACCTTGTCTTTTTTAATAGCAAGATTCACTGAACTGTGAGACAAGGAAAAAATCTCTGTAAGGAAAAGAAGAAAGATGTCACAGGTAGCTGGACCAGGTTTCAGCAAAACCTGGGTTTTCTGCAATGTTACAGAACATACTCTTGTACACTGATTTTTAAATTATTTCAGCTGTGCATTTTGCTGATGCCTTTTCTAAGCTGCTGGAGTGTTTTTGTTGTAAAGATCATTCTCACTATCCCCAAGAGCCATTTCTCCCAGGGTGCTATATTGTTGAGGCACCATGTGGAAACTTGCACTGCCTCTGTAGACAGTTTCTTCCTGGGGCTGTCAATCTGGTCACTTTTCAAAATGCTATCTTCACTAAACAGAAAGAAGAAATGTGTTTAAAGATAGCAGGAACTAATTATGCATTTCTTACTCAAGCTTCTCTCTAATGAGGCTTCCAGTTTTGGGACTTATTAAAAGTGTATGTATTCCTGCTGGTAGTTGGGAACACATTTAACTTTACTCAGAGGAGTCAGAACAAGTTCTATGGGACCAAGTTCTTGGAGGAGGTAATACTGATGAATGTGGTGTAGAATACTAGACTACTTCTATCCCTGATGGGGTATGTGCCATCCTCTCCTTCTGTCTCATTTCTCTTTTCTGAGCATATATGACAGGAAAGCTCATTATATTTGGAGTTCTGAGTAGACTATGCTGCTTACTTGTTTGTTAGATTTTTGTTATTTCCTATTTTTTTAGGCAATGAAAATTAGTGGATGAAATAGTTCTTTGGGTTTAAAATTCATTACTTAGAAGGAAAAGTGTGACATTTTCCAAGCTTTTGAACAAAGATTTAGGCCAGTGCTGATTGGCCTTTGCTTCAATTTTGCCAGCATGCTAGCTCGTAATTTTGAGCGGGAGAAAAAAAAAGGCAAAATGTTTATCCAGCACTATTATACATTTTAGTAAATGATCATAGTGAAGACATCACCATGGATGATCTTGGAAATAATATAGTGGATGTCTTTGTTAGTAGAGTAGCAAGAGATCAGACAAGGCAGCCCTTTCTACTATGCAGAAAACAGGAAAAGGGTAAATTGCTTGACAGTGTGAATGGTGGTTGATTTTTAGATGCATTAAAAGAAAGGCATTAATACATTGCCAAAAAGAAAAAAAGGAAGATTCTTAACGCCTCTATTGTTAAGCAACCATTGTTACCCTGTATAAGCTCTTTTACTCTACTTTGCTGAAGAAGATGAATTCCATTTTCTTCTGACACTTACATAATTATAGATTAACCATCGTCATCAAAGATCTGGCTTTTCATGTTATCAACAGATTGTGAAAGGGGGATAAAAGCTGATATTAGAATAGCAGCTGAAATAAATCTCTTTTAAGGTTAAGGAAAAGGGTTAGCATCAGTGAAGTGAAGTGAGTGCCTTGCAGTTTCACCCTTTTCCTTCCTAAAGCTACACGTTTGACTCCCTTAGCGGTGTTCACATTGGTGCCTGTCCAATGCCATGGTGAGCTCGTTCCTGGAACTAGACAAGAAATAAATTAATCAGTAGTTCGCTCACTTATGTTTCTGTCACTATGGTATTATGATATGCTGTTACGGTAGCTTCCAGACTAAGTCACTGAGCATTGGTGATTGGTATTAAAAATGGGGCAAGAACATCTGGTTGAGGGGGAAGGGAAAGAAGGTACAGTGTTGTAGCAAGAGTAACTTAGATCGCCTCAAATTGTGATGGAACTACAGATACAAGTAATGTCTGTAAATCTTATGGTCAAACAGGGATATTAAATGGCAACTCAGGTCAATCTGTTGCAATGGAAGTAGTACTTATTTTCACAAGTTCACAGAAAACTACTAATTTGTCCTTTATAAGAGTGAGAGACAGCAGTGTTGTTCTGTTAATTTATTCTGTAAGAAATGATAGGCCCGTGATTTTAAAAATAAAAATGTTTCTGTGAAGCAAACCTTATTGTAAAATCGATTTTAAAAAATAATTTTTCCTTTCCATTGACTAGGACTCAATTACAGGAGAAACCGTGGAGCTTTTAGAGCCTTACTTGGATATGGAGGATTATAATCTTGAAACTGCTAAAAAAGTATGTGGAAATGTAGCAGGTCTTTGCTCATGGACACAAGCAATGGCTTACTTCTACGGTATTAATAAAGAAGTTCTCCCTCTTAAGGTATTTCTTGTTGCTCTTTATTTTATTTTTTTTTTTTTTGAGGGATCAATACAGTCAAGTGGAAAAAATGTTGTGTTATTTTGGATAAAAAAGATCATGAGTTACAAGAGATTCTTGTTTCTTCACATCCAGTTATGAAGTCAAGCATACACAGCTTAAACACGTCCAGCCAATTTTTTCCCCTTACACAGCTACCCTCTGGTACATTTGTTACTTGCATGAACGCAGTCATTTTTCAGTGGGTTTTTATAGAGCCTGGCTAGCTGTAAGTGGGAGATAATGATACCCTCTCTGCTCTGGACTTGGTGCCAGGCACTCTGGCTTCAAGAAAACTCCTCGGTCCTACTGGCCTGGGAAGGTGCCTACTCATTGTTCTCATGGTAGAATCTGGGAGAGGAGAGACCGTTCTTGGCACAGAAGTATTCTTTAATGAATTCAGCTGGAATTCATTAGCTCTGAATTCATTCAGCTCTAAAAAAATTTTGGAGTTTCAAACTGCAACATTCAAGAGTACATAGATAATAAAGTAAGTAGTCAGTGGGCACAGAATTCTGTTGTAACACAGATCTACACTAAAAGGGACCAGCTCCTGCTGTCTGCATTCCTACAGATAGCTTTATTGTCTTGGAATTGTTTCATTTATGAGCATATTGAAAAAAAGGGCTTTGAATATTTATATAATGATTTATAATCATTGCTTCTACAGGGATTTTTATGGCTCTTTTCTGAAGAAATACATTCAATCAGTTATGCTTCTGCTGTACTTATGTTCAGTTTCTTATTGAATAAGCCACTGTATCAATGGTATATTCAAAACTCTTGGCATAATCTTTTAGTATACCTAGACAGATCTGATTCAAATTCCTTAAAAGCATATTTTTTTATTCAAGTAACTGATAGAGAAGGCTATATTTCTGTGATATATAAGTAGCTATTCTCTTTTCAAATAATGGCATGTTCACTAATGAAAACAGAACTTGAAATCTCGCTATTGAGAGCTATAAAAGAGAGCAAGACCTAGGGGAAATAGTGGCTTTGTATGCAAATGCAACTCTGAAAGCTGAAAAAGTGCTCTTGCAGTTTTTAGTTGAATATATTTGACTTTACGACTACGTATAAATTTAACTTTGTGTTCAAGTATTTGCATTCTTGTCACACTGTAGCTGATAAAAACTGAACCATGTTTCCTGGAAAAGTGATGCCTACTGTCAGGTATAGCAACAGTCACAAATATTTTAAAAACTGAAGATGATGGAAGGAGGGAGAAAGTGTTTGAAGTATGCACGAGATATTGCAGAAAGCAGTGGAGTGATGCTAAGAAAATAATTGAAAGTAAATGTACAATTAAACTGCGTAAAGTATTGGCACAGGCTGATTCACCCAGTGCTAAATGCAGGTTTACTGAATGAATTAATCAAGTTGCTTTTTCCTAATGGCTGTTCTAGGCTATAAATCCCCTTCAACACCTGCAAAATTGAACCAATATATTTTTAAATTGCATCTTAAGTGAGACTCAGTGCCTTGTTCACCTTAAATATGACAACTTTTAAAAACTAATTAATAGTGATTTGTATTTTAGTAAATATAGTGTGCAAAAATTAACTCCCTCCTAGGAATGGATACTGACATTCTCTAGATATGTGACCTACAGCCCAGGGTCATTAGCTAGAATAAAACACAGAAAGTATAACCAAATGCTGCCTGCAAATACAGTGTTGTGTTGTTGCTTATCATACAGTGGTCACTGTGTGTGTGTGACTTTGCCATAAACCTTCAGCACGAGGGTAAGCCATTTGTCTCTAGCTTGCTACCTAGTAAAACACCTGCTGGCTTAACCTGAGAAATTTGAAGCAGCATCTGTTATTTATCCATCAGTGGAAGAATATAACAGCAGAATGGAGAAGCCCTGACTTTTACTGTGATTCTGTTAGCCCCCAATTAAAATACTCTGTATAGGAGTATAACTTCCCTTAGAGATGTCTCCTGTGATCTTAATTAAGTTTTCCTTAGGCCTGTTATGATGATCAAGGGAAATTTGACTACAGTTTATAAATTCTGTTTGATATTGAGGATTCTTCCTGTCAAACTCAGTTTTAAATATGACACTTTATTGCCTTTTCCGCTTTCACTTGTCTCCATGCTGAACCAAAAACAATAGCAGGCAATAACAGGAAATTTGCACCTGAGGAAGAGGTAATAGTCAAGGAGTGTTGAAATTTGATAGTTGTCTGTTTAAATAAGTGTGTCCTTGTCAAGGTGATGCCCACTGGGCAGGAAGACAAGTGTCCTGAATTCCTTCTCTGAATTCAAGGCTCACAATAACTGTGGAACGAACATATACTCTGGGGGGCGAAGGGGGAATTAGATCACCTAACAAAACAGAATGAAGTCAGGACATGTAACTGAAAAGTTTGGAAAAATACGGAAAGTCTTTCAGTGGCTAGTAGAGACTGTGAAAAGCAGGTAAGAGACATGATCTCTGTGCCTTTCGAAGGTTATTTTAATTCCAAAGAATGGTCAGTGATATCAAAGAAAGTTAGGCCAAGATTTATTAATGTCACTCTGCATGGAGCTATTTGCATGTGTACACGTGTTGTACATATGTATGTATATGTACATGTAGAAGTATTTTTTTAATTTTTTTTTTTTTGTTGGTTGGTGTTTTCTTTATTAGTGAGGTGAAAACATTGGTTTTGGAATTTCTGCAAAACCTGTGTATGCATTTGCCTCTTTTACAATGTTTCCCTTAATAATGGTGGATACAAGTATGCCATGATATTGAATCTCCGAGAAAGCTGATATGAAACCAGTGGAGTGTCCATAGGAAAAACCTGCAGCAATCTAAGACAGGAGCAGTTTTGAGATTGCATTTCCATGAAGAGCTTTCAGCCAGATGCCATGTGCCCAGAACAGGACTGAAGCAAAAGGCAAAGATGATCACTCAGCACATCCCCTGAGGCTTAGGAGCAGAGTGACAGAGTCCAAGTGCAAGAAGACTTCTGACCTAGTCCAGCAGCAGTGAGTGCTCAATGGACTGTAAGAACAATGAACTTGAAAAGCTAAAATTCTTTAAACAAGAGAAGTACTAGGAAAGCTCCAAATCTTCCTTACCTGTAGTGAACTCTAAAGTTTTGGCCACTTTTTTTTTTTTTTTAAATGGATTTTCCTAGTAACATTTCCTGAATTTATTGAGCAGCAGCTGCTCTTCAGAGTGATTTGGGGTTGATCTGGGCATTCCATTCAAGAGCAGGTATAGAATTAAATGGTATGAGGCTTTTTTTTGTTGAACAAGTCATTTCTATTGAACTGCCTTCTTGGATCAGGGTCAGATATGCTCAGTACTTTGCAAAATTGAGTTTTCAATGAATCACGGAGAAACTTAACGGCTACATCAATACTAATAAATTAAATAGTACTAGTGAATTTCTCTAGCCATTGGAAAGTGATCATCTGCCCTGTTAAATTGTTATAATGATCCCTAGTGTGAATTTGGTCTTGGCTAAGCAGCATTTTCTCAGCAATCTCTGGGCACCTTTCAGAAGCTAGCCTGGTCCAAGGGCCATTTCCACAAGGCTGTTTGCATGCAATCATACTGTTTTAGAGACGAGGAGAGCTTAAAGTGACCGGTTTTATGCTAGTTAACCTCAGTGCCAGAGAAAGGTCCTGGACACGTTTCATTTAAGTGTATAGCATGACTCTAATTACATGTTTATTTGTTCTGGTTTTACGTGGAACACCAAAAGGTTAAAAGGGGCAGGATCACCTTACCACCTGCTATGAAGTCCTCTCTGAGGACTTGGAAGAAGGCAAGACAGTCTGTTTAACTATTTAGTCTGTGGCCTTTGTTGGCACAGGTACTGTATACTTGCACCATGCAGACTGATGCAGAGAGCAGGTAGAGGCACTGGCTGGAGCAGAGGATTGTCTGTCTGGTTCCCCAAAATGCCTATTGCAAGGAAAGGCCAAATCTGCTGTTCTCACACGAGCCTAGGCATGTTCTACTGTAGCCTCACCTATCTGGGAGTGCGGGTTGTGGATGTTATGTCTCAAATTGTCATGGTTCATTCACATAAAATCCATTTAGTTAGGCTCTCATACTGGATCCAATTGGAACAAATTGTGAATCTCTGATTTGCTGCGTGACTCAGAGAGATGAAATGAAGGGTGTGAAGCTTGTTCACATAGCAATGCCACTAAAATTAGAAAGGCTGCAGTGGTTCTTTGTGGTTGGGAAATACATTTCCTTCTTGCCTTCTATTGGCTGGAAATCTTTGCATGAAGCTTCTTGCATCTGTAATAGTCTTCTAGTGCAGAAGATTCTCTTTGGCAGCAGAACTTGCCTCCTGCTCTCATGGCAAAGCCCTACACAGGAAGCTGCCAGCCAGACTGTCAGTGATGTCAACACAAAAGCTGTGTTTGTACCCATATAATTTTGAAAAGTCTAGTTTGAAAAAAAAAGCAACACTGGGAGAGAGCAAATAGTGATGAATTCCAAGAGCAGTCTGAAACAAGTAGTCTTTCTGCCTTTGGGAATCACATAGGTTGGTTATCCTGCTATGTTAGCTGTCATTCTTGTGCAACCAACCTTATTCATCACATATGATTAAGTAACCCACAAATCAAACTAATACTAAAATGTCTTATACTTTGTTATGGTTACCCTAAAATTGGCCGAGAACCTTGGTTAAACTGCCTGTAAAATAGTTTCTTATAATAAGTCATCTTCTAGAGAACCCATAAAGTCTTGAGTAAATAATTTTGGTGTGATTTTTTCATGTTATAATACAGTATATTTTTTCTTTGTATTCATTTGGAATATTTTTTCACTGTCCCTACATCTTCAAGGCTGATAGCCTTTTAAGAGCTTTTAAGAATGGGGAAATCTATTTTAGCAATCTTTTTCACATTTCTGGATAGCTTATTGCTGCACAGAAGTCTGCTTTTCATATTTACAAAACATCATTGCTCATATATATTGGGAATTCATATGTTCATCTTTTTCCATTGAAGTTCCCATCCTGCTGTGATAAATGTCAAGGGAAAATATGGATGCACACAGCCAGGTGTAAGTTCTCTGTTGTTCCAGCTGTTCTCCCTAGGTTGTTCTTTCCGACCCTCCAAGCATCTTGTTCCCTGTGTAACCTCAATATTTGTCAGCTGGGGTTGAAACAATAGGTCATAACATCATTTTACTCCCATTTTTAGCCCTCAGAGAATCTGAGAATGCTCTGCAGTGGGGAAGGTGGCAGGGGGGAGATAGAAGAGGGCTAGTGCAGCGCTCTTTCTGGATCTCAGTAAGAAAGACCTCACAACAGATGGCTGAGTGAGGTAACTGCTTTAATAAGACAGAATAATAAGAGGACTTTATAATAGATTGAATGACCAAAAGAGAGAGTATTCTCTCCATGGACATGAGTATTCTCTCATGAATCTTTTTAAAGCAGTTATCTTATTAAGCCATTTGTTGTCAGGCCTTTCCTATTAAGATCCACAAAGAGCCCTACACTGTGTCTCTCTCTCTCTTTTACCTCACCCTTCTCACCTCTCCCCTGGTGCAGGACACAGTAACAGTACATCAATTCCTCAAAACTCCTTTGCTGTTTAAACTTTTCATCATAGTCCAAGATTCACTAAAAAATAACAATAGTGGTTCTGAAATCTGCTTAGCTGGATTTGAACAAGACTCACTGATTTAACAGTATTTATCTGTAGGAGATGCTGTTCCACGTGCTCCTTGATAAACAGCGAAGTAAAAATATTTCAGCATTCTTACATGACCGAAATTTTGTGAACAGCCATTTTACTGGTTTATCTCGATTCTGAAATATCTTTTTATCTCTAGGATCTGTCAACAGACAAGGTGGCTACAATAAACTGAAAATGTGCTGACAGTGCTATTCTCTAGCATATACTGTCTGCATATAGATTACTAATATACATATACATAGATACATGTGGTTTACCTCTATCCAATGTACATGTATACAACATACATGTACATAAATATTGGTAATCTATTTCATGATTAGTACATGTGCACCTCTCTTATTCCCTGCCCACAGACTGATCTTTTGAAATATACCAGACTTAATGCTGCTTCTTTTGTTATGCCTAAATCTCAAAATACAATCTTGACTTCTCTCTTTTCCCCCCACCCCCCATGCAAAGCAAGAAGAATTTGCTAATTTTAACATATTTTGATAAGAATTAGATCTATATTTTTAGGTAAGATTTTAAGTGAAAACCCAACCCTCTGCTCACTCAAAGTCATCTCCAGAGATCTCTTTTACTGTTACTCTTCTAGTGCCATGTAATGTGAGTGTCAAATTTCATATTTGTAGTAGAACAGTTTTTACAGATTCTTGGTTTCCGTCTTCATAACTCTTATAAAGAAAAAAATAGAAATAAGATACATGATATTTAAACAAGTTTTTAAAATATTCAGAGTAAATGGAAGCAACCTTTATCTGTAAGTGTGAATTTCAGAAGAACTTTGTCAGGCTCTAATCCTTTGCAAACATATATATGGAAATACATTCTGAGTTCACAGAATATTTTTTCCCTGCTGTTAGGAATATAAAAGTTAAGAGGCCACATTTAAATGACTGGTAACTTAACATGCAAATGTATATAGAGATGTGAAAAAAGTCTCTAGAGTTTTACTTTCCAGAGGAGCAAAAGATGCATTTGTTGTATATTTGTTGTAGAAGTAATTAATGAAAAAAGAGAGGAGAAGAGTACTTTTTGTTATAATTATTATTATTTTATAATCAATGAGAACATTCCTAATTTTTCTCTTGCACTAAAAATATATTACAGAAAACATTGCATAGGTTGCCTCATATATTTAGTATACAGCTATTTCAAGTATGTTATGATTTAAAATCATTGGTCATTGTGTGATCATTCTGAAAATATTGAAACATTTTAAGGTTTCCTTGAATAACTTCAATGCTATGCTTTTCTTCCAGAAGTAAAAAAAAACCACTTCTGTCATTATAAACATGTATAAT
Organism: Pseudotriccus pelzelni; assembly: GCA_035584735.1. Lineage (NCBI taxonomy): Eukaryota > Metazoa > Chordata > Aves > Passeriformes > Tyrannidae > Pseudotriccus > Pseudotriccus pelzelni. Next base: position 89,159,759 of record JAWMRA010000078.1, on the reverse strand, counting down.
TTTTAAATGTACCCAATACAGTACAGTATGTGCCATTAAATGAATGTTATTTGCTCTTGCAAAATAATAGGAATTGACTACTCTTTGCTTCTAAATGTGTGTAGGCAAATTTAGCCTTGCAAGAGGGAAGACTTGCAGCTGCCCAAATGGAACTGAATAGTGCACAAATCCAGCTGGATGAGAAGCAAATGGAACTGGATGAGGTGCAAGCCATGTATGATGCTGCTATGAAAGAGAAGCAGGCCTTGCTTGATGATGCTGAGGCATGCAGAAGGAAGATGAACAATGCCACAGCTCTGATTGAAGGATTAGGTGGAGAAAAGGTGGGTTTCCACACAAAGTAGGTGGGCAGTTTTGAGAATATTTCATGATGATCGTTAACAGTGCTCAAGAAATTCAAGGCATGGTGACATCTTGATATCATACAACACTTTTTTTAGTTATATGTATGGCTGGTTTGCTTGAAGTTAATGTATCTAACAAAGTAAAACAATTTCTTGTGTTAATTCTTCTGTATGAAGATTTATGTCATATCATATGACTCATATTAGGATATAGTTCAGATTTAAAGCCAAGGAGCCAAATTCCTTTTAGCTTTAGTAAGAAGAGGAATTAGGCTTAACCTAAATAATTGCCCTAAAATATTTATAAGAAGGATTACTCTCTTTTTCTCACCAAGTATACAAGCATACAACTTTGAAGCTTGACTAATTTCCTGAATTATAATTGAAGTTCAGACTTCTACTGGAGCCTTTTACGGAATTATGGGCTGATTGTTATCCTCTGCACTGAGCTTCAAATTTACCTTTCCTATGCAGATTTTTCTGGCTTCAGCCTGAAGGTTTTCAGAGGAAGCAGGATACTCTTTTTTCCTCTCTGATTATTTGCTTTATTAATTCCTTGGTTGATTTCACACAAAATCAAAGTTGATAAGAGGCTTGACTTCAACCACTGCACCTTGCAAAGCTAGGACTTCACCATTTGTTTTCATAGCTGCACTTCAAAATACGTCAGTCAAAAATGTTAGATGCTTTATCATATTTTTTTAGTGAATTTCTAAACTTAAGAGCAACACCAAAATTAGGAAATTACAGTGCCTTATTGTGGGTTTTTTAGAAGCTCTGAGATATGAGGTCTTGTAAGAGCTGTTGTTCCACTCTGCTTTTGAAAATTCAGAAAAAAAGTTCAAAGACTATATATGACACTTGGAGCATTGGGCTAAACTCACACTGGGTTAAGTGTGTATTTTCTAAATTTGAAACATATAGGTCCTGACCAAGATTGCGTGCAGAGTGATTGGAATGGAACAGAAATCTGGAGAGGAAGGGAAAAGCAAAAATATTAATTAATTAATTAATTTTTATTTTATAAGTATATTAAAAGTAACATTCATGAAATCCCAGAATCATGGAATGATTGAGATTGGAAGGGACCTCTGGAGATCATCTAACTCAACACATACCCCCTTGCCCTCCACTCAAAGCAAGGTTAAGTAGAGCAGGTTGCTCAAGACATTGTTCACTTTGGTTTTGAATATTTCCAGAGATTCCACAACTTTCATTGGCAACCACTTCACTGTAAAAAAGTGTGTTTAATTCAAGTTTCTTATATTCCAATTTGTGTCCCTTTCCCCTTGTCCTTTCACAGAGTACCAGTGAAAAGAGTATGGCATCTTTCTCTTTACACCCTCTCATCAGGTAGTTGTACACATAGGTAAAATCCCCCTGCGCTGTCCGTTTTCAAGGCTAAACAATCTCAATTCTCTCAGCCAAGGCTGCCTCCGAACTTTACATCCCTGACTGGTTCTTTCTTGTGTGCAAGTCTGAGGTTCAGCCAACTGCCTTTCGCTCATTAGTTAGTTGTGCTCAGAATTTTTTTCAGTGCCCTCCTTAAAACTTCCAGGATTGCTTGTATCTTCCTGTGTTGTTCTGTCAGAAGATATCAGGTGGCTGAAGTCCTCTGTGTAGACCAGGGCCTGTGAATGCAAGGTTTCTTCCCATTGTCTGGAAAAGGCTTCATCTACTTCTTGCTGATCACATAGTCTGTAACAGGCACACACACATCACCCACCCTGGTCTGCCTCTGATGCTAACCCATAAGCTCTGCACTGGCATGTTGTCTGTCCTTGAGTCTCAGATGCAGAACTCCATGCATTGCAGCAGCTCTCTCATGTGAAAGAAAACTCCTCACCTTCCCAGCCCGTCTTTTCTAACAAATTCATGTACAAGCACTTCGGAGAGGAGCACAGCTGTGCTAATTTCATATAAACAGTATGAAAGCTGTCCCCATCGTTCTGTCTGATAGGCACTTCTTTGTTTATGTGGGTATGCTTAGGGTGATCCTCCATTAGGACTGTTTTATTGATAACAAGGTCCCCACTGTTTATACCACCCCACATATTTTGTTTGACACCTGGTCCTCCTCTTCTTCATATGACTGTTGGTCATTTTATCTCTCCCACTTCATTCCTCCTTTAAAGTACTTCTTACTGGTTTGGCCAACTTATTGGCAAAGGTGTTTTTTCTCCACTAGATCAGGTGGTTGCCATCACTCTCAAGTAAACTTCTACTTCTGAAAAGAAGAATTATTTACCAGAAAGAGATAAATTCTTAAGTTAGATTGTTCCCATTTGTGTCTGCTTAAGCTAACTTCTTTATAATGTTTTATGTACAGCTTCGTTGGACAGCAAGCAGCAAAAACTTTCAAAATCAAATTATTGATTTGGTGGGGAATGTTCTTCTGGCCACTGGATTTCTCTCTTACTCTGGACCTTTCAATCAGGAGTACAGGAATTTGCTGCTCCAGTTGTGGAAGAAAGAGATGGACAACAAGAAGATTCCATACAGTAATGTAAGTGCTCATGCTCTATCCTGACCTTACCCTTTGTCTTGCAAGAGAAATAATATCCAGAGCATTTCATTCCACAAATGTACATAATTGGAAGATTATATGCAGGCTGGAATATTCTGTCAAATTTTTAATAAATAAAAAATCTGAACAGTTGACAACTGAGGTTGTAAACCAGTATGTTTGAAGTTCCTCTTTATACTGTCAGTTATTTCAAGATTGATATGTAGACCATTGCTCTGACAAATCTGAGAGATGCTGTCTGAGGTCAGCTGCCCTGGGAGGAAATGACACAGGGCAGGATCCTTTACATGAGTCCTGTTCTTTCCTTTTACCACTGTCTTTCTCAGGAGTGCCAGACCTGGCAGCTGTTCTGGTGCGTAGTTTTTGCTCATGGCCAGCAGCAGCCTTGTTCCTATTCCATGACGTTTAGGAGGCCTGTCTAATGTTCTTCCCTGTACCTGGAAGACATACTCATGGTGAATGCAGAATTTAGGCCGTAATAATCAAAACTGTCTTTCTGAGTAATTTATGTTGTTTTCCACTTGATTTTGTAAATGCTTGTGTACATTTTCTTCAGCAGTAAACACTGGAGAAATAGTTCAGGGACTCATTCTTAGTACAGGAGTTGAGGCATTTAGCTCAAATGGCTCCTGTTCTCAGCTGTCAAAGCTTTTGACAAAGCAGGTGCTGCTGAAAAGTGCTGTGAGCTAGTAAGCAACCTGTACACAGCTGTGGCTGTATCATCGTGAAGCAGTTAAAAGTAGATCACTGATGCCTCTTCTTTTCAGGTTTTGTGAGATTTGGCACTTAAAACCTCTATTAAGGAGACCTCTTTGCTGTGAGAGGTTTGTTCACCTCATGGAAGTTACTTGTGAATCTCTTTTTCATTACTTTTTAGGTTAGGTGGTGCATAATGCTTCTTGTAATGCTGATTAACCTTGACCTGTCAGAGTGAAGCTCGCAGTCAGGCCCAATTCATGCTATGAATTACAAAGATGAATTATTTTGACTTGCCCAGCAAAGCTCTTTGAAAGCTCCTGATTATAAAAAATATGTAAGGCCAAGATGGATTTATTAATAAAGTACCAGGAACAGTGCAGTTTCAGGCAAGATTCTTTACCAGTGTCGTATGGGAGTTATCCTACATACATTCACCCCAGGGAGGCTCTTTCTCAAATTCAGTGTACAAAATGTTCTTAAAAGCTGCTTACCTTGGGGAATATCTGTCAAGATTCTTACCATTTAAGGATAAGAAACTGGATGTGTAGTGTCCTTAGAAAGCAAGGCTGTCCTTAGAAAGAAAGAACTAAAATTCTGCCTCTATGAAGGTGTTTTGACTATGTTACTACTTGGCTGCATCCTTGAAAATTTGAGGAATACTTTCTGATTGTTTCTGTGTTGCTTCCCCCCCAACCCGTATGTCTGGGTTACATGGAGAATGCCATAATTAACGAGTTTCAAAACATAATTACCATTCTGTTTAGATAGTTCCCATTAAAGACAGAATTATGATTTCAATGATAGTGGGTGGAAGAGAGTTTTAATTTTTTTTGAGTGAATTAACTACTCACAAGAGGCAGCATATGGGCCTTTCTTGATACTTCACACCACAGAAAAGACAGCAGCTTTGTAGTTCAGGCAAAAGGCTTGACATCTGCCTTACTTTGTCACAGATTAACTGACCATATGAGTGATTTAGGGATAACAATATAAAAAAGACCTATTTAAAATTAGTTATCTATCTATATAGTTAGGCATTTAAATTAGCTGAATTTCAGAGTTGCAGGGTGACTGATACTTCGTGCTGCGATAAGAAAAAAATTCAAAGCTGTTTAGATCCTGCTCATCTGCTTAAGGAGCTAAATATGGGTTTAGATTCCAATTGCTTAAAAATTTGGCTATTAAATGCTTTACTGTCCTTTGCACAAATGGAAATTAGATTCCTAAAGTTTCTCCGTCTTCTGAGAATGATTTGTGTTGCTTCATTCAGAGTCTTCACTAATTATAGAAGTAAAAAAATCAGAGGGGTAAAAAGGCTTTGGAGTCTTGCAGCCACTGGTATCAGTAACTCCCGTGATTGTATCTCAAGTTTCATAGTATCTGGAGTTTTGCTTTAGGCTTCAGATGCTGAATTATGTGATTTTTGCAGGACTCACAGGCTTTTTCTTTCTTTCATGTCTTTCTTTCAAACATGTATGTTTGTAGAGAAAGCTTACCAATAGGAATCCTTGAATGAAAAATGTAAGGGGCAAATAAAAAACACCCTTCAATTTTATTCTTTTTAATCTCTCAATCCTTAGTAAGGTACTTTTCTAAATTTGAGAGCTTGGTTTGTTATTTTAAGCCCTGTTTTCTTCACATATACATTTTTGAGAGACCAGTCACTTTTCATAGTGAATAAAATAAAATAAAACAGGTTAGTTGACATGCGCAAATCAAACTTTAGGAAAATATGTAAACTTTGATGCGTTTTGACTTAGCAACAATAACCTTCCATGATAGTTCATGGTTACTGATCCTTAGCACATCTCTTTCTTCTATTAGTCTCCCGCAAGCCATCCTGTATTCAAATACCCACTTGGAAGGCACTTCCACTTGGAAGCTCTTGCGAGCAAGATGATGCTTCCTCTTGAGCTAGGATGAAAAGAGTTTCCTAATACCAAAATCAGTTTGTCATTAGATATTGAACTGGCTTCAGAGTTTTTCCAAAACCCTTTGATGCACATCAAAGCCTCAACAGAATTCACTTTGGTTATTGCTCAACTGCAATGATTTAGCCACTGAGCTTTAAAGAAAAGAAACAGTAAGCAGTAACTACCAAATGCACTCTATCATGCATTATGATCAGAATAAGAAAGGACATCCATCAGACATTTTATAATGTATAACTCCTCTACCTGGTACTAATTTTGTAATTACATGTTTTCTATTAGAACTTGAACCTTACTGCTATGCTTGTAGACAATGCTACTGTGGGTGAATGGAACCTCCAGGGTCTTCCAAATGATGACCTTTCAATTCAGAACGGCATTATTGTCACAAAAGCATCTAGATATCCTTTGCTAATTGATCCACAAGGTCAAGGAAAGATCTGGATTAAAAATAAGGAAAAGAATAATGGCCTTCAGGTAAATAGTCCATTTACAATTTTTTTTATGTGTGTGACATTTCACATTGTATGATGCATGTTTATGGCATACAGTTAGGCAGAAATGAAGATAGGAGTGACACAGAATCTTTAATTAATATCCATGTGAAATGGCTTGGAAAGATATGTTATGCCATACCTATTTTTATGATGAATCTTTTAATTGCTTGCCATAGTCAAAGAGAAACAAAGAGAGAAATAGAAGACTTGCAAAATATGGATCAGATGGGATCAGGGAGTTGGTGCTGCTTGGTGGTAACATTTTAGGGTAAGTGTTTTAAGAGGAAAATAGGAAAAAGAAAAAGGGAGGAATTGGAAAAGAATGGTAGACTGAATTAAGATGGAAATCTAGTGATCTTTGAGGCATATCAAATGCAAAGTGCTAATTTAGAGTGCATCTTGATTAAATGCATGTGATAAAAATATTTATTGCTTAATTTATCCCCCTTCCTTACTTTCTATCTAGCAGTGTATCCTGTTTGGAATCTGGGTCTTCTATTTAATTTAAACATAAAAATATGATGGAAAGCTCCCCTAAAACGCATGAGTGGTATTCAGAGAAGTGTTTAGGCATTTTGTGAGTGTGTGAAGTCTACTGTCTTACAGTAGATAACATGGCTTCCTTTGAATTACTTTAGACCTTATTTTGGCTGCCAGAAATTGGATCAAGAAAGCCTAGTGTAAGTAACCAATAGGAAACAACAGAGAGAAAATTGTATCTCCTATTCCACCTGCCTTGAGACTTGCATCTCCTACTCAGGATTTCAGAGAGCTCCCAGTCTGAGCTCAGGAGTGGCAACAGTGGATCTCCTTCAGTTAGGGACCTGCACTGACTCTTTCTGTCCTGCTGGAGAGCCTTTTCCCCATTAATTATAGTGTCCTTCAGGCTGCAACTTCCCGTTCCCTCCCTTGGGGAGCACCGAGTCCTGATTGGTGCCCTCCAAGGGGTTGCACTTGCCATGTACATCCTGCAGAAAGGGACTGTGAACACATAGGTTCCATTACATCCTCGGGTCCAATAATTGCATAAGGATCTTATATCACGTACCCACCAAAGCAGGGGCTAGGAGATGTAGATTAAAATACAACTTCCTCTCATCCCACTATTCACACACTACAAGTGGCATTTGACAGATGAGCCAAAGAAAAATGTCTACCAGGCTTGCCTTGTGTTCAGTATGTGTGAATATCCGGCATAAGGAATTTGTGAATCCTGGCAGGGCTTAACTACTGAGCTGGTGAGGACTCTCAAAATTTACAGGGCTTTGAATACACACAGATGTGGCCTCTAAATGCAGAGGAAGGTTTTACTCATGAAAATGCAGTCAATTATGGGATTTTAGACGTCCTGACTCAGATGTCAGCTGTGTTACAAGAGTCCAAGTTCTCCGCCGTAAAGTCCAGGAGGAACTGGGTTATGTCAAGACTGCAAATACCCAAGTGTTTAGATTATGGCTTTACATCTGGGATGTTGTAATTTGCTATGGTCTTGTTAGGGTTACGTTGCTGGTCACCCATACACTAGCTTTATCCCTCAGTTTACTCTGGAGTAAAACTGTAGGCAACAGGCTGTATTGGCAGATACCTGTATGGGTATATTATAACTTTGCTACATTATTACAAGGCAAAAAATGCAGAGTGGTGGAACATAGTATTAGTTTTTAAATAATATACCGTTTTAAGAGTGTGTAATGAGCCTGTGGATGTTTTAAATATGCTTCTTTTTAAGGAGGACTGCCTGCAAGACACGGATGAATTTTAAAGACGTGTCTGCCCTAATTTTTTTTTTCTAGTAAAAAACCCAAACCCATGGTTTAATAGATGCCTGGAAAGGCTATTAAATTATCATCTCAAAAACTTATGTTAAATATATTAAATTTAAATAAATGAGAAAGAGTCTATGTGATTTTTAGCAATTTTAAGACTGGTAGAACTGAACTGGAAATTCAGCATCTAATGTCATATCAGACCTCCTATGTAACTGGTTCCCTGTCTGAAGTCTATAAATATTTCCCTACTTCACATTAGTGTTCTAAACATAAATCCATTAATATTTAAAAGGTATTAAGATATTACAGTGATTAGATAGATATGCAGATAAATAAGTAGATAACAATAAAGAAATATGATCTCCTATTCTGTTAAGTTTAAAGCAAAACTTCATTTCAGCAGAGGCAGTTGTTGGTCCCTAAAATGTAATCGTTTGTGTAGATATCCCAGGAGGAGTACAATTTATTTTTGTTTAATTTCAGTAGATTTTACGCTGTTTTCTATGTGCTTGCAAATGCATGCTGTGTTGTGAATCAATCTTCCTAGGTTACAGCTATGAATCACAAGTTCTTCAGAAGTCACATAGAGGACTGCTTGTCCCTTGGCCGACCTTTGTTAATTGAAGATGTTGCAGAGGAACTTGATCCTGCTCTAGATAACATCTTGGAAAAAAATTTCATAAAATCTGGTTCAGCACTCAAAGTAAGATGAATTGCAAACATGAAATTAAAACCCAATAGGACAGATGCTGGGTATCAGGTAGTCGGAATACTGATGAGATTCAGACTTTTACAGCACTTAGAAAATGAGCAGTGAACTCATGGGGTTGTTTGAAGGGGTTTTTTCCCCATTAAGCAGAAAGTTTAAAAATGTAAATTAAAATGTAAAAAAAAAAGTTCATAAATTTTTCATTGGATAAAATAACTGTTTTTTCTGAATTCAGCTTTTGAAAATTGAGTAATATGTTCTGTTTTCAGGTGAAAGTAGGTGACAAGGAGGTAGATCTGATGAATGGGTTTACCCTCTATATGACAACAAAATTGGCTAATCCTGTTTATACTCCAGAAATTAGTGCAAGAACAACTGTGATTGACTTTACTGTTACTATGAAAGGGCTGGAAGATCAGCTCCTTGGCCGTGTCATCCTCATGGAAAAACAGGTATCTAGTAGCTTGCAGTATTTGTATAGAGGTAAGGCTTGTTCATATCTGCACCATGAGTGCATATATCTTCAACATCATGGTTGAAATCAAATGCAAGAACAAAATTTTGAATGAAGGTTTAAGGGCTGTGCATTTGCTGAAAGACAATGTGGAACTGTTTTTTAATTGAATGGAGGAACTTAAACATTTATTTTAAGATCTGGCCTTGGAAAGAGAAGAAAGAAAGTTATTCATTAAAAATACATCACAAGCATGTACATGACATACATAAAATATCTTTATTCCTTCATATATAGCAACGGCTTCTTGTTCAGTCAGAAATCTTTTTTATTTCTGAATTCCTTTCTAAACTTAATTTGAATTACATGAAAAAGTGCTTATGAACTTGAACTATTTTTGCCAGCCAGGCTCTAGTGTGCAAGGAGATAAAAGATTCTTAAGGAGGCCTGAACACTGACTTAACTGTGCTCTTACAGAAATTTGCATTGATTATGTGGGAGTAAATATAAGGAAGAAAATCCTCTCTCAGGTGAGAGAAAAAAACCTAAGGTTTGGATTAGCAGAGCTGCTGTTTTCAGTAAGTAGCCAGGTAGGCTTGCTCATGCAAGAGCAGTTCCCGACTTAAGGGAATTCATTCCACCTTCTTTGATTTCCCAAAGCATGTTCTAAACACTGTGCTTTAGTGGTGCTGTCATTTTCTCAAGCCAACACCCTTCCACTTTGCTCAAATGAACATTTGCTGAAGTAAGGACTGAAATTTAAGTGCTCGTCTTTCAGTCTGACAGTCACAACCAGAGGCTGGAAAGTCATTGCTATGCACAAACTTCCTGTGAATTGTTCCATGAAAAATGGAAAAACTATAACAGCAGGTACTGGGGAAAAAGCTGTGCATTAACAGGGTGGGAAAAATGCTATGGATGCAAACATTTTAGTCTTTACTCCAGTAGATGCACGTTTACGTAACCAAAATTGAACAGGAACTACTTACTTCTGATGGGAGGGAGAGGTCTAAATCAAGATAAAAGTTAAATAAATTTCTCATGACCTACGTATAAAACTCGTCTCCCCACACAGAGATATCGTTGCTCTGTGGTTTTGGGGTTTTTTCCTGGACAGAACTGCTAGAGAATTCATATTGAATGTGTGTAACCACACCTAGACTGCATTTTGGGTCAAAATTATAGTTAGTGAAAAATATTCATCCAGCGCTTTACATCAGCTAAAGAGTGCTGCAAGGGGTACCTAATTAGTATCAGCACTACTTGCTGCACACGGTTGTGGTTGCAGCTGATCAACATTTATTAAACTTCTTCCCTTTAGCGGATATGAAGACATCATGGTTGTTCTGTCTCTTCTGTCTCAGTAAGAGATGAATGCCATGGTGTAGGTAGCCAGAGCCGATGGGATTCTGATAAATTTAGTTCAAAGGAAAAACAGAACATGAACAAAGACTCAGAAGAACAAGTTTTATATTACAAAGAGGCAACTTTATGATGGAGCCAAAGTAATAGATTAAAGGAACCGAGAGACATTCTTAAAGATCAGTAGCAATCAATGAAATATGATCCAAGAAATGTTTATTTTTCTCAGCTTTATAAGTTGCTCCTGTGACTATATGAAAAAAAATTGTTATCAGCATCTTTTTGTACTTTGATAATGAAGTTTCTGACACTATTTGTGTTCAGAAGAGGTATTTTTTATGTTTTAAATGTGGTTATGAAATTGTCTTGCAAACAATACTTGCATCTGGTATATTTGCTAATTCCAAAAGATACCTTTTACAAAAGACTTACACATCAAATGGATAGAGTGTCTGTTATTAAGTAGAGCATGACCTTATTGTGGAATTTAAGCATGTACTTAAATGCATGTTTGAGTGTTCTTTAGAACTATTCCTTTTGTGTAGTTTGAATCTTTAATTTTGCATTAATGGCATAGAAAAAGGAGTAAATGCAGAAAATTTGAAGCTGAATGACTGATGTTTAAGTCATCCTCCTCTTTTTGGGATGCAATTACTTGTAGCTTCATTCACAGAAGCTACATTCTATAGCCCTAGACAATATTTCAAACGAGTTTCCAAATCAGACGTCTGTGAAACTAAAGAAATTTGTCACCTCTTTGAAATATGGAAGAACCCCTCCCCTACTGTATAACACTGTATGTCTCCTTTTCCCTCTAACTTGGCATATTGACAAGAATGAGAATACATTGAAGCTATAGGTGTAGGTAGACTATTATTAACTACCCATTTCTTACAAGAAGGTTGGCTTGATTGATTAAATAAAGGTAGCCAGCAAGAGTATCTCTGAGGTGTGTTGGACTGTGCAGTATAGATGCCTCCCTTCACTTGGAATTGTGTTGACTTGTATGTCATTGTTCCCTTGTCATTGTCTATCTTGTGGAAATGGCAAAAAATTCCATATGACATAAATAATATTTGAAACATTTCCTATTTTATAAGCAGTAGAAGATGGTATCTTTCAAAATCACAGAATTGTAGAAATTAGAAATGGAAAAGGTCATCCAGTCAACTTGGCTCACACTGTAAAATCCATCCATACAATGCATGTCCTTGGTCTAATCCTATTTTAAGTACTTAATGTAATGTGGCTTTTGTCAGTTTCAATTAAAAACTGGCTTTAGTGCTTTTTGCATCTTACTGTGAGGAAGCTTTTCTTGGTAATTCTGATGTTTTCATTCCCCAGAATGCTGCATTAATCAAATAAATACAGTGTACGTATAAATTAATTTGGTATATATATATTCAGGATACATATAAATTGCTTTACTACAGAAATATTTAGTAATATTTCTGTATTTCGCAGAAAAGGCAACAAAAACTCCAATCTGACATGCATGAAATCACATTTTCTGTATAAGGAATCTTTCTCTGAATTAATCTTAAATATTCTAAGGAAATTTTCTAAATACAGGAACTAGAGGCAGAAAGAATCAAACTGATGGAACAAGTGACATCTAACAAGAGGAAAATGCAGGAGCTTGAAGATAATCTACTATTCCGTCTAACCAGTATGGAAGGCTCATTGGTTGAAGATGAGTCTCTGATAGAAGTCCTAAAGATCACTAAAACTACAGCAGAAGAGGTGAATTTATCATGCACTGTAATTGTAATTTAAATATTATATGTAAACAGATTTTTGTTCTTGTTTGTTGGGTTTTTTTGTGGTTTGGTTTTTTGTTTTTCTTTGTTTTCATTCAGAAACACTATATAACATCTGACTTCTTAACAAATAAGTGGTGGAAACACTGTAATTTTTCTATATAAAATGTTGCAAAATTAAACTGTTACTTGGATAGTGTTTTATATTCCAGGCATATTTTGCAGGTGTAAGTTTGAATCAATTCCCACTGTGGTAGGTGTTGTAACAAAAGAAGACACAATGTCTTTGTTGAAACACTGACAGAGGAAAGCAAAGCTGGACTGAAAATACTGTCGTGGTTTTAATCAAGACCTGTTCTTCTTGCCTGTGCAGTATAGACTACAAGTGGCACAACTTAATCTTCATGGTCTTTTTCATTTATTTTAAGGTCAGTGAAAAATTAAGCATAGCAACGCAGACAGAGGTGAAAATCAATACTGCACGTGAAGAGTATCGTCCCGTTGCAGGTCGTGGTAGCATCCTTTATTTCCTAATTGTGGAAATGAGCTTGGTTAATGTCATGTACCAAACATCCTTGCGGCAGTTCCTTGGCATTTTTGACCTGTCAGTGGAAAGATCTCGGAAATCTAAGATCACAGCAAAAAGGGTAGTATCTATAATCGAGCATCTCACCTATGAAGTCTTCAAGTACACAGTTCGAGGGCTGTATGAAAATCACAGATTCCTGTTTACATTGCTTCTGGCAGTGACGATTGACTTGCAGGCCAAGAAAATTTCACACGCTGAGTTTGAGACATTGATAAAAGGTAATTTCTCTAAAAATGTTCTTGTTTACACATGCCGGCTAATGGTAGTGCTTGCATTAGCAAAGTGTTGTATCTCATGGATCTACTGTTTTTTAACTGGTGAGTGAAAGCACATATAGCCTAAGAAGGAATTAAGAGACAAATTTTCCCAAACAAGAGCAATATAGATAATTTGTTATAAAAACAATGCTTAGATGAAGATTATTGTAACTGCTTTACACTGCAAAACAGAAAAAAGTCCATTACTTATTGAGAGAATCTATAGTCTCTACCACCTGCCTTTTTTTCAAGTTGTCACATACCTATGTCTGAGACTGTAGACAATAAGCAAAAACTCTCTTGATGGCTGATGAGCAGACATGTGATGCGTGAGGACTCTGTACCATGGTTAAGTATAAAAAAGGGGAAGTCTGTTACATGTTGTAAAATACTGTTATATTGTATTACATTGTGCCACCACTATAGATCAGTACTCAGACACAATGACAAAGAAGAACTTTAGTAAGGTTTATAGAGTTGGATGGGGGTTGACCTCACGGTCTCCAAGATATGATAAGTGCAATCTGGTACAAAGATAAGTACAGTCAGGTACTTGCCATCCGAATATCTCAGTTTGTTTGGCAACCACTGATTTACTGTTCAGCTGTGGCTCAGCTGTGTTGGAGGTGCAAACAGGCATGATGCTGAGTGATGGTTGAGCTAAAAGGCTGTTGAAGTTGCACAGTCCTGGAAATGAAATGCACCACTTGCTTTTTTGTTCTTTAGTCTCAGGGAAGGGAGACTCTACTAATCATAGATCCTTTCTGCATCTGGTCTGAAGACTTGGGTTTGAGTGTCATTTTAGGTAGTCAAGTTTTATTCCAACTCTATAGGTGGAGAAGCAGCAGCACAAAAATTACTGGGATGTCAGCTTTGGGAGGAACTGAGACCAGTTGTCCAAAGGGTCTTGGTTAAATGATTATTCCATGCAAATTCTAGGCCTTCATGTCCTGATTTACATAAATTTGTACTCCCTAAATTATATAAATAAGTATTTTTTATTACCTGTCATTTTTTCTGTTTAACAATGTTAGTTTTCCTCTATAATACATTTTACTTTGCAGGAGGTGCCAGCTTGGATATGAATTCTGTGGAACCAAAACCAAAAAAGTGGATCCTTGACATGACATGGCTCAATCTTGTGCAGTTATCTAACCTGTACCCTTTCAATCAACTTCTGGTGCAAATTGTTAAGAACGAGAAGTCTTGGAAAGCTTGGTTTGATGAAGAAGCACCTGAAAAAGCTGTTATTCCTGATGGCTATGACAACTTACTGGATCAATTCCGTAAGCTGCTCCTTGTCCGTAGCTGGTGCCCGGATCATACTGTTGCCCAAGTAAGACATGCTTTTGTACAGTAGTTATGCCTTGTGGCATCTCCTGTAGAGCTGCTAGTTCCAAACTTATGTATGCTAGTTCCAAACTTATGCTAGTTCCATACTATGATTTGTTATCATAGTATTTGTTGCAGAGTGAGCTATTTTGAAAAATCAGGTATTGAAATCCTCATAATAAATATGTGTGAAAACACTAATTTATTTAATTGAAATGAATTGGAAAGCAGAACATGAAATAAATTGTGTTGGAGGTGTAAGAATACCATTCTTTTTGTGTGACTCTTATAAAGTCAAGTCATGAAACCTGTTGCATTCACCTGGTGAATCAAAAAATACATCCCTGTTGGTTTTTTTTTTTTAAGAGAAGAAGTGGAAAGAGAACAATTCACTTTTATGACAGGTGCATTAAAATAGCAGATAAACTGTTTACTTCCCCTCCATACAGAGGAAGTAATAATTAAAAGTGTCTCATGACAAGTATCATAAAAGAAATTGCAATAGATTAGCAGTTTCTCCACAGTTCTGTGATGTTTGAAGTTTTTTTCTCTGTGTAGGTGTAAAAGAGATATATGAACCTATGAGTATCTTTTTTTCACTTTTTTTTTTTTTGGTCTTTTTTTGGTTTTGGGGTTTTTTTGCCTTTATACTGTAAAGTAATACTTTTCCTTTCCTGCGTATCTCAGCTTTACATGTTGCATGCTGTGATAGCATCTGTGTTGTATTTAGGGGACATCATTTTTTCATGGACCTCTTTTTCAACAAGACTCCCTCTGTCCGTTTTCCTTTTCTATTCTGCAGCTGGTAAGCAGTAGAGAAGTGTGGGATCTCCATCTGCCACAATTTAAACAGAGCAAAATAATAAAGCTGTACTGCTTATTTATCTTACTGTCTTGCACAACCGTCTTTGAGAAATACTGTCTCTGAACAGTGGTTGCAAAAAATGTCATTATTTTATTTTTCTGAGGAAAGAGGGAATGTTTTTATTACTATCTACTTTATCTCTTCTTTCCCTACTGTGTTGTCCCAAGTATTATAAATTTTACCTGCCTTTGCTAGGACAGAAGTTACACTTAATAGTGTACCAAGTTATTTTTTATATATAATAATACTAAGTGGTGTTTTTTTTTGCAACTGATGTCTTCCTCAGTCCACCTGTTCCTGGGTGTTTCTCTCCATCATACATGCCTCAGAATCTGTGCTAGTCATTGCATAGCTAGGAAACCACATCAGTCAAAAAAGAATTTCATACACCAGAGTAGCTTTAGAAGTTCTTTTAGAAAATGTGTTAGAAAAGAAGAAGATAGAGGCATAGGGAAGTTTTGACCTTTAAGGATAAAGTCTGAGCTGTGTTTATGTTTTTTAGAAGGGGATATTCATTGTAAGAGACTTGAATTGGATAACCACTGGACAGGAGAATTTGTTTGAAGTTCCAACAAATACATGAAAAATTGTAACTGGGTCAGATGAGAGAGCTGTCTAATCCACTCTGCTGTAGAGACAGTGTCAACGATACATGCTGAGAGGAGCTAAGAATGGAACTGGTATAGAGAAACTCTTTTGTTTGGCTACCCACCAAGTTTTAGCAGTCAGTAATTTAGGGGCAACATCTGAGATGTCCTCAGAGCTGACAGTGGATCTGTTCTGCATGGATTTTTTGTTGTTGTTGTTTAGGAAAAAAAGCATTTAGCGTCCCGTAGCAACAATATTCACAGGATGGCTGTTGTGTGAGCAGAATTCTTTCTTTTCTTAGTTTGAAGTTTGCTGTCTGAGAATTTTAGTGGTTACCCCCTGTGGACTGTAACTTTTGTTAAACCGAAGTTGAAAATGAAAGCTTAGAAAGTCATTGCCTTCCAGTGTAGGTATTGGTAAATTCCACATCAGTGATTAATGCTAAATTAAAAAAAGTAAATGTGTATATATTTCTGGTACCTATTCTTTTTCTTTTTCAGGCTCGACACTACATTGCAGAATCTCTTGGAGGGAAATATGCAGAAGGATTTATTCTTGAAATGGAAGCAATGTGGACAGAAAGTGACTGTCGAACACCTTTGACATGCCTTTTATCAGTGGGATCTGACCCCACTGAAAGTATAGAACGTCTTGCAAAATCAAAGGTATCCTCTAAACTGAGTTGCCTGAAGCTGATAAAGACAATTTTAACTATCCTTTGCACTAGAAATGATATTTCCACATTTTATAGAAGTTAAAATAATGGTATTTGTATTCATACTAGTGTTGTATGAAAGTTAATTTTTGACCAGTAGCTAAAATGTGATTACTAGAAAAATGGAAATGTTACAGTCTTGCTTTTTGCAGTTGTTTGATTCCAGTGAGTCCTCCATCTTTATCCAGCAGATTATGATAGTCCATTACCTAGGAAAAGTACTGAACTGTGAAAACAAAACAATATTTGTGGTTTACATTGTGTTGCATTCACTGCAGGAGCTGAGAGCAAGAACAATCACAGGAAGATACAGGAAAAAAATCATAAATATGGTGACAAGAGAACTTAATTTGAAGACCCTACCATTCAATCTGTTCAGTTGATAGAGATAGTTAAGATTTCTTACAGCACAGCATCACTTAAAGGCACTCTGTGCTTTGTTTTATAGTTCACAATGTAGATGCATGTAAAATTTTCCCAAGAAGAAGTTATTTACAGTAGATTTCCATAAATTTTCCTCCTTGCTAGAATACATCTTCATTTAATGGTGCAGGATTTTGGTATACACTAAGTAAGACTTACTTGCAAAAGTGTGAGACGCCCATAAATCTCTTCAGCTTATTAATTAGAATTTGTAGTTGCTTGTTCTCTCTGAAAATCAGGACTCTTATTTGTCTGTCTGTGTTGAAGACAACTTAAATTATGTTCTAACTCTCATTTAAGTGTTTAGATTAAGGAATCTTTAGTCTGAAGTTGTTAATCTTGTCCCCCAAAACTGTGCAGGCAGACAGTCACAAATATACAAATATAGGGAGGGAGAAAAACAGCAGTTGGGTGAGCAGGATTTTTAGGCTTATTGGAAGCAATGCATTTTAAAAATGCATCACAAAAAATTCTATTTTCAAAACCATTTTGACTTTGTAGAATATTTGAAATTAACTACAAGAACATTTATAGACTAGAAATGGGCAATTTTTTTTTAGCTGTTTTTCAGTTTCAAGTAAACACATTAGATGACCATGGTGGGATTCTTGTTTTCATGGCATACGGTATGAATACAAATGGAGTGTCACCTTTGTGATGATGTTTTCATTCACCTATTCAACATAGGTATCCTGTGAAATGGACTCCTAGATGGGTATTCTAGTAGGAGTTAGTTTCTGTAATCAGTAAAGAGAAAGACCGACTCAGCTGAAAGCAATTCAGACCATGCAACTGGAACTTAACTCTGACTTGCATTGAGAAGTTGAGTATTTCTATCCCATTGGCCATGTAAGGGAACAGGGGACACTAATCTCCTTACAGAGTTACTTGAAGTCAGCCAGCCGCTTATAGCCACTCTTGCAAGGAGTGGAGTAGAATGCTTTCCCATTCTTTCAAATCTTAAGCAAGACCTTAGCCTGTCTGTGGAAGTGCTGGTAGGTAGAAGATGCTCTGTGGTTGTGACTGTTAAAATATGGAAGTTTTTGCTGTCAGTCCAAAAGTGTATTGCAGTGGACAGTCTTAGTATGTTTTCATGCTTTAAGGAAATGTGTGTAGGATAAATAGAAAGTGAGGTTGCAAAAGAACTAAAGGGATTGCCTTTAGCAAAGCACATGGTTTATGAGCAAGGCAACATCAGCTAGGCTGTCATAACCTGACGTTCAGCTATAATGTCAACTGTAAATGTAAAGTCAACCACAATGTTTACTTCAAGAGATGATGCAAGAACGCTAAAGATCTTACCCCACAGCATATAGAAACCTTTCAAGTTAGCAAAAGCCATCCAAATTCTGTAAATCAAACTACAGACACAGATATTTTTTAAAATAAAAATGTATATGAAGATTGTGGAACTTGAGGAGCACTTCAGCAGTTCTCTAGCTTTTGAAAAATATATCTAGAAATGATTTACAGTTTTCAGAAGCATTTTCAAGGGGGCTTTGGGTTTACTTTGCTAGTTTGTCAACAAAGTGTACTTAGTGCCTTCTTTCTTTGGGCTTTCTCTGCTTTTTTCCAGACTAAATCTTTAGCAAGGGTTAGCTGTACCAAGGATCTGATCTTGGTATATATGTGATTCTATACCTCCAAAGTATCCTATTCACTGGGGGGCTGTTGTTGTTTGGTTTTTTGATTCTTAAGGATAAAAAAACTTCCAAAATACACGCTGGGCCTACTTTTCAAGGATTTCCCTTTTACAGGCATGATTTATAGTCTTAAAATTGATTTTCCGTACTGATGGTACCTCTAAGTGTAATTTTAACAACATAAATCAATTATCTGCAGTTGAAAATGTTCAAATTTGTATCCAGAATTTATTTTTCACTCTAAAATTTAGTTGTTCAGGTGGCCTTCTCCCCCAGAAATGGAAATAGTATCTGTGACTACTGAGCTACATAACCTTTTTTATAAACTAAACAAGCTGTATCATAAAACTGGTTGCATTCCTGCCCCCTTTACTTTCACTTGAAGATGGAGTGAAAATTCAACTTTCTGTAATAAAGTGAAGTTTATGATGCCTAGCACTTTGACTCCATTGGAACAAGATATTTTTTGTTACTGTAGAGAGAGTTTCTTCTTTTCAGGAATGATGCACAGAACCTTCAACAGAACTGTCAGGGCCACTGTAGTGACTAAAATGCTAGTATTTTCATCTGCATAGCGGTGTATTAAGGTGACACAGATATACTGGTATGACTCACTATTGAAAGAAACATTCTGTATGCTGACATTTCGATAGAGTTCTTTCAGAAGGAGTAAAATGAGGACAATCCATAGCGAAAAATATTTTTTCCTTCTCTTGGTGTTTCTATAACCTTTAATGATTGTACATTTGGGAGGTAACCTTGCTGAGAAGAGCAAATTATGAGTAGATGCTTTGTTAGCAAATAATGTATCAGCTGAATATTTATGCACTCTTATACAGGAGTAGTCACAGTCTTTGACTTACAGGAGTGCTAGCTGTAGTCAGATGCATCTTAAAAAAGGTGAAGTTTTTTGCTCCTCTGTCATGAAGTCAAGTTCACATGCTGTTTAGCTTTGCTTCTTTTAGCTACAATTTCAAGTTTTACTGACCTGACAGTAGGATTTAACTGCTTTCTTATCTTTGGCATTCTCTTCTTCTTTAATCTTGCCAGGATGTGAAGAATCAAATACAGCAGCTGTATTTATACTGTTTTGTAAAATCAGGTCAGGGCCTGTTCTCTGTCCCTAAGGCCAAAGGACCCAGCGCACCTTGTGACATATGCTTAATCCTCTTCTCCAAAAGTAGGGTAGCCTCATCCACACTGTTTAGGAGTGGATGACTTCCTTCTCTTTTGTTTCACAGTAAGCAGTAAAGCTCAAGATTAACCTCTGTAGTTCTCAGCCCTCTGAAGACAGGCCCAGATTGGTAAGTCTTTATGCATCTCATCACTCGCAGCATGAGGGATAGTCAGCTGTAGGTCTTGAACATGAAACTGTCTACGAAACAAAGCCTTCTCATCAATTCTTTTGCTCTCAGCATGTATACAGAATAATATGCTCACCTGGATTTCATAATTCTGATTTCCCCTGGTAGGAGTCAGGCAGCCAACCTAAGCCAGGGGGCTGCTTACTTAACAAGAACAAGAGTAGTATGAGCAATAAGTAAGAGAGGATCTGCCTGCACATTACTGACAGACTTGTGTGGTCCTGGTCGCCACCTTGTCTTTTTCAGTTCCCCTTGTGATAACTTGTATCATCTTCTGTTTTTCTGAACAATTGGCTTTATCCTCCCATAGTTTCTGGAGAAAAGACTCCATAAAATTCCAGAATTCTTGTGTTTGCATGTATAAGCTTTGTCTTTTCTGAATCTAGGTCTGCTCTAAATCTGCTAGAGCCAGTAGGTCACCAAACTAGAATCCTCTGGATAAGACTCCACAGCTGCCATTTAGCAATACAGAATGTTTCCCGAGGAATGATTAAACGTGAACCAATCTTTCTTGTCCTACCTGCTTCATTGACAGTTCTCTTTTAGATGAAAAAAATATATTCAGTCAGTAAGAAGACACCAGAATTACTGGGTTTACTCTGTGCATTATTATCTGAAGCCTTGGCATCTGCCCTTCTCAAGATAATCCACATCATAGTAAAAGAAATGGTCAGGTAGCTATTTTGCTGTGTTTATGTCTTGCTTTATTTGGAAAAGTAGGGAAAAGGAAGGAAAAATGTTTCTGTTATCTTATCCCATTGACTTTGTTAGATCAGCAAAAAAAATCAAGTAGGTGTATTTTTCTTCCAACAGGTGAAAGATAAAAGGAACTTGAAGCATTTTTCTTTCTTTTTTTTTTCTTTTTAAACTCTGTTTTAATATAATAAGTCTCCATTGATAATAATGGTTTTCTTTGTGGCACGTTAGTTCATGGAGCTACAGAAGCAATACATCGTGTGTATAATCATTCTAAAGAACTACATATAAAAAAAACTTTCTTTTTTCATTCCAGAACATTCCATGTCATGCCATTTCAATGGGTCAGGGCCAGGAAGTCCATGCAAGACACCTGTTAAATCTGTGCATGCAAGATGGAGGATGGCTCCTTCTACAGAACTGCCACCTTGGCTTGGAATTTCTTAGTGAATTAATGGACACCATCACAACAATAGAATCTATGAATGAAGATTTCAGAACCTGGATCACTACGGAGGCTCATCCAGAGTTTCCTATTAATCTTTTACAGTCGTCTATAAAATTTACCAATGAACCTCCTCAAGGTAGGAAACCATGCCTTTTTGGAGTTTGGGGACTTGTTTCTCACCCCCCACCCATTAAGCGTCACTATAATTTGTGCAGTGTTTCAGCTAAGTACAGCACAGTTTACATCAGTCTTGCAATGTGTAAAGCATGACTCTTCTGGGAAGAAAATGGATATTTCTTGGTTTTGTAACAGAAATTGATAGTGATTTTGCTGTTTGTGTAGAATCTGTGGAGAATTTCAGGACAGTGGTCCTTTCTTAAATTTAGTACACCCCATCAGTCTTTTCTTTCTGTCTTGTTGACCCCACCCAAGGATGCAGAGTGGGACCAATCCTGTGCTCTATTGAGTGAGGAAAAGGGAGGACCCTCAACACCTGACCTCACCCAAAGCTGCCGTAAAAATCTGTTGCTGTTGTTTCTTGTTATGTCATCTGGCACTGCTGACTGGAGACTGATCCCAGCATCTTTTATTTTGTCCTTTAAGTATTTGTGAGCTGCTACTGAATAACCCCTTAGCCTCTGTCAAGACAGTTAGTAACAACTCATAGTCTATCTGAATACTGGGGTTTACTTAAAAACTGATGAGATTAGGACTTCTGTGCAATTTGCTCAACTTACACACCCACTCTATCATGCTCCCAACCTTCTGTAATGAATTTTTCTGGACCTCTCTTCCCATTAGAGACATTGCTGCTGGTCCAGGAAGGTTGAGCAGAAAGTAGTGTTAGTTTCACTGTGCAGCTACTTGCAGCTACCGGTCTTGGACATAACTGACCTGCTGGGTATGCCCTGGCATTTACCTCCACGAACCTCCCTACATCCAGGATCTTTTCCTACTTCCAGGATGTTTTCTCAAACTATGATGCTTTCTGGGCCTCTAAGCCAGTTTTCCTAACCTAAGTAGTTTATATGCAAAAGTACAGTGTATGATCTGCATCTTATTTGGCAGTTTGGAACCATGTTTGTGTATTAATTGTAGTGCAAGAAAGAAATTAATTGGAGTGCAATATGGAATGAGTCCAGTAAGAGGCTACAAAGATGCTGAAGGGATTGGAAAATGTGTCATATGAGGAAAGGCCAAGATGATTGTTTAGTCTTGAGGAGAGAAGGGGTATCTTATCAATGCATATAAATATGTGATGGAAATGAGTAAAGAAAACAGTAAGACTCTTCTTAGTGGTGTTAAATGACAGAAAGAGAGGTGATTGACACAGATGGAAATCCATGAAATTCCACTTCAGCATCAGAAAAACTTAACTCACCGTGAGAGTGGCCAAATACTGGAACAGCTTGTTCAGTGAGTTTGTAGACTCCACCCTCAAAACCCACATGGATGTGGTGCTGAGCCACCAGCTGCAGTTGATGCTGCTTCAAGAAGAGCTGTTGTGCAATGTGACATCCAGGGGTCCCCTTCAAGTGTCAACTATTTGGTGTTACTTTGTGTAATATGAAAACAACCAGCTTTTCTACATAGTCTCTAACCTGTTGCCCTTCTGCTGTTGAGTATCTCTCTTACCCAAGCTACACTGCTACATGCAGGCATTCTTCATATATTTATAGAAGCAATTTATAATCCTGCTTTATATGCTCCCCTATGTATTATAGGGGAGGGTTACTTTGTGTTTTGGACTGTAGCAAAAAGGAATCCTCAAGCCCAGCACCAACTTTATTTTTTAACTCCCTCATTGTTAACAACCTGTGTAATGCATTGACTTGCCCTTTATTTATATACGTGTGTTGCCACTAATTTCAGTTGATGATGTCAGTAAGAACTGAGAATTTTTATCCAAGGTCATATGTAAAGCTTCAGACATTTAAACCTCTTATTTCAGCATTTATCTTCCTTCGAACATTAGTAAGAACACTTGTAAGTCTTCAAAATATTTGATCTTGTGAAAGACATCCTGTTTCAGCATATATACTCCATTCTCAAGTTAGTTGGTCTGTTGTTAAAAATTTCTAACTTCTTTCTCTCATCTCCCTTGTTTGTGTTCAGTGCTCAGCATCTTTCTGTTGTACTGCGGTCCCCTCCTTATCGTTCTAATGGTAACAACATAGAGCTCCAAGAGGCTATTTTAGAAATCAAGTTATAGCCAATTTACAACTTGCATTT
Source organism: Pseudotriccus pelzelni (assembly GCA_035584735.1). Classification (NCBI taxonomy): domain Eukaryota; kingdom Metazoa; phylum Chordata; class Aves; order Passeriformes; family Tyrannidae; genus Pseudotriccus; species Pseudotriccus pelzelni. The sequence continues at coordinate 89,136,555 of JAWMRA010000078.1, read as the reverse complement.
AGTGACAGAAATATGCCTGGTGTAACAATTGAAGTCAGGACAAAATACAAACTGTTTTAGTTTTCTAGTACTCTCCTGTCACATTGGTAGCACAATGTGATAAGGCACCTTTGTTTGATTTTGGAACTCTCTTACGATATTTGGAAAAGCTATGTGTTTGAATATTGTTCTACCGGATCTTTGTGAAGAAGAAAGAAGCAAAATTACTTCTATTGTGTCATAGGAAGTATGATGACTTGGACAGTCTGTTCGCTGCACTTGAAATCTTTTAGTCCTTCTAGACCTGTGTTAAGCTGGTTAGGTGGAAGATATCACAAGAGGGACATGATGTCAGTAACTCATACTCGGGTTGTTTGCCAAAGGCAGATGATGCTTGAGTAGTGCTGCCTGAAAGCATCTGGGAGTAGTCAGGCTTATGTGTTCCATGGAAGCGTAGATTGTTTCTGGGATATGAGATGTCAGTGCTCAAACAAACCTCCCCAAGTATTAGTATTTCCACTATGAATTTAGACTCTCATTTCATCATCTTAGTGCCTGTAGGCCAGTTGGAGAACCTGCATACGGAATTTTGAGATTTTAATAGGAATCAAATCTAAATAAAATTATCTTAGGTATAACTAGAATCTCATTTTATAAGTAAATATCAAAACAAACTCTTGGATATTTGGTGCTATATTTCGTATGATATTAGGTGTCTTTCTGATTGCCATATAGTTGCTGAATAGTTATGTTTATATTTCAGTTGTTATTTGTAACATTTAGGATACTATCACTTAACTTTAATTTCTTCCAGACTCCTGAACTGAATTTGGTGTGTTATCTAACGAAAACAAAATGGTTTTGAAGGTTTGCCTGCTATGACCAGCTAAACAGATAATTGATTTGAAGAGAGTATTTGAAGGCTTAGGCAAAATGATATTGTAAATCAGAATAAAGAATTATGCTTAACAGATGTTGAACTTATGGGTTCCTTACATTGTTTTGCTCATGTATTCCATTTTTATGTTTATTTTCTAGGTGTAAAAGCTGGCCTAAAACGAACATACTCGGCTGTTACTCAGGATCTGCTAGAAGTGAGCAAAATGCCACAGTGGAAACCTCTGCTATATGCTGTAGCATTTCTTCACTCAACTGTTCAGGTTTAAAAATATATTTCTTTTCTTCTGTCATAAAGTTATGTTTCATTTATTAATGAACTCTGTTATTAAATGAAAAACATGTTTAAAGGCAATTCCCCTGTTGGTACATTAGCACAAATAAAATAAGAAAACAACACACCTCTATTACTGCAAGTGTTTTAGAACTTAAATTCTGCTCATGTTGGTCTTGTACTTCCAACAGAGATGGTATTCCAGAGGGAAAAAAGGGCAATCAACCAGTTATCAATTAGAGTATTCTTCTGTTAAACTCTTGGGGCATGACTGTGTGATGTCTTTCAACTAACTGGTTTTTTACTAATATTTAAAATCATAAAAACACAGTAAAGAAACTTACAGGTTGGTTTAGAAAACTATAATCCTAAACTACTGTATTTACAATGAAAAGGTCTAAGAGGGTGAGTAGAAGTCCTTTCTACTCTGAAACCTGTAGGAGGAGATGTAAGTGAAAGAAGACTTTGGGTCTTGACTTTCAGGAATTCTATTAAAGGAAATGCTTTATAGATTAACCACAACTTTTCATCACTCTATTGATAGACTTTGCAGTATCCTTAGTTTATGTACGGAGCCTAGCTAATTTAGGTCTATGGTATCCATGCACTGATACATTGTGGTTCAATGGAAGCCTGTTGTATGCTTTTCTTTGGCCCATCATTTCTTTCTTGGTGAAAATTAAAAAAAATTAATTACCGAATATTGCCCTAAGACATACATACTGCCAACTGAATCTGTAAATGATTCACTAAGAGGCAGTTTTTCCAGCTGGGCATCTGCACCATGCAGAGGCAGCAGTGATATGAATATATCTAGTCCATAGGAGGACCACAGACAGTGATAATGATGAGTTTGGACACCCTATCCTCAAACAGTAGCTTAATTTTTTAAATTCAGGAGCTATAGTTCTAGAGTCACATATTTGCTGAACCTAAAAAAGAGGATTTTTTTCTTTGTGAAACTGTTAATATTCCTATTATTTGTTTGAGGAGGTATTTAGCTACTAGTAAATTAATCAAGCATTTGGCCTTGTGTGTGTTAAAAGTATATATTTTTTTCAGTTGATGAAATAGAGGTCTAGATGGACTACTGCATCCTTAGCATATTTCATATATTCTTCTTCATTTAAGTTTCCTTCAGAATTACTATCAATCAGTCTTTCATCTTTATGTATTTTGCAGGAAAGGCGAAAGTTTGGTCCACTGGGCTGGAATATTCCTTATGAATTTAATCAGGCAGACTTCACAGCCAGCGTGCAATTCATTCAGAATCATTTGAATGATGTGGACATTAAACACGGAGTGAACTGGAGCTGTGTTCGCTATATGCTGGGAGAAGTACAGTATGGTGGCCGTGTCACCGATGACTTCGACAAAGCACTGCTGAACACCTACGCAAGAGTCTGGTTTGGAGAGCATATGTTCAGTGAAAAGTTTTGTTTCTACAAAGATTATGTTATTCCAAAAGGGAAAACAGTTGAAGACTACCTCCAGTACATAGAGCAATTGCCAGTGATTGATACACCAGAGGTAAAATATTTTAATATATTAAAGGGGGCTTTTGTCGAATAAATAACTTAATCAGGTATGTTTTTCAGAACCATGTGTGTATAGGTTGACATTAGCAGACAGATCATTATAGTGGGTATTCAGTGTAGATCTGCTGACCAGGAAGAGGCAGATGAGGCCTTCTTCAAACAACTGGAAGAAGTCTCATATTCACAGGCCCTGGTCCCATCATGGAGGGACAACCCTAATTATCTGCTGGAAGGGTGATACAGCAGGGTTCAAGCGCTGTAAGAGATTTCTTGAGTGCATTCATGACAACTTCCTGGCACAGATAACTGGATTTTACAAAAACAATGAAAAGATGAGAAGGGGAAATGAGACCATTGCTGAACGGGGCAGGAGAACTTCTGAGAATTATGGAAAAGGTTGAATGTCTTCTTGGCCTTGGTCTTTACTAAAACTGGCCTCCAGGAATCCCAGACCCCTGAGATGAAAAGTCCAGATCAAGGAACTTACACCTCATGATAGAGGACCAGGTTGGGGAACACTGGAACAAAATGAACATCAGTAAGTTGATGGTACCTGATAGGTAGCACCCATAAGTGCTGAGGCATCTGGGTGATGTCATGTTCAGGTTTTTCCCGAATACTTTTATGTGGTGATGGGATTGAAAGAGGTTCCTGAAGAATTAAAGATATAAATATTTCCCTAATCTTCAAGAAGCAAAGAAGAAAGAACTGGTGAACTACAGGCTGGTCAGCCTCACCTCAGTCCCTGGGAAGGTGCTGGAGAAAATCCTCTTGCAAAGCATTTCCAAACATAGGAAGGACAAGCCCATGACTGAGAGTAACCAGCACGGATTTGTGAAGGAGAAATTATGCTTAAACAACCTGTCAGCCTTCTACAAGGAAATGACCAGCTTGGTTGATTAGGGGAGACCTGTAGATATTTTTTAACTCAGCTTTAGTAAGACCTTTGACTTTACCTCCCATAACAACTTCATAGACAAGCTGACAATGTGTGGGTTAGATAAGTGTCATATGACACATATCTACCATATGAGGAAAGGCTGAGAGACCAGGAACTCCTTAGCTTGGAGAAGAGGATGCTCAGGTGGGATCTTATCGATGTGTATGAAAACCTGTTGGAATGGTGTAAAGATGGAGCCAGAGTCTTTTTGATAATACCCAGTAAAAGGACAAGAGGCAATGGGCATAAGTGAAGCAAATGGAAATTCCATCTGAGAACAAGAGCCCACTTTTTTGCAGTGAAGGTGGTCAATCGCTGGGAGAATTTTCCCAGAAAGGTTGTGTAGTCTCAGTCTTTGTAGGCATTGAAATCCCAACTGGCCACTGTCTGGATGGCCTGCTCTAGCTGACACTGCTTCATCAGGTGGTTTGGATTAGATGACCCTCAGAGGTCCTTTCCAAACCAGACTATTTTATAGTTTCACAATTCCATACAGGATTGAGCAGGCATACAATCTGAGAAATAACGAAAGTAAAGAAACCCTATGGTCTCATTTTGCAAGTTATAACTGGGAGATTATACCATTTTGACAACAGAAGGTTGGGTACGCTGCCATAAATTGATGGGATAGGCTGCAGGGTAGCTCCTGCTTGCAACCACTCTTACATGACCCAACGTGTATACCACAGTAGTCACAATGATTGGAGGAGGGACTACTTTCTGCTCCCTCTAGTACAGGCACACATGATGAAGGTAGTTAAAACTGAAAGAGAAGTGAGTGCTCTGGATTTCTGTCTGATTTCTATTAAGCTGACAAATGCCATTGGAAGTAAGTTCTATTAAAATTAAATAGACTAAACTGAACAGAAAAAACTGGTTTTCAGTTACCGATAATATCCTGGCTGAGAGGATGAGAAGTTTCCAAGGTCATAAGCTAAGCATGAAAAGTTCTGAATCTCTGAAGGTAGTGAAAGCATGCAATGATGCACCTTTTCCAAGTGAGAGTAAAAGCAGGCATGATAATGCACCAGTGGGATCCATCTGAGCCCACCTCATGAAGTGGTTCCTATTAGTGTATGAACCTTGGCTCTATCAGATTTCATGGATCTGCTTTTCTAAGCACTTGGGGACCTATCTCACAATGCTGCCATGTATTTCTAAAGTGTTTTGATGCCTGTAAAAAATCTGTGTGTATGGTTTGAGGTAGGGGAATTTTACCTTTGGCTTTTATGTAAATAGAAGCAAGCCTGGGAATGCAAACATCTTTTTGTCCTTTACATTTTCACTCCCTAGGAAGCAAGCTATGACTTTCTTCTGTCATTCCAAAATCTGTCAAAATTGCTCATGAAAACTTTTAACCTTTTAATCTCCCAGTCTTCTTCATTTCAGAAAGAATATTGTGCTAGTCAAACAGTGTATCTTTGTTTCCATCCCTTTCCAATTTTGGTTAAGAAATAAAGACTGAGGTGGTCTGCTTGCTGTGTCCTTGCTCTTCTGATGAAATTTCATCCTCTGAGCAGAATGAACACTGACTTCTGAACAGGGCTGTGGAACTCAGTGCATTTGGTTTGTGTGGCAAGATTTCAGCAGTGGGGATGCTACAGGGGTGGCTCCTGTGAGAAGCTGCCAGAAGCTTCCCCCATGTCTGACAGAGCCAATGCCAGCCGGCTCCAAGATCGACCCACTGCTGGCCAAGGCTGAGCCCATCAGCAATGGTGGTAGTGCCTCTGGGGTAATGTACTTCAGAAGAATAAAAACCTGCGTGTGAACCTTTAGCCAGTCAATTTCCCCAAGTCAGGTCTGTTTTGCCTGTGACTGTTACTGGTGACTGATCTCTCCCAGTCCTTATCTCAGACCATGAACCTTGTGTTATATTGTCTCTGCCCTGTCCAGTTGAGAAGGGGATGATGGAGCAGCTTTGGTGGGCACCTGGCCTCCAGCCAGGGTGAACCCAACTCAGCAATTCCTTTGACAATTACTTTGATTTCAGAGGAGAGTAGAGATTTAGCAATAGGTTTTGAGGATATATAAGGCTAAAAAGCCATGAAAGACAGAATCCAACATCCTCTTTTTAATAAAAATTTCCATAGATTTTGAATTAAAAAGAATGGGAGATTTGGCACCTTGATTAATATACAGGACATGCAGAGCAGTGGTTTCTTTGTTCTTATTTCTTCAGACATCACTTGCATCAAATCACAGAACCATAGTTGTCTCCCATGTAACAGCCCTGTCTTTGTTAATGCTACACCAGTATTTGTTAGCCCTTGGACTAGCATTCCAATTTATATTCACAATAGCACATACTCTTCATGTTTCTGATGTGGGTTATAACATTGCCGCAAAATCTGCCAGAGCAAAACCAAACAAATAAGCCCTTACTGTGCAAGAGCAAAAGCTGAAAAGAGTGTATCTTCAAATGTGTATTTCCTTCCATGTAGAATATGAGCGTAATAAAGTGTATTTTCACTTTTTACAGTTCTGAATATTCAATATGAGTAAACCACTGTGTATAACACATTAAATCCCATCTTAATTCTGATTGCATACTAGTTATAATCACACCTTCTCTCACATGTGGTATTAGGTCTGTTCTGTGTTCTTTGTGCTGTTATAAGGAGAAGATCCCCAACTGGTGTAAATCAGTGCATCTTTGCTGGCTTTGGCACCGGTGCAACCACTTATATCCCTGGTCTCTGAGTTTCTAGATTTGCAAGTATAACAATATTAAATGGCACTTTTTATTCTGTCCTCAGAGTATGTACATACTGGTTTCCAGAAGTGTCTTCTTGTAGTATACCATTTCTAATGTAGAATACGAAAACATGAAAAAAGAGAAACAGAAGATTGCTTGGTTTTCATGCTCAGTTTGAGGACAAGCCTTCCTCCTTGTAGGATCAGTGATTTGAAGTTTCTAAGAGATAGTTAACAGCTGTAATTAAATGAAGGCTTGTGAAATAAGTCAGAGTACATACAATTCCTCCTGGAGAAGAGTTGCAGTTGTCAATCTGACAATTATAGACTTACTGATGTTTCAGTGGAAGTTTCTGAGAAAGCTGTTATCATTCAGACAAAGGGCAGTTCTGCAGTAATTCTGTGCTAGTTGTATCTTAAATAAAATAATTCAATTTCAGAAGAAGAGGTAAGGAGGGGGAAATTTCTACCAAAATAGCTAAACCATAAAATATCCTAAATATATCACCATCTTTAGGTACTTTGAATATAGACAGTATTCTATTCATCATGCTACATGCTTGTAAGCCTCAGAGACTGAATTAAATGAAACATGTTAGAAATGTTAACTGATCTGATTATTAGAGGCATCTACTTGAACTGGTACAACAGCAGTAGATCCATAGAGACAAAGAACTAGTGTTAAGGGGTCAGTCTCCACATATGGCATGTTTCCAACAAGCTCTAGTCTGAACCAGTGGAAAGGAATCTGGAGTACTGACAGTACTCCACAGCATGATCAATATGAAGATAATCAAAATATTAGTTAAAAAAAACCAACCCTCCACTGATACGAATTAAAATACTACTGTATATGCAGCCTATGTTAATGTTTTGTGTAATTTAGTCCTCGGCCAGTTAAATGGATGCACTTCCACTGACTTACTCATATCTATTGTTTTATGGATCTGAGAATTTTCTTCCTTGTTTATCCATTTTCATGCATTCTTTTGTGTATATAGTTTTAGAAGAAAAATCACATTTCTTTTCCCTATTTTTTTGCCTTTTACTTTAAGGTATTTGGGCTTCACCCTAATGCTGACATAACTTACCAGACCAATCTGGCTAATGAGACATTAAGTACAATAGTGAGCATCCAGCCCAAAGGCAGCAGTAGCGGAGGAGGGGAAACCCGAGAAGCAGTGGTGCAGCGTCTTGCTGATGAGATGCTAGAGAAGTTACCTCCAGATTATAACCCTCATGAGGTATGTGCTACTTTCTAATATAGATGTTTTATGTATGCAGGTATGTATGTTTATGTTTTATGAGTTTTACTGTGCTTCTTAAATTTAACTGACATGTGTTTTAAAAAGCTCTTGAAATTATGCATAGTGTTTTGTAAGACTGTCTTGGGTTATTATCTAAAGTATTCCCACACCAGAAACATATATTTCCAGTGCCATAGTCCATTTAGTCATCCTAACTCAGAAGAGCCATTAAAGAGTTTAGAAAGTTCTTGCCTTCCTTAGTAGCTTAAAGAAGGACCTCAGTGCCTCTTTCTGAGGATTGATGATCCTATAGTGGTGACAGCATTCAATTTACCTGCTCCTGTTATGTTACCACCATGATGAAGAATGGATTTTATCACTGACCTTTCATGCCACAGATTTTTCGGAGTTTGAGCCGTAAGAGAGATATTTGTCCATCTTTTCTTGCATTTTTAATTAACACTCTCATTAAGTGGAAAAAATCCAGCATAAAGACACTGTAGGTAGGATCTGCTGTCCTGTCAAATGTTTCATGAATAGTAAATGTTGAAACCCTCTCATTTCCATGATTTTATTCCTTACAAACTTGTTTTGCACTGATAGTGCTTTTTTTCCGCCCTGCTTACAGTTCAAGCTTGTAGAATGCTCAGAATGCAGTATTGCAACTTGTTAGGCATGCTTTATTTTCTCCTCTGGCCAACTTAGAATGTCCACTTAGGTAACTAATAATCTTGGTGCCCTGACAATATTTCCTGTCTTCTGTTCTACTATTCATCTCGGATTTAATATGTCTTGTATAAAAAGCCACTTACGTACTGACATAATTCAACTCAGAACTTCTCATTTTATTCCCCTGTGGCAAGATACTTACAGTCTGCAACTTTTTTTTTGGTGAGGTTTCCTCACATCTGTCTCCATATTGTTATTTTTCCATCTATCCCTGCTTACATCTTTCTTTTTGTCTCCTGCTTATTGAATGATTCTCAGTGATAGTATATAAATAATTTATTTGTAGGATTTGATTAAGAATGAAGTCCATTTTCTAGTTTTCCTATTATTATTTAATAGTAAATAGATATTAGAAATAGCAAATGAAATGAAATATAGTAAGTGGAATAATTATTAATTCTTAATTACTAATTTAATAAATGTAATAATTTCCACCTTGGATCTACACCTATGGTTTACACCTTGGATTGTTTTCAGTCTTCTTCCCTTATCCTTCCTATCAGAGTACAGATTTTCATGGAGCTAGATTCTTCTAGTTTCCTTCATCTCCTTAAATATTTTTTTTTCCTATTTCCAGTAGCAGTAAAATACTGAATGCCTGGGTAGCACATATGCTCTTGCCATGTGTAATATGTGTATTGAGCTAAATTTTTTCAATATATTTGCTAAATCTTCCAAAGGAGTATTTCTTTATTCCCTTGTTGAACTTTTACTCCTGAAGAATTTGTAATACTTAGAAAACATCAGTAATACTCACTGTGCTTTATATTGTAACCAGAGGGTAGTCTTAACCTCAGGTCTTGTCCCTGGGAAGCTTGGGCAGTGCCTTTTAGTGATATAAAATTCATACTTGTTTTATCCAAATTTCATTTCAAAATGGTTTGAACAAATACTTTTTTTCTCTGGCATTTCTTCCATTTAATCTTTGTCTTGTTCACTCTCATTCCTTCTTGGTTATTCGCTCGGTTATGCTCAAAAACCACACATAGTGTAGACCTCCCCTTTTCAATCACTTTATCAAGTATCTTAGCCTTGGAGACAAGCAGTTATAGAGCCAGGGGCTGTAGTTAAGGGCAAAGAGTCTGAAAGTTTTATTTTGGACATTCCACTTCACTCTTTTAACTTGTCTGTATTTTACTGCTGTATTTGGGTATAATACATACTTTTCCATGTGATTGTATTTTAAAAAATCACCACCAATTGTTTTCATTGTTCTTTTGCTCTCATCATCAAGTAGTATGACAGCTATTATCTTTTCCCATGATCTGCCAATCATACATGCAGGGTTTTATTTTCTTATAAGCAATCATCCTTATAATGATGCTCACAATTAGAATTTCTTTGCTTCTGTACAGCTTCTCTTACATATTCTGTGAGCTTCAATCTGCCTTCTTTTGCCTTCAGTTTCCTTGACAGCTGTTCTGTTACAAGTCAGCAAAGGAGATTTGAGTTTGTACAGAGGATATCCTGCTGGATCTGCTTTTTCTTCTGTATTTCTTGTAAATGTATTCTGAGCTCAGGATATAAGTTTGCTTCATTCTCTTATCAGTATGTGTAGATACCACCTCTTTCTGGTGATACCTAGTCTTCTCAGGCTCTGTACATCTTGATCTGTGAATTACACTTCACTTTGATTAATCACACCACTCTATTTACACACTTTTTCTTCAGTCCACATTACTGATGGATGACACGGTACTTTTCCACAGAAACATCCCAAAATTATGCTTTGTTTCTGTAATCTGATAGTCATACCTTTACTCTGACTATCTACAGAACATCCTCTGCTCGTTTTCCAGAAGTTTATTATTGGTAGTAATGTGTTCCTCTGTATATCTCTTTGACTGTCTTAGCTGCACTGCAACTTCAGATTTTACTTTTGCAGTGTTATGAGATTTGATATTCTTTTTTCCAGTTCCTGATTCTTCAATGTTTCTTTCTTCAGTTTGCCTAATGAATTTACCCTGTCTCTCATTCCCTAGATCTTAGAACTTGATTTGGTTTTTACAAAGGCTTTCTTTGTTGAAGGGGAATTCCTCTTTTCTGCCATTACTGCCCAGGTCCACATCTTTGCTGTTGATAATGTGTCAGGAGTGTGGCCACCTCTACACAGTAAGCAAAAAAATCCATATCAGATGTGTTTCTGATCTGAACTGTCATTTCATTAATCTGGAACCTCTTAGAAAGGGTGAAGAGGGCTGCAGTGAGCTGTAAAAAAAAGCTAAATTTTTAAATGAAAGTTTGCATAAACTAAAAAAAAAAAAAAAACCACAAAACCCCAGATGTCTAAAATGCCAAAAGTTAAAAAATAATATTAAGGTCCCTAACATATAACCAAGAATTTCATTAGTCAGAGCAGAAAATAAGGGAGAATTTAGATATTCTCTGAGGGAAGAAACAACAGAATTTAGCAGAAGCTACAATATGGCAAATGAAATTATGCTTGCAAGTGAAAGGAGTGAAATGGATTGTGTAATTACTTCCTGTGATGTCTAAAAAAAAAAAGGGAATGAGATGAATTCTGTTGCTTGTCAATTTAAGTCAACATTTGGTCGTTCAGGACATTATTACATACTAGATCAGTTTAACAATTCTGAAACAAATAAAACTAATATCCTAAATTGTAAGAGACTGAGGGAATGTGTCAGAAAAAGAGCTTCTGTGCATGCCTCATTGAATAAAAGCAGTAAAAAGAGAAACATTCATTAGTCCTAGCAGTGCAGCTTGGGTTTGCTTTCAGAAGAATATTGTGCTCCAGTAATGCCATGACGTGTTAGTCTTTGAAAATCCAGGTACAAAGATACTATCAGTAGAGAAAAGGAACAAAAAATCTAGGAAACAAATGAAGCTGATTAAAAGCAAAGTCTCTTTGGGAAGAGTGGCAGGTGCCTTTGCCACCTTTGATCAGTTCTTGTGGCTCCCTTTAGAAGGCATGGAGTGAATTTGCTCAGAGCTAAAACCCCAGCAGACCAGGTTAGGGACAGATGGTACTGAAACCAATTATTTGCTGACATTCAGAGCTCTGAATTGTATTTTCTCTTGATACATTGTGGAACCAGAGAAAATTCAGGCTGTCACAGAGAGGCCTTCATTTCTCAGTTATTAGCCTTTGGCAATGACTTCAGTATCAACAACTTTCAAAACAGGGCAACAGTTTTACCCCATGATATCTGCTTCCTCTTTTGTGCTCTTGTAATGCTGCTCACCAGTCAAGTAACTTACCCAAAAGACTATAAACAAAATGAGTCACCTTTGCATGCCTTCTCAGACTTCAGTTTGACACAGGTGATGGAAAAGCAAAATAAACCTTCCTCCTGACCTAAAACTGTCCTCATTTTTCTCTAAGTAAGAATTCTGCTTTCATGGCCCCTTTTGCTTCTGGGTCTCGCCTCACAGGTAACAGAGAGATTAGTGGTAAAATGATTAGCTCCAGTCAGTCCATGTGAGTGAAGACAGATGCAAGAATAAATGTCAACCTGTCACACAGAGAAGTTTACAAGGAAAATGATCCTTGCAGCTTGAAAAACAGCTTTCTAATGAATAGCAAGTAGCAAGGGGCTTTTTCCTTACGTATTTTTTGTGTTATTGATTTTGCTGTGATGTCCTGTTATGGCTAGGACATCAGTAAGTACTGCATGGAAAGAGGAGTTCATCTGAGGACCTCAGGCTTTCATTAGATGTTTAATTAAGGATTTTGCTTTGGTGTAACTCTAGTCTGGGCCTGTAGGCTGGATGCCCATTAGTGGTTGAAGTCCCTCAGATTCCCTGAAGCACACCTTTTGGGTTACTTTAATTTGAAGCTAAGCCATTTTTTGTGCGTGGAGTCCAGTTTGCAGTGCAGGTTTTTTGCTACCAAAAAAAAAAAAATTCGGTGTCTGAACAGAAACACTGACATAGATGCTTCTGTAATGTGTTTCTGGTTTCCTTACCTACTCGATTAGATGTGGTGGTCATCCAGTTCTAGAGCTTCAGCTATTTTCTGCCTATTTCACTGTCTGCTTCCTTGTGTACATCAGGGAAGCAGTCCTCGGCACTACTTGAAAAGAGCTTTGGCTTGTCCATCTACAGCATGATGGACTTCCCATTTCTGCTGACGAAGAATATGGAAAGTAACTAAGTCTAATTGAAAATAATAGCATTTGCATTTGCTGAAAGTGATGGGCAGTCAGTACTACAGTAACTTGATCAATAGCCATGGCACAAGTTCAGCAACTGCTTTTTTGCTGAATGTCCTATAAGTATGTGGTGACCTGAGGACAGCTAAGAAATATGCATAGAGGAATCTGACACAGTAGAGATACGCACTGAAAATCATGTAGACAAAGCTATTAAGACCATGATTTTAGTAGCTCCTTTCTTAAATCACGTTGTTTTATGTTAGATGACAGCTGTGTGCATAATAAAAAGGAGGTATTGTAAGTGGGTTTTATGGAATTAGTATATTAATCTCAGAAAGGCTATTTTGGTTAATGAGTTTTGTCTTTTGAGTTTTTTTTCTGTGACTATCCATCTCTTTATGTCATAATAAATAGAACACTGGAAGTAAGTCATCTGATTGCTTGAGAAGCATTCTAAAGCAGAAGTAGTTAATAGTACCTCAGAGTTTGTATATAAAATGAATCTTTGAAGCAAGATTTCCAAGAAATGCACTATGTTACACCTAGTAAACCTCACTGCAGATCAGGATTGATTTGTGTATGATAAGGTAGAAAGTATGTGATCGATTTTTTGGGGTTTGATATCTGGTTATGTTTGATGCCCCAGACTGAGTGCTCTGAACACATCTAGGATGGATTAGCAAATTTCTGCATTATAGGTATTTTTGTAGGTACATGAAAGTTATACCAGAAGAATGTTTCAATTCTTAGAATTCAGTATTTAAATTGTACAATTATTAGTAGAGTAATATTTTAGAATATTTATTTCATCTCCGCTTTGTAGATCCATAAATATCAATATTTTAGAAAATAACCCCTTTAACAGTATCTTCCATACAATTGTTTTCCTCAAATGGGAGAAATTCTTCCTCTAGATGATCCCCAAAAGGATCACATGTTTTGTAGACTAGGAAAAAAAAAGTGTGTTTCTTACTTGATGGATAAAATGCATGGACTACATTCTGTATAATTCCTTTCTTATTAGTAGCATGCACTAGATTGCTAAGTATTCTGAGAAAAAGAAATCAAATGTTTCTACTTTTTGGCAGTTCCTGTGAATTTTTCAGAAAGCAGTTTTCCCTGGATTTTGTACGGGAAAAAATCAGAATACTTCATTGTGTGGATTATCCAAAAAGTTTATCTTTGCTCTAGTCTTGTGGTAGCTGATTTTAGTATTTTTTTCTCTTTCACAGCAAGAATGCATTAACTCACTCTGTAAAATGTACTTGTCACACTGCAAAGCATTAGCATAATTGGCTGGCACCTATTTTTTGGACATTCTGTCTGACAAACTCATGGGTCCTTGTGATTAAAATATGATGAATAACCTTGCTGATAGCTGTCTCCCAAGGAGAATGGCATAGGAAGTTGAGAAAGGGTGTTTTATTGGGCTTGGAGTTGAAACTTAAGAATTGAAAATTGTCAAAGCATTTAATGTATTTACACTAGTGATTGTAACTACTCAACTGCTATATGATATTTGACTTGCAGAGATTTACTAATCACTGTAATAATAAAATCTTAGTAATGCTTATTATGTGCATATACTGTATAGTTTACATAATAATGTATGCAATGAGATACATGAGAATATCTGGAAAAATACAAAGAATATCATGTGGATTTCTGGCCTTGATGAAATAGCACGCATTAACCAAATCTTCTTGCTTCTACCTGGTTGTAGTAGAATTCTGATGACATTCTGTTCTTTGAAAGATCAGACTTTCTAACCCTTACTTCACTTTTTGTTACTAAGCTCAAAATAGAGTCTTAAATGTTTATTCAGGCAAATTGATCCTATGGTTCAGCTCTTTTCTGGGAAATTAATGGCCATATATATATATGGATCTGGAGTCTTATTTTACTGTTTGAGATCTTGTCTTGGTTTCGAGAGTCCCCTTGCAGAATTTCACCTGCAGACGGAATGAGTGACAATGGCAAAGATCAGAGTTCAGGCTGCTTCAGTGTGTAAGATGATGCACGTGACCGAGTGGTAGCAAATACACAGAGAAGAGTATTGCCTTTCTGCAAGCTAAGTATAATGGGAAAAAACACTTGAAAGTCTAAAAAAGTCAAGAATTCTGGTACTACATGAGGTATAGGCACCATGATTTTTGCAGGTGCCATTAAACCCTCTCTCATGCACTGTTATATACAGTGATCTTGGATAGACATGGAATATACAATGTACATCTGAAGTACATTCTATATGCACCATATGCTAAAGCAAGACAGGGAATGCTATTGCTAATGTTGCTATGACATGTCTTTAACTAACACAGACAACTGATTCCATGTTGAAATTTTTCTCTGTTTAGTATGAGTGAAACTGTTATTCTTAAACACTAAGAAGGCCAAAGGCTTCTACTTGAAAAATGCTGCACATAATGGCGTAACAGATTTCTGTGGCATCTGTATTATTTCTGGCAATCTTGCCTCTCTAGTTAATGTATCCATGAGTATCTTGCCTTATGAACGAATCACATGCCACTGGAAGTAGCAGCTTTTACATATCCTTGTGCTTGTTAAGTGGAACTCCATTTGTTGCATTATTTCAGCTCAGCAGGGCAAGAAGAGGTGAGAAAGTTCACTTGGCACAGTTTGGAAATATGAAGAAGTCACCATCAAACATACTTTTGTATAGCCTGTGGGGTTTTTTATTTTAAGATCTAAGACCCTGCAACCTAACAAGGACAGAACAAACTGCTGTGTCCCTTCAAAAAGAGGGAACTTTCCCTCCTTAGAATGATGGAGGAGCTCATTTTGGTAAGCTAATGAGTCACAGTGTGCTAAATCTTACAGTTGGCACAGGACTTGAATGGCCATCTGTTACTAAAAAGTTTCTTTTCTGAAAATGTTTTTGCTTTCAAAAATTATTGCATAGGAAACAGGACAGTAGGTTTTATGATCATTGCACTATTCTTATTTAGGTGAAAGCCCAGCTTCAGAAGATGGGAGCTATTCAACCCGTAAACATATTTCTCCGTCAAGAAATTGACCGCATGCAACATGTCATATCAAGAGTTCGAACTACACTGACTGATCTGAAACTGGCTATTGATGGTAAGTTACAAATTAAAAATCATATTTAATATTTATTACTAACAATTGTTTATACTATATAACTAAAAGAATATTTCCCCTTCTTTTCTTCCTTTCTCTTTTTGTTCCCTCCCTCACAGAGTTTTTCTCCTATTTATCATGTGACCACTAATTCTAGCCCTTAAAGCACACTGATTGCATCTCTAAGGGCACTCCACCTGAATTTATACTGCATGCATGTGCTTTAGTATTGTGGTTCATGTCCCCCAGCACTCCTACATTTCTGTGATTCTCTCTAGGATCCCCACAGAGCACAGAGGAGCTGAATTGCATGATTAGGCCCACAGGTCATGTACCAGAGTAATTTATGAAATTAAGCTGGGACATAATGATGTAGAACAAGGTAGAAGTGTTGCTGCTAAGTAATTGAGAGAGGGGGAACTCAGGAGGCAAGGTGGTAAAGACTCTAATTTAAGGTGAGATTTGCAATGTTCATGAAACTGGTTATACCAAATAGGAAGTCTCTAAATGGAAGCTGAAGTGAGTGGCAGTTGCAGTCAAAAGAGAGAGATAGGGTGCTTCTTTTAGCCATCACAGGAGGCAGGCAACAGCATTCTGTATCTCTCAGAGACAAGAGTATTTGGCTGAAAGTGAGCAATGGTAAGTGTAGTAAAAAAAAAAAATCAAGACTACAGACAACTAGAAGCAGATGGAAAATTTGAGCAGAAAAGGAGTGAAGAAAAAGAAGGGATGATGATGTTACCATGTGCTTTTTGTTTTCACTTCCCATTTTGCTCATCTGCAAGAGTTGAAATATCCAGGAAGGAAAGTATACTGTTGCTCAGCCAAGTTTCTTGAATTAAAAATAAATTAAAATGAAGCAGGAATGGTTAGGTTCCACTGGTTAAGATCTCACACAAGTCTACTGTTCTATAGCAGAGAGACAGAAAATGTCTGAGAAGGAAACTGTCCCCATAGGAAGCAGGTCAGAATGCCTCAAAACCTGTTCCTTATGATATAACTGATGGAAGTACTGTGATCTGTCTTACTGGTATTTTCCAGTCTTTTGACAGTATCTTTCATGAAGGGAGATTTTTTTTTAGTTTGTGCTTTTGTTACATAAGAATCAAAAGGGATTTTTCCCAGCCTGTTTGTATGAAACACCAAGGCAATAATGCATGCTTCAGAAACGTCCTACCTACAGTCTGAATCTTGGAAAGAGGTTCATAAATGTGCCCAAGACTAATAAGCTTTCATATCCTGTAATAACATGTGCAAAGATCAAACTGGAAGAAACAATTGTCCTCTGTTTCAATACTGAGCTGAAAGTTCCCTTTTGTATGTGAACAAAGTCCCTTTTTCAGTAAACTGATATTTTCCATTCAAGAAAGTATTAATCTTTCCTTGATTATGACAGATATATTCAAATTTTCAATATGTACAATATTCTGCAAAGGAGTGGATGAGTAACATAATTTATTTGCACTTCATATTCAGTTCCACAGTGGGCGCAGTCATCTGCCAGATGTTTAATCAAGTTAATGCTGTAACTTTCATGCAATTCTCTAAAACATAATTTTCTCAGCAACAGGCAAGTTAAATATAGTAAAAAATTGCTCTGAAAACAAATTTAGATGTATAGTTAATAATAACAATTAATGGCTTCTGGCAGATTCATGAGGATAACATGGTAGATGGTTAATTAAGGAATGGTAGAACATTTAAAGTGCCAAACTCTCTCATACTAGGTTCTCCCCCGAAACTAGTCAATTGCAATCTCAGATCACCTGAGGTGCTTCTTTTTCTTTATAATGAGGTAAGCTGATCTGTCTGCTGAAACAGCTCATGTGACTTTTGACATCTGCCCTGGTCACGTATTTGGCTTTGGCTTCATGAACCTGTTAAGGCCTGAGCACCCACTTTTATCAGATCTAGACTTTCAAATGAGTTTTGTATTTAAGAATGTGGTGCATCTTTAGGGTGTGTCATGTAGCTTTTTAGAAGGAAGTCTGAATATTTGATTCTGCAGCTCGGATGTGAATAGATGGACCTTGTCATTTTGATGTTGCTCGCTGAGTTACATTTGAGGTAATGTAAAGATCTCCTCAGGGAGAGCCCATGTGCAGCTGAACATGAGGGATGTAAAGGAAACTAGCAGAGCCAGTTTTGTCCCTCTGTCCGGAGGGCAGATTAAGCAGTGTTCAGCTTTTGGGAGGGGTGAGAGTGCTCAGCATGTGTCTAACATGTTTGTTGCCAAACGTGCCCACAAACCTGCATCTCTGCCAATAAAACTTTGCTGCCTAGAGTGATACTTCTTCTGGATCAAATTGTAGTAATTAGATTGTAGCTGCATTTTTTACTCTCACTTATGTCCCAACCATTACTTCTGTTTTAATTACTTATTGATTGTCCAGAGTTTATTTCACAGTTGCTGTAATAAAGAGCTTCACCATAAATCAGAAGACAGCAATGATGGTTATCTCCTCAAGATATCCCCTAACATAGAGGCTATATTCCAAATAGAGAAAGCTTTTCAGAGGCAAGGAGCAGTAAGACGTGGGGCTTGCACCACAATTCCACATCCTAATGGGTTATGAACAACAGATCTTGAGCTCCTAGCAAAAGATGACCATATTGATTGTAGGGCAGTATATAGAGTATATAGAATTCCTGTGTACTTACCTTCTACCTGTGGAAGTGTAGAAGCCTCTGGCACAGAATGCTAGTACCCCAGCTGTTTGTTGGAGAGTGGATATTTCCAATCCCCTCTCCCACTAGTGAAGACAGTGTCTCTAAATGCATTAAAATGTAATGACCTGTTCAGTTATTCCTAGCCTCTTAGAGTTTATTGAGTTGAGTTTGTTTGAAGGTGGCCTACCTGTGAGATTTTGTGGGGCTCTCTTTATTTCTCCATACACTGAATAAGAGTGGTAAACATTTTGATGGCACCCTGATATGTCTTCTGTTGGTGATGAAAGTGAGAAGAGAGATTCTGTGGGAGCCATCCCTAGAGTGTTTTCCATTAATTGGGTGGAGCAAACTTGTAGTAGCACTGAAAGTGGGTATCGAATCCTTGGCAATGGAAATAAGCACAACTTTTAGCTTGGTTTTAATCCTGATTCTTTTTAACCCACTTAACATTCTGCTTAAAGGCTTCTTGTGAAAGAAACCAATCCTTGTTTATTTATACCTAGATTCTACTTTGGTCATAAAACTGCATCCACTTGGCCCTGGTTTCTGGTATCTTACAGCTTTGTGTTTTCAAAATAATCCTTTGGAACTGCCTACTTCATGAACAAGTGAAGACCATACAAGAAACCTTGAATTTTTTTGTCCTTTCACGTCATATATGTGCCACACGATCACAGAACTCCCACTGCTATTTGTGCAGCATTTGCAAAGCTAGGAGAGAGAAATCTTTTTCCTGTTAACATATTTCCTAAGGATACAGCAGTTCTGTGGCAATGTAGTCTTACACATGTTATAGGACTCATGTAGATTTTTTATGTAATCTACACAAACTCATGCAGGTAAAGATTTGCTATTGTTTTCCAACTCAAATACCATGATCTTGAAAGTAGTGTTTGCATCATGACGCTGCAAGGAATTTCTGGCCATTGTATGTAACACCTTAAAAGAGGATATAAATTAAGTCTAATAGAGTGAAAAGAGGTAACTGGTACTGTATTTTAACGTACACAGTGAAAAACTGAAGCTCAGGAAACTTGTCTTGCCATAGTGCACAGGAAAGGTAATTTCCTATGAAAGGGTCTGGCTAAGGTCTGTTTTGACTCATAATGCTGTAACACTGCAAATACACACAATTTTAGTTTGGCTTGCTGATGATGGCAATAGACTTTTGGGCTGAAAGATCTTGGGCTCTTACCTTACTAAGTCTTGCAGTCTGTGTGTGTGAGGCTTGTAAGGATCATCACTTTCGGATGAGGATTTTGTTGGAAAATGATTAAGAACACTCAGTGAGGATACTGATGGAATGTAACAATGGGGAAATCATTTGAGGAATGGAGGGGATGAGTCTAGTATGTCTTGTGGTGTAGTTAATCTTGGCTCAGCAGCTCTCATCCATTATTTACTTCTCATCCTGATAAGAATGCCAGAATGCATCCTGTTGTCTTTCACAGTGTGGCATGTCATTTCTGGACTTCTTAATAGGTGTTATTACATATGCTTGCTATGATGCTGGCTGTTTTATTACTCTTGCTCAGGGTACTGATTTGCATTCCTTTTTTCATGAAGTTGTGCATGGATTTTTGTCTTCAAATTATTGCTTGAAAATTTTTATTTTCAGTCCTTTGGTGGGTACAGTCAAGAGCATTTAGTACTGGAGCTGGTAACTTTTCAGAACAATTTGCAAGGTTACTTTCAAATTGCCTTCTTACTGACTGAAGGATTTAGCTGTTGAAAAGAATCTAGGATTTGTGTGCTTTTCTATGTGAAAAATCGCATGCTACTCAAGTTTCTCAATTCCTTTCATCTTTCCTAACTTGAAGAATTAAATCAGAGGATTCTGCACCAGAAAAGGAAGGTGGGAAACAAAGAGAAAGCAGAACAGGGGCTGCAGCTGGAGAGAATACCAGTTTACAAGTAAAAAAATGGAGAGAGTGTTGTGCATTTCAGGGCTCAGCTGCCCGATTTACTCTTGCTGTTCTGGAGACCTGGAGCAAAAGGTGATGATAAACAAGGTTGAGAACCTTGGAATTAAAACAGCGTGGTGGAGGGTAAATGAGCTTCCTGGGAATCATCTGCAAATGCTGAAGTGCCCAAGCACTGCAAGTGAAGGAAGACATCCCTGAAGAACTGAAAGAACTGCCTGAAGCGAAGAAGTTGACTTCTATCAGAATAGTAATGGTGGCCACAGAGCTAGCAAAACCATATGAAAGCCTGCAGGAAAAAAAAAAGTTTTAGGTATGGGGAAATACATTAGCTTTTACTGTTTTCATCTAGTACTCTGTATAACTTGTGGATGTAATAATAAGTGATGTTTTGGAGCAATCACAGGCAAATTTGCTGTTGTCATAGGGCAAAAAGGAGGAAAACTTAAAAAATTACAAGCAAGTTGGTATTCTCAGCACATTCAGCAAAGAACAGGGAGTTGAAGCTTGGTGGTGGAGGCAAGGTGTGACTGCTTCAATAACAAAGCTGGTTCTTTGGGAGGTAAACTTGAATGGGGATTAAAGGCTGAGAAGAACAGCTTCTGCAGTTGCAACTGTGACAGTCAATAATAGACTGATGCTTCCACTGAGCTTTTTCCTCTATGTACTGTTCAGGCTAGCTTAACAGCCTCATTGTCTAGCAAATATTGTCCTCCAGCAGTACTCTCCAATCTTATTATAATGATATCAGCTACTGGCAAACTGTACTTGATGTAGAAACTAGCTTCTTCTCTTCTCATTTATATCCTACATAATTATTCTAGTTGTTCTTGATTCACATCTGTGCCTGGGGGAAGAGAATCAGCCAGTGGACTGAGGCTTTTTTTGGTTCATGCTGGAATTTAAGACCCTTCCTTTGTTCCTAACTTTAGGTCCTCATTTAAATGAGATATGCAAGTTTTCTAGTCCAGATGCATGCTACCATGAATGTGAAATGCAAAACATGGATCCAAATTTTACAAGTTCCACAAATTTAGATTCAGCTTGTGGAAGGGATGGTAATGAAAAGGGGTAACTCCATGAAGTAATACAAGGTCCTGATGTATCCCTTCAAAGTATTATATCTATTGAATGAATCACTGTAAAACCAGCTCAGTTTAAAAAACCCAGACTATTTACTTTAATTATCAATGAAAACTAATCCTCAGAATCCTGAGAAGCTTTATTTGGGTTGCTCACTACTCAGCAATTAGATAGCTTCAGGTGTGGTTTAGAAGGAAGATAGCAAAAATTTAGGGCCATGAAAAAGGGAAATCCTAATTTCCAAACTGTGTATACTGTGCAAACACTATGGTTACAGTACATATTATTTTTGAAGCATGGAAATGCCCCAGTGTATTTAACTAAACTGACCTGCCCCTTCATCAGTCATTTTCAGGTTGGCTTTCATATTCAAGAAAGGGAATATCACAAAGTAACCCTGCAAATAACCGAGTTATAAACAGCTGGCCTGTCTGATCCATAGAACATCAGAGCCTGTCATGTTAAATTCATAGGACATTCAGTGTCTTCATATAGTCCAGTGCTCTGAGCTTCTCAGAAGTTAAATATGAGAAATCTGTGGTGTTGTACTACTAATTCGATTTATCAAATACTGTTTCTGAAACAGCTGTATCACCTTTCTCCAGAAAGATGCCATTATTTTTCTCTTGTGGTACCAATTTTATTTCTGACAATTATTTTCCTTTTTAAATTATTTTTATTTTTATCAAACTATTTTAGCTGCAGGAATGTGTCCCAACACCCACAGATGTCATTTAGTGCTGAAATTCAAGCACTGCATGCCTACTGCCAGGGATGACACCCACTCACTAGGAATATTTATGCAGCTATATGGGCATGGCCAGAGCTGTGAACATACCTCATCCTCAAGAACATTTTGGCTTAGTCTTCTCAACAGCTGCTCTGAGTCATAACGGGCAGGCATCCTAAGGGATTTCACAATACCTCAGGGCAGAGGCTGGTTGTATTTCCCTATTTGAAAAGCTCCAGCCTGCCCAGAAGAATACAGAAGAAAAGGAAAAAGTTGACTGTATCAGCCTTAAAACAAGGAAGAACCAGAGATGAAAGAGTTCTTTCTCTCTCAGTTCAATGGTAATGATCCCCAGGGCTCAAACAGGATGCTCTTCTCTTGTTTTGTGCCCTCACTACGGTTGCTCTGAAGTTAAAACCAACGTGCACTGCATGACTTTTTTTTCACTTTTTCTCTCTCCAAAGGGTGAATAAAATGTGTGGTGTAATATTAGGTTTTTCTAAGCAAAGTGGTGAAGACACAGAGTGGCTTCTTTCTAATGGTGGTTCTTTCGGTTATATACTAGAAACCCAAGGTGAAGGTTTACTAATTGTGTTATAAAAGACTCTTGCCCTAAAATGTTATTCTGAGCCTGATTACAAAGCAGTTACAGGGAATGCAGGATAGGCAGTATTTTTTAATATTTCAAATTTTATAAAAGTTGGTGGTTTTCTCCTAGCATTTGTTGCACAAAAATGGGTGAATATAAATGGGTACAGATATTCTTTATCTGCTAGAAGAAATCAAAGCCTATTTGCAACTGATATATTGTAGAAAGTACCAGATTTCCCCACACTGTTATATGAGTGTTTATGTTGGCCACTGTATTCTTCAAAATTAAAAGCTGGTGTTTAGTTTCTGGATATTCTTTTGTTTCCCCTGAACTGGGGCCCTGCCAACCACAATAGAAAGAAGGGATCTGAAATGCTTACTTATTACAGGCCACATTTCCTTAAATGTATGCTTGGATGGATCATTGCAGTTCTTGTTTGCAGTCACCCAGACCATTTCCCTTTCCTTTCCATGTTCTGTGCTGGAAGGCCCCTGACTCTGTTTGGTATCTCATGTAATCCTGGTGCCAATTACAGCAGTTGTGTGTATGATTGATACACTGAACATTGGTATTCCATGAACATTTAATAAAAGTGGGGGGTACCAGGCCAGGGGCATGGGGGCTGCCAGACCATACCTATGGAATAATAGAACCAGTTTCTGGAACAGAGAAGTTATCCTGAAGCATGGCCGTGTGTCAAATTTCAGTACTACTGAGAGTATAGACTGATAAGATGTAGAAACTTAATGGCATATGGAATGGTGAGTGTCACTGAAAAATCACTGTCCTAGTAAATGCCAACATTTTAGTGCAGAGAACAATACTAGGCATGGAAATGGAATATGTGAGTTCACACTGCCACTGCCAAAAAGTAGGAAAAAATCTTGCCTCCAGCTTTATTCTACCTACTGCTTTCCCACTGAGAATCTTGATAATGGAAATGTACAAAGTTATCATTAATAATAGTGAATCATGAATATAATCACTGTCAGTATATGCTTAGGATATAGATGAGTTACACAGTGTACCTCTATCATTGATCATGCATGTAGGAACCATTAAAATATATTTAAAAGTTTTAAATTATTAATCACATTCCAAACACACTGTGAATATAATGAATATAAATAATGTGTGTGAGGGAGAAGGAGTTGTTTAAGAAACGTATCTTTATTTCTGATCAAAACAACAGAAGAAATCATTTATCTTATCCCTTTTAACTTTGAATCAAGTCTTATAATTTTGAGTAAATTAACTGCAAACTGATAAGAACGCAGTGCTACAGGTGTGCAATTAAGGCACAACAAAAGAGGGTTTATTAGACTCAGAATGTCATTTGGAAGTTTTAATTGCCTTTGCAAGCTAAAGGAAAGTTCATTCTGAATGTTTTACTTATCTTCCAGGAACCATAATTATGTCAGAAGAATTGCAAGATGCTTTAGATAATATGTATGATGCTAGAATTCCAAAACTGTGGTTTAGGATTTCCTGGGAGTCAACTACTTTAGGATTTTGGTTTACTGAGCTTCTTGAAAGAAACCATCAGTTCAGCAGCTGGCTGCAGGATGGCCGTCCAAACCAGTTCTGGATGACAGGATTCTTTAATCCACAGGTAAGATTGCCAGATTGACCTTTATGTCTTCTGTGTAACAGTTCAATTAGACCTTGAGAGAACTTCAAGCTGACTTAATATTGAGTATATGAGGTGTAATCTAAATTAAATTTTTAGCACAAATACAGGATAAATTATCTTCAGCATCTATTGAAGAAAATTTTGCTAGACCAAAATAGTGCTACTGAAATAATGAAATGCTTTCATTATAGTGAGGAAATTGGATAAGTACATATTTTCACATTTCAGTGTAACCTTCCTTTTTCCACCTCCTCGGTTACAGTAACCTGTTTCTTATTTATTGCATGAAAATCCCTTTGAGTACAAAACAAGGTAAGTTCCAGAACTTTGACACAGGAAGAAGAGATTTGGACTTGGCTCTCAATCCTTGCAAATCAGTTCCTTGAAATGGAAGGTTTGTTATTTATACCACCTCAGAATTGTGCCAGACATGGTCTGCGGAGACATATAAAAAATACAGCCTCTCGTCTGCACCATCTAAAATAAAAACCTGGCATGAAATGAAACACAAAAAAGGGAACAGCTGAAAGCACAGTTAAGAGAAGTAAAGTATACAGACCTAGATGATGTACAGTCTTTGCAAAGCTATCCACATTCATTAAAGCTTTTTGTGATTCACAGATGTTTGTGGGAAGCGTGAGTTGTGGAAATGAGTCATGGCGAGAGTATCCAGCCAACAGGTTTCTGTGAAGTCTTAGCAAAAAGCTATTTTGAAGATCTATTTTAATCTCAGTACTTGTTAGCAATGCAAAAGCTAGCTGAAACAGCTGCCTAGAATAGGGAAAGCAACAGTGGCAAATATTCTCTAGGACTACTGCTGGGAAATATCCATCTATCATCTATCATGTCTGTGTCAGCTGTCTGCTGATACAACTTTATAGCATGAAAGTGTGCTCACAGAACCCCTGAGCAAAGGGTTCCCAAGTTTGAGGGAAAGGAGTAGGAGTTTAAATAAAATTATTGTGCTTCCATACTTGGTTTGCTAACAACACAGTGATAGCAGCACTGTAAAATATTCCAAAGTAACTTTTGCAATGATCAGTCTGAATGCAATCCTAAGAGGCTTTTTACTTCAGTGTTTTTGAGTTGGTGTTTGCTTTTGCACTACAAATGAGCAAGAGCTGATAGAGATTTTGTACTGGCCATTTTAGCTGGCTTTTTTGTGCTCTGGGGTTGTGGCTGAAATTTTGCCACCCCGGATTGGGCATCCTACATTTTTTTGTATCCATATAGGTGGATTTTTCAAGAGAGCTGCCAAATAATCACTGTAAAATGTCCCCAAACAAATTGTGATTTCATAGACCACGGTAAGCAAGAAAGCCTCTAGAAATACAAAAATTAAGCACTTCATAACCCCTGGTTCTAAAAGTCCCTAAATATATAGTGTGCAGAGATTAAAAAATTTATTTGTGCTGACAATCAGAAGATTAAGAATCAGATGGTTATCGTTGTAGTCTTAATTTTCTGTAGCCTAGGATGTGGGATTGCCTCATTCTAAAAGAAATTCACCTGAGAAAATACTAATTTTCTAATTAATTAACTATTATTTTATTAATAGTCATATTGCTGTGTTTAAAATCAGTATTTCATGTGTTAAGAAAATTGATGTTCTTCTTCTCAAACAAGCTGAGGTGATAAGGTATTAGTGCTGCAGTTCTATAGCTTGTTTGTAACACCTGAGAAGTTGTCAGAAAAATCCTTTCATTTGTGAGATGAAATGCAGCTCCTGAGTAATTTGCCTACTTGCATATATCTTACTGTTTGCTTTACAGTCAATGGATAAATGCCATGGACAACATGAGACAACAAAATAGCTTTATAACACTGGCAAAATGAGGCATTCTGGCAATAAAAACTAATATAATACCTGACTCTGCCTTTTCTAGGACTGTTTATACACTAGGATAAATTCAGTAATTTCACAGAAGTTAATCTTTATTTTTAGTGATACAAATGATGGCTGGCTCAGACTTCTATGTAAAAGAAATGTTTCCCTCTGTGTGCCTGCATTGGGTCGAGATAACTGAGGTGAACAAAACAAAAAGTGCCATTGAATTTTCCTCCTTCATGGAAGTTAATCTGATGTTACTGGATTTTTTCATCAAAAAACTTGACACTAGTCATATCTCATTTCTACCTTCCAATTTCCATATTGTGGCTGACACTGTTTTATTGTTTCCTTGTTTTCATCTCTCTATCCAGTGGCTGTCACTTGTCCTGTATATAGATTTTAAGTACTGTGAGGCATGCAAACAAACAAAACCAACCAACCAAAAAAAAAAAAAAAGGCAAGGATTACTAGAAATCGAAACAAATGTCATGGCAAGTAGTCCATTATGTCCCTGACAGAGGGTATAGCCCTCAGCTGTACAGTGACATCTCAAGCCACTTGATACTCTCTTGCTCTTTGTTGTACCGTTCACCTTCTTTGGGACACCCAGCTGGGCCTCCATCTCACAGCTGTAGTATTTAAACACTGTCTAGGATTCATTCAAATGAGCAGATAAGCATTAAAAGTCCCACTGCAGACAGCATATAGGTTCTGCAATCTCTGTAGGAATAATCTGCTATCTAAACCTTATCCCTGAAGACAACTCACAGCTCTGAGCTTACTTTTTTTCCAGTGTTTCCATGGTGCCTTTGAACTGATTCCCTTAATACAGTCATTGCTCTGCCCTGTCCTCTTCAGGCTCTTCTTTCTTTAATATTTCAGTTTATCTGGGATGTAGTAGCCCTCTGGGGCCTTCTGGCAGTGAACACTTCATGTATTTTAAACTATTGGTTCTAGCATGTTTCTACAAATTAAAATTTCACAAATTACTACAAGGATTCTGCTTCCATTTAATGGCATTTCTGATAGAAGAACTTGGCCTTTAATCCTGTCTCCCTTAGCTACACGCCAGAGTTCTCAACTACTTCAAACGCAATTACAATTATCTGTGCTATCACAAACCTCTTTAAAATACTTGTCGTGGGGTCTCTGGGATTATATTAATGAGAAGCAACCAGTGTCAGTCAACAGACACATGTGAGTTCATGTAAGTTCTCTCACGTTCTCATAACTGAAAGGGGACTGCATGGCTACCAAGCCTAGCACATGCAACAAGCATTTCAGCCCTAGCAGCCAGATATTGGCCCCCTGCGTTCAGTAGCTAATAGCCTGTGTTTCCACATCTGGCTTCATTCCATTCATTTGCTCCTAACAGTAGCTCAACAGAGGATCAGCATCCTGCAGTGTGAATACTGAAGAAAAATAAAAAACTTGTTCAATTCCCTCTTTGCTCCTAATTTCTTCCTAGTTGTGCTGTTGGCTCTCTAATTCCCACCTTTGTGTGTTCCTCATGGGACTCTCCATCCCGCCCTCCGTGTCTCTAGATGCTTTCATTCCCTGTTCTGAAACCTGTTGTGGAAATTCTTCTTTCCTCCTTGTCCTTTCCATTGCTCTTGAGTATTCAGTTTTGTGTTTTATTCATCCATCTCCTGGCTACACCAATGGGTTTCCACATGGTAAAATAAGATGCACATCTAGAGCATAACCACTGGAAGAGCAAAGGACTCTACCCTCCCATGTCTGACTAAGGCTCTTCCTGTTTACTGCAGTGTACGTGCATAAGGACAACTGTATCAGAGAAGCTAACAAGCATCTTCAGCCTGGCTTGTCTTTTGATAGCTTGTAACCATATCATGAGTTTGGAGCTCTTTAGAAGAGAGTTAAATTTCGTTCTGTGCTGCTGAAGTGCTCTGGGGTTTATCTTCCTGGTGTCTGAAATAGTGTGGTACAGTAGTATATAAAGACTTTTCACTGAGCAAAGTGTCAGAGGCATTTCAGTATTTAATTTCATGATTCTAGTTCATACTTCCTTAGTATTCTGTAAAATGCTTCATTACTTGTTGACTGAAAAGCATTTCTTACAATGTTGGTATAAGAAAAGGTGAGTAATATAGCCAGTGTGACAGAAATTAAAAATTACCTGGATCTGGAACCTCTCAAAACACATTAACTTGGCAGCCTTGCAAACCTCTCTCCATTTGGCTGGTTGTAAAATAGGCATGTGAGGTGAGTTACACAGGCAGCTTCTGGTATGTTAAATAAGCCAACTTGGTGGCTTGTTAGCAGCAGCATCTGCACACCAATTATGTAAGAATGCATGGTACTGGGAAAGGGTAGGAGAGCATCGAATTTACACTACTGAATTTAGTTTATATGTACATGAGATTTTGTGGGACAAGGTTTTATGCAGCTGATGTCCCTTACACAGGGGAAAAAAAAAAGTTGGAAATGGTTAAATTCAAGGCTTTTCAAAAAACCCCTCTGTGTCGTATTCCTCCGTGTCTTCTTAGGGATTCCTAACAGCTATGAGGCAAGAGACAACGCGCATGAATTTAGCAAAAGGGTGGGCGCTCGACAGTGTTGTTTTACACAATGAAGTGACCAAGATGATGAAAGAGGATGTTGTTGGCCCTCCTCCTGCTGACATCGGCGGGGTTTACATTTACGGCCTTTACCTCGAAGGGGCAGGTTGGGACCGCAGGAACAGTAAGCTGATCGAGTCACCACCAAAGGTAAGGATCAAGTGAGTATGACTGACTGTAGAATAATACAATGTGCTCAGAGAACACCAGGGAAGTATGCTGAGTGCCTGCAGCGGTGGTTTCACAACAGGTTTTAAGAGGGTAAAACACTAGCAGGGCTGGGAAGAGGTCAGTGTGTCTACCCACTAGAAGCAAACGAAGCAAACAAAAAGACTTCTGTTAGAAAATGAATTTAGGATGCATTGAACTAAAGCAGACCAGATGCTGGGCTTCTTGGCTTCAGGGGCCCTAGAAGCACAGTTATGTTTGAATAAAACAGTGCAACCTATAGTCAGTCTTCTTTTGACTGACCAAGTGGGATCCTATCAAAACTTCCAAAGCCCCAGCCTGGGTGGATGTCAGTGTTTGGTAGACTGGAAATCCAAATCCCTGGTGTTTGTTTCTTGATATGAGGAGGATTATTAGTTTTGAGCTTATGCTCAGTTATCCGTGCATGGAGTTACATTTTGCTGATGTAACTAAGCAGGTTTAAAATCTAGCCATGGAGTAATGATTAGATGCTGTGGTCACTGTTCAGGGAAAACTGGTGCCAAGGATGGGAAAAAAGACAAGGGTTGCTTTAGAACCACGCTGTCATTTTTCCATCTACTTCCATGGCATGCAGTTTTCCAGGTTTCTGCTGCTTTCCTTTCCTTCCATCAGGCTTCGTGATGTCTCTTGTCCCTGAGCTGCCACAGGCTTAGAGTCAATGTAGTAGCAAGTGTAGGACTTTTGTTCTTGCATGTACCTCTGCTGACTTACTGGTGCTTTTGCTGAAGGCCTTCACTGAGTCTAGTTCTTGTGTTTAGATTCAGATTCACTATCCTGCTTCTCTAATGCTGAGCCCTGTGTCTCTTTCAACATTCTCAGGTGCTGTTCACAAGTCTTCCTGTGGTCCACGTGTATGCTGTTAGCACGACAGCACTAAATGACCCAAAGAAGCAGCAAGGAAATGTGTACTCCTGCCCTGTCTACAAAAAGCCTCGGAGAACAGATCTGACGTACATCTTCTCTTTGTATCTGAAAACAGTGCAGAATCCTGATCACTGGACTTTAAGGGGGGTTGCACTGCTCTGCAGTACGAAATAGGGACAGATAGCTATTAAAAAAAAGAACAAGCTAGTAAGATTTAGCTGCAGCCAGTAGGACTTGTGCTTTTACTGTCAAAGTGGTGGCTACCTTCTCATAGGGGTGTGGGAATTAACAAATGACGTATAGAGATTATGTTAATTGCACATAGATCAGTTTACTCTGTTCACAGCAAAAATGCTAAATCCATTTATCCTGGGATTATCAGAGGGAAAACATTTGCAGGTGTAAAATTTGGCAACTGTCATAAAGCAAGTGAGAATATAATCAACTAACTTGCTTATAATGGAATCACTATGAAAAAATGATAGTGACAAGTGCTCTAACATTTATAGTCGTTCTTTTGTAGATGTTTTCTTCTTAATACAAGATTTTTTCAAAATATAATACAATTATTGTTAAGTTCAACTTTGTAGTTAAAAACTTAGCATCCATAGCATTATTAAATCTGTAATGACAAGAGAATTAAACGTATGGTAAACTTTACGTTTATCTGCACATATTCCAATGCACAGTTCCTTTGATTTTGCATTTGTAAACTTACCGGGTGTTTTTTACTGTGCACACCCCCCATTATGAATGGGGAAAAGGTTTTGAAATTTTTCTCAATAAACACATCCAAACACCAGTTTGGCTCTATTAGCATTCATTTCATTTGCATTACTGCCTGAATCCTACAAACTCAAACCTCTTACCTGTTTTTTATTCTGTATTTTGCATCAGTTTAGGTAAAAAAAAAAAAAAAGAAAAAGAAAACGACACACAGGCCATTTCAACCTGAAATGGTTGAAGTTATTTTTGTGTTACCCACCATTGCTCTCTGCCCTGTAACTGGAGGGTGATTGCTACTTCTCTTTTAATAGACAGACAGCTAGTGGCAGAAAATGTGTTTGGTTTTTTTCATAGTGCAAATTCAAAGCAAAAAAAATTGCTGTTGGACATTATGAAAGAAGGACTTGCACTCAGTGCTTTGTTAATAATTTCTTGTCTCCTTGTAAATACTTTCAATTTTTGTATAAACACTTTGGTTTATTTTCAACTAGTGTTTCAGAAAGTAGTTCATCCCTTCCCATAACCAGTTTTACTCTGCAGTTAGCAATTACAGGGCTCTTTCCATGAGGAAGTTTGATATTCACACTCCCACCCACAACTAAGTGGAAAGTGCCAGCTTTCTTCTTGGAAAACGGAGCAGACAGAAACAGGGTGCCTTTCTTCCCCTGAGCCAGGAGCAACAGTGACAGCAAGATTATCTTTCCACCAACTGTTCTAAAAAATATACACCAGGCCTCCATGCAATACAGCTGTATGTCAAACAGTTTCATTGAGAATTTTGTTTCTGAGAAGGCTGAAGGATTTGGCTTCACAATCACTGATCCTGGAAATTATGAAGAAGATAGACAAGACTTCAAGCAGCAATAGGCTGTACTGCTACACAGAAACTGAGGTTGCAAACCATAGAGTTCTCCCCATCCCCTACCAATATGAGGGGATATGGAGTAAATTAACTTTTATTGGAAACTGCATCACTTCCTTTCTTTGTCAAATAAAATGAGAACACTAAATGCTATATAAAGAAAATCTATAGGCAGTTATGTTATTGCTCTTAGTGTTCTGCTGTATAAAAATGCAAGGAAATAACTTACTTGAACTCCAACATTTTCATTTCCATAACTAAACCTTGTTTGTCAGTTTAGGAAAATGCCAAATCTTGCAGAACAGAATGCAGGCCATATTCCTGAAGAACACCACAAATCGGTATTTCACTGAAGATAGCTACAGTTTTATATGGAACTGGAAGAAGAACATAAAATCACTTGGTTCCAGAAAGACTTCCTGTAGCTAGTAAAAAGACACCAATTAAAACCTCCAATCTATCCTATAAGCAAAACCTTATTTTTTCTTTTTGCATGTAATTACGGAGAGCAGAGATGTAAATTTACTGTTGAAAGAAATGTCTTTCTCTCCCTGACTCCCTATCTTGCCCTATCCTGCTCTTCCATTCAGTGGAGTGGCTGCTCCCAATCTGACAACATTAATTTGATTTGAAATGTCACTGACATAGTATAACATTGACCTTCCCCAACCAGTGTTCCCTAGTTACTATTGCTAAAGCTGTTTCACTTCAGATGGGATGTACACCAGACTAAATGAAAGAACTGTCAGGCAGAATACTTGAAATCAAACTAATTATATTTAAATTATAGATTAACAATTAGTTGGGAGTCCTCAAACAATGTATATAGATAACCAAGTTATGCTCTGCTGTTAAAATGAATCCGAGATATTAAATACAATCATACAGCTTTTGGCAATATTGTACAAGTTTCACACAGATAGTAATGACTAACATTGCTTTAGATAAGTGCTTTGAAGGCAACTCCATTTAAGAATGAAGAGAGCAATACAGTCCCGCACCCCTTATCAGTGTACAGTCATGTTTACAAACATATCTGATGTCAGGGCACTGGCTCCGGAGTGTTGCAAATAAACAGCATTCCATACTCCAAAGGGTGTCTGTCTCATAATCCCTGAGGCTGTGGCTGGTCGATAATGATGATGACAGGAAAAAAAGAATTGGGTTATGGATTGGCCCTGTACATCTGTGACTTTGTAGAATAGATTTTAATTGCAGTGAAGGTCTGAAAAAGCACAGAGAGTGGAAAACAAAATAATTCCCTTGTCTGGTCAGTTTTGCACATAAGCCCTATGATCCTATGTATAGAATAATAGTTTTTTTAAAGAACTGAAGGAAACTTCGGTTACAATATTCTAGTTTTTCTCTCTATTTATCCAGAACCCATGCATTCATCTTATTCCACTTGCACTGCTTCATACCACTGCCTTTCTCACAATCTCATCTTTCTAAAACATGAACATATTATCTTTTTTTTTTTCCTCCTGCTATTCCATTTTGAATATTTCTTCTTCTTTTTTATTCTTTCTCCATAAGAGCAGAAAATGCATTGCTTACTTACGTTGGACTTTCCTGTTCCAGAACCCTGGAAATAACCTGTAGTCATTTCAGGACCTTCTCTTTTCCACTAAAATGAAAGAGAATTTACTCTAAACCTTATTATTCCTGCCCCATTCTGTCACACCTTGGATAAAGCAGGAATATCCTCTGCCATTTCTGTGAGGGCCCTTTAATGATAATATCTGTATAGCTAAATGACATTTTCCATAATACTTCCTTTTGCTAATACAAAGTAATAGCTTTGTTACTGTTTTCTGATTGGATGAGTTGGTATAAGGCAATGAAAAGAAATTTTATACAGTTGTACATAAAACTATGAGTGTGATGAGGCTGTAAAGTGACTGCTAAATCAATCTTGAAAATGCAGCAGATTTCCATCTCCCTTTGACATTGTGAGTTCCATTTGGGTTAATGATGGCTATCGGCACAAGCCAAGACAGAGGGGGAGCCCCTTCATTCAGTTTGCATGGCTTGACTCGTCAGGAAGATAACACTACAGACATCTGTGTAAATGATAGAACAACACCAACACATTTTGTGATATAACACGAATTCACACATTTTTCAAAAGCTGAGTGAGTACATACTGTGTTCTCTCTTGTTCAGTAAGGACAGTATGGTGTGTTTGCTCGCTGATTCCTTACGCTGATTGCTTTAAGTCTAGCAAAGGTACGCCATCATCACCTCCTCCTCCTTCTTTTCTTTCCTGCTTAAGGACAACTTCTGGGAGAGTCACTCCTATTTCAGTTGACTGGGAAGCACCTTTTGTTGCACTGTTCTTGTCCTTCTTTACCTTAGTGATCACTTCTGTGTAAGATATTTCTTCAGTGAAGGGCTCTGCTGCTGCGAGCTCAGACGCAATGTGTACACCGGCTTCCTGGATCCCCTCCTCACCTTCGGCTCCTGTTCGTTCTTTGTTTTTTTTATGGATCTTGAACATCTCCTTTGTTGGGGCAGCTTGTGAAATGGTTTTCTTCATCCTTATCCCAGATTGTTTCAGTCTCTCTCCTGACTGCCTGATCCTCTCTCTCCTCTCAGGGGTCACTATCCTAGTTTGAAGCCTGTTTACCTTCTTGCCAAAATTTTGTCTTGTCTTTTGGATATTTTCCCTTGAAAATGCCTTTTTGATATCATCAATGCGCCTCATGCCTGATTTCTTGAACTTGGTTGCTTTGCTTTCTTCGATATAATATTCTTCATCAGAAGACAGATCATCAGGTGGGAAAAAATCATCCTCTAGAGTTTCACCTGCTGTCATCTCTTTGATAACAGAGAGAGATGAAGGACACTCGGTTTCCTCCTGTGAATGAAAGCACAGAGTCATCTTCCAGCAAGTGTATTTCAGAAGGATGGTGATTCATGCATTTTTTTTTTGGTTGCCTTGCGAACTGAAATATAATATTGTAACATAGGTAGGCTTGTACCATAGTACTTGATCTGTGCAGAATACAAATGGCAAAAGAAACCTTTGCCAAGTTCTGTAGTGACATTATATGCCTGATTAAAGATTTCCTTTCACTGTGGTTCTACCTGAAATTAATGAATGCAATGGTCCTATGAGCACTGGCCTCTAATGGTTTTCAGAACAGACTTGTATAGTTAATTTATTTTTTTGGAGCTTATCTGCTTCTCTGGGATTGGACCTAGATCCATTATTCCTCACCAATAACAGCAGACGTCTTGTAGACAAAAGAGGCTTTTGTGCTTGTGTCAGCTTTACACTCTCCAAAAAAATGCCTCAGTGATACCAATAGCTTTGGTCCTCTACTGTTACCAAAACAATTGTCTGTTTTTTACTATTTGGAGCAGCTGTTGCTGCCCAAAAGGGAATGAACTCCAACATGTTAACTTACATCTGCTGGCTCCACAAGGGGACAAAGTCAGTAAGGGAACGAGATGTTATTCAGTAAACCCCGTTCTACACAATTCCCTCAGCACCTGCACCACTGCTGAGGTGAGCTTGATTTGTTCCATCTGGAAACACGATAACCCCAAGCAAGCACCTTTGTCTCCTGTGGTGAGTTTGCTGGCTGTATGAGCATGCAGAATTACAGAATCACAGAATCAACCACGTTGGAAAAGACCTCCAAGATCATCAAGTCCAACCTTTGACCTAACACCACCTAGTCTACTAGACCATGGCACTCAGTGCCACATCCAGTCTCCTCTTAAATACCTCCAGGGACGGTGATTCCACCACTTCCCTGAGCACATACAGGGACATATATACATATTTGTATTATTCATCCAATGTGTATCTGCTGCATGCTTGGAAGTGGTGACTATCCTAGATGTCTTAGCACTAGGAATTTATGCAGCCTCTCCAAAGAGAAATTGCTAGAGGCTGAAATCTCAGACACCGAAGATTTCCAAAAGCCATCCCCAGTAGACAAAAACTTTACCAAGATTCACTTAGTGGTTAAGGACATTAAAAAAAAAAAAAAAAAAAGCTTATGGCAATGCAGGATTTATCTGAATAGGGAGAATCTCCCACTATCATTGTTTCCCTGATCTGAAGACTGCTGTCCACATGGAGAGTACAGACTTGTGGCTCACTGTCAGTGAGTAACTGCTATCTAGAAGTACTAGTGTATGCAGAGTAGAATAATCATAACTTGCAGGAGGTATATGAGATGGATGGTGCCACCCTCTTCTTCCCTAAAACCTGTTTACATGTGTGTGCTCTTTTCCCAGGAGGAGCAGCACTTTGGGGTACAGACAGGAACAACAGCTATATAAAACTTCTCTAATATGTTTCCCATTACTACTAACTACTTCAGCTGATTTCTGAGGCATGACAGTGTCAGGACTCTACCCTTAGTATTATCATTCTAATGCAGACAAAAGGAAAGACATCAGAAGTTGTGAACCCATGAACAGCAAGTCAGGCTTACTGAATATTTTGCTGTGAACTTACTTCCAGCCAAAAAGATGTCTGTCACTTTTCCCAGTGACTCACATAGTATTGAGCCATATTATTTTACAGAGTACTAGTAATACATAAAATAACATACATTGAGCTATTTGACAGATAAAGCCCACTTAGGAGTCTGTCATCATGCCTTGGCTTCAATAAAAACCCTCTAGTAAAATAGTTGTTAATGCATAGAAAAAATAGGGACAAATTATGTTACATTGATTGCAGCAGAATGTTATTCAACTCATCTGTCAAAATCAGCAGGAACAAAACTACAATGCTTTGCTAATAATCATCTTCATTAACATGTGCAAATTAACATTAATTATATAAAGACTTCTATATATAAACATAATCCCTTCTTCTCTGAAAATTAACTAAAACACAGCTGGGTAATAATTCCTCAAAGTTTTTAAATTATAGCCCAGTCCTTCAGCTGAAATGGTAACAAAAACGTTTCCAGAATGACTATTCTGAAATTTCAGTAAATACAGAGATGAATACAATATGAGAGGAGTATGCCTTTCATATGAAGATTACTTTTTAAAAGGATGGAAGGCAGACTATTTTCTAGGCAATATTTAAGCTGTCTTCCTTTGGAAGAAGAACAGATTTGCCTGTACTTCTTGGCAATTGCCAGATTTTTATTGTATTTACCTTTAGTCTATTAGCTAAAGGAAAGTGTGCTTTAACTTTCACACAGACACGTTAGAATTAAAAGTTATGAGCAATAACATGTGGGATGAAAGTCTTGTAGATAAGAGACAGAAACTAGAGCCGCAGATCCTTCGAAACTTTTTAATTCTCAAACAGAGTCTCAGACTTGATCTTTGATCTTTGCCAAAACTTGGATTTTCTCCTTTTCCTTGGTTTCTGCACACATCTGGTAGTCAAATGTAGCAAGGCAAAAAATTACTGTGAGTTTCTGTCTCCTCTCAAGATTTCTGTATGTTACCAAAGTGAAAAGTATTAGTGAACCTGTCTAGCATGCCAGGGAGGTATCAAAATGAAAATACAGCTATTTAGGCTCACTAGGTGAACGTCCTCATCTGCTTCCTTTCTCTCTCCTGCTCGTACCCATTTCTTTTAATCACTAGATATCAGTAGGGCAGAGAGAAGAGAGGAACTCATCCTTCCTAAAGCAGGAACAAGAAGTTTTAGTACCAGGTGGGAAACAGATGCAGTCACAGCACACAGCTACCAGCTCCTTTATAGACTCACTAAAACCAAAGACCAAACACCTACTGATTTCAGCAGCAGAGAACAAAGCCCTAAATGGGGTGACAGCTTTCTCTTTGTCTGGAAAGCAGATGGGACTCGAAACAGTAGGACGGAGCAGTTCAATCTTAGGGGAGGGTGAGAAGGGAGTTAGGACATTGAAGACGCTGCTGGCAAGCTTTTAGTTAAAAATCTGCATTTTGCTAGGAAGGACTCGAATCTGCCACTGCCACTTCATGGGATCTAAGGGAGGATGTAAAACAAGGACAGGAGATTATTTCACAGTAAAAGATGATACCAAATATTCAGTTATTTTTAACATGATTTCTTGAACAAAGAGGCATGCAGTCACATGAGTGATTAATACATATGAGTGCTCTGCTTGCCTTGCCTACTAGCAAATACCAAAGACATGCACATGCACAAATCTGTGGAAGCTGAGCATTCGCCTTCCCTTTTACCCCTCCTCCTAGAGGGAGCACCTGCAGAGAGTGCTCACACTGGTCCTGATGTGCTCATTGGCGATAACTGCTCACTGGCCATAATCTCCTTATAAGTTATTCTCCGTGCAACACACTGAAAACAGACCTGGACCTTTCAAAAAAAAATGCATTTTTTTTCTTTCTCTTCCAAGAAAAAAGTTGGTATGTCCATCCTGTAAGTGGTTAATTTGGAAGTTGTCTTGTTTTTGTACAAGGAGTGTAACACATACACTTACATTATGCATCTCCCACCTTCTCAACCTTTCCACTAACACAGAAACATTTGGGCACTTTACACCAATTTGAGAATGGAGTTCAAACACAAAGAAATGAGATCCCTGCTGTGAAGCTGGCTGCGCTTGAGTCAGTCTGTCCCTTCAGCTGATGTCTGTCCTGAGCAAAAATGGCTCAGGTACCTTGCCTGTAGATCTGGACTTGATGTCTTCAGCAGAGGACAAGAGTCCTGAGAAGCGAAGGTTTGTGTTACGAATGAAAGTGGAAGGGGATAGGGGAGAAAGGAGTCAGATTAAAAACTGGAAATGTTTTGGAGAAATGCATCTGTGTGGAAGGAAATGAATTCTGAAAGGAGAAAGACTTCAGGTTCTGTGGTAACAAAGGAGGGACTGAAAGCATTGGTTGAATGATAAGGGAAAATTCTGGAGACCTTTGCAGTTCAACGGGGCAGGGGGAGAGATGCAGACGCCGCAAAGCTGTAAGGGTAGCTAGATCCACTGCTTAAGAAACAACTTGAACAGACAAAACTTAAAAGTATAACATCATAACTGAACAATTGTTCAATTCAGGAGTGCTTGGTGATGCCCCTGGCACAGTAAATTTGCTAAGAAAGCATCTTAAACACGAAATATGGTTTTTCCTATTTTTTGAGTATTTAACCTCTCAAATACGCCCAGGCAAAGAAGTCTGAGCTTTTAGAGGGCTGACTGAATACAAAGTAAACATACGAGTAAACCTCAGTTTTGGTGAAAAAGGCCAGCGCGGCATTGGTTTGAATGGATGGCTCCAGGGACAGAGAACATTGAAACCCAGATGTTTCAAACACTGGGTTCCCAACAAAGTCTGACTCCATCACTGACATTTTCACCCTTTGCTCTCATTTCAGTGTAATTCACAATTAGAAAAATTTTAAGGGGACATAGCCTCTGTCCTTATCACACTCCTTCTACTCGTCAAGCTTTTCACTGGCTGCCGAAATTCTGGCTGCTCTGCACCCACAGAAGAGGGCACTGACCAGTTTGCAGGCACTTCTGGTGTCTTCTGATCTCAAGCAAGGGACCACAGCAGTCGCATTGTTTTCTCATAGGATGTAGCAAGGCATTATGAATGAAAGCTAATGCGCCTGCTCCTTAAACCGCACAAAGTGCAAGGTGCTGACCTTTTCACCTCACAGAAACCTTAAAACCAGTAGGTAAATAATAATCTTAAATGTGGCAGTGCCCCTAATCAACACTATGAGACTCTTGAGGTGGTGATGCTCAGATAATTGAAACATGCAGGGGAAAAGAGACTGTCTCAAAATGTGCCTCCTTGATAACCCTGCCTGCACAGTGAGGCTCTTCTCATCTCTGGGCAGGGAAAGACGGGAAATGGCAAAGCAAACTGTTTAGCGATGTCTCAGGTATTTTGCAGCAGTGGTGTCCTGGCAAAGATCAGGTCAGCTCTAATAGCACCTTTCACTCTGACTGCTGCTCTAAGGAGCAAATAAACCAAAGGGGGCTGCTGGAAAAATGTCATGCCTTCAGCGAGGACAGTGATGCTGGGAAAAGGAAAAATGGTTGTTGAAAAGATTCTCTCACAACCTTCTTTTCTAAATTTCCACTCTTTGGAAGCACAGATGGGATCAATAATTAATAGCAGCAGTACTTTTATTTTCCTAAAGAAAATATGTGTTGCTATTTTAGAGTTCACTTATTTGCTAGACAAAGCAGTGATATAATGTCACTGTACAAAAATACTTAAGTACATTAACACTTTAAATGATAATTTCAGTAATAATTTTGCCATTTGAAAATAAAAAACGATGGAATATGAGGGCATTTTAATGGAGGTAGCCAGTTCAAGAGCTTTATGTCCCTTGTTCTTTCATGTTTTTTGGCACATGTGTTTTAGGCATGTATTTCAAAGACCAGACTGCGCTTCCAAAGTTGGCAAGGAGAAAAAAAAAGTTAATACATTGTCTTACATGTAAATATTTGCTAGAAATGCTACAAACTGGTTCTGTGTTCTCTTTTCAAATAGCTTCTAAGTGTAACTCTAACCAGCTTAAATAAAGGCAACTTTTACCAGCTCTCAACTATTCAATTTCATCCAACACTTCAGCAAAACAAAGCTTTTTAAAGTAAAAGAAAAAAATAGCAGAGAAAGGCAGAATGGCCAAATAAATAACTAAATTTATATGTATATAAATAATATATATAAACATTATATATTGTATATATGCATATATAGAATAAAGACTCAAAATGATCCTAACAAAACTGCTCACAACATAAGTAGGGAGAAGAGACTGATGAAACTCCATACCTTGGAGTCATTGTGTGGCACAGGGAAAAGGTCAGAGCAACTATCTTTCAGCCTTGGGATGTGTGACAGGGCAGGTGCAGGTGATGATTAACATAAGCACAGATGGGACTAACTGGTGATCACCTGACAATTCTGAAGCAGAGCACAAAACAGCAAAATGGTCAAAGATCACCCAGTGCCTGGTCTGGCACCACTGCCATGTCCATAACAATTGGTGATGCAAATGATGAGCAGCTTATGGGCAGGAAACTACATTACCACAGTGTTTAAAAAAGTCCTAGAAATTTGCATGTTGAATGACTGATTTGTCATTCAAACTGGTAGCCAAGGTAAATCCCTAAAACATCTCCTTGAAATTCTGCTCTAAATCAATACGAAACCACTGATGAATAACCAATTACAAATCATTCAGTACTTTTACTCATATTCTAACAGTTAAGAATGAAGCTTTATAAATCTCAAGTGATCCCTTCATTTCTTCTGCAAACATGTCATTTTAGAATCTCTGCCATCAGGCCAAAAAGCTGCTCAGAGAGAGAAATAGGATTATTTTAAAAGGCCACCAAAGGAGTTTTATCAAGTAAAGTAGGTGGAGAATAAACACTTCAGCGTGTAAGACTTTATGACCAAGTGCTATTGCTTGCTTTTAGAATTATTTTTACATAATGGAAAAGTAGCCCAGCCAGAACAGTCAGCCCTGCTTATTTCTCTTCTGTGAAGCCTGATACACATCCCTTTTATTTAAATTCTGATAGAAATTCATTAATTCAACCATCAGCGTTCAATGACTACAAAGAAACCCAGCTCATTCTCTCATTAGGGTTGTCTGTAGCTCGCTGCAGTCAATGAGCGAGCAGTACGCAGTCACACCACATCAGCTGGAGAAGCTCTTGGCTTCAGGCCACCACATGCTGCATAAAAAGGGCAACTGCAGCTCCAGGGGAGAACAAAAGCTTCACACTTTCCTTGCTTTGCTATTGTTTTATGGCGCTAGACCAGGGAATAGCTCTGCAGGTCAGTCTGCAGGTTTGAAGTCAAAATGATGAAATTTCTCACTTCCAATTTGTCTGGAAGCCTGTTGTCAGCAAAGTAGAAAAAGCATCACAAGGTGTGATAAGACAAAAAAGTACATTTGCTAATGTTTTGATTCATTCCTTCATCACAAGGTGACTGCTCCTACAAGTCAAGCTAGACCAGAGAAGTGCTCTCAAGTACAAGTGAAAGCCAGACAGTCATCAGGAGCTGCTGAACTTGTCTGCCCAAGCAACTGTGCCTCCATATGAACTGATTTCTGAACCACCTTTCAACTAAACAGAGGGAACAGAGACTTACAATGTAGAAACTGTATCCAGTAGATGTCTACAACAGGTCCAGCAAATCAGGCTCCATACACTTCTCTCTGCTTGCTTGAAGGGAGCCTGGAGGCCAAATGTACAAACATTTGCACTAATATTGTTGAATGCCCAGGAAGATGAAACCTGTTCCAGATCCTAAACTTGCTGTTTAGTGACTTCACATATTCCTCATGTCTGTGCCTGTGCTGTTTTGATCAACTTTATTCCTGTATTACAGGAATAATTGCAAGGTTCAGCTATCTTCAGTAGTGCTGAGAATGATTCCCAGCTGCATGTCCCCAGTCAAGTCCTTTTCCTGAATCTGTGCCTCAGGAATGAAAGGTATTGACAAATGGCTGGATTTGATGATCTTTAGAGGTCTTTTCCAGCCTAACTGATTACATGATTCCATTTCAAGACACACATGTGCCCACAGCAGCAAGCCACAGCTCCTGTGCTAAGTTGTTCCAAGCAGTCTCTAGGACGATGAAGAGGCACAACACAGGAGGCCCACGGTGTAACTGTGCTCTTCTTCTGGCTTGCAGGGCAACCACGAGCAAAGCCCTGAACAGCTGCATCCAGTGCAGATGTAAATTAAGATCAGTTGTTTCCACCACTCAATGCTAACAGGTGGAGAAAAATCAATGGCAGCCCTCTGAAGATGACAGCCTGTCCACCTGTGAGGATCATTGCAACAGAACAGGTCTGGGGACACCAGATCAAACACTGTAAAGTCAAGTTTATAATCTGCTATGGTCCTGTGATATGCTGTGAAATATGCAGCCTGTTTCATTTTAGGAACACAGAAATAGCCCAACAGTGTGAATTTTTTTAATTATTATTTTATTTTGTTTTCCTTTCTCCTTGTTCCTTGAA
Source organism: Pseudotriccus pelzelni (assembly GCA_035584735.1). Classification (NCBI taxonomy): domain Eukaryota; kingdom Metazoa; phylum Chordata; class Aves; order Passeriformes; family Tyrannidae; genus Pseudotriccus; species Pseudotriccus pelzelni. Next base: position 89,094,404 of record JAWMRA010000078.1, on the reverse strand, counting down.
AACATGTCACTAAAAAAACAGTTTTTCTTTAGCTGGTTGAAAGCTCTTGATTTTTTTTCTAGAAAGCACAGGTGATTTATGATCTCCTTGGCTGTGTCTGGTACCTCAGGGCTGGCCCTGCCTCTCCACAAGTGGCTGCTGCACAGCACGGGGCCAGCTCTGCACTTTGGACTGAAGCACTGGGCCCAACACTGCAAACAAAGGCTCCTGCGAGACAGGTTGTGCCACTCTGTGACACAACCATTGGGTTTATTTTATTCTCTGTATTCTCAGCAAAAGCAACTACCTGATCCAGCTGTAAAAATATTTATAAGGTTTCTGCTACAAGACTCCAACAAAGGCCCTGTGTCACTGGGCTGCTGAAGCCAGTGCTCTGCTGTCAGAGGTAGTCAACTTACACCATTTTTTCCAATTAGATTTTCAGGCTCCACTTTATCAGCAATTTAGGTTTTCTTCTCTCCCCATGGGTTCTAGAAGGCGGCTTTGTCTCGATCCTGATGTCTCCAGGGCTGCAGAGATGCATTTCTCATTTCAGATCTGACTCATGGACAATTTACACCCATTTCATCATTCTGCCATTTCTCTTTACTGGAGTCCTCATCTGTGCCCAAACACATGTATAAATGACAACCACAGCCTCACTTAGCCTCTTGTCTTGATGGACTAAAGCAAGCTAGGACCTCCTGGTCTTCTCTTATTTACCAGGGCTTCCCATTCACCTGATCCCATTCCTGGGAGCCATTTTCGAAACCTCTTCAGTTTGAACACAATTTATTTCAAGAGGGATGATCAGAGCTGTACATACTAGTCCAGGCAGGCTCTGAGGCATTCTGGGCTAGGGCACTGGGCATTTCTACCAGTTCTGGAAATGTCTTGCCTGAAGCCTTTTATGCCTACCTTTCGCTTTTTGAAGAGCCATCAAGTGAGGTCTCCATCATTTTGTGAGAAACTAACACACCATTTTCTGTCCTTTCCAAACTGTGGGGCTTCAGAACACAAACTTAAAGGGGCTTCTACTAAAAGTACAGGAATTGGCACCATGTACACTTGAATTAGCACTATTATAGATGTAAAGATAACTTGGTTTCATGTCTATATTTCTTTCTATGAACTGACAGGTCCTAATTTTGAACATTATACCTTTTCTGTACTGAGATTTTTAATCAAAACATTACACAGTTGACAAAAATGGTCTTAGAAACACATCCACCTTCAGAAACCCATTGCAAGTCTCACTTCCAATTTCAACACAATCCACTGTTACCTGTTGTTTCTCCAGATTATCTGTTATGAGGTAAAATACCAGGTACGTAAATATGAGAAAGGATAAGATCTCTCATGTTTCTGCAACACAGAAAAATGATCAAATATGAACTACCTAGCACAATCTGCCCTTGGTGAGCTATTTAACTTCATGCTACTAAGGATACTGTTCTGCAGAGCCCTTTTGAGCCTGCCATTCTCATGCCCAAAGGGTAGCAGATTAATGGCAATGGTTCACATGATCTCCTTTGTCTGTTTCTAAATAGAAATGTTATATTTGCTGCCTTTCCTGTCATGGTTACTCTCACAGGCTTAGCTCAGAATAGCTGTAATTAAAACTCTGTGCCGAAGGACAGCGAGTTCATGAGCCTGATCTCTCAGCGCCTTCATCTCCTGACTCCTGACACCCTGATTTCTGACTGCCCCTTCAGATGAAAGTGCCTCCACTTCAGGTTTCCAGATTATTGTGCCCATCTTGATTTCACCATTTTTACTGTCCTAGTCATTATGCTACAGAAGGACATCGGCCAGGAGAGGACACTTATATTTTAATTTATATACGCGTAAAATCAGTGGCATATGCAAGGATGCTTCTCTGAGCCTTTCCCTATGTGGGTGTTGAAGCAATTGTAGGGCAAACAAATCAGTTGTAGCACAATCGTGTAGGCCAGTCAAGCCATAACCTTACTTGGTTTCCGACATGTCTACTAATTTTAAACGTCAGAGAGGAGTGAGTGACACAAATGCATTTGTCCCTTCATAGGAATTTGTTACGGTGCTTATGTGAAGAGGAAATAGAAAAAAAGTCCAGTAACTGTAACAGGGACTTTCTAATGCCTGTACACTCTCACTCAAAGAGGGACTTGCAGAACATGCAGAAAAGCAAACGAAACCAGTTCTTTCAGTATTAAAAAAAAAAAAAAATCTCTTTTATTTTCAGAATAATTTAGTCTGAATCATTTAAATTGTTAAATGCTCTTTGACTGCAGAGAAATGATAGCTCTCACAGCTGGTTATTTAGACTAACCAGAACAGAAGTGAGCAGTGACCTGTACAACCTACAACATCCTTTGTATTTCCTATTTTAGTCTCAGGGCACATAGCAGTCCAGGGTCAAAGACCTCACTAGAAAGTCTGAAGTATCCTGGCACTTTTAATCGTGCAGCCAGCCTGGGGAGAAGGGCTGCCTGCTACCATATCCTTTCCGCAACCGCATGGCCTTCTAAAAATGAATGTGCTCAATTCCCTAATCATTCTGCTCAAGGATGATCACTTTGTCTCTTTTTAATGTGAGGATATTGCCAACTCTTTTCATCACTGCTGAGGTCTCTTGGAACAATCTCTTTCAGCCAATGATCCTTTTCAACCTGCCTACTCCTTCTATCTATGGTAAGATCAAAGCTATCCACTTGAAAGAAAATCTTTAGTATTTAATTGGTGTTTCCTTTCTTCTCATATGCCGATGTTCAGTAAAAGTTAAAACTAAAACCCACATGCACTCACTCGTGTAGGCATTCAATACCAGCTACACACAGGCCACTGCCCTCATCACAATGTCCCAAATGGTTCATCAGCAAAAAATCTCACTACAGAAGAGCTGTCAATCGCAACCACAGAGTAAACAACTTGGTTATATCCATTTGTAACATATAGTGAAGGGAGTAAGCTGATTCTGTGGCTATTAACAGACTCCCACTCACAGTAGCCAAGCTTCAGTCATTCAGGTCTTGGCACTGCAGCAGTGTGCCTACAATGGTATAAATCAACAGTGTGAAAATCACTGCACCTGAGTGAAAAGACTTTCCTAACTGCACTCGTGCCTTAAAGCTTCAGTGGACTCCTGATTACCTAGCATGTTCCAGTTTTTGTGGAACGATGCAGTTATCCTCCTCCAGGAAAGTGTTAAAGGTCAGATCCTACACGAATCAACGTATCTGCCCCTCCTCTGTGCAAGTGGGAAAAGATTTTTCAATCTACCTTACAAAATGAATGGAAGTTAAAGAGGGAGTTGTTCATATTCTCACTGGCAGTTCTCAGCTACAGAAGGAAGAGGAAGCTCGAAATAGAACAGTAAAAAATGTTGGTTCCCTTCCTGAAAAGTACTAAGAATTAAACATACAGAATAGGGTGCAGGTCATTCTTGTCCAGCAAAACCAGCAGAGCGCTCAGAAACTCCACAGAAAGCGATTCTTAGAGAGAGTACATATTTTGAGAGCCTGCTTTTGTATCAACTATCTGAAAACACCAATAGCTGTTCTTTATAGCAGCATGTAAATCCATTTTCACCATATTTTACTATATTTTTAAATAAACAACAACTCATGTCTTGCTAGCAGAAAAATTTACATTATGTAATGAATACTGTTTTAAGAACAAATACTTTGAAAGCATTGATTCTGCTGCAGCCATTATAGTAAAGGCCCATCAATGAAATGGCATTATGCCATTAACCAGAGGAGTCAAGAGATATTTATTACCTTTAGATGGGAAATGATTTGCAAGGAAAAAGCGGAAGTGCCTGTTTCCTATTCCATGATGATGATGCAGTTTGCAATAATTGTAATAATAGGTCATATTGGGCTTATACTTTCTCCTGAACATCGATAGTGAGTCATTCAAACAGAAAATCTGGGAAGCACAGTTTGGCTGTATGTGGTACTAACATAACATTAAAGAGATAATATTTGATGCCTTCAGGGGTTTTTTTGTGTTTTTTTTTTTAGCTATTTTTTCCCAGTAGTAGAAAATGAAGAAGTTAAGAAAGCTAGATTATGCAAAAGAATTTGTCAGCCATACACGGTGGTGAATATACTCGGTGAAACACAGGGCTCCATTCATTGCAAATGATGTATTTATGTACAAACAGATGCAAGAGCAGGGTGTAAAGCTGAGCGATGGGGGTGCATTGTGTTACTCACAAGGTGTGGTATTTTCAAGAACGCCTAATGAGGAACAAAACTTATTTGATAGAAGCTTTGGTGACTCGCTGGTGAAAAAGGAGCAACTCTGCTTCTGGCAAAAGATTAAATGCATACTTTCTATTGACCTTGGTAACTGGGAAGTTCCAGCAAATGCAGATCAGACCATTAAACAAGTGGGTTTCATAGCACTCACTGACAAGACCCCATGAACTGCCTGCACTGCTGGTATGGATGCAAGTGAGACCATGCTGTTTCATGAAACTTCTCTTGAAACTCTCATGAAACTTCTCTTCAAGTACAATTATTTGTCAGAACAGTGAACATCCTAGAATAAGGTCAGTGAAAGAAAATACACGATTTCATTGCCTGATATGATTGAAAGAGCAGTGCTGTGTTAAAACATTCCCTAAGCAGAACATGTAAAGGAGTATTTTTTGTCATGAAGGGTTTGTGGGTCTGAGCTTCAGTTTGTGCATATACTGTTATAAACTCAGACAATAAAAAAAGTCCCAATTTGTCAGCAGTAGGAGAGCCTGAGCAATGCTGCAAGTTAAACAAACCATGTTTTGAAATTAGTGTTAGAAGAAAGCCTGTATTCCAGGGAGACTGAAAACACTTCTGCTATTTGCACTTCTACCTAATACGGTGAAAAAAATAACAGAGATGAATGTCAGGCATGGTTTGTATGACAAGATTTACAGGGCCTGCCTCATATTACCTTTCGGAAAGGCAGCAAATAGTCCTTGCTGATCTGCAGTTAATCTTACACCACTGGCTCAGAAACCTACCAACACTAATAATAGACCCTGTGTACTGCCATCAGTAGGTTTGTGCTGAAAGACATTGAGGAGCACAGCTCAATGTTAAAGAAAGCGCAAAGTAACAGACTGCATCTTTTGGTTCGTTAACCAACACCCACCACCGGCTATCAAGGAGGTGGCAAAGCAACAGTGCTACAAGAAATTAGGGTTGCGGTTACCTGGTAAATTACGACCCGGAATTTGTTTTTGTTCAGCATCTCCTCTTGTTTTGCTTTCACCTTCCTCACGCTGGTGCTCTGCCTCTCCACACGTGCCCGCACCTCCTTCATGGTGGAGCTGACTTTGCTGGTTTTCTGCAGTAACTTGTTCACCATGAAGCCTGTATTGCCATGAGCCTGGGCAAGCTTTAACATGTCAATCTGTATGGTCTTGATGGCGTTTTCCATCTCCCTGTGCTTCTCCTCTATCCTTTTCTGGCTCGCCTGCACGCTGTCGACAATGTTGGCCACTTTGTCCAGGACTGTCACAATCGTGTAAGCTGCATCTTGTTCTTCTTCCTCCTCAATGACACTGGAGAGACGATTTTGGTGTGTTCTGTCAGCCTCTGAGGTGTTTTCACGGCGATCCATTTTGCCTGCCTTCAGCCAGGTTGGAGGGAGGCGAAGTTTCGGTGATCCTGCCAGAGCGAGTCTGGCGCTGTTGCAGGGAGCCACGGTGACAGCTGGCTCCAGCGATGTTCAAAGTAGGGCGTGAAACGCAGCTCCTGGAGCTTGGTCAAATACTTCTGACTACAAAATATCCACACATGATTGTTCAGATACTTTCAGCAACATGAAACCCCTAAAATTAGGAAGCAATATCTGGAAAGGAACATACGTTTAAAGGGTCACGCTTCTGTACTGATGAGGTTATTAGTGTTAATCCAGGAAAGTTAAGTAACTTGCTAATTAAGCAGGAAAGAAAACTTGCATATTTTTAAAGATCTACTTTTGTTTCATGTTACTGGAGTGCTTTCCTCCGAGGGAATTCAAAAAGCAGTCAGAAAAATTAGCACAGTTGTTTTTTTCCAGCAAAACAAATTCAGGTCTTCAGCTTGCTGCAATTACCCCATGGGGTAACAAATAAACACACTAAACCAGAGGCAATATAGTGAAAACGTTGTATTGTGACATGCTTTTCCAGTTCAAAATGTTGAAAGCATTTTTTTTTTAATTGAACAAATTATTAAATCCTACATGCAAAATTCTGAAAGCCTAAACTACATGTTAAAACAGCTGAACACATCCTATTCACACTTTATCTTGGGATCTTTCAAACGACAACTAACAGTCTATTAATATAACTATGACCAGCAGACTAATTTGGATGGACTTCTTCAGCTCTTGAAAATACTCTATACAAGAGCACTAGTAATTCATTTACTTTTATTTTTTTATTTTAATCACAAACACTATACAATCTGTATTGTAGGTGTTAAAACAAGTATTTTCTTTAAAAAAGTTTAAGAAGTATTAAAACAGTTTTTAACAGTGATAAAGTAGGCTTTATTCCAATTGTTTGTGTTCAATTATTCAACACCAATTTTTATAGTACCTAAATCTACTAAGACCTACTTCTTTTGGACCTGCGCCATCTGTTCTACCAGGTAACTTCCCAGATTATGAAATTTATAATTTTCCTCTTTAAAAATAAATTGTTGGAATTATTTATGAAGATGGCAGTGCTTAGACCCAGCCCACACATTTTATAAATATGTTACAACTACACACAGCACACAGCTTCACAGTTCATGCGATAGGCAGTGTCTAAAAAATCAGTTACTAACTTCCAAAAACATTTAAATATCTACGGTATTTAAACACAGTGTTTTCTAGTTCCTCATAAGAAAAGTAAGCTGTAAACATTTTTACCTTTAGTTCATGCCTTGTTTGTTAGGTAATATGGACTTTTTTTGTTGGTTTGCTGGGGTTTTTTTAAGTATACAACCTTTGTTGGAATAAATCTGTGTTCCCAAAAATATTACATTCCATGGATAAAGCACAAGTCTATTATATAACCATGTGACACAGATACAGAAAATGAACTACTGTATTCAAAAACATAAAAGTAAAGATACTAAAACAGTCCATAGCTGTTAGAGCTGATGCTTTCAGAATACAGACCAACATTGTTACACTAAAAATGTTCAAAAATAAGGCCTCTGAAATAAATATTTCCATTCTTTAAAAAAAGATATAATAAAAATGTACATCACATGGTCAATGTAGGTATAAAAAGCACTAAGTTAAACCATTCTGGACGATGTATCTGAAGTAAAATGGCCTAGGTTTTGCTTCTGCCGACGTCCTCTATTATTTTTGGGGCATTTTCTGTTAAAAAAAAAAGGAGAACAAAATAAAAAAGGAGGGCCACACAAAATTAAGCCTAACAATAACCACATTGACTTAATTTTCGGCACTTAGCAGTAGCAAGGAGTCAGTGAGCTGTGCTGACCGGCAGGACGCTCCTGCTGTTCGGTATCGGACTGGGGATGTTCGTAGGACCCCACATCACTCAGAAGGGAGCTGTGCTTGAACTTGAGACTGAAACCAGCAAGATGCTACGTCCTTCAGCCTTGATCCAGCAAAACACATTCCATGCTAAATAACTGCATTAGCTTTACTTCATACATATTTCCTATTTAAAACTCAGTGGATGGTAAGACTGTATCAATCAGCCTCCTGAAGTGCTGGGCCTCAAGGTGCCTGCCTGCTTGCAGCAGCCTGTGAGACAGAGCCCACCCAGGACTCTCTGTGAGGTGACTCAGGTGATCCCTTTCATGGGGTCAGACACACAGCTAAGGAAGGATTCACAGAAGCCAGCAATTCCGAATGCCATGGGACTTACTCAGCCTGTCAGACAGCAGACAGCGCATGATGGAGCAGTCCTGTTGGGACGCAGCAAGACACAAGAGACTATGTGAGGTGGGGAATAATCATAGAGAGGCTGAAAGAGGAGCTGAACCATAGCATCACTACTGCTTTGGCCAGCAGCAGGGTGTTGAGGGAGAAAGGGATGACATCAATTGCATGAGCCAAGTAACTCTTCTACGTGTGCAGGCAGTGTTTTACACATGTACTTGTGTCTTCTAGGCAGAATTTTACACGGGATGTAGGGAAGGAAGTATTGTTCATTCATAGTGGTGTCACTCTACATCCCTGAGTTTGGGAAGCCATGCACTAATGCAATAGAAAGTTTTATAACCCAAAATAAATGCAGCTGAAAAAGTGAAGGACGACTTGAGGAGGAAAAGGCAAAGTGTGTCACGGACACCCAAATACAGGACTTCATATACCTATAACATAACTAAGTCATCCTTAATCTATACCAGAGCCCTTAGTTCTTGTTTGGTTCAAGTCCTTGAACTGAATCCCTTGTCATCAAAAAGAACCCATGGCTCTCATCTCAGTTTTTGCTGAGGGTGAGAGTTTGAGACAACACAGAAACCTGAATTCTGTGCTTCTGCATCTTGACATTTCATAAAATAGGTTCCAATGGACAGTGTCTAATAACGGGACTAGCTGCAAAATAATTTTCAGAAATGGTGTGAGGAAGACTTCTTTCTCTGTGTAACACCATTTACAGTTGTACTGCAGGGAACAGCACCTTGTCAATCTTTCTGGTTTCACTGGGTGGTAGCCTCATAGCTTCTATATGGTATGAGCAATGTTTCAATAAGTCCAGTGAAAGTCTAACAGAGTAGCTGACCTTTTGGATGTGTTTCAAGGCTGATCTGTTCTGCTCTGTATTTGGTCTGGAGATTCAGCGTGGTTACTGGTGGTTTCTGAATTTTAAAAAATCTGTCTTTTGTGACCAAAAAACAAAGGGGGAGATAGGATGTTATATAATCCTTCTGTTTCAGTCATGAGGTAGTTTTTATGGGTGTATTTTAGGATATATATTAAAGAAAATAAAATGTTGGGCATCATACACTTAAATACAGAAAAAGTATATCTATACAATGTGTAGATTTTCACTGCTTTTGTCTTTACCTACCTTGTTATGCACATGACAATTGCAACTATAATGGCAATCTGTACAGCTCCAATTATTGCTGCAATAAGGACATGTGTAAGCTTTTGTCTGCTTGGGACAACATAAAGAATACTAAAGTCTGTCTTTTCACAGTGCTGCCCAGTATATCCTGATTCACACCTGGAAAAAAAAAAAAAAGGAATATTTAATGAGATCTGTAATTTGACAACAACCCAGTCGTTTTGCAGATGAAATAAGAAAAGCAAGGTGACTCCAGCTGAGAAACACTGAGAAGGTGGAGGTGTGGTAACGCCTGGGTTAGGGAATGGTTTGGATTTCTATGGCACAAGAAGAGACAGAGCAAATAGATATGCTCTGCTGAGGTTAAGGTTACTAGTGGCTGTCTGATCGTGGTGAAGACCCTGATTTGTCAAAAGAGATAGGTGGAGTCATTATTATATTGGTGCAATATTTGCGAAGAATTAAGCAACTGGGTGAAAAAAGTACACAAGGCTAAATGAAACACAAAAAAGCATGCTAATGAAACACAAAGTGAACAGACTTGTTCAGCTCCACTGCCAGTAAGGGAGAGAAATGACAAAGAGGAAAAGAAACTTTGAAATATGGGGGGAAAATAAGATCCCTCTTCAAAATGCAACCTACAAAAGTGGAATCTTGCAAAAGCCTATTGGACAAAACTAGCTCCAAACTCCCTCCTCTGCCTTGCCATCAAGACAAAATTTGATGGAGATTGGGTTAGAAACCCAAATGGCTCGCAACTGTTCAAGTGAGAGTTCATGGAAGAATAAAAAAAAAATTGGTCAGGGGTGGGGGAAAAATGGCTGGAGACAGAAGAGAAGCAGCTGCTCCAAATGGTACCTTGCCTAAGGAAAGCAGCAGTTAGCTCAATGAGAAACTCAGCAGACGCTGTTCCTGATCAATGACAGTTCAGGCAATGCTCTGGAGCAATTCATGTCCCAAGGCAAAAGAGAATGAAGCACAGCAAGAAAAGGCAAGGCCCACCCAAGACACTGAGCTGAAGTCTTCATATTCACAGGCCATCACTTACAACCCTGAGCAAATTCCCTGTACAGCTGTCCTTTAGAATTGACTGAAGCGAATGCATCATTATGGACAACTGAATCATGCTATTGGCCTCCAGCTCTATAGTAGAAAGCTGGAGAAGAAATACTCATATGCAGGCAGAGAAACAATCCTTTTGTAAACTGGATCCAACAAGCCCGAATGAAACACAAAATCAGACTCATCCATTCAAAAGCTTTGTGCTAAGGTAGGAGTTAACTCTGGAGCAAGAAAATCATTACACCAAAGACCTTTCTACAACTGCTAATGCAACTCCTAATCCCCCTCTGCATGCAGGGATAATAGTCGGGGTTTACATGTTCCTAATCTTGTGACTCTACTTTCTCCAGCCATGACCTGCTGTGTAAGGAGTTTTGGTTCAGGCATGAACCAAGTTTCAGTAAGAGAAAACCCATCATGTACTGTAGGTATGATCAGTGGTAGCTAAGGAAGGAATAAAGAGAACTCTGTATAAGCATACAAGAAGAATGAGGACAGGGAGCATGTTAGCGATCATGCAAAAAGAAACAAATAAGGAAGACTTCTCCTTGTTAATCAAGAGGACTGAATTCTTTTTGTTACTATGCTTTTGTTTTCATTAAAGAAGGTAACAGTTGAAGTGTTATCAATGTGAGAGTTGCTTTAATGCAGAGGAGGCAAAACAAAGCCTTCAGCAACAGCCAAAACAGTAGTGTGTGCTAATAATTCAGAGGTGCTTCTTCGGAAACACTGAAGTGACAAGAAATTATTTCTCAGAAATAGTGCATGGAGATTCAGTTAGGATGAAGTACTAGGCACCGGTTTAAGCTACCTTAAACTAGTAGAACAGAATTAAAAGCATTCTCCTGCATTAATATATAAAAAGATAATATAGTATTAGCAGAATAGCAAGATCAATAGAAGTCAAGAAGGATTTATCAAAATAAGCTGATCAGTCAATTAATTGAGTTAGCATAAAGAAGTTTAGGTTTCTTTGTAAGGGGTTGAACTGTGCCTCCTTGATGCAGCCTGCCATAAGGACAGGGCAGCAGGAGATAGACCAGATCCCACCTGTGCAAAGGCCACTAAACACAATGCTATGCAATTGGCTTGCACAAACCTTTCCCCCACCTGCCTGCTGGCAGTCCTGGAGGGCTGCTGTACAATAGGCAAGGACATTCATTGCCTCCAGTGAAAGCAAAAATCAGAATTTGCTCTGTGACGGTATTTTCTGCAGTTTTATAGGTCATCTGATACCCTACATGTATCACTACCAGGAAATGAGGACCAAATTAAACAATGTATATGCCAGATATGTACGAGAATGGGAAGCATTTGAAAATAACAATTTGCCCCCAGCATTCAGCATTACATTTTCCTTGCCAGAGAAAGAGAGAAGTTTTTTCTTTGATAGAAGTGCATGATTACTACGGTGGATTGATGACTGAGATAAACCCTTTGATTCCTTAATAACCCTACTCCAGTAGGACACATGCATAAAGTATGATACCCATATATTAATAGGCAAGAAAAGTCCAAAGGAGATATGACACTCAGGGTTAAGACCTGATAGTCACAAATTCTTGACTGGAACCACATGAGGTTTGTTGTGCTAGGTCCAGTGCTGAGATACTATTCAGGCTGTTTAGATATATAACTGAAAGTAGTAACAGTACAAGTAACTATAAAACAGAAGTTAAAGGGATGGTGCATTAATTAAGTTCATCAAAACACTGCCTAGCGGTAATTACTAGAGTAGTAATTATTATGATATAAATTATTGAATATACATTGATTCATAAATTAATTAATTACCATGAGATCAGCACCTTCAAGAAAAAAATTCAGAGGAATTCAAAATCAATTAATTAAGAAAGGAATGTTTTCCTTGAAATACCTCTACTTCAAATATTTTCGGGACAAATCCATTATAAATTGTGTTAAATATAGCTCTAGAGCAAAAGAGTACTGTAATCAGATAGTGCTGCCTAATGCCCATCAAGATGATGTTGGGGATACAAACAGCTTCCCAAGACAAGCAAAGCCATGTTGAGTTCTCTTGATTCCAGCCGAAAAAAAAGAGAAAAACAAAACAGTTTTATTGGAAAGATGAAAATAAACAAGAAAGGGTCTTGCATGGGAAAAAGAATAATATAAGCTTTCAAATGCTTAAGTTGACAACCGTACTGGCTCTGCCTTTTGGGCTTCCTGCTCTCTGATCAGTCTGGAATCCCTTAAATTTTGGCAGTGCAAGAAAACCCTAAATATCATCAATCAATAAAGATCAAGGGAGAAAATGTGAAAGTATCCAATGGATTTACAGTTGAAGTTTCAAAAGCAAAGGAAAGCAAAGAGTTATAGCATCTTCAGCCACATTAATCTGAAGGTACAAGCTTCCAAGACAAAAGTTCAGGAGTGAAACCTCCTAATAAGTAGGGCGCCGCATCTTATTACAAAGAACTGGCCTTTTTCTATAACCAACTTTAAAAGTAAATTTTATTTGTGGAGAAAAACTAAAATACAGAATTTAATTGGTGAAGTCTAAAGGAAAAAAATTATTTGGGAGCTAAGGAACATTCAGATACCCTGGGAAACACTGAGTGGCTTAATACTGAGTGTATTGAGCTGCTAGATCATACTGTAGACAAAAAGTGTGGGCTAAAGAATATTTTGCAATTTTATACTCTCTAGATAAAGGCTATTATTGTGACAAAGGGCGATAAATGTTAAAAATAAGATATTGATGCTCTAGACAGGAGCAGTAAAATATACAGACAGCATAAGAACAGAGGTCAACAGTGAAAGCAGAGTCATACAGAGAAGTGATGCAAGGCAAAGAAAGCCATTTTTAATGTTTGTTTCGGTTTGTTTGCTCTGTTTTTTTTCTCTAGATAGGACTTAGCAGCTGACGATAAGAAGACAACACCAAGGCTACGCTCCTCAGGAGGATTCAGCTTCTGAGCTATCTGACTCACTGAGCCTCTGCTCTGAGCTCTATCTCCCTCATGACTGGAGCAGCTGGGTGCTGCCACAGCTCAGGGATACGGCCCCTGCACCACTGCTTAGACAACTGCAAAGTGATACATCCTGTAATTATGTCTAGAGAGCATTTTGATTAAGCTTTACAGCAATTTCAATCACATGTTGGAAGCATGCAGGACTTACCGGCAGGAAGCCTTCTGAGTGGAATAAATGAATTCACATTTTCCATGTATACAGTAACCATTGAAGCTTTCTGAACAAGGTATGTGGTTTCCAATGTAAATATCTTCTCTTTGATCACTGGCATCTTGAAAAGAAATATAGATAAACAATTATACGTGGCTACATGATGCTAATTAAAACTTCTAAACCAAGAATAGCACATCCTTAAACACTGGCAGTGAATAAAGGAATACAGAATAATGAAGCAGAGGCTTAAGTGGGAAGTTTCAGAGGCACCTACAAAGATTTTCTAGAATGTACTGCACCAAGAAATGATCCTCAGGGACATCTAAATATGCTTCTTCCATAAGGTTTCTCAAAAATGAGAAAAGTGTTCATGACAGAAACAAGCCAAAGCAGGAAGATCAGCTCAAGCTTCATCAGTGGCACTGCGGCAAAGAAGTAATACAAAGATACAAAGAGCTCTCTCCCACATGTAAATAGAGGAAAAAATCGCCTCTTAAAAGCATTAAAAAGAATCTGAACCACATTTTATGATTACTGGATAGAAAACCACTTGATAAAGCCCAGATTTGACTGGTACCACTGGTCATTAAAACTGAAATCAAACACACTTCAATAGCAGTCTTCCTCAGAGAAACACTTTTATGGGGAGAGAAATAAAAAATATCAAAATGTGCTTAAGATATCCATTCCTTTGGGAAGTGTGCTGGTTTTGGCTGGGATGGAGTTAATTTCCTTTATAGGAGCTCATACAGTGCTGTGGTTTAGATTTCTGGATGAAATAGTACTGGTAACACACTGCTGTTTTGGCTGCTGCTGAAGGGTGCTCTGCTTCTCCCCTCAGTGAGGAGGCTGGGGGTGGGCAAGAGCCTGGACGAGGACACAGCCAGGACAGCTGGCCCCAACTGACCAAAGAGATATTCCATACCATATGAGATCATGCTCAGCAGTAAAAACTACGGGTTTGGTATCTCCAAGGTGGCAGCTGCTCAGAGACTGGCTGGTCATCAGTCTGCTGCTGGGACATTTTCCATTGCCTGAGGTTTTTTCTTTTTTTCCACTTTCACTTCTTAAAGTTCCTTTACCTTGACCAATGAGTTTTTCTCACGTTTGCTTTTCTGATTCCGTCCTCCATCGTCCTGGGAACAGCTGGAATAGAGCAAGTAGCTGGCAGGCACTTAGTTGCTGTCTGGGTCAGCCCAGCACAGGAAAGCATTCCCTTCTGCCCCAACATCTTTCATGCTTCTGTCGTGTTATCAAAACTATCCAAAGCTGTGTTCATTTTTAACCATATTTCCCCCAAAAATTTTTCTGTAAAAAAGTCCTAAACACAGAAGTCGTATTTCATAATGAACTCCTCTAAAGAGCAGGGATCTTAAGATGTGAGCATAATTATGGAATTACGCTCATTTCCATGGCAATACACTATAGCATCACAAATAAAAGACTATAATGAACTGCAGGTGCAGAGCAAAAGGGACTGTGAAGAAGAAATTTCCTATACAATTGCAGATATTTGAAATAATACCAGCAAGAAAGAGAACGTATCCATACAAGACCAAAAAAAAAAAAAAAAAAGCATGCTGCCATGTTGGGTCTTTCCTGAACATTTCTGGAATGTTTTTTAATTCTTTTCAGGAGAAAAAAAATCCCAACCATCTCTTAGAGGTTTTAGATATAAGGAAGTATGTTGATGCAAGCTATGTTTGGAAGATATGGAAGACTTGATGTAAGGAAAGAATGTTGCCTAATACTGAGAAGATGTCCACTACTGCCCTGATGAAACAGACTATGTTCTGCATGTCTGAGAGGAGAAAAGTGTGGATGTATCATCCCGAAACTATCATATCTCTCTTCCTCCAAGCAGTTAATTACTGTCACATCTGGTCCCAATCAAAGGCTTGTAATAAGCTACAGATAATTATATTAGTCTATTCAGAGAGCTGTGCCACGTCTGGTTTTAATATATGTACTGACACAGAATGTGAGGCCCAGTGAAAGACTGAAAGGTCCATCCTCTGAAAGGTGGCCAGGTAGCCACAGTCACACAGGTCAGAGGTGAAACTTTTATTAAGCAAAGAGATGCTGTTAAATGCCAGAGGTGATTCCTAGTGTAAAACAGACGTTTACCCTCCTATTGACAGGAATCCGTTTCTAATCTGAGAGACGTGCTAGACTGCTTCAGAACTTCAAAGTGAAAGATTTAACTGGTGTAGGAGCCTTGAAGGACTGACCGGACAGAGGAGTTCAAATACTTCACCAGAAGAATGAGTCATGCATAAAAACTGAAATCCTGATGCTCATCTTGTTAGAACAAAACCATCAAGCCAGCTGAATCTGGGAGGAGAGACCTTTCTGATTTAACTTTACGTAGCCACTTGCACTGCGGGAGAAGGAGACTGTCAGGATTCTAGAGACTAAAAGGTATTATACGTTCAGACACCAGGGTTTAACAAGAATAACTCACGGGAACTGAAAGCAAAAGCAAACAGATAGGAATGTGGACTGTTCTCTTATCCTGGAAGAAAAAAATGTAATTCAAAGACGTTCACTTCAGGCTCTCACTATCTCAAATGACCTGACTACTGCATTAAAAAATTCAGAACAGCTCATTTTCATGAAGCATACTCCCTCCATGCACATCGTTTGCTGAATGTGAGACCGCACAGGCTGTACACATTAATAATAATAATTATATACAATGGTTTTCCCACTAACTAGATTTCAAAGGCAATTTATATGCAATGAATAAAAGGCTGTTACTTCTTTGGAATAGGAACCAAAAGTAGTGTTTCATTACACCACATAATAAGATGTATATTCCATTTGGTGCCTTTTATACCTTCATAATGTAAGTGAAAATTGACATTAAATCACTCCAACTGGTATATCATATGCAGTGAAAATTTGTGAAAAGAGAAAATATATGGAGCTTTTTGGCACTGAATGACTTTTCAGAAGAACATAAGGAATTTTGAAAGCCATGGTGTGATGGCTTTACTCAGCGAGGCCATGGGAGTGCAAAACAAATGTAATGACAGAAAAAATTAAAGACCAGAGCTAACAGAGAAGGTACCAACCCCTTGCAACAAAACCTGCATTAAGACCACTGCCAAGGATAAAGAACAGTGAGTGATGTTCATTAGTGATTCCTTCCTGTGTGGAATGGAAGCATCCATTTGCAGACTGCAGTCTTTTTTCAGGGAAGTTTGCTGCCTCCCTGGGGCCTGAATTAGGGATGTCACCACAAGACTGAAGAGGTTATTACAACCTTCAAACTACTACCCACCCCTGCTCTTTCATGTGGCTACTGATGTAGCGACAAAAAGTCTGAGGTCAATCAAATGAGATTTCAGAAGCCTTGGGGACAAGGCTAAAAAACTTGGGAGCACAGATAATGTTTCCCCCCAATCCTCCCAATAATGTGGGGAGACTTGAAAGAAACAGGTGAGCACAGAATATCAATATCTGGCTCTGGGACTAGTGTTTCCACCAAAACTTTGGGGTTTTAAATCATGGAAGAGACTGTGAAACTCAAGGTATGCCGGGGCCTGTCAGGACCTAGCTGTCCTGAAGGGTAAAATGCCTTTTTGGGCATAAGATAGTGGGACTGATGGAGAGGGCTTTAAACTAGAATTAATGGGGGAATGGAATGCCAATAGAATGGCAGTAGGTAAGACATGGGTTGGCATGGCATCACCTGAGAGTGGCAAGTGCTAGTGGGAACACTTGCACTGCTCCTGGGAGCACTGAGAGCTCAGGAGCATATCTGAAATGCTTGTACACAAACCCGCACAGCATGAGAAACAAACAGCATGAACGGGAAGCACTGGTCAGAGCACAGAGCTATGGTATAACTGGTATTTACGTGACTTGGCAAAGTGAGTCCTGCAATTGGAGTGTTGGGATAAAGGGCTACAGGCCGTTCAGGAGGGACAGGCAAGGCAGAGAAGTTAGAGGTGTTATGCTATATGTACAGGAAAGATTTGATTGTACAGCACTTAGGATTAGTGCTGATGTGGTTGAGAGCCTCTGGGTGAGGGTTAGAGGGATGAAAAACAAGATGTGGTAGTGGATGTCTACTACTGCGTGCTCAGCTAGGATGTAAGTTATTCTATAAGTAATTATGAGGAATTTCTGGATTGATATCCCTCGTCCTTATGGAATATTTTTAACTTCCCAGACATTGTCTGGGAACATAATGCTGCTGTGGTGAACTGGTCTTGGAAATTCTTGATGTTTGCAGAGATAATAACTTCTTGTCACAGGTACTCAGTCAGCCAAGCCCTCTTAGGCTTGCTATTTGTGAATAGAGGACTCACGGGGGATGTAATCATAGGTGTCTGTCTTGGACGTAGAGATCATGAAATGGCTGAGCTAAATGGTTGAGTTGCCAGCATAATGAGAAAAAAGGACAGCAGGGTTGCTACCCTGGACTTTAGGATAAAAAACTTTAAGCTATTCATAGAACTGTTTAGCCAAGTGCCCTGGCAATCTGCTTTTGAGGGCTTAGGGCTCCACGAGTGCTGGTCAATTTTTAAGAAGCACCATTTAGAAGCACACGAGCAGACAATTCCATTGTGTTATAAGTCAAGCAACTGGGGCAGAAGACCAGCTTGAGTTAACAGGGAATTTTTGTGGAGCTCAAGAAGGAAGAGAATTTGTATGATCACTGGAAGTGAGGTCAGGTCTTCAAAGGAAGAGTACAGAGCTGTGGTTCGTATATGCAGGGAGAAAACACAAAAGGCCAAAGCTCATTTAGAGTTGAATCTGGCCAGTGTTGTGTAAGATAACAAGAAGGGCTCTTTAAAGCGTGTTAATAGCGAGAGGAGGTCTAAAGAAAGCATTGAACTGATACTTGATGTGGGTGATCATGTGACTAATAGGGACAAAGAAAAAGCTGAGACATGAAAGGTTATTAAAGGTTCATACGGGTGAAACATTTTCAACCAATGTGATTCAATGTGTATTAATTTACTGAAAAGATTTTAAAACAACCTAATAAATACACATTCACCCACTTTTTTTTTCAAAAATTAACAGAAGAGATGGGATCATGGGAGGGAGGCTTGTGTTATGTTATTTCATCAGGAATGTTACAGCTTGGTGTCTTGCAGTTTCCAGTAAAGTCATTCTCACAGCACTTGGTGGGAGTCTAATCCTGCAGCCACTGTACAGGGTGGTGAGCAGTTGGGCATCTTGGAGGAATACAGCAGGTAAAACTTACAAAACACACACATCTTCTTGCCAGCCTTGCAACGTGCTGTAAGAAAGAAGCTGTTCACAGGTCTGTCTTGGTTACAGAAATCAAAGCTGTAAGGCAGACAAGAAGGGACTTGCCTGCTCTTTTCTCTCATTTTGAAGCCATGACCAAATAGCACAAAGTCTGCACAGTACCTTTCACTTCTGGCCGATACTGCATGCCGTCATCTTTCTTTCCAACTGCATTTGTGTCATCTGTTTCTAGGTGACAAATACATGCATGGTTAGCTATTAGGAAAGGCTGTTTTCCAGACCACTACATGTACGTCATTGAGAAGCCAGAATAATATTCAAAGAATTATTTTAAATTGCAGTAAAACTGGACACATTCCCACATTGTTCCTCCCATGTAACCAGCTTGGTAGCACATCTGGTCAGTAACCTTGGAGTCCAGACCAACACATGGCCCATCTCAAGCTGTAGGTTTTGAACTAAAAACTTTTCTGCAGTATGGACCTCGGTTATTTTGGTGACAGTTTGTTTTGGTGTTGGAACGGTTCAAGGTACAGATCTAGACCAAACTGGCCAAGAGATGGTGGAAAGCTGTTATTCCCACGAGAAAGTCCTAAATGCAAGCCCCCAAAACTGAAGAGTCATGCACAAGGCAGTGAACAGGGGGTTTCAGTGGACCATTCCAGCACTGGAAAAATAAACCATAAAATCACTTAGGTGGGAAAAGACCCTTAAGATTAATGGTTCAATATTTGTGTGACTGGGACTTAACCCGATTCACCTTGGAAGCACATTGTACAACCCACAGCAGCAAGAGGGAACATTTCCCACACAGCCGTATTCCTTTTGCTCTCCTACTTCTTACCACACCCTTGTGTAACAACCGTCGGATAACAGCTTAGATTTTCCTAGAGCTTTTTCTGTCTTTCTAGGTAACAACGGCCAAAGAAAGGTTATGTAAACACAGCACACATGTATGTAGTGTGGGAAACTCAAAACTACAGGTGGGCAGTTCACGGATAAGTGGATCAGTGTCTTCTGATCAAAAATGGAAAAGGGAAAGCTCTGCCAAGCCCACCTATGTCAGAATTTACATTTTCCAGAAAAACAAAATTAAGCCTACCTGAGCAGTGTCCAAGATGCCTGATGTCAATCTGCTCTTGCCTCAGACATGATGCTTCTCTAACAAAGCACGGATTGTTATAGGAACTTCCATCAGAAGCACATACAGGATTAAAACTGTATCCACTGCAGTCTATATTACATACACACCTGTTAATTGAAACATACAACAAGACAAAATTGACATCCAGCAAACAAAAATTCAGTCACGTTGAGTCCTGAGTAAACAGTAGCTCATACATCAATGCCAGGAGAGAAGAGTGTGCTGCATGAGGATGCTGCATGAGGATGCTGAAGAAGTCATTGATGTCTCAGGCTTCCAAGCAGAATGTACAAAATTATGAGTAGTGTGCTTTTTAATAATGTATTAATGTTTCTTGTAGTTTTAGTATGATATCAATCTCATGGAATACACTCAAAACTTGACAATACATTGATAGGAAGATTAGCTACATTAATACACCAGTTTGTAGTGCCTGTTCTCTTGTGTGAACAAAAACAGAAGAATATTCTACTTTTTTGGGGGGTGTCAGGATTCTTGAGAGGCAAAACAAAAAGGACTCCCCTTTCTGTCAGGCAGTAAAAGGAGTTCTATTTCAGAGGCTGTAGAGACTCAATACGCTTGGTTAATTGTGTCATTTCAGCAAGACATTCATTCATGCCTTTGAAAGTTAACAATGGGTCTATTATGATGTATTTAAAGCAGGATTATACAACCTGAATTATTCCACATTGCATCCATTGGCACTTTGGTTGTTTTGAACAAAACATTTTCCACACAATTTGCAACTAGGGATTGTAAAATGAAAATTGGAAAAATTAAAGACCTAGCATGTAGCTGGTTCCTAACTACACAAATGTAGGACAGCCAAAGACTCTGACAGGGCTATTACTTAGCTGGTTATGGTTAGATAGCTTTCTAGCCCCAACAAGAAGTCCTGAAATTTTATGAGTAAATGGCACAGGAAAACTTTCCAGCTTTCTAAACACAGCACCCCTTGTGCATTTCAATCAATATTCTAGTTTCTAACTGAATTTTTGAATGCAAGTTTCTGCAGATGTTTCACATTGTCCTGTAATCTCCTCTCCACCTCTGGGCTGCAGAAAATAAGGAGTGTTGCTACAGAACGAGGGTGAGGACAAGGTGGGCACCATGTCCAGCTCTCAGTTGAACTCCTCCTGATGTTGTGAGTGTGAGAAGAGCCACTCTGCATCTCCTGAGAAGGTGGCAGTGGGCACAAGGTCCTCTCCTTGACAGAAGGCTCTGCACAGGGGGCATGTGGTCTGCCTGTCAGGAGCTGCCACTAGCTTCATCTTGATTTACTCTTGTAAGTCACAGGGAAGGGAAAAATGTGCAAGCTATCAACTTGTTAGTTTTTTTATGTTCTTTCCCACTGTTACAGATAAAATTAAACTATTAGATGTATGTATGCCTCAAGCCAGTAACAAATCTTGCAGCAGAATCCAATTTCATCCTGCAGAAACCCTGAAGATGGCCAGGATACTCTTCCCTCTTCCTCTTTTCCCAGGAGCACCTTTTGTTGCTTAATTTAAATATGCTAATTTTGTCCATAATATTTCATGCCTGTGAACTTCAGATTGTTGCTATACAAAAGAACATCTCTAGTGCAAACAGGGTTTTAAGTGCACCTATTGAGATTGAAAAACTGCCCCAATAATGAGTCTCTACACATCTTAGGGACCTACCTCCAAGTACTAATGAAGCCTTTAAATATCAATATGATGAACATATGATAATTTTTCTTACTAGAAGTGGTAATGGTTGTAAACCTTAGAACCAGGATGGAAATACTATTTTGTTTACATGCTCCCACATGATTTTAAGACTAATAAGGGTTTATTAGGATTTACTATAATACAAATAATAGGCTCAAGGCTTAGCAGTTGTGCATATTTATTGAACAAACTAGCAGAGAGCTAGTCCTAATTTGTATGACACTGGCTATGTGCTGACAGATACTTTCACTCAACCTCAGGACTCAGGCAGCACCACTGACTGTGAGCACCCATCCTTGTCACAGCTGAGCCTATTTGCATATGTATCTCCAGACTAGTTCCATCTGTATTTCTATGTCCAAACAGATCTAAATCTGTCTGTAGTCACCATCCAAGGTCTGTAGCATCCTAATTATGGTTGGGTTTTGTCATTCCTGGTGACAAATAACGTGTGTTTTGAAAATATTTTTTTCTTCCTCATGGTGACATTACAAGCTAGAGCTGAAACTGCTTGGAAACTGCTTACGTTTCTATGCTTTGCTGTGTTTAGATTTAACATCTAATGTTAAATGCTTACTTTCTTATAACTGCCAAATGCTTATTTTAGGGGTAGTTGTGAATTTCTGAGCCTGGTTTTCTGATAAACACTCTCAGTCTTAGCTCTAACCATCTCTTCAGTGTACAAAAATTTCAAATTATCTGCCTGGTGCCATTAGCTACTTCTTTGCCTGCCACCATGATGCCAAATGATACATCCAGCCTTCCCCAGGTCATTTAGTTACTAGTTACTCGACAGAGCTGCCTCACATGTAAAACCAGGTGGTTCAAGTACACTGTGGGGTAATGAACAGTTGAACAGGACTGATGTACTTTAACAAAACTGAAACTATTATTCCAACATAAAACCCTGAAGCCTTTCAGAGGGCTGAAAGGGAATGAGTTAAGGTGAGGACACAGCCTGGGCATGATACTCTGAAGGAAGAAGGACCTCCACAGATGCTGTAGGGTGGCTGAGAGGGAGCCAGTAACACGTGTTAGAAACCTGCACTCCTCAGAGAGTCTGTCAGGGTGCAATGAAGTTGTTCTTGCTCGCAGACAGTTTCCACTAGATCAAAATTACAGTCAGGACTGCAGGAAGTGCCAAACTTGAGATGAGAGCACTGACATATGGGGAGTGCTGCTCTTGACAGAAAACATGAAAAGAATGTTGTTTTTAACTGGTGAGTGTTTGTGAAGGAAGGTAAAGCCGTGGGAGAGCAAGTTGCTGCTCTGATGGTGCACATCAAACACATTGAAACCAGAGCCTGAGTCCCTGTGAGAGGACAGGACCACCATGGACTGAAGCAAAAGAACACTCAGGAAAGTACTGGAAGATCCACAAACAAACCTGCTATGAAATACTGAAAATATGTTACATCCTGAAGTCAGAGTGCTACAGAGGGCAGACAATAGCTTGATCCTGAGATGCCAGAAAATCCAAGAGCCTGAGGGGAGCCAACTCCCTCCACCAGCCACTTTGAGAGCTAAAGCCAGGCAGACGTTGAAGCTCAAGGTTACCCAGCAGAGCCCACTGCGTTGAACCATCTCGCAGAGCACAGAAACAGCACACAAAGTATGTGAGAAGACATGGCAGATAGTGTTAATGAGCTAAAAGTGGGGTCTTAAAGGGCTTGTCTTATCAGAGGCTTCTGCAGGCAGGACAACCTGTGTGAGGCACCATGGACTGTGGGCCTTGTTTTTCTTCACGGTTAAGACTGAATCTGAACACAAAATTGCTGCCCTATATTGTAATCGGTTCCCTGAAAAGTCTCTCTTATGCTGAGGAGAGAGCACAAAGAGAGCAGAGGAAAAGGCAGAGAGCTGTTCATGTAGGGAGGGCAGGAAAAACATGAGAACGTGAAGAGGGAACACGGATATGTGGGAGGAGCACAAGAAGGGCACCCAGGAAGAGAACTGCAAAATTCCTAATATCCCACCTTTAAGCACCAATTCTCACTTTTGCCCTAGCTCCCACCAGCACTTTGTCCATGTACTTCAGTCCATGACAGCAGTCCCACATGCAGTTCATTGAGCTTGGCTATGCAGCTATGGACACTTTCCAGTATGACTTGGGCTGAAGCACGGATGAACAGCAGCCCAGCTGTGAGCCTGAACCCCTCTGGCCACCAGCCTCCTAGGGGCACTAGCCTGAAAACTGGGTTTCAGGGGCAAAGGGAGGCAAAGGTTTTGATTGCACTTCTAAATTCATATATCCAGCTTAAAACTATTATGCTATACAATTAGAGATACGGCTAAAAAAGTAGTAAATTAAAAACAAAATAGTACCCATCACACAACCGTGTCTGTAATAACAGAAAACTATTCAGATATAGAATCTTAATTTCTTCTGTGAGAAATGATCTATCTAGAACCTCTGAAATACTGCTCTTTTGACACCTCAGTATATTTTCACAAATGTTAAAGGCTGGCCTGAGTTTGGATGGCTGGCACAGTCCAGTGAGAAGACTGCACGTGATGATGTCAGTCATAATCAACTGTAGAACAAGATCTTGTATTTCAGCTTGTAGTGTGGAAAGCACGAGGTTCAAACCCAGGTCTGTTACTTCCATGCTGGAAGCAGACCAGGAAGGTGCATATGGAATAATTGCAGCTTAGGTGAGTAGCTGGCCTGATTCCTGGTGTCACACACGGGAAGCCTCCTGGGTAGGCAGTGCAGAAGCTTCAAACCTGTCTCTCAGGCAAACAAATAGTGCTCTGACAGGTGTGTTTATTGCTTAAGAGTGACCCCACAAGGGAATGAGGAAGGATCTTAGGAAAGAAAACCTGGAATCATGCATATTTTCACAAAAAGAAAAGTAATTCTTTTGAAATCTTGCAAACAAAAATGCCACACTATCTTTAAACATAGAACCATTAATGTTAGAAAAAGACCACCCAGTTCAACCATCAACGCAGCACCACCACCACATACACCATGAAGCCATGTCCTCAAGTGCCACAACCACATACTTTTTGAACACTTCCAGGGATGGTGACTCCACCACTTCCTTAGGCAACTTGTTCCAATGCTTTACAATCCTTTCAGTGAAAAAATAAGTACCTGGTATCTAATCTAAACCTCCCCTGGTACAACCTGAGGCCGTTTCCTCTGGTCCTGTCACTTGTTACCTGGGAGAAAAGGCTGACCCCTACCTGACTACAATCTCCTTTCAGATAGTTGTAGAGAGCTTCCTTTTCTCCAGGCTAAACAACCCCAGCTCCCTCAGCCTCTCCATATAGGACTTGTGCTCCAGACCCTTCACCAGCCCCGTGCTCCTTCTCAGGACACACAGCACCACGATGCCTTTCTTCCAGTGACGGGCCCAAACTGAACACAGATTTGAGGTGTGGCATTGTCAGTGCCGAGTACAGAGGGACTGCTGGCCACACTACTTCTGATACAAGCCAGAATGCCATTGGCCTTCTTGGTCACCTGGGCACTCTGCTGGCTCATGTTCAGCCAGCTGTCAGCCAACATCCTCAGGTCCTTTTCTGCCAGGCAAGTCGTAATATCTTCCATCCTAGTAGTATCATACTATCTTTCCCCTATCAATTATTTGTTACTGCTATTTGGAGTAACTTCCAGGAACAACTGCCTGAAGCTGAGCAGTGACACAAGCAGAAATTCTTATGTGAAGCTGATCTTCAGCTGCTAAAATTGAGGATAAGCACAGAAAAACCTGCATAAAAAAACCCAAAACACTCAAAAACCTAAAATAAATGGCTTCTCTGCTCTCCCAGTTACTCTTTCAAAGTGTCAGCCTTCCCTCAGGATTGCCAGAGGTGTTGCCTCATTGGGTAAACCAATCATCACATCTCAATACAAGTCCAGAGGACAGCAAAATTTTAGCCCTACTACTGATACCGGGTGTTTTGCTACCTTTTTTTGGAGCTGAATGAGGACTCCACAGCTTGAGCCGCACTGCCACTCTGCTGCTGGCTTTTGTATATATTTCATAAACATGATCCTGCTTAGTCCCCCATGAAAATAAAGAAAAACTACCAACTGGTGCCTTCAGTCTGATGTGTGGCTGCTCAGCACAACCTTCAGAAGAAAAGAGACACTTCACGAAAAGTCACTTAACAGAATTGTGTACTAAGGACATCTTGAATGTGCTTGATGAGTCCTTCAAATTTTTGCTGTAAAAGCCACACTGGAATAAAAGGAATGAGAGAACCGCAAGAGGTTTTTTTCACTATAACCTTCCTATTGGTTTTAACCAAAAGGATTAAAACAGGGAGTTAATTCTTCAAGTGGATGTCTTGCTGAAGGGGGTTGCTGCTTAGTGTCCTCAACAGACCTTTTCTCTCACTTAGCCTGGGACGTATTCAGATGCTTTCCTGATGTACTAGGGCATACAGAAAAAAACCCTTAACTTTGGCACCTGCCATGAGAGAGCTGACACCCTAAGAAAAAAGGCAGCAGCTTGCTGTGAAAATGTGCTTTCATAAGTTGCATGAGTATCACTCATTAACACCATTAGTTTAACAGAAAAGCATTTGAATTTCAGGAAGGTACAAAGTGATATAATTAAACCACACAAATTTTTAGGTGGTTTTAATAAATAAGAAATGAAGACGTACAACTCATTTTTTAGAGGCTTCTAGGTGTAACAAAGAAAACGTGCTTAGTAAAGTGACAAGCTCAGGCTGTAAGAGCACTTGCTGCTATCAGTAAATTAATTAGATCCCCAGAGATCAGAACACATTTCAAGGCTCCCTTTTGTTTTCAGGCTTCAAGGTGTACGTGGTCTGTTGGAAGTTCCGTGTGCTTAAAAACCATGGCAGGTTCAAAGAAAAGAGAGGGGGGAAAAAAAGGAAAGGAAAGCATTACAGATTTGTTGAGCAGGCTTGGCTACTGGGGGAGAGTGCTATTTCCAACCAACAGATCAGGCTACTGATCTGCCCATCTGGGGTTTGGTCACAAATGTATTTTTCTGGCCTGGCCTCACAGGGAGTGCTGCTTGCTATGCCTTCCCAGAGGCTGACAGCAACAGCGAGCTTTCTCAGGTACTCACTGATTTATTGGCACATCTGCTTACAAATGTAAAATGGAAACAGTAGAGTAAAACAAAATGTGTGAAACGCACACAGATGGATAAGGGTATGCTTGATGGAATAAATTTAGGTGAATTGAAATATCAGGAGTCTTGCAATTGCAGTTAGGAATATAAGCATGCCAAATGAAGGATTACCTCTCATTTGATGCTTCTTCCCTTGTGTGCAATTGCTCCCAGATGAAACCTGAACTAAGAAAATCTGGATTTCAAAGTGATTTTTCTACCTATTTGACTAGAGCTGAATCTTCATTAGGTTTTTGGTGTGTTTCTTAAAATCCCGTTATAGCACAAAAGAAGCAGAATTCAATTCTACAAGCTTCCCTGTGCCCTGCTTGAACACTGTCAGTCTTTACTTCTGCCCATCAATGCAGAACACGCTTTGAATACCATAAGCTTCAGCTACTTTCCAGACATCCCCTATATTTCCATTTTTAATTTCATGGCACGGCTCCCTCTGACCACTGTAGAAATTTAGTCCTTACCTGCAGTGACATTCTCTCAGCATACACGGCGAACTGATGTTTCCTCTCTCAAGAGCGACCTAACTTTCCCTCCCCCCTCAAACAACAGGAACACTCGAAGACTTGGCAGACGTTGCTGCAAAGATCACTAAAAATATACATTAAAAAAACAGGCCTGAATTATTATCCATCTAGGATCTATTCAATTTCTTAATAGTTGGTAATGAAAAGAACATTATGCTATTTCTCTCATATGAGAATATCCTGTGACCTGGTTTTTCACAATTGAGTAATCCCAAAACAAATTCCTTGTTTAGGTTGATTTTCTCTATTGTCTGAATAGTTTGTTTTACACACAAATACTTAGAATTTTTTTCTCTGCTGGACCAGAAAGCTGTGAATTGCATTTAAACAGG
Source organism: Pseudotriccus pelzelni (assembly GCA_035584735.1). NCBI lineage: Eukaryota > Metazoa > Chordata > Aves > Passeriformes > Tyrannidae > Pseudotriccus > Pseudotriccus pelzelni. The sequence goes on along the minus strand of JAWMRA010000078.1, from coordinate 89,067,166 downwards.
ATTAGAATACTCTACCTTATGAATACCTACACACAATATCATAACCTAAAAGGATTAATTTAAAAAAAAAAAAAAAAAAAAGTTGGTAAATGAGTGAGAAAGTGGTCAAAGAGGAAAACACAAACTCGCATGCTGGACTTCAAACAGCCCAAATCTTTCCCTGGAGGACAAATTATATAGACAAGGACTTTGAAATGTCCACACTGGTATTTCTAATTGTTAATAGTTATGCTTCTGAATTTCTGGTTTGGTCCTTGTGTAAACAGACCCCACATAAATTACAGGCCAGTTGCATCTATATGTTGATGAGATACATTTCCTTTCCAAAGTAAATCCTGTAAAATGGTAATCTCAAAAGGTCTTTTTGGGGATCAGTTGTCAATCTTGAAAATCTACATTATAAGTCAAAACAGATCTTTGACAGCATAATACACTTATTAAAAAGAGACTGAATGTGTTCAGAATCTCATTTCCATATCTCATCTGTTAAAAAAAAATTAGGTAAAACTGAAAACATGACAAATTTGAAATTTTACAGTGAGGCTATTTTTAAGTTAATGATTCCCATATCAAAAAAAAAAAAAAAAGATGACTAAAATGACCACTCAAGTGGGTCCTTTACAAGGTGGAGGAACCTCTAGTAGTTTGAAGATGACAGGAAAACCACAGTAGAGACAGCAGCTGGACTGGCAGGGGAGCAGCTCTGCAGAAAAGGACCTGAGGGTCCGGAGGAGCAGCAGGCTGGGGGACTGTACCACATTGAGGGTCACCAACAGAGCAAGGGAAATGACTCTTGGCCTTCATTCAGCACTGGCGAGGTCCCACGTGAAGCACTCGGGGGGGTTTTGGGACCCCTCAGTAACAGCAAACACAGAGAAACTGGAGAGGCTCCAGTGGGTGAGACACTGCAGTGGATAGAGAGCCGGAGCATGGGCTGTGTGAGGAATGGCTGGGGCACGGGACTTGTTCAGCCTGTAGAAGAGGAGGCCAAGGAGGTGACTGCTGTCACAGACAACATAAGAGGGATTATCAAGAAGACAGAGGGAGGCTCTTCTCAAAGGTGCATGGCAGAGGAGTGAAAGAAAACAGTTGCAAGTTGCAGAGAGAGGAATTCTGATTGAACACAAGGAAATTATTCCTTAAAGTGAGAGAAGCTCAGCTCTTGAACAGATATGCCCAGATGTCAAATCATCCTCCATGGAGATGGTCAGACCTCTCCTGGAGAAGTCCTTGAGCTCAAATGAATGAACTACCCCTGGCTGCAGTGCAGGGTAGTAGCCCAGAACAGATGACCCCTTAGAGATCCCTCCAATCTAAATTACTCTACAGTTCACTGTTTCATTTTGGATATTATTTTCCTCAAGTTACAACACGTTTTAAAATGCCATTTAAAGCAACATTCCTTTTAAGACTTGCAACATGTTGACATGTTATTTGGGTACCTAGCAATGTTTTGGTATGCAAGAGGAAAGAGACACCCCACAAAAACAGTGCAAGAGCAGAGGATGTAACTCCTCATAAGCAATACTACTTTTTATGTTAGAAAGATACTTCACTTTCAAAGAAAAAAATGAGATGAAACTCCCGTCCTTCAATTGAATTAGTATATTTAAAATGTCCATATTAAAGTAGTATAATATATATAATTTTTATTAATACAGAAATTTGTGGAAAAAATGACCAGATAATAGTAAGAAGACTTTAAAAACATATGGAGATCAGAATCATTTGGAAATTGAAGTCTTATGGAGAAATATATGTACTTAAGAGCCCACCTTTCTAATCACAATAGTAAAAAACCCCAATTCTACCAGTATGTTTATATTACCAGTTTCTTGCCAGTGCTACAGGTGGCTATAGTAAAAAATTCTAAAAACATTGTTATTCAGCTCTCAAAAGACTCTAAATAATAATTTCTGTTTCAGTCATATGCAGTTAACTGAGGTATCATGTTGTTTATATAAAAAGCTTCATAAAAATTACACCGAGCATTATTTACCTGAGTTTTATGAAAATTCACCTAGAGTTCTTAAAAGCCACAGTAGCATTACAAATACTAGACTGCTTTTATTGAAGAAAGAGTTGATCTAAGTGCTACTCTGAGGAAAACTATTTTGCAACCACATCTGTCTTAATTTCTTTTGCATTCATGCTTATTATTTAAAGTGTTTTAATATTACTGACTGAATGGTTTCAGGCAGCAGCTTTTCCCATGACATACACCACCTGTTTCAGTTCTGTTGCTAAATGGGAAAAAAATCACAGCCAAGCCATGTAAATCCTGTTGTTTGCATCCTGTTACCCCAGACCTACAGAAAACCACTGTTTGGACAATATTTGATATTATGTGTTTATACAACTCAAGACTAGTGCATCCATAAGTGATTGTCTATGCCCGTGAAAAGATTAACCACAAACTCACAACTTTTTAAAATACTTACAAGTTGTATGGGAAAAGAAAAAATATATGGAGAACTATATTTCTGTGATGTTTCTTCAGCTTGACTCCTTTTTGCATTTAGATAACGAAATAATGTACTGATTTGCAAACAGCTGAAACCAAATTTTTTTAAGTATGCTGCTTGTCATGACCCTCTCCTCAGACACTATTTCTCTGTCTCAACTACTCCACTTAGAACCAGCACTGAGATTTTTTGTAGAGGCAGTGGAAACTATAAAGTTGTTTATATTTTTGCATTCAGTTTACTATGCATTGTTACCACTTCTGGTTTAGATAGATAATGTTTCTGTGAAATCAAACAAAATGAAAATACAAATCTAAAACTCTGTGCAAAGCCTGAGCTCTTCAGACTATGTGTGTAATCTAGCCTAATAAAAGCATATGTAGCATCTTCGATCAAGAGATAGCCATAATGTTTTTACACCAAGCATGAAAACAAAAAATCTGTAACTTTTTCAAAGGGGAAAATACAATTTAGGAGCAACAAAAAATTAACATCACTGACTTGTAATATGGAGTACATCTCAGCTCTGTATAACTGATCTTATAAATTTCCTTTTAAAAAGCACCAAGATTTGGTAATTACACAGATTCACAGATAAATTAAGGCTTGGAGGGATGTGTACAGGTCATATAGTCCCAGCCCCTCCTCAAAGCTGGTCCCAAGGCTATGTATGATCAAGTTCAGACCTCTGTGAATGCCAGACACCATGTTTGAGTATTCATTTTCCATTACGTCAAACCAGAATTTCCCATGGGCCCATTTCCCATCATGATAGCACTGGGCAACTCTGAGAAGAAAGGACTCCAAAAATCAGGAAACGTCAAGTGGTCTTGCTCCTGCTTCTGTGTTGTAAGGATCATCCTACAGTTTTCACTGAAAGTAGCTGGTGCCACCATTTTTTGCATAGGACTCTCACAGCTATCCAGGCCCGAAAGACAAACCACAGACTGTGTGGAATAAAATCATCTTTCCATTATTGGGAGAAATTCTGCCTATTCTGTGCTCCAGGCTGTTGTGGCTGGCCTCTTGGCAGGCCCTGGGATTCCTCACTAATGCCAGCTCATTTACCTCAAACCACTCAACACTTGCTGGCATCTATATCTCTCCTCTCACCAATGTACTAAATGTTTTATCCATAATTTAATTTCCCTATTCAAAAATCAGGATTCAGATACTATATTGCTTCTCAAGAACACTCAGAGCAGAAGGAGATGATGTTTATAAGGTCTCAAATTGCACAGCTTGGAAAAGAAAATGAAAAAAAGCATAATCGTATATTTACTGTATGTATCATGAATATGGCTCCAGATTATCTATTAAACATTAGGAAGCAGTTCAGCTAACTCATCCAGGTACTATTATGAAACAAAATTCTTTTTAAATGCCTTCTGTAGTCATGTAAACACGCTATTAAGTGTTTTAGCATTACAAGGTGCAAGCAAGGGCTATGCAGGCCTAAGAAACCTACTTGAACAGAACTAAATGTATGTCTTGTTTGTGGTTCAATAGACATTACACTACTATTCAAAAATTTTCAGTGGACATTCTCATGTCCTAAAAACAGAGATCAAAACAAAAAAACATTTCTATGAAATTAGGGTGTTTTGTGATTAGCTAGAATGAAGGGTCATAGCATTTGTAATATGGTACAAAATTGAATTAAATGATAATTCAGACCAGCAAGGTTTATACAAGTCTAATGAAAAATACTTGTGCTGCCAATAATTTTATATATTATGATATAATTTTAGGATGTTAAAACTCACATTGAAACACAATGGGAAAGGGAGTAAAAATTAGATGTAAAAAGCATCTGTAAGGGGTGCCCTACTAAAGTTTCCCAATCAGAAGATTTCAATTCTGTCTTGCTTCTGCCAGGTAAATAACTATTTTGATTTTAGGAAAAAAAAATAAGCCAACTTTTAAGTTCTACTTCAGCAAGTTTGTGACTTGCTATGTGACTTGTGAAAATCAACATTGTGAAGGTAATCTGTGTTAACAGATCCTGATTTAATCTAATTTAAACAGTAAATATCACCAAAGCACGTTTTAATGGTCAAAGATACTGGGGGAAAAATTAAATTATACAGGTTTGAAAACTGAAAAAAAAAAAAAGAGAAAAAATTATCCAATAAATTGTGAATAACCTTCAGGGAAATATTTCCTAATTTTTGTGTGTTTTCTACATGCAAGTTTTTGTTTCTACATATTTTTTAATGAGGACTCATTAAAGAAATCTTAGAGACAAAAAGATCTCTCTCCTCCTGTTGTCGAGGAGCAGGAGCATGGTTTCACTTTATATGAGTAGGATGTAGGGAATAAATTTCCATTCAACTCAACTTTGTTCTAACTCTCTTATAGATACTATATAGCTGCAGGAATGCCAGGTCCGCAAGTGCAGAAAGACTAGGAAAGCTTTTACTGAAGTTCAGTGTTTCAGGATTTATTTCCAAAGCCAAAAGCACATCTCAGTGCATATAACAAACAAATCTATACCTATCTTGCTAGTCATAAATGAAACAGAACAAGGCAATACTGCAGAAAATTATTAGTATTATAACAACTACAGCTCATTTTTCTCTCCTGGAAAGAGCAAGACTGCTTCCATACTACGACATTTTATGAAATGTGAAGTATCATGCTAGTATTCATGTGTACTATTACCATTTTGGTTTCCCTTGTATGTTATGACTTAATCTTGAATAAACGTCTTGAATATTAGTGCTAATCTGCTTTACTGCCTGAGATGTCTTCATGCTGATATCCCATAATAAAATCTTGTGCAATTAAGACATATTTCAACATTAAATGGATTCTGCCTGGAAGACAAGAGAAGGGAGAGCAGTGCTTCCTCCAATTAGTGATGTTCAAGCACATTACTCTCAGATGCTGTTCCCCCTGTGTGCGCAAAAATGTACCATTTGCACGTCTCTCAAACACCTTCATGCACCGCATCTGCAGCTACAACCCCAGTGCCTGCCCTCAGCCCAGACCCCAGTTAAGCCTCTTCCATACTGGTGGCCACTGCCAGGACAATGGCTATGGGAAAACAAATCCCTGTCAGATGGAACTTATTTACCTCCTGTAAAACCTCTAATGCCTCATGGGGCTGCCTAAAGAAGTCCTTTCCTTCATGACGTCTCTGCCCTTCCTGACAGCCACACAGGGTGTGGACAGCCAGGGTATATTCTAACCACCAAGTGGGGAGATATGGTGCACCTGCTTCTGCATTATGGATTGCCTTTAAAAGCTTCTTTTTTTCGTGATAATTTGTTTTGAACTTTGACAAGTAATTAATATTTCTCAATGAGTTTCTCTTGGGTGCATCTAAGACGTCAAATGTGACAGTGGGTTTGGCTCAGGTCCCCAGTTCAGCTTAATGTTTAGGTCCAAGCTTCGCGCTGGTGGAAATAACTTCCTGCAACACTTCATGAACAAGCAGAACACAAAGGAAAAAAATCTCAGGGATGAATTATCAGCATTACTTTGCATTCCTGTTTGGGTTTTGGGTTGTTTTGTTGGCAGGATAAAACAAACCAAGGTCCTTTGTTTGAAAAATATTAGATAAAGACTGTCCAGTATAACTCTTTTTTGTTTTCTCCCTTTACCTTGCAACTGCAGATGGTTTGTTCTTCATACACATCAAACACGTTATTACTGGACAGCATCAAAGCTTCAATTAGTAAGAACAAGCATAGACAAATACAAATCAACTACAAACAAATCAAGATCATGTACTTTTAACATTTTTTCCCCTTTTGTTTAGTGATACTGTTAATGAAAACATTACATACCCAACATTTTCTGCATCTTCATCACACTCAGCCCTATATTTGCAAACTCCACATTTTGAGTGTTTTCTCTGAACTTCTGTCCCAGATCCTTCATACTCTGAAAAAAAAAAAAGTGTTGTTAACTGAAAGCATGATTTTCAAATTAATGTCTGATTTTGCTTACCTAAATCCATTTGACTTCAAGAATACTGTCAACATGAAGCTATTGTATATTGAATCTATTAACCTTAATAGTGCTTCTCTTTTCAAAATCCGTCAATTGGAGGTTGGTAGAACTGTACCAGTGATAGAAAAACATCTCTGAAAACACTAATGCTTCATTGATTGGCTCTCCCTTTATTCTTATTTCAGTCATTTTTATTTATTCCCGCTCTACCAGACACATAACTGGCATTGACATATGTCCCAGTCACATTTACTCTTAATTGCCACTGATAATGTATAAACCCTGTCCTATTTGATGTCCTTGAATATTAGTTACTGGGGATTTAAACAGTATTTTCTCTGGCAGTCTTTAATTATAGATATCCTTATGCAAGGTTACTGCTTGCATTTTTCCCCTTTTTGATTCCCAACTACGAGATTAGACAATGCCCATATGTCATATATGCTGTGGTGTATTTTCCAGATTACGCTGTTCAGTTCTACAGGAATAAAGGGGAAAAAAAGTCATCTTAACAAGAAACTAGTAGCAAGGCTATGTATCCTAAAGGGTAAAATCAGTATTTTAAATATTCTGATTTTAAAAACATTTACACCAATCCTACTGTTGACACGGACATCAAAACTCTTCACCAAGAAAAAGAGAAAGAAATTACACTCTTACTGTTTCACTAGTGCTAGCCACTCCTATTTTTGATTTTTAACAAAGTGATAAAGGAGAGCTAGATATCCGAAAAAAAAGAAAAGTACCACAGAAATCTTCAGAGGGAGTCAAGAACCACCTAAAGTATCACAGTACCGTGGCAGTGCATGGCTCACTACACAAGGCTGTTGGAAAGACAGAGATCAAAGGGATTCCTTTTCTCACAGCAGCTTTATGTGCTGTAGCAACAGTAAATCAAACACCACTGATGAAACAGCTGCATTTACATCCTTTAAATGTAAACAGGAAAAAGAAACCCACAACAGTCCTTCCTAATTTTCCTGGATTTTAGCTGAAAGGAATCTCTCCCTCCTACCTCTAGGACTGTGTTTCCATGCAAAACAGTGCAGGCGAGACTCTCAAATTGACTGACTTCTGTCTAAAGCACGCTGTGCATTTTCCAGAGATTAATACATATCAAACTTTATTACAAAATTGCCACTGTAGACATTCTATCACCACTTCTACGAAGTTGCAGTAGAGGTAATTTGCTTTCATCTTTACAAATGTACATCTCACTTTATTTCTTCTTCCTTCTAGATACCACATTCCTATGCCTGCATTTGGCATTTTCAAGTGCCCTTTAGTGTCAGATTTCACTTTTCCATACCAATAAATGATCTATGGTTTAAATAAGTTAAACAAATGGCACTGCTCATGGCTTTCATTTGTGGTATTTCCACTTCTGCTATTCTTACGACCCTTGATGCCCTTTGCCAGCATGTTGCCACCTTCTGGATTTACAGGTACAAGAGTTGGACATATTGCTCCAGAAGAGCTGTCATCAAATACCATCTATGATATTCTTCAGTTTAAACATCCAGCAATCATATCACTTTTTGACCATTTTTCTGCACTGACCATCACTGTTCGCATTTACTTTGTTATCTACCTTATTCCCCAGTAAGTCCTTTTCAGGGTCAACAGTATGTAGGAGAGATGCCAACATCAAGGAAAAATCACCTAGATCCTGCACTCACTACAGATAACTCTGTCCTCAGACATTAAAATCCTGCTTACGTATCCTGTTAACTCAGTGACCTGTTCCCTGTCATCCACACCAAATCAGTATTGACTCATTTTCTCCCAGGTCACCAGTGGAAGGGGTCACAAGGCCAAGAATAGTCTCTAGAAACACACTCATTTTCTAACCATTTCTTAACATTTAACTATCTACGGACTTGTAATATTTGTGCATGTTAGATGTGCACTGCATGAATGTTGTGCTCTCTAGTTACATTTGTGTGAGATTAGAGATTGCACTTGACTGAGAAAGCTTATAGTTTTGAGGTGGTACAGTTACATAAAATGTTCTGGTATGCAAATGCCTTTCTTGTAAAAATAAATTTTAGAAAAGGTAGTTTTGTCCATAAAGGTTTTCCATGAACTCATGGCAACTGGCATTAAATAATTTCCCTTCCCTTAATTTTGTACTCAGTTAATTCTTCCACCTTCTATTTCACTGCTGTGCTTCTGATAGGTGCCAGAATGAGAGGCTGATGCTCTCCAATCACATTTATCTTTTCTGAAAATATTAGTATATTATTTATTATACTGAAGAAAGGGAGACAAAAAAGTCATTAACAGCCCAGAGAATTCTTTACCACTGATTTTTAAAGCTTTCAGGTGCAAACCAGACAGACCTGCTAGTTACAAACCATGTCTTCAACACTTGGTGCTTCTGCAGTACTGATAGCATGGAAAATATTTCATCATATCCTATATATACTATCTGATTTGACTACAAATGAAACCAGAACATTTTACTGAGCACTTCCACTGCACTATTAAGCATTTCAATTTTGTAATGGAGCAAAAGAAGTAGCACATACACACACATACACACTTCCTCTTGAGCTTTAGATGTTCACCCTATCAATGCTTCAAAAATATTTTTATTTTCAGAAACAGTAGCCCACAACTACTTATTTACTGTTTCTATATACTATTTGGTGTAAAATTCTCTGTCTTCTTTTTCCTCTCCCTAAAATTGCTTTCTCTACCTTTTAAAATTAGGCTTAATTTTAAGAAGTGTGGCCTTTTTCTTTTTTTCCTTGATCAGAATTTGCTGGACCTCACGTGTAGAATTATTTATCTCTACAGTAATTTGTTTTCTTATAATAAATATGTGCAAGTCAAGAACACCTGCACCTCAGGTACTAATAACTTACACCCGCCAGGATTAGGCGTAATACAAATAAATGCATAATGATGCCACATTTCCAACTTAGGTGATAGTCACCTACAATTTTCAGAAGCATTTTTCATGACTAGTTGCATTATGTTTCAGCTGTAACAGCATTAGACACTGCATATATTATGGACTGGAGTTCTATTGTGGTTTAGCAATGGTTGTCCCCAATTCAGTGCCCCCACCGACACTCTCCAAACCATGCGCCACTCTTTTGCTCCCTCACTTTCCCTTCCCCTTCCTCCCTCTGGTGGGATGGAGAAGAGAATTAGGGACACAAAAGGTAAATTGTTCTTACCTCACGGGTTGAGGTAAGAACAATTTACTGGAAACAGCAATGAGATAAGAAAATTAACAGCAATAACAAAAGTGTACAAAAGAGAACCCTAATGTGAACCCTAATGGTTCACATGCCAGAATGCTCACCAAAGGGCCCGTGACTTGACTGCAGCCACATTGCCCTGACTGGAAAAGAACCCTTCCTCCTGGAAGGGTTAAAATAAGTTAGCCCATTAATATTTGAGAGCATGTTTCTCTGGTGTAAATGTGTTCAAACAGGCAATGTATCCCTTGACAGATTGCCTCTCCCTTATCCTTTCTCCCCCACATTTGATTGTTCCTACATAGGTTGCAGTCATTAATTTTAATATTCCAATGAATCAGATCTTCCCAGCAGATTTCGGTAACAACAATTAGGTCAAAATGTGCTCCCAAATGAGCAATTGAACCTCCTCTTGTTTATTATGCAAGCTTCTAATACTGATGAATAGATGATTACAGAATTTCTTCTCCTTGGTTTTGCTGGTATCTTAATACTGTTCTTTGACATCCTAATTTCATGTTGAGTGAAAGCTCATTTTCCCTCTCTTTTTAGCTTCCTTACATGTTTCAGGGCAGCGCCTCATTAATGCTCTGTCCTTCAAAAGAAATGAGGCACAAAGATAGGATCAGTGACTCCCAGTTGTCTCTCTGAGCTGCTGTTCTCCCTAACACTTCTCAAATCATTATTCCTCTGCAGAAGATGGCTAGCTATATCTTAGGAGCTGCAGGGTAGGAGCCTGCAAATGGACAGCAGCTCTAGAGGAATTGGACAGGAGTAAATTGCTTCCCTCAGCAACTCATTTGAGTGTTCCTACAATGGTAATATGGCTCAGTTTCTGCTGAGGGCTTTCAATCAGACTTGAAGCAAAAGCATCCGTCTGTGTCAAGGTGATGTTTGGTCTGCCCTAAGGCATGGCTTGGAAAGGGAGCTGTGCTCTATATCCGTATTTATCACTGCTCACAGTGAAGTGGGGGGAGCTTGTGGAGAGCTGCAACTCCTCAGTAGCCATGTGCAGATAGAATAAAGATTCTTTTGTCTGGAAAAGCCCCTCTGAAAACCAATTCCTATCTGGTTTGGGAGTGCAGTGGTTTTTGCTGCATCCCCTGGGAGCAACTAATCTCAAAAATATTTTTGAAAAATGGGAAGGGACGCAGAAAATCTTCTTCTGCAACCCAAAGTACAGAAGAACTCCCGTCTCTTCATTAGACTGTGATTCCTTCGGTACAGCCAGCACTGGAAGTTCCTCTCAAAATATCACAGTCCACAGAATCACACACTAAGGACTGCAATTCACTCAACAGTTCAGTGACTTATCATACCTTCCATTAATTTTTAGGGCAACTTTAATGAAACAGTTAAAATGCAGATTGTTCCTGTAATTTGAAACAAAGCTGCAAACTTGCTCTTTTGTCTGTAAGTATATATTTAAAGCAAGTCCAACAACTACTCTTAGCTATTCCAAGTTTCTAGCAAGTGATGTCTTGAATTTTCTTGACCACGATGCTGGATCATACATAGAAGCAATATTTGGCAGTGTGGAAGGTCCTGCTCTCTTATCCAACCACACAGCTGGTTTAATAGCAAAGCCTGGCTTGGTATAGCAGAGATCTATACCTGGCTGAAAGATCCTTTCCATGTGCAATGTAGACCATGCAATGCAGCTGTTAAGTGCGCTCCAGTAAAGGCACCAGCCTTTGGAATTTGGCTGTGCAAGAAAGGGCATTACAGGTTTAACAAAAGGATGTCGGGTCTATTTATGACAGAGGTGCCTCAGAAGGAGGGGAGTTGGAGGTTTGATTCCCTAATCACAACCCAGCCAAGGTGATATGCTTGCCCAGCGGTTATGATAATGACAGCATGTGCACTTATAAGCACAGGACGCGAGGATGTGCGCTGTAGGACTCCCTACCAGCGCTGCCCCTGTTGTATCTGTCAGGTATGTAAAATACCTAACACATAACTCCTGGCTTGCTTCTGTGCATATGACACTGTGGATAATAATGGGAAAAGCTGGCATACTGCGAGACTGGATCAGCTTTCACACTGCTGAAACCTCCAGTTGGAGAACTCTAATAAACATGCGTTCCAGTGCCCTCCTTCAAATCCACTTAATTCCTTTTTCTCCAAAGGAAGACAAAACAACTTCAGACTAAGCACCAGGGAAATTATGCATGAGTAGATGACGGTGGAAAAAAGAAAGGACAAGAAAGTCATCAGCAGCCAATGCAGGCGTCCCACAATTTCATGAACACACTGCATGCTTTTCTGTAGGTCCTATGCAGGCTGGATGAGATGAACGTGCTCTCATTTGCTACGTGTCATCCTGCACAAGAGGCAAGAGGAATCTGTCTTTATGTGCCCCTGGCTTTGGCATCCTTCCAAGCAAGCTCTAGCTTCCCTTGAAAAGCTTGCTTAGAATAAGTTTCCACCAATAAAATGCCTAAACATTTAAGCCCTTTGCCTCTGCTTTTATGGACCTTTGTCAAAAACATAGTAATTCTTACAAAGTTTCATTTCAGTGTTAATCTTATCTATGTCTAGAAGAATCTTGACAGAAATAAATAGGGCTATTTGAAGCTAAAGTGATACTCAATGACAAGTCACGTGGTGGAATCTGCACTTAAATCTTTCTAAGTCTCACACCGTTACAGAAACAGGTAAAAGGCATGACGTTACCTCCTATCCAGGATGTTAATCACCACTGAGTTTCTGCAGTCATATTAAAATACATTCAAACAAATCAGTAGCACTATTACAAATTAGAATAAAAAATATTCAAGGTTCTAAACTCTGTGTGTTTATTCCACCCTGACTGTGTGACAATTACTGGATAAGTGTTGTCCCCAGTGAGGGAAGGAACAGATGGCAGCCTGGTAAAAAGCACATACTGTATATCAATTTATTAATTACTAAATGCAATCTGCTAGACGTTCATCACAAGATACTTCAGCTATTAAATTTCAGAGGGATTAGAAATTCAAAACAAATTATTTTAATAATAATTAACTTAGCTATATGTATTGCAAGCATGTTATTTTCTTTGCTTAAAAGCCTGAAATGATTGGGTGCCATCTGTCTAACTACCATTACATCTTTTTTAATATCAGAAGTGCATTTTGCTCAGGTACACAGATAAACACTGAGCAAAAAGAATTAAAAATTAATGTTATGGGCATAGAAGGACACTTAGAAATCTCACCCTTGTTGGTTGATTACCAGAGCACACCCTGCCTCTTTTAAGACAGTAATTTGTTTCTGAGAAGCTGGCTTGAAAAGTCATTGCCATTTGTTAGTTCTTTTAGGGTGCATGTAACAAATGCTGATGTTTTTCAACACATCCTTGCAAAGGCCTAACTATATCACAAAGTCAACATGACAGCTGCAAGCTAGCAATCTACTTTTTTATGTACATGTGACAGCCTGAGGATCATTTTTTTTTGCCCCAGTCTACAAGTTGTGGAAGTACATTCAGCTGGTCAAATAGTGTTGCAATTTATAACTGTCAGAGATGAACAAAAACCTAAGCCTGTACCTTTTCTTTCACCAGTTTTTGCCTCAAACTCTAACAAAACAGTGTTTGAACAAAGTGGTTTAGTACCTACTTCTATGACTGTATTCTTCAGAACATGGGAATTACAGAATGATTCATAAGAGAATACGGAGAGAAGCCCACATCTTAAATGCAAATTTAAAGCATCCCACCATCTGCAGCTGTGACCCCAGCTAAGCAACTCTTTCGGGTCTGAGTCCCCACTCTCTGACATTGCTTTCTGTAGGGGTGAAACCTAATAGTAGAATACTGAGGTTTTTGAAATTTCTTTAATCTTTGAACTAACAATCATATTCTCTTCTTCAAAACGGCTTCAGGATACCCACTGTCACAAGTGACCAACTGCTTGCTTCATAACTGCAAATTTTATGATGTTAATTGAAGCTTCAGACTTCTGAAATTAGCAAAATGAGTAATTTTATTACAATCCTTTATTAATACTGTGCTATCAGAGCACAGAAAATGGAAATAGCTTATTCAGAATGTCAGAGGGCAACCAGACAATTGTGTCACCCTTAAAAAATTTATTACTTCCACTCATTTAGGCGTACTGAAAAAATTCTCCCAGTCTTAATTCTTATCCTAAAATCTAGTATCATCATAACAGTAAGCATGATTTGGGGAGAACCTGAACCAGTAGTTCCATGGTCTTTAGCTTTCTTATTTTTTGGTGGCACATGGCAACTTCTAACGAAAGATATCATCTAAAACAGTCTTAAAGGAAGAGGACTTCTGCAGGCTTTTTATTTGTTTCTAAATATCCTTAAAAAAAATAATAAAAAAAAATCAAAACAAAGCCAACAACATAAAAATGAATGCATTCACCATCATACAGTTTGGGAGTAGGAGGGAAAATCTGCATCAAGTTTCAGAATCATTAATGAGCTTGTTCTGCGCTTAGATAATGAAAAAGAACAGTGTGAACCAGTAGCACAAATCTTAGCTGCACATGAGGCAAACAGCTAATTTCAGCAGTGGAGACTGTCAAAGGCAGAGCTATAGCAACTGAAGAGCACAACTCAGACACTTTCCTCATGTACTTTCCTTCAAAGTTAAAAATATATCAGTAAACTACACCCGCATAGCCATTGCAATGCTTCCTGAACAAGCAGCTGTACTTACCCATTCTGCGTGTGCAAGCGTCACTGGTGCATACACAATCACACTAACTGCATGTATAAGAAACACAGCAAACACTGATTCTGTGATTAACAGCTGGAAATGTAAATCCCAGGAAGAAAACACAAATCTCTAAGCTAGCACTTTTGCTCGTTTGCTCTCTCTCTCTCACTCCTTCCATATTTCCACTTCCATTGAAGCTTCCTTCTGCTTCCAAGCAGTAGCTGTACCTAACCTACAGGGCACAGAGGCTCCCCATGCAATTTGATTCCCATTTGTGCACCCTTATATAAGAATATCATATTAAACATTCAGGCATGGCTGATTATCTTGTCTCACCATATCCTGACTTCCTCCAAAAGAAAATGGGGAAGGCTGGGCCAGGAAGGAGTTGTACTGCAGGCAGTCCCACAGCTGGAAGGAGGGAGGCAGGACTGTGGAGTGCACCACTGAGCACCTCTACCATGCAGGTCATCCTCTGCCTGAGATCCTATCCTTTCTTACTATCTGCATTCCAAACAATGCTTCTTCAGTAGGTTTCATCACTCTTCTAGAAGTTTGGTTAATTCTAAATTCCCTTAACTTGTAATAGGTCTTTAAAGTTTTTAATGTTTCCCTGTAACACTTATACAGTTACTTGAGTTACGGAACAAAACCAGATCCAGATACAAAAATATTGTGAGCACAAAAATATCCTTGAATTGTCAGCCAGAGCAGAGTTCAATAACCAACCAACAGTGGATTCCATCCTTTGAAGGACTGCTTTCATACACAGAAAATGCTGAAAACTAACTAACTGTTCTGCAGAAATATTACCCAACACCCAGTTTAGGGGAGAAAGGTGCACAGGGACGGGAATAATTCAGTGTGTCACAAATAGCCTAGCTATATTTAAAAAAAAAAAAAAAAGCGTCAAGTAGGATTTTCAATTTCTCATTTTTTATACTATTTCTTTAAATCTAAAATTAAGAACTAAACCCACCTGTTTTAATACTGAACAGAAGCAGGAACATTTCAGTTGGCCCAAAGGCACTCAGAAGAAACCCAAATAAATGAAGGGCTAATGTCACAAAACTGCTGGAGGACATAGTGGGTACATGGTTCCTTCTTTATTCAATACCCAGGCAGTGCAGATACTCACCTGGGGCCAAGGGAACCAGATTCAATTCTTTCTGCCTGAAATGAACTGAATCTACATATTCCACCTCCCAAGACAATGCACCAAGCACTTCTGCAAGGTATTGAGGGACCACCAAATCTCCTAAACCTACGTCATTCTATTTTGCATAAATAATTCAAATTCACTGGCATGCTGAGTGCCAGCTAACAAAGCCTTTCCATTGCATGAATCCTTCCTCCCCATCTCTTTGTCCCAGGCTCAATGAATATTTCAAGTGAGAACAAAAAGAAGAGCAACGACAAAGAGACCCATTTGGGCCTCTCCTAAAACGAGCCGGTGGACTTGGGTTCAGTCTCCTGCCCTAAATCAAGCAATGAGTATATTTGAACATGGCCTTTCACCTCTACAGGGAGCAGCTAATGAAACACAGCATGTTCTAGCTTACTTTTCTCCAGACTGCTCATAAAATTACCTAAAGAATCTCGACGTCTGTCAGTCAGCTGCCAATCCCTTCCAGACCAACACAGTAACATTTACAAGGGACTTCAATGGGGATTTTTGTACGCAGTTGGTAAATATTGCAAAAAAAAGGAATCTCAACAGCATTCAAACTTTTCTAAACCTGTTCTAAAAATAAAAGTGAAACATGGACTAAATTACTGTCATCTGTCTCCTACAAGAACTGCATAGCAGTACTGAGGCAAGAAATGCTCGGCTCGCAGGGAGCATCTGTAGCGGAATAACAGCCTGGATAACAAAGACGGAAGAAGAAGCAATCAGAGCTGGGGAAAGAGCAATCTCAGGAAGAAGAGCATCAGAAACAAGTCACCTGTGAAGGTAAGAAGAAATATTGTTTGAGCAGAAAACTGTTCCTTCAGACATTGCCCCAAAAGGAAACAAAGGTGAGAATGGCCATGTGCTAGCAGCAACCCAAGAATTTACTGATAGCATCTTATTAAAGGGGAGGGAAATGCCTCCCCTTCACCTACAGGAAAAGAGTGGGAGCTAGCTCCTGATTTTTGAAAAGTTAAGTGTTATGTTTAGCTATACAGTGATGCCATTGATGGTTTTCCATAAACATACATTTTCATGTATTTATACAAGATTTACAGTATTTCAAAACTCAGTCCCAACAGTATGAAATGCAACATCTTCTTAGTCCAAGCAAAGCCTAAAAGCAAAACAATTTTTCTGTGTCTGTATACATCTATATCTCCCATTTTTCATTCTATACACATTATTTCTTGTAGTATCAAAGATAGAATTAAGATAAAATTTTTATTATTATTTTTCTTAATCCTTGGAAGAAGATTAAGATGTGTTCAAAGATAGGAACACTTCTACAAGTACCAGCTGTGCTACATCTCCTCTTTCAATATACAGCTTTGAACAGAAACCCATAAAATATTTTCTATAAGCAGATATCATAATGTAGTAATTATATATTTTAGGCAACAAGTTTGACAAAGGATAAAGTAATAACTAGATGTTTTAGACACTAAGGAAATGACTGCAAGTTAAAAAAAAGGGTAAGAAATTTACTGTGAACGGACTCTTTCAGGAGAGAAATACAGGTGAAATAGGGATCCATACAGTGCGCTGTATTGCTGGTAACAAATGAAATGTTATATAGGTCAAATCCGAAAGAATGACATTGGTTAAATGCACACTACAGCCTATTCCCATTCAAATACTGTTCTGAGGTGGTCCAACAAAACTGAAACATTAAAGCTTATTTTAAGTTGTCATAATTTTTCCTTAATTCATACACCAGTTATGTATGTAAAACTGACACGCATATAGTAAAAAAAGGAGAGACCAAAAGTTTTAGTGGAGTTTGATACTCACCTCCTTCTCCTGACCCAGAGCCATTATCTGAAAAAGAAACAGAGGGGGACAAAAAAAGAGAAAGCAAATGAAAATATTGCTTCAGGAGCAGCTGTTTGTTAGGAACTTGTAACCGTAAAACATTACACAGATGTTACATTTCATGAGCCAGCTGTAAAAACAAACATCCCACATAAAGTCTGGCATCCTTTAATACAGTTTGTCCATGCTTACTGTGCCCTAGTCTCTCTCTTCCCTGTCAAGACAATTTTACTCAAGTAACAGCATCATTCAATACTGAAACTAAATTGCTTTCTCAGACTTTTTTCAACTGTTAGAGGTTCAAATTTGTTAAACCCAAAAGAGATGAGGAGTATAAAGTCTGATTTTGAGAATTTATTTTTTTTTTACCCTCTGGCCCCAGGAGTGGTATTGCAAGGAGTAATGCATAAATAACCTTACTGCAGAAGTAGCTCCAGGAGAAAACTAGTCCTCAGAGATGACATAAGTTACCTAATGACAAAATAACTCCTCTCAACTGAGTCAATCACTTCACATAAAGATGCTTTAACGGCACAGTTATTTCACTGACATTTGACTGACTGGATTAGCATCTGATGAGTGACAGTTTTCGACTTGATCCCATTTGCATTAGCAGTTAAAGTGTCAGCAGGACTTGAGCTTCCTCACCACTCCAGGCCAACTAACTCTGCTTCAGAGCCCTATGGAGCTGGCTAGGGATTTTGTATGTGCACCCCACTGGGCAGCACTCTGCACAGTCTTCAGCTAGCACAGCAGTAGAGACAAGCCCTTAAACACATGTTCTGAGTCACAAACCTCCCTCGGCCTTTCTTGCTCAAAGGAAGAGGAGACGAGAGGATGCGATGGCAACTACTGTCAGTGAACTGTTCTCCACCCCCACTGGCTTAGCTTCTCTGGTAGATGAGGAAAGGACCAGAGCATACACTCTGCTCATCACACACCTCTCTTTTCATGCCTGCTTTGGTGATGGAGAAGGCAGCTGACTTTCTTCCACAAATTTGAAAGAAGAGGGAGGCCAGACAGAGAGAGGAGTGGGGGGGGTTCTTACTTCCACATATAAGATTGTTGTTCACATCAGAGGAAAGACCAAACTCTCCGTTTGCTCAGTTCCCTCCTCCGCTTTTCTTTAAGAAGCTATATTTCTAAGAATAATTCCCTCTAGTGAGTGGATGAAAGTGTGAAATTCCACGTTACTGGGTCACTTCACACATTAAAAATAATCTCCTGTCACATGGGGTATCAGGAATAGAGATTTGTTTTTCTTTTGCCTAAATTTTCCTTTCTGTCCTCCTATACCACTATTCTGTGTCTAACAGACTAAGCTTATTATTTTACAGAAATTAACGCAGAAAACAGAAGGGTTCTTCTTAGTGAAGTGACCCACTTTACTGAGAAAGCAGACAATCCCATATGAAATGCCACTGTTGAGTCACTGAGAAATATGCCTTATGATGTGGTATTGCTTCATTAAGAAATTTGAAGGAGTGTAATTTACGTATATGAGTTAAGTGTATAGGCTTACTTGTAGTGGTGGAATTGCACCATAAGCTGTTTTGGGGGAGAGAAAACTGACGTACAAACATGAGCAAGTTCAACATGTAATTCCTGTGAGAAACAAAGGCTAAAATGTCTCAAGAAGGAACCCCAAATTGTTCCATGTTTTTATTTCCAGCTCTAATTGACTGCTTTCCCATATGTGTTCAGCCCTGAGGTGAGAAATACTGCTCAGCCCCAGCATGAGGGGCTCTGGCTGTAGCCCATGTGCTGTGTGGCAGGGGAGGTACCATCACACAGACAGTATGGGCTGTAACAAGAGATTGGTGTAAATTTTAGAGCTGAAGCTCAGACCACCCGTCTCTATAGATCATGAAGCCCACTTGGCAGGACATCATAGCAATGGGATAGATCCATTCCCACTTCTCAGGGTTTTCAGATCACAAGAAACAAACAAACAAACAAACAAAGTGTCGTCCTCTAGAACACTGTATCAATTTTCAACTTTTCCCTGGGAGCTGTGCTAGGATTCTTGTCTCCAGGGTAACCATGCTAAACTAAGCTGGTGTTCCTGCTTTTTATTGAGCCTTGGCTAGATTTTCCCAAGCAGCTGCTGGTTAAAAGAGTAGCACTTTTTTCAAGCTTACTTGGACAAGCAACCCTGCTTTTTTCAGGCTCTTAATGAATTCATGATTTCCAAAAGTGATCTCCATGCACCCAAGATCTGTCAAGAAAGATGCTCAAGTAAGCGAAGATGCTGAACACAAACAGCATTCCCCCAGCCACTGGTCACTAATTAGAGGTGTAGTGACTGACTTTTACCTTTACTTGATCCACCCTTTTCCAAGTAGACTCATAAAGATTGAGATCAGCCCTGCCAAGAAGGACTTGCGGGTGCTGACCTAATTGTGGCCTTCCAGTACCTGAAGAGAGACTACAAGAAAGGTGGAGAGGGTCTTTTCAAAAGGACATGTAGTGAGAGAACAAGGGGGAATTGATTCAAACTAAAAAACAAGGTTTAGATTAGATAGTAGGGAAAGAATCTTTACTGTGAGGGTGGTGATGAACTGGAACAGATTGTCTAGAGAAGTTGTGGATGTCCCGTGCTTGGAAGTGTTCAAGGCCAGGATGGATGGAGTTCTGAGCAACCCGGTCTA
This sequence comes from Pseudotriccus pelzelni, assembly GCA_035584735.1. Lineage (NCBI taxonomy): Eukaryota > Metazoa > Chordata > Aves > Passeriformes > Tyrannidae > Pseudotriccus > Pseudotriccus pelzelni. Next base: position 89,047,220 of record JAWMRA010000078.1, on the reverse strand, counting down.
GTGAAAGGCATCCCTACCCATGGCAGGGGGTTGAAACTAGATGATCTTTAAGGTCCCTTTCAAACCAAACCAGATTCTATAGGTCTATAAAAATATGCTTATACACAAATGTGCAGGCTTCTGTTGCAAGCTGTTTTTATCCCTGAAGGAGTTTCTGGATAAAATACAAAGAAGCACTTGGATCAGGCACAGCATCTGAATGCTGTAAGCATTAGGCTACAGTCAGAATCCCCTCTTTTTTTTTTCTTTTTTCTCTCTGAACAGAAGCCATTTCTGTACTATGGGTCTGCTTTGGTGCAGAGGAAGAAAAAACGACCCAAACCCAAAAGAGCCTGCAGCCTCTCTCATTCAGGAGGGAGCCTTTCAACTCAAAGCAGCATGAAAATTGAATCCATTGAGGGCAACAGCTCCAAATTGCTAAGAACAAATAGGAGGGCAAACTGTCCACTGACAAATTTTAAGCAGACCCTTCCATGAGCCACTCCTAAGAGAATCACTTCTTTAGTGTAACAGAGATGCAGTGTTTGTTTCTGATTCTGCAAACAGCTTTCTCCCCCTTATTTTTTTTTAAACTTTGAGATCCCAACACCAAGCAATGGACTGTGGGTTCCAAATATATACAGTACACTGAGAATCTCTAAGTACAATCAAGTACTACATCATTGTGTGGTTACATTTTCATGTGCAAATCTGGCAGCAGTCAAAATCAATATTAGGATATGCAGTCCTGACACTTCAGCCATACATTCATTTTTCTAAACCACCATTTTTAATGTCAAAACTTGCATTTTGTTTATTCCTAAAGCACCTATAATTGACTCTTTTTCAAAACACTGCTTATTTTAGAATCTCAGAAACTCTGACAGCCCTCAGACAAAGGAAATAAATATATAAATATGCTGCTAAATCACCCATGTCCCTAAAAATTTAATCAAAATATTACCTGCCAAGAAATAGAATAATGATTTAGTGACTAAATCACTCAGTATAGTCTGTTCCAGTGCTGTAGCTTCAGAAGGTATCAATCCTTGGCAAATGGGAAGTATGAGATTCAGAAGTCTGATGTACTTTAAATATTAAACAGTTGCTGCAACACTAAGGGGGAATTTCATCCTATTGTCTTGGGTGCATCCCTCCAGGATGAAACCTTGCTTTGAAAAAACAAAACTCTGACAGGAAACCACTGAGTCCATACCTGGCCCCCAATGACATCCTAGAACAAAGCATTTTCATAGCAAATTCAAAAGCACACAGTGAAAATTAATGGGGGTCTATAAAAGATGTTTTAATTTGAATATTTGATTCTCCATAATACATGTAACAGATCAGGAGCACAAATATATTGCCATCTTGGTGACCTACAATCCAACGCAGGACATGGAGAGGTTCCAGATGATGGCTTTTATCATCCAATATTCTCACGTCACCCAAACCGCATCAGGCACTTGGGAAGCAGCAAGTACCATTCTAGTAGAGCTCTGCTGAAGCATTTAAAATTGCATCAGTGCAAATGCAGTATCCAGCCTGAATCACATCCTCAGTTTCAGATATGTGTTTTCAGGACTTTCTGGACAGCTGCATTTCAGCGTGTTTCTTGATCTGTTACATTAAGTGCTAGAAATTTGGCTGTTTCCTGAGTTTTATGCAGGACTTAAAGAAAAGGAGAAGAAAGTTAAAAAAAGTTCCTATACTGCCTAACTTAGTAAATCGCTGCCAGCAACCTAAGGCTGACAAGAATCGACTTTTCAATTTTTGAAATTTTTTTTCTTAGTAGAGTAGAATGCATACAAAAACAAACACTTTTTGTTGTTCCCAAACATTACCCTAGAATTGTTTTTTAATGAGCGAAAGAAACTTTCATGCTGTGTGTCTGTATCTTGAAATACTTTGGACATGAAATGAAAAACCACTATTTACTTCCACATCCTTAGTTCAAATCTTTGTGCTTCTTGGACATTGTTATAGGAATGTGTGAGCGCTCTAAAACTGTATTGCACTTTTTTCCTACTTCTGCAGCATCTGGTGATAATTTACAGGTGGGAGATTGCAAAAGAAGGTAGATTCAATCATCTGCCTGAGGAATGCTGGAATTATGCTTCTGTGCTGGGCATAAAACACAGGTTTCCTTCAGTATTAGGACCAAAAACAGAGATTGTTTTGGGCCTCAGTAAACAAGAGCCAAACCTCAGTACAGGTCTGTGCAAAGGCATTAGAGCAGCTGGTGTGAAACACAGCCAATCTGCATTTAAACGAGGTAACTGTGGGACTGGCTGCAGTGAGGACTTGGCCTGGGTACACGGCCCATGCATTTACCCTAATTTCCAGATAAGATGCTGCAGCTACCAGTGAGTTCCAGGCTGATACCTCTAAATTGTCATTGATAATTAACCAACATAAAGCTAGCAAGGAGTGCACATCTGACCCATCATCATGGTTTTGGCTGTTGTATAGACAGAACCTTGTTTAGGTTAATCCGAGTAAGCATTTTGTATCCAAAGATGAGGGATGTTCTATAACTTAATTTTTTGTGTGTGTTATTTATGTATCAAAGAATGCAGCTGTTGATGCTACTGAGTCATTTCGTTTCATTGAGAGAAAGTCAGCCACGTGTCTGGTCTCACCAGCTTTGAATCTGTCCAGAGGTTCAGAAAACCTCTGGTGGCTAAAGTTTCTTTGCCCAGGAGCATGTTGTAATATTCCAGACAGTGAAAACCTGTCCCGTGTATTTTAAACGTGTGGAAAATCTATGCTTTAAGTGCGTAGAAAGACAAAAAAGGCTAGTCCATTAGAAATGGGAGGTCGCATGATTTTGTAAGTTATGCATATTTTCAATGACCTAAAGTCAAAAATGATGCCTTGGATACAGGCAGAGTGGCAGTCAGGATGATCAGTGTCTCTTGCTGGATGTCACACTAATTCTGTATATCCAAAAAAATAAAAGTCCTAAAGGAATTACTAATTTGGAATCTGCTCCAAATTTGTTGAAAGCCTTTTGATGAATATCAGGACTCCTTTATAAACACCACAGAAGCATTCACAATCTATTTTCCCAGATAAAGTATTTCAATTTTTAATGTTTATTTATTAACCTGTTAGCATATCAGAAGACATATCAGATTTCTTTCTTCTCCATAAAAATATTCCATTGCTAAAGAGGACATGGAGCTTCCACATTATTTCATTCTATGAAAAGCATAAAAATTATAATTGCTGGAATTAAGGGCAAAACTAAAGAGCTAACCATGAGACACCATTCATTAGTGACACAAAGTGATGTTTTACATACCAGAATAACAGGGTCCTCTTGATACCACTGTTATCTCCTTCTGATGCTTGCAAGCAGCTCTCCTGAGGAAGCATTCATTTTGGTAAGTGTCTCCATTTGATCCACAAACTGGAATATAGTTTGTGTGACACTGAAAAAGAAATTATAAAGTAACCCAGTCATACAAAAATTGTATGGTTAATCTCAACTGCATATTAATATACAGGAAGATAGTTGTGTTACTAGCACTAACTTATAACCCTTTTCATTAAAGGAAGATTCGAAATACATTAGTTTTACAGTATCACTATATGTATTCCTCTCGGATCACTGAAATAATAGTCCAACTCCATATGGACTGAACATAGGAATTCAGTAGGAAAGATTAAAAGAACAAAATAACTACAGTGGGATTTTGTAATGGCTACAGGGAATATGTCAAGCATCTACAATTATTTGAAGGATAAACACTGAGGAAGGAGAAAACTTCTTCAAGATAATACAAGAAAGTATGACTAGGCACAGGGGGATGAAACTGAGCAGAGGGAAATTTAAGAAGAACAGTGCTTAAGGGGAGATTTGCTGACCTTTTTGGTCAGAACAGTTTTACAAAGAAGGTGGAAAACAATCACCATTCTCATTAAATTCATGAACATCGTGAGTCTTTTACTTGGTCAACAATTATAATATGCTTTTGTATTACTATACTGAAAAATTTCAAGCTTAAAGTTAGGAGCATTTTATATATTTAATAAAAAGAAAGGTAGAAAGGCAAAATTATCATTCCTAATAGCTTTTGCAGATTTTGCCCTTTTCTTTCATTCTGAGAAAGATGCCTTAGAAACCCCTTGTACGTATATTGTGCATTGAAATGCTGGGAGCACCAATCTGCCTAACATCTGAGACTGCTGCATTGCTTCCTGCTGGAGATCCGAACCCTGCTCCACTGTGTGGAAAAGCACACATTGTTTGGGGGTGCAGTGGTAACTGTGACATCCGACACCCTTTGCATCTTCAAAACCCCAAGGCAAAAAGAACCCAACCAAAACCAAAAACCAAAAAGCACTGATCAAATACACAGAGTATCTACCAAGTTTCTTAACCATATAAAGTTTATGATTAAACTGGTATATTCAACCACTGAGAGTGCATGCAGAAATAATATTTGTTAAGCTAAACTGCCCCAAAAGGACAAGAGTTTCTCCTCCAAATTCCAAATGAGAGTCCCCCCCACAACAGTTCCTTTGTACTTTGACATACACAAAGGTCAAGTATTCAATTTTTAAAACATCATTTTGAAGGGTATTACCCTCCAATACTTTGTCATCCTGCCATAGATGGTCAGCTAAGAATGAACTAAGCAGGTACGGACAGAAATAAATCATGCTGCCAGCTCTGAAAATTATTTCTAACAGTTTTGTAACCCTTTTCCATAGTTAGTAGCTCTCAGATATCCAACCACAGTCCTGTCACATCTCATACTAAACAGTCTTTTCTAGGGAATAATTAACAGGTGACTCCCAATGGAGACAATACTTTGCAATAGATAATTCTCTGTTCAATCTTAAAGTAGCTGTGTGATGTTTTTAATTTGCAGGTTTCTGTCCTGAGGATAGAAAATGAAAGACATAGTGATGCCTTTTTTACAATTTGATAAACTTATAGCAATTTGGTACAGTACAGCCAAGAGTTCTCATGCAAATGTCCCTTCGAGTAGAGTTTTTTTTCTTGTGAAGAAATCCTCTAATACCTCAAATGATCAAAAGGGAGAGCATTTTTTCATGGACAGGATGTGCTTTTTAGTGGGCCATGGGAAAATCCACCCAGGCTCCATCCAGTTTTGTGAGATTGATAAGGTCACAGCGTCTGCATGGGTTGTAAAGTTTCCTCACTATTTATACTCGTTTTCCTATCTGTCTTATCAAAGCAGTGATCTTATTAAACTGTTGTCAAATCTTTCTTACTGAGACTGAGAAAGAGTTCCATGATGTCTCTGTCACCTCACCACACCTCACTTCCCCCACCAGTTCATAACACACTCACTAGGTGTTGATCAGTTTTTCTTTCAGGTTTTGTAAAACTCATCCAAAATACAGCAAAAGACCTTTCCAGAAGCTGATGAACATGTGATAACTCCCCTTTATTTACAGTGGGAGGAGATAACAGCATCTCGCTTTATGACTTGGCAAAAATGAGAAACCCTACAATATTTTCAGAGGGGTTGCAGCCTGCAGAGCTCTTGCTGCCATGACATTATGGCTGTTTCAACGACAACGCTGAAATCTGCCAGCCCGTCATTACCAAATGCGTTCCTAGGAGGAAAAAATATGACTTCTCGAAGTTTCAGAAGACTAAACAGTTCAAAAATGCTGCAAGGCCAGGAGTGCTGGCAGATAAAGAGGAAGAGGAAGGAGTGGTGATGCCTGGAAAGCAACCAAAACATCCATGCATTTTCCTCAATCTGAGGGAAGTTTGTTCCAGCCTTGGCCCTAGCTCAGGGATGGCTGTGCATAGCTGTGCCCCTCTGCTCCCCAAAATGCGCCTCTGTTGGGCGGCCAGGGCTGTATCCTCACAGCCGGTGGCATTTCCCCTCCATCAGGAACACCCTCACCCGGCCAGAACCTGGACTCCCAACCAACTTACTTATACAATTGCATTTTTCTAAAAACTGCTGTTCTAAGAGCATAAGTAATGCCTTGCTGGATCAGACCAATGGCACATTTATCCACATGCAGTGGATGTGATATTCCAGCTGTGAGGAATAGGAAGCACACTTCAGGAAGAACACGCTGATATTCCCATCTCTTCCTTTCAGTGCCTCTTCAGCTGAACCACTGTATGCAAATGTGACTATTTCCTTTTCAAAACCTTGCAAAGTCAGAAAAAAATCAGCTAGCTCTCAGATAGTCTTGCATGTGGAGAAGCTAACAGTTTGGGCTAGATATCTCCTGCCTGGGATATTTTGGTGCTGCTAGTTGCAGACAAATAATTAAGGTTGAGAGTTACAGGAAGAATTCAACCTGCTGTGTCTGAATAATGGAATACCTTCTTCTCATCCTTAGACTCCTTTCCTTAGAGTATGGGATAATTTTTTCAAGAAGTACAAGTAAACTTGGAAGTAGCTTAAAAACAATACTGTTTTTTAAAATGGGCTTTTCAAGACATAGTATCAGCTTGTCACATGGGCTAGTTCTTTTTTTCAGTCTTCATGACCCGGATATTAAGAAGTCACTGCCTACAGAAAATAAATTAATCCTTTGCTTAGCCTAGGGTTACATTTCTTTCCCCTTTTTTTTTTTCCTAATCACTACTGAGCTTTGATTTTAGTATTTTTTGTAAATAAAAGTTAGACAAAGTGAAGGCTGATGAGAAAACCTATTCTCCTAAGAATTTTTTCTTAGACAGTTGGATCCCATTGTTCTTATGGAAAAATGCCCCCAGCGTAGGTGAACAGCACCACATCAAAAGCCAGCTCTGAAACACTGGAACCCCAAAACCGTATAAGATCACAGACACATTGTTGCTATTCTGGTTCTCCTTGATTTATTATTTATTGGAAATAGAACACACAATTATTTTTAAAACACTGAAAGGCACTCTACTCCAGGGTTGGCTGATAACAGTGCCAACTCTTCCAGGTTGATTGTAAGTGTCATACATAATATTTGATACATTTGTCCTGGCTATAAAGCGTAAAGAGAAAGAACTGCTGTGTTGTTTCTTCCCTAAAAAATGTTGGGGATAGGAAGGAAGGACTGTCATGATAGTTATAAAAACTGTAAACTAAAGGCTAAAAAACTGACAAAGCAAATAGAATTTTTATTTATTACTTTTTAAAAGTTCAGAACACATTTTCATTAAATACCAATACTTTTGTTTTCCCTGAGTGCACCTAACTCACTGGTCTAATTCATAAATTTTATGATCACTGGTGATCCTGTTATTATTTAATTTTCTAAATGCCTTAAGATCTTTCAGGGTCTAATGTGCCACATTTAGCCACCAGCAGAACATGGAAGAATCCTCCAAATACTGGGTATTAGAGAAGCAGTTCATAATAAGTACCGCGTTTAATTTATAAAGCTTCATCTGACGTGTATGACAACTCTGGGCTGCCCTGCTCCAAGTCACCTCCCTTACCCCCTCGGGCCTTGGGGCAGGATGAGTCAGGGTAGGGAGACAGAGACCGGGTTACAACTGGCGCTCCCCACCTCTGCTCGTGCTGGTAGCAGCGCCACGGGTGTCTGGCAGGTGATGGCCCTCTGTTCTTCCCCACCTTGGTTTCTGCCACTGGCTGACTCACCAAACCCGTGACAGGAACTAACATGGAGGAAGCTACACTCTCCACTTGCTCCCTCAGCTCCTGGTAAAATTCCATCCCAATCAGTGCCGCTGAAAAAGGAGCTTACAGTTAGACTCCATAAGCCTGTTGCTAAGGGAAAAGTTCAAAGCACTGATTCTACAAATACTTCAATAAGCCTCAAGGATTTGTCAGAAACAGCAAAACAAAAAAGGTGAGCGGCCCTTACCTGGAACTGACACGCACATTTCACACCATCGCCCTCTTCCTTGCACACTCCTCCATATTTACATGATGATTCATCACACACTCTTACGTCGGATTCCCTTACATTTAACTCTGAAAAAAAATTAGAAAAAGGAGACAGAAAAGAAATTTTAAGACAAGAGATTTTGAGGACTGCCTTGTCCTTAAATCTTCTGACCCCCCTGCTTCCTTACCCCCAGTAGAAATTAAAGGAAAAAAGCCATTGCTGTTCCCTGGGCTGCCCTGCATCAGCTCCATGCTGTCCCTGGGCTCCTCCCCAGCAGCAGCTTTGCCTCGTTGGTACAGTGACTGTGGCTAAACGCTGTTTACCAATTAAACAGAGACAGAGCAAGCATGTGCTTATACTGCTCAAATTCCTTTCCATGTGACAGGGATGCCCCAGTACAAAACTCTTCTCCACAGAAGCTTACTCTAGCAGGAGTCAAGACCTTCACACAAGTTATAGCCCATGTTTCTCACCCACTACCTCTTTTTGCTTTGCTCTCCACAAAGGTCCTGAGGAAGAAAAGCTAAACCATCAGAATTTCTCTGCTCAGTTTTCCAGTCTCTGCCAGAGCCACATTGTTATCCTTCAGACTAAAAATAAACCCAAGTGTGTTTAAACTATTATAATTTGCTTGCATTGTAGGAGCCGGAGTAATGAACCAGAGATGTGTGTCTTAGCTGCTGCATAAAAATATGGAGCACAAATGCAGCTTCCATCTCCATAACCTTGAGCTGAGGCACAGCTGGTAAGAGGGAAACCAAGGGGCTATACATACCAACTGCATAAGGTCTAGATCCAGTCTAAAGGTTGTCTAAATGGCTTCAAGCTTTTATGGGCATCATAATCCAAGGCTAGATTTAAATCAGAATAAATATATTCTTTTAAAATAAGTGTTTGATTTGAACTATATATAGGAGAGAGAGCAAAAGAAGGCACCAGTAGGATAATGGAAGTGGTCAGTGTTAACCTAAATGTGACCTCGTCAGGCTGTGTGGGAACAGTGCTGGTATTATGCATTCCAAGGAAAAGGTGAAAATTACACCAAGGGCTCTAGAAAAATCCCCTGCTACTGTTAAATGTGCAGTGACATCCAATGATATCATTCAAAGATGTCTGTGCTACGGCTCAAGCCAGAAACCTTCAGGACTCTATAGCAAGTATGATCCACTAAAGAGATCCATTGACAGTGGCGTGATTTAAAATAATGCCTGTGACTTTTAATAAGCAAGCCCTATCCAGAAAACTGGCTTAAAGAAAGAACTGAACACCAGCCATTCAGAAATGGGGAAAGGTAGGTCAAAAGCAGAAGAAAATAATCCTCGCTGCCACTTGGAGTCTTAAACTGGCAATCACCCTCCTCCTCACAGCAGTGTCAGCGCTTTGGTATGACAGTGACAGACACCCTGGAAAACTGCTCCTGTGTCTTTATGTAGCATCATACACCCACACATACAGTTTATATAAATACATAAATAAGCAATAATTACTGTAAGAAATTTTACCATATGGTATATGCTTCTATAATTAATATAGCATTATTATGTACTTTTTTCATGGCACTGAAGTTAGGGGATTACAGCTCAATGCAAAGTCCATTTATAATCCACTTTTTTTTTTCAACTGTGAGAATAAATTGAAAAACATATCGATTCCTTTACCCCTGTAGGTCCGTCATTCCCAAAGGCATAAATGAGGAGGGCAATGTGTGTAACACTGGGCAGATAGGTAACCCGGTTGCCATCACAACCCTGTGTGTGTGATCGCTAATGTTATTCTTAATGTCACCGTTTATCAAGCATGACTGCTGAGTTGTAGGCACCAAGCTAATGTGACAGAACATTGCAGCTTTTCAATTTAATGTGTTCATAACTCGCTCCTGAAGGAAATGTGCCTTTCTTTCTCTTCATGAAGATCTGTTCCACAAAGATGAACAAACTAGCAAAATTAATTAAGAGGAAACAATTGTCATATCTGAAAGTGTCCACCTTTACGTGATATCACATTTGAGAAAATGCAATTATAAAAAGGAGCAACCATACAGACAAATTAGAGCATGAACAGCTTTCACAATTCTGCTTTTATCAGGTCAGGAAAATAATGAGATGCTGATCCCCCCTTCCCATCTCTCAGTGGAGATAGCTGGACTCAGTGCTTTGCAACATCCTACCTGGTACCCCCAGTCAGCAGGAGAAACCCCTTGGCAGCTCAGCTCCTGCTTGAATTCCTGAGGGTCTGCACAATGTCCAAGTGCCTAACCAGTGCAGTGCAGACTCTTCCTCAATATCAGTGTCCCCTGGTGTGGAGAGAGCACACCAACACCCAGGAAGGAGCCTCTTCACCACAGTGGTGGGCAAGGGACCTCACTTTTCTGCAAAGGAGGGGAAGGACACAGTGGGGTCAGAAGGAGACCCCAGCTTGCAGTTCAGCTATGGTTACTTCATTTTAGGAGTGGACTGTGTTTCTTTCCACAAAAATCATAAATACTAATTAAAAGCTTCATGGCACGAAATGAATGCTGTTTAGGAAAGGTTGCGCAGAGACCAGGAGCCAGCATGATTTTCCAAAGTTGTACAAAAGACAAGATACCCTGGTGACTGGCACTTGAACATGACAGATGAACTTTATTCTGTGGCAGGATGTCACCTAATCCCTTATTCTATTCAGTGGCAAACTCCAGCAGCAGCAAAATCAAGCCTTCAACATGTGCACAATTGCATCTGATGAAATCACAAGCACTGGGAAGTGTGGTGGCCATAATGACTTCCACATACAAAAATGAATAGATGTGGATGGATGCTAATAGAGTGAGGAAGAACTGTAGATGTCTCACATGTCTGAAATATGCTCTCTTTTCAGTGGATTCCCCACAGACAGAGAATTAAAGCGGAGTTTCTGCAATTATTTCTAGAAGAACGGAATCATTATCATCGTATGTGAGAACAGACCTATGAGAGGAGAAAGAACATGTAGCGAATGGTTTAGGGTAATTTCTCACATGTTTCTTTAATGCCTATCACAACTCATTTCCTAGACTTTTAGCAGACATAAATAAGAGAAAGTCTCAGTGTGATTCATTACGCACAGTGAGAATATGGTAGGTAGGAACCCATCAATTCCCAAGGGAAAATATAATTAGCGCAATTAAATCAGGCTTCCAAATTTATGACAAAATTAATGTCCAAAGACCTGAAATGAAGTATTAAAAATGATATGCTAGTATCTGTTCAGCCAATGCACTTCCTGGTCATGCAATGACTGAATGGCACAAAGCAGCCTGCAAAGATCCACAGCAACGTCTTTTAGGTTTGGGGGTTTTTCTCTTTTGAATAGAATTCATCCTGTGATAATTTGATACATCACTAAAAATGAGGAAAGGCTTCTCTTTTGACTGCTTTCAGAGAATTTGAAATACAGCTCAATACAAGTAGCTGGAGATTGGCTTTTTCCCTGTGACCTCAAAGTGCATTGCTCTGAGGCTCTTGTTATAAGCTAAATTACATGCCAAAATTATGAACCTGAAGATGAAATCGAATTTGTAGCTTTAAGTACATCAAACATGCTGCTTCCATAAAGTAAAATCTAAGATGGGCAGATGTGTTAGCTTTGCTTTTTCAAAACTCATGTTTCTTCTGTGGTTGGCAGTAGTACATAGTAATGATGAACAGATATAAGGAACCAACAAATACCTTTCCCACGTGAAAGTGAGCATGTGGGTTTAGCAGCAGTGATCCCAGCTTTGTCCCTTTTGAATACTGAAGCTGTGCTGAGAAAAAATTCTCTCTGCCTGCCTGCCTGCCTGCTGCTACAGGTAAGAACCCAAGCAGCAGAGGTGCCAGGACCTCTCATGCCTTTTGCCAATGGGTTTGGTAAAAGAGGGGAAGCAACTACCATCACTCACATTAGAGGAAAAAGGCGAGGCATCTCACTGCTGCTTTCCTGTCCTCCAAACAGTTAGTTCTTTGTGAAGCCAAGTATTAAATTAGGAAGTATGACCTCTTGTGGAGGTCATGTACAGACATATACACACACACATAGACTTGTGCAAGTTCATAAAGGGTCTATAACTCCACAGGTTAAAAGAATCCCCAAAATTGTAAGAACCGTTGAGTTGAGTCAACAGTGGCTTGGGAAAGGGCTCAGGAAAAGTTATGTTGCAAAGGATGTGTTAGAGCCCACAAAGTCTACTGGAGCTTTTTGACTGGAGTCTACTGGAGTGTTTTGACTGGATGAGCTCTCACGACCACAGAAGAGAGTCAAAGAGAATCAAAATCTGATTAGCAGAAAACCTATAATCTACTCAGTTTTGGGAGTCAACCTTATGAGTCTGGTTTGGCTTTGGCAAATCATTGGCTTCTTTTGGTTTTAGCAAATCATTCTGGTTTTGACAGATTATTTATAAATTAATGGAAAACAAAGTGTGGGGTGGAAAAACCCCAAAAAATCTTTCCCTTAAGGATTATAAAACTGAGGTGCTCACAAGTACAGTAATAACCTGAGTCTTAAACCTAACTCTTGAATAAAGCTTCACCTGTCAGTCACACCCTCTGCCCCACAACAAAGATGATAGCCAGAGCCAGGCCTTTGTCCCCGTGGTTCCCAAGCCCTGCCTGCCCATTTCAATCATGGTGAGTCCAAGTGGCATCACAGGTAAAGAAAGTCACTGCAAAACAGATTCTCCAGGGGAGCATTTTGGATGTCCCTGGGATACCTCTGCTCACCTCCAGCTGCCAGCTCAGAACAAAACAGCACAATTCTCCTGTAAATCCTACCAATCCCATTCAGAGTATCCCAGCTGGTAGTGGCTTCAGTCATTTCCATCACCTACAGTGACTTCGACATTGGTTCAGACACTTAGCTCACATGCACACATCTAAACATAAACATTTACATTTAGATGTCTTAATCTGCAAGCTCAGCCCCATCCCACTGCTTTTCAAAGTGCATCCAGAACAGTCATTCCTGCAGTAAGTCGTGAAAATGCTTATAGAGCTGTTTCATCCAGGCTGTGGACAGGAGGCATAATTTTGGGAGTACTCATGTGTGACCTAGTTGTTCTGACACTAGATACATATTTGAAGTGAGGCAGTGTTAAGTTATTCCCCATTGCAGCAACTGGGTACAAATCTCACAGAAGTTACAGTTGTGTGCAATAGAACTTGTTTCTATTTATTTTATTACAGGTCTTCAACTCCCAACTGTTCCTTCTATACCAGTTTCCCTCCTTAGCCAATCTTTCTCTACAGCTGCTCCACTACCCTTTCAATGCTCACTTCAAAACATCAGAGCAACATTCAAGAAACACGCTTCTGCTTTGAAAATTTAATTAAGAAGTATAAGGGAAAAAAATATCTCTGAACTAGGTGGTCCTTTTGTAAAGCCACTGTAGAAGTAAGGATCAAGCCCAGACCCTGAAAATCAGTGTTTCCCTTACTGGCATTATACTACCCTAAGAGCGAGGTTAGCTAAGAATATCTTTTTTTTCTAAAGACTCTGTGGCTTCTTTTCAGATACTGAACCCACGTGTTGGACTACTGGTTTGCACAGTAGAAATGTGGACAAAGACACAGATTCAGGGATACAGATACACACAGAAGTCTCAATTCTTTGCAGGAAATGAGGTGCAAAGGTTGTTGAATGGTGAAGAGTTCTTTTATCTTCTCCAGCTTCAGACTGACACATCCACTAGCACAAACCTGACATCTCTTACTACAGCTTCTGTGCTGTAGCAAAAAGCAAAACTAGAAGTCAAACTCACCTAACATACACCAAATACTGAAGATGTTCTTCCACCTGCTTTGTGCTTGTCTGGTGAAGCTGATTTATTTTAAAACAAGCCAGCATGGACAGCTCAGATGCATACATGTACACAAACTGTGCTGGGGGAAAGGAAGCCCTCAGGCTTTGCAACATTTTCTTTGACATCTGCCACTGATACCATTGCAAGAAAACACTGAGTATTTACTCCTGCCTTTTCTCAATGTCATGGTCATAAGGTGTTTCCCTGAAATAAAACTCATCCTAGCAGAAAGTGAGTGAGCAGCCACTGCTACCTGTCCCTTGGTCAAAGAGGACAGAATCATAGAATCATAGTGCTGGAGCAGGTCCAGAGAAGAGCAACAAGGCTGGTGAAGGGACTTGAGCACAAGTCCTATGAGGAGAAGCTGAGGGAGCTGGGGTTGTTCAGCCTGGAAAAGAGGAGGCTCAGGGGAGACCTCATCATTCTCTACAACTACCTGAAAGGAGGTTGTAGCCAGGTGAGCATCGATCTCTTCTCCCAGGCTCTGCTGGGGCAGGTTTAGGTTGGATATTAGGAATAAAGTTTTTACAGAGAGAGTAATTGGACCTTGGAATGGGTGGTGGTGGTGGATTCACCATCCCTGGAGGTTTTTAAGATGAGACTGGACATGGCACTAAGTGTCATGGTCCAATAACGACAGCAGTGTTGGATCAAGGGTTGGACTTAATGATCTCAGAGGTCTTTTCCAACCCAGCTGATTCTATGATTCTATGATCATAGAATATCCTGAGTTGCAAGGGACCCACAAGAATCATCAAGTCCAACTCCTGGCCCTGCACAGGACCACCCCCAAGAGTCACACCATGTGCTTGAGAGCACTGTCCAAATGCTTCTTGAAATCAAGACTGGCTTGGTGCTGTGACCACTTCCCTGGGGAGACTGTTCCAGTGCCCAAACATTCTCTGGGTGAAGAACCTTTTCCTAATATCTAGGAGAGGTAGATATTAGGAAACAGAAGTACTTCAGCCTCCCCTGACACGGCTTCATGCCATTCTATCAGGTCCTTTCACTGGTCACTGCAGAGAAGAGATCAGTATCTGCCCCTCTGCTTCCCCTCATGAAGAAGCTGTAGATGACAATGAGGTCTCTCCTCAGTATCCTCTCCTCCAGGCTGAACAAGCCAAGTGACCTCAGCTGCTCCTTGTATGGCTTCCGCTCTAGACCCTTCACCATTTTTGCCCTCCCTTGGATGGATGCCTGGCTTTAGAACTCCAACCAAAGGAGCAAGTGTTATTTCTTGCTTCATGGGTTAGAGAACAAGGTATTACTGAAATGCAGTGCCTTCAGAACCCCAATCTTCCCACACAAGTATGTGTCATTAGCAAAACCTGAGATCACCATTTATTTGGTAGCTAATAAACAATCTCTACACTAAGGTTTCCAGAGCATTTTACTATGCCCATGTTTCAGCAGTTGTGGATTATGTAAATCACAATAATTTGCATTGTAGAGCTTTTATCTGCTGAATTTCTTCTCAGAAATTGTCAGAGGTTGTGGGTGAAGAAAAAGAGAGCAGACAAGCCCCTCAGACAAAATTAGCAATTACTTGTCCACATAAATTACACTTGCTTGTGTCAGGCAAGGCAAAGTAAGACTGAATGGATCATACTGTACTGTTCATATGAAAAATTATGTTTTTCAGAAAAGAAAGCAAACAGTAAGACAAACTACTGGGAAGTAATTCAGGGAGAAAGAGAATGCCATTCAGACACTGTACATCCCCTTTGAAGATGGCTGTTGTCATGATGATTTCAGGTGACATTTTAGTAAGAAAAATTTATAGGAAATTAAGAATATGGAGAATGGAAAGAGGAGAACAAGGAAAAGAGCTTTTTTTAAAAAAGAGCCATCAGAGAAGAAAAAGAGGAAAATAACACAGGAAAATCTAAAAGAAATTTAAGTTTTAAATAAACAAAACAGTTAAAAGTCAGTTATATGGGGGGAAAAAAAGAAACAAAATTATTAAAATTAATTTACCCTAAAATCCCATAGACAACTGTAATCTAATGGAATTGAGATACTCCCAGACATTTTTTAATTGGTCAATTAATGGATGCCTTGGGTGACTGATGGCAAATCTGCTGTTTTCAAAACAACCTTAAGCAGCATTACAGGACTAGCAAAACCTGTTTTGCTGTGTCTCAATGTAATATTTAATGCTCAGTTGTGCAGAAATAAGAAAAAAGCTGTGCTTTGGCTCTTGAGAATGCTATCTGAGTGAATAAAGCTTGAAATATTTCTCTAAAGCTACTATTACACGACTGCATTAGCTCTTGATTGCTTAAGTGCTGTCCAATATATCTAGGATGATTATACTCTTACATTTCTAATCACTACAGTCTCCTTTTAGAACAGAGGAAAACTGAACGCACATGTGCTGCTAGAGGAATTAGTATTCTTCCACACAATAGGAAACCACAGCAAATTTTAACAACTAGCAATCACACAGCAAGGCAGCAAGACTGGCTTCAAACCCGAGAGCCTCCCACACTGCAATATTCATATTACTACTGTGCCTCAAACTAACTCTATTCAGTGTGAGAAAAGTAAGGAAAGTATCATAGTGACGAATGTTTGTATGACAGTCCAACAAAATATTGGATGTAGCCAATGGTGCATTTCTGTTTCCATTAAGGAAAAAAGAAGCATTTGCAGAGAAAGTTAAGGCACTCTTTTTCTTATATTAAAAGCTTTGACAATATTTCAGAAATTCTGTATAATCTGTAGGCGAATATTTCATCAAATGGTACAAAATCGACAAGCTGTGGAGTTGGTTGGAGACAGGGAAAGATGCAGAAGGAACCTCGAATGATTTTCTCTCTCATAAATACTTTTGTATCAAGGTCAGGCAATACAGCAATCTGGCCTTCAGGACATGGCTCTGATGTGCTTCTCCATCAGTGGCTATCCAGGACACTGACTTTAAAAGTTGCTTACAAAGCAAAATATGTCTTATTACAAAAAATTATTGAATGTGATTATGCAAGGCCATTATAAAAAAGTTAGTAAGTTGTAGCATATTTTTACATAAAATTAAAATAAAATATTAGAAAAGAAACATGCTCACATAGCATATTTATAGCAAGATTGATTACAACATATATTATCAATCTTTAGTTTCTACGGAAACGAAGGCTGTGTAGGAGCAGCAACTCTCCAAACATGTCTCCACTGGTTTGCTCCAATAACTTTTGCACTCAGTGGGAAATTCCAGCCAAATCTGACAGTAATAGAGGCCCAAGACAATTAGCTTCCTACACGTTCATAGAAAATCAGTGGTTGCTCAGAGAAAGGAGATCCAACGTCATTGTTAATTGGAGGAACTGAGGGCACGTACATCGGGACAAGGCTCATGTGGCAAGATCACAAACGCATGTGATGCGTTTCTTTTCACAAACACATGCAAACAAGTGTCACTAACTGTCTTCCTCTCATGGCATTGTTATGGTCCTTGCATAGTGGAAAATTAACCTTGATCATGTAAACACATGGACTTTTAGTATACTGGATAACTTGTGCTGCTGAATGCTAATACCTAAACAAATGGATGTATTCTGGTAGGTTAACTTTAAAAATGGTGCTCTTACGCTTTGCCATCCTTTTTCAACTGGTGGGACTCCTAGGACATTTTTTATTTGCATAAATTATACTGTTAATTCCTGACAGTTGTGCAGCATGTGCAATTAGAGTCAGTGAGAAAACTTTATTTGTCCTTGTTCCCTTAATGTTCCCTTGCTTTCTTGCTCTGCCTCTCAGTCTGCAGAGTAGATGGCCAAATAACAAAAATATCTCCAAGAAACTTGCTAAGGGTCTTGTATCTCTCCTCTCCCCTGTCCCTCAGGTTGCTTTCTAGCATCATTGCCTATGTAAGAACACAGCAGGCAAGCATAGTGCTCCCATGGAAGCTTTAGCTTTGGCCAATTAATTCTCGTCCAGAAGAAATCTTTCTATGCCAGTTAGAAAGCAAGGTGAACTCTTCAGTCTTATTCATAAAATAAATCTGACTGTTACTTCCCTAAGCCTGTAGAGGAATGGTAAGCTGACCAAACACTGAAACAACAGAGCTCTCCTTTATACTCCTGAAGAACCTGAAGACTGAAGCAAAGTTAAATGGCAATAACAAGAGACACTAAAGGAACTAATTAGCTTCTATAAACATTGCAGGGAATTTCTTCTTTGATTTGTAGGTGACATACTTAATAGGTTGATTCTAAATTGCAAAATAATACTGGTCAAAATCTGATCCCATTCCTGGCACAAAACTTGAAGGCAGGTAATCTAGGGACCAGCTTCCCAGACTAAGGTGGAATTGAGGTGTTATGCTCTCTATTGTCATCAAGTCTCCAGAATTACAGTATTTGCTTACAGGTGGGGGATGGATAGATGGATGAATGGATAATGGATCTACCTCACCCTGGTGCTAAAACCTGAGCTCCTTCTGTTGTCTGTTCCTCACTTTCATTTCTTCTAGAGCAGAAGAGAAACAAGCCCTGGTGTGAACAGCGCTACGACAACCATGTCAGTCATCTCCCCTTTTTGATCACTGCCTTCAGAGCTCTGGGCTGCAGTCAGAAAATAGAGCCTTCATCCCTGTGAGCAGTCATCAGGGAAGCGGTAAGAGGGCCCGATAACAAGTCAGAAGAAGCCTGAGCACATCCACAATGTGTCCATTTACCACAGGGTCTATATATTTTTTCACTTTCAAGATCATGCCAACATATGCTTGACTTCAATGCTCTGGAAGTCTTCAACTCTGGAAGTCCTAGTATAGAGAGATTTGGAATCTGTATGTGGATTTACATTTTCCTCTAAGGAAAGTTACAGGAGTTGTTTGGGTTCTTGCTGATCATTTTACCTCATTTTAAAGACATTTGGAAGGACTGGGAAATCAAAGCCAACTATAATTACTCATCAAACTCACCACTTTCCCTTTCCCTTACTCTTCTTGTGGTTTCAGTGTCAGAGAAATGTTTATAAAGAGCAGCTGAGTCTTGATCCTTGCAAGTTCCACAGGCAAGCATGTTCACAGCTGTGGTTGTCAGCTAATATATGCAGGGATGAGCTGACCTTCTGGGAGCCATTTTCTGGTGACTTATTTCAAAAATTTTAAAATAAATTCAATAACTATTTTTTTAAAATAAAAAATCTCCCAAGGATAATGGAAAACACTTAAGAGGAAACTGCTGGGCTTTCATGACAAAGAAACACAGCACTTACACAGATGATACAGCACCACTCAGGTTATTACACACACTCTGCTTATTACACTGGTAATAAATGACTGCCAGAAATTGTATGTTTCATGGGAAAAACCCTGAGAAATATTTTAAAAATGCAAAATAAATATATATATACATACATACATTCCAAGCCCCAAATTTTCAGTATTGGCTCCTATGCTACTGTCCTTCCCTTCCACTTTTCCATTTATCATATTTTTTTTTAGAGTTAAAAAGACAGGAGAAAAAGAAAACTACCTGGACTGTGAAGTCCTTGCATTTCTTAGCATGAACCCAAGAAACACAGGTGCCTGTTGGTGAATTCTGTAAAAAAATACTGTTTTCTACAAAAGACTTTTCAATGAGGAACAACAGCCTCTATAACTTGAGGCTCCAATCCACAAATGCCTGGGCAGAGACCTAACCTTGAGCATCTGCGATATCTAAATAAGCTAAATGGGACTGATCATGTGCAAGACAAAGAAAGCCTTTAAGTGCTTGTAGGATCAAGGACACAGGCAATTTCTGAGGACCTGATTTTTTTGCAAACAATAATTAACTTGACTAGGGCTTCCGTCTACTCGTTACAAATGCGTGGAAATACAGAGTGAAAAAATATTTGAAAGCACTGTTTATTCCTCTGTTTTTAAACTTTCCTTTAAACGCAGCAAAAAATATCTGACAAAGAGTTGTCAGATAGAGTATTAATCTAACCCTTAATTATTCACTTTCTACAGGAAAAATGCTGCAGTCTGCAAGATGATTTGATAGCAGAAGTCTAAAATGTGGCTTCAAATAGCTTAAATTTTAAATATTACTCATAGCTCATAGCTCCCAGTCACTATCATTAACAGCTATGTGAAATATCATAATACCTAGAGGCTGCAGTGAAGGTCAGATCCTCCTTCTAAAAGACATGGAGGAGAACCAGTCCATTACTTACAGCATAAGTGCAGAAGTCATACAAACTCTGATAAAAATTAGATAATATCATGTCCATTTCAGTGGATGTACATGAAGAGGAAAAGTACGTATAGAGAGAATGATTTATTCAAGGCTACAACACAAGGCCAAGGCAGGATACCACAACAGAACTTGTCCCTCTCCAATTGTTTTGCTACAAGGTCATCTTTTATCTTTCTCATCACCTTCCCTTTAATAGAAATATCTTCAATACCACAGCTAGAAAATCATTATAAACACCAAAAAACAGATCAGACACAAAATGACTTAGAGAGTACACGTTGGTCATTTTAAAATGTGTGAGAAAAAATTAATACTAACTCACTAAGGTTACTAATGCTAACTAAAGAGCTATGTTGACATATTAATGCAGCTTGCAGGACTCATTTGCTGTATTCAAATAGCTGATAATCACTGCTCAGAATTCAAACTGTGCTGCTGTGATAGAGTCTAATGCAGACAGTGCCATGCAAACCCAGAAACATGTCTCATAGCCCCACTGGGAAAAACTCTTGTTTGTTCAGGAACACAACACTGTAAGAGGTTGGCTCTTGAGCAGCAACACATGAAAAAATGGAGGAGCCTGAACACACTTTTGGGATGTGCTTTGCCTTAGGGAAGGTAGCACAAAGGGGCAAAGACAAATAAGAGGACAAATGGTTCAAGAATCAAATATAGATAATTTTTTTCAAAAATGACACTGTGAGGGTGTGAGGAAAAGGACCTCTGCTTGCAGTTCCCACCTGTGTGGTCTTTTCTCATAGAGCAGTGTCCCTGTGCACCCAGGACCAGTTTTCTGATGGAAACACCTCAATCCACCTCCTCTTTCTTTCCAGTCACCTGATATTTTCAGGAGCTGATCCATTCCTCAGATAAACTCTTAAGAGAAACCACTCCTGCAAGTCTCAACTATGAGTGCAGCTCAAGGCTGACTGAACATAGGGAGAAATCTGCTGCATCCAGAGAATCCAACCGACATTTTCCAAAAATGCCAGCATGTCATCTGCCATCTGAAGATAATAGAGGTAACAAAGATTTAGAACTCCTCAGAAGGTATGGAAACTGTAAACATCCTATGTCTAAGTTTGCAAAAGTGGAAACATACACACAAATTTCTGGGAAAAAAAAGTAAATTTCATGTCTGCATAACCTCCACACTAGAGGTTTGACAGATTATGGTCATGGGATAGGAAGATCCTCATCCCAGAACCAAATTTCAAATCTAATTCAAGCTAGTAGTAGCTGACATTAATTTTTTATCTGGAAGAATCTGACTTGCTTTCACCAGAGAAAATCAGTAAAGCATTTCCCATGCCACAAGGACCCATTCAGAGCTACTTGTGAAAACTGTTCTGGCAGCTCTGCAGAGGTGGGCCATCACCTTCATCTGAATAGCCAAGCGGGTAGATGGGTTGAACACTTGGTGAGGGATTCCACATTACAAGTGCCCGTCTGCACTAGCATTTTCACTGTTAATAGAGACTGACAACGCTGAGGCAAAGAAAAAACTTACAGAAAACAGTCTTCTTGCAATGATAACGATTATGAATGTTTTCCATAATCTCAGTCAAGCTCTTTGAGCAAGATCTCCACTGACGCTGCTGATCGATTCTTTGTATACAGGATTACTGAAGGGCCTGTGAAAACAAATAACTGGAAACATCTTCTCTCCAATTCCCTAATACTGTTCACAACAGTTTCATATAAACACAACCTTAACTATAACCAGGTGAGGGAAATCAGCGGGGCCTCATGGCCATCTCTTACATATTATATTCTGCTCCCAGCAGCTGTAAATTCAACACTTCGCTAGGCATTAAATTTACTCTCAAGAAACATTTTCCAAGAGAGGTGACAGAGTTATTGCACTGTTGCAGCTGTGGAGACAGATGGCAGTATGCCAAAAGTCCAACGAAATTTTAAATTAGAAATTTGACCATCTGCTACAGGTGGAGAAAAAGGGGTTTTATGCTCAGGCTCCTCCCTTAGTTTTGTAATTTCCCAGGTACTTAAATGCACGATCTGATGTACAACAGATGCCATATGATTTCCAACAATTTCTCATTTGCAGCTGATAAGCACTGGAACGTCTTAAATATTCAAGAGAACCAGGAATTGCTTCTTAAATTGCATTATGCTCTGCTATTAGTCAGGCCACGACAAAGCAGGGTGGTATTTCGCAAAAACTTCCAGTTACTTTGGGATACTCCCAATATCAAAATTTGCTTAGGTTTATTTACTTGTTACTTGAAACAGGAGCAACAAGAACACATTTTTTTACCACCTGCATCCTAACTAGCTGGTGTATCTTTAAACATCAGGTAAACTGTTTAACAGCTTCTTTGAGATGTATGAAAAAAAATGGAAGGAGCAGTCTCTTCAGATAGGGAAACCATATTTTTGGTGTCTGATCCTCATATAAGAATGCCATGAAATTCTCAATAAATACGGAACTGGAAACTTTTTATTAATGCTTACATGAACATTGACTATATTGGTTTTATATAATTCTAAATCACCGCTTACAAAAATGGTAGAAAAGTATAAAAATGGACCTAAGGTATCACACTATACATTCATAGATGGGAAAACACACAGTGCTTTGGAATAGAGATGAATATGGCAGGTCCTGGCACTAAAATGTGCACTCCAGTAGCTCATTTAATTAACAGTGAATATAAACACTTAAAGGATACAGCTTAAGTGTATATTCTAATACTGAATTTTAATTGTATATATCATTATAATCCCCCATGCCTCATTCAAATGATCACTCCTGTTTCTATTTTTGCTATATGAAGTGGGGAGAAGAACAAAGTCCCTGAATACATCTAGACTTGCGTATTAACTCACTAGCTACTTCAAAGGCCAGTTCCACTTGTCAATATGAAATTTAAACAAACAAACAAAAAAAAAGGATTTTCACTGATTCTTACAGCAGATAAAAGACTCAGACTTTCTAGGGGATATTTCCACAGCCCATGGCTACCTCTTTCCTCTGCTTCTGTCTGCACAATGTTCTATGAAATACATTTGGGGCTTCTGCGTCCATTAAACGCACATCTTTAAAGCAGTCTGGCTCAAACGGCCCCATGAACAGGCTGAAAGTGCTCCCTTCTGCAGCCCAAAAGGCCACCAGAGACACTCTAATAGGGTTTAAATCCCAAACACTATATCTGCACCCTACCTCGGCCCCTTGTGCACAGAACAAAGAAATTTGTAATACTGATTGTGTTGGAACAGTGTTTTTTTCTAGAATGCTCTTTGCAACCTGAAGACTTAGATGACATACCTTTAGAATACTAAAAAGTCATAAAAACTACTATAAACAGGCTGGATTGTTTAGGGACAGAGAAATCACATTTCCATAGCAGTGACCTTTTAGGATTATTACGGAGAAATGTCAAGGAAATTTAGCCACGTCTTATTTTTAGTACTTTTTTAGTACATTTTAGTAGCTTTTGAAAAGAATCGTACCTGATATTGATGGGTAATTATGCAGTGACTTTATCAACTTTCTACTCCTATTAAGTTTTTGTCATCATGTGCAGGTTTCCCATAAAAACTGATCTGGGGCTAATCTCTGGGTGATTTGGTGACTGTGGAAAAACATTCTGCCTACATGAGGCTGTCTGAAACATTAAGGTATCAAACATATAAATCTGCTATTGTGCCACTGCAGGACTTCAAAAATATTATTAATATGTATTTCGTAATACCTAAGATGTCTGCAGGGCTTTGAAACAGATGAACACAAATTTCAAAGGCAAGGTAAATAGTAATTCAGTTAGATCAAAATACAGAAAGAATAGATAATGAAGAGCAGTGCCAAGAGTCAGAAAAAAATGTCAGGCATTAACAACAAACCAGAAGAAAAACCCTTGAGAGGAGTTCAGTAATGCCTCTTAGCTGCTCCACATAATAAGAATTTTCAGCATTGTTTGCTGGACATGTTATCTTTCTAAAATTTATTTCAAATCATAAATTTAACATCTTTATTTTAAATGTAGACGTTCATTAACATGGCTGACAGCTGAGTGCTTTTAGAAGATTTGGGGGGAAAGAGTGGGCTAGAAGTGCTGGCTGTTTAGAACAGCAAGAATTTTTTATGATATCTTTTGCTGGTGCCATGCAATTTTACACATTTTTTTGCATTTAGAACTTCATGCCTTTTCTCAAAGTTCGTGCAGCCTTTTGAAACATCCATTAACCAACACATTAACACGAAAAACAAACGCTTTCTGTCGACTGCCATCATATGACACTTCTTGACATGCTTATGCAAAACCAGGCTACTGATTTCCAGGGCTGTTTTACTGTACATGCCTGAGCTACGGTTTTGTATGGGTAACAATAAGCGGCTCCTATGCTGAGCATGTGCACCGAAGCTGCCCTGGCATCACTCCCTCAGCATGCAGGAGAGAGGTAACATGGGACTGAACTTTACCACTTCTAACTAGCTCAGAAAGCGTGAAACCCCAGAGAGATCCAAAGAAATGTGTTTTCTCTCCTTATCCTATTCGTTTCTTCTTTCTCATATCAGCCTCAGTCATCCTGCATTGCTCAGCAGGACAGCATCCTTCAGCAGATGGAAAGGACCTTTAAAATTGTGGAAATGTAAGACTTAGTGATCAGCTTCGGAGTTCACTCATCCTGTCTCTGCACATAAGTCTATGTGCATCTTCTCTATTTTGTATACAGAGAAAAAAAAACAACTTTGACAAAGTCACATTTTTATTGATAACCATGATCTTGCATAATTAAGGTAACTGAAAAGATCCATAATTCAATGCTAGTATTAAAATATAAGTTATAAACAAAATGGGCTGAAAATTTAATCTTTGAGAAGCATCACACAGAACCTATCAGCAATTTAAAACCTACCATGGTAGGTAGGGAAATTTTATCCTATTTTATCTGCAAACAATCCCAACTTTATTCTTTATAAGACATCTCTTATTTGTCTTTTCTTAGACTTGCCACTTCATTTTCTAATTTCGACAGTAACTTAGGGTCAGCTTTCAACCTGGAACTTAGGTTGGAATACAATGGCAACCAATCCTTGGGAAAATAAACTGGATTGGGGTAGATATTTCAAAAAGCACCATCTACGTTTAGAATATGTAAAAATTAAACATAACAATTTTAAAGAAAATAAATAAGAAAAGAGTATAAAAATGGAATATACAGGTGGTAGTTGCCTATTCTTTTAATAACTACCCTGCAGTTTTAAACAAATTAGGAGACCAGTACTCATCATAAACAAACTTAGAGAATAAAAACAGTAGCAAATCTGAAACAAAAAAAAAGCAACTATATGAAAATACAATTATGCAACAAGAGTCTACTTATGTACTTTTATATTTATAGGCAATGACGGGTCAGTAGATCTCTCTTTGGAAACACTGATTGCAAATAGACCATCATATTTTCTACACGAGGGGGTAACATTTATGCTGGAATTGATAAAACTTGTATGTATTATAGAATTGAAACTTTTCTTGCCCAAGTCCAGCACAAGTTACTTTATCTGAGTAGCAAGATGGTGACATTCTCTGATTCTGTCCCTTGAGCCCTTTTTCTCACCTATTATATATGGTTTGAACAATTCTTCAGATAGATTATTAAAAATAAATGTAACATTTCCCTTCCTCTTTCCAGTATCTTCATTTGACATCTAACTCTTTAATGGTGTCTGAAAGCAAAGACCTGTACGATATATTACAAACCACAGATCTGAAAACCACTGCTACACTTATCATAGGAGTATTTTCTCTCTTTCAGAGGACCTGAATGTTGTACTTCCTGCAGCCTTTCCTCACCATTATGGCATTTATGCTTCCTGTGTCTGACATTTCAAATATCTCTTAAAGAATCTTTATGGTCTTGTGCTCTGATTTTTTTAATGGCATTTGAATTGGATTCTTTGAATGATGCTCACTCAGTATTACAACTTTTTTACCGTATTATTTATATTTAATTACTTTATTAATATATTATGCTAGCATGCTTTTGCAATAGCTTTTTACTCCATACTTTCTACGATAAAAATGAAACACCGCATTTTTCTATGTGGGTAGAATTTACACTTAATATAAACTCTCTCAGCTTCTGCATTTGAGCAGTTGAGACGTGCCCCAAACATGTCTCAACTGCTTAAGAAGAAAATGTGAGCACAGGGTTCAAGAATAACCAGCTACCCAGGGTAGAAACCAGGGGTTCGTGGCAGCAGAAGCTGTCATGAGTGCTTTTGCCCTGTCCCGAGTGAAAAGTCAGATGATTTAACCCTCCAAAAATTCCCTGGGACTTCCTCAAGAGAAAATGGAAATGAGTACTGTTTTTATACCTGGTTGCAATAGTTCAGACTATTTTAGAACCAAAATTCTTTGGTCAAGGATCCCTTCTATAGGTTCTACGTGACTCAGAATGGTGTATTATGACAGAAGCAAGGGGGGAAAAGCATTAAGATTTTTTTTAACATTATTTAATATATAGGACCACAGTCATGTGGAAGGCACTGGTCACAAATGCAATGGCTGACAGTCCATGCTCAGGAGCAAGAAAGAGCCTTCAGAAAAGACAAAAATGCAACAAGAACTAAATCAAAGCTTCTTTGCCTGAGTGTTTTCTGTGAACACGGGGAGAGGTTCAGGTTCCTTTCTTATACACAAAAGTTTGGTACCCAATGGTGGCAAAATTTCAGTTTCCTAATTTGTGTAGGGCTCCTGTAGAGTGTTCCCAGGCAAATTTGCAGGAAAGCAGTCAGAAGAACAAAGCTATGGTAGGAAAAAGAAAAACAAACAAACAAACCACAAAACAAATATGGTATGCTGTGGAACAGCCAACGTGACTTTGCAAAAGGGATCTGTACCTCAGAAACCTGCTGGACTCCTTCAAAGGAATAAAGAAGCAGGTGTACAAGGGAGATCCTCAGATGCTTAAATGTGCATTTCATAAAAGCCTTCATCAAAAACTTTAAATAAGCTAATGCACCAAAGTACTGGTCACATGGAGAAAGGTTTGTCTAACCTCAGAAAAACATTAAGGCATAGATAGTCACTTTCAGATCAGCAGGATGCACCCAGTGGAATCCAAGAGGGGTTCTGTATTCTGCCTTGTTTTTCAATCTGCTCAGAAATGATTGGAAAGGGGATGAACAGTAAGGTGAAAAGACTTTCAGTTTGTGTCAGGGTGCTAATACAGATGGCTAATGGAAAAGTTGAAGAAACCTTACAAGACTGAGTGACTGGATTATAATAGGGCTGATGTAATTCAATGCAGATAAATGTAAAATTAACCATATGGAGGAAAATCCAACTTTCTACACACATATATATTAGTGATACATCCTGAGACTGCTATTACCATTTAAGAACAAAATGCTGGCATTATAATAAGCAGTTTTACAAAAATGTCAAGTCCATATTTAGTCGTGATAAAAAAGCCCAAATTGAATGTTATGAATTATTAGGAAAAGAACAAAGCATAAACTAGAGTACATTATTATGTCACCATATAATCTGGAGTGTATACTACCTATTTAATAATGTGTGCTGTCTGGTCCATTATTGCAAAAAAGGACACAGCAGAATGGAAAAAAAAACGTTCAGATACAACAAAAGGAAGATGAAAAACATCAAACCTAGTTCTTCTGTAGCAAAAATGGAGTTCTTTTCAAAGATGTGTACTGAAACTCACTGTGTTTTTCTCCAGCTGCTGTACAGTGAGACTCCTGATGTTTACAGCTGTAAAGCAATTACAAACATTTGGCTGAAAAACACCATGTAGATAATAACATTATTACCCAGTACCCTTACAGGAGAAAGGGGAAAAACTTTTCTGAAAACTCCTGTGAAGTCTTAGGGTGTTGTGTCACAAACTAAATTTAAGGCACAATCTTCTAAATTATCCTACACAATTTGTGTTTCTATCCACTAAGAGTCTCACAGTCTCTAAAAAGGCTGTTTAGCTTCCCCCTGAGATAAACAAAAAAATCCAAACTGCTATTACTATTCTTGTTTTACTAAATGCACTCTAAGTCCCAGCCATTTCCATTCCCACCACTCAGTCCAACTCAGAGAAAAGCATTTTCTCAGCATGGAAGTTAAAGAGGGGAAGGAGACATTTCCAGGGAAATAATCCACATTGCTTTGTGATCTCCACCTGGCATAATTTCGGCAGCATTTTGGCTGCCTCCCAAAAGGAACTAGAGGAGTTAATTTTGTCCTGGGAGAGCACAACATTCAAGCTAGCACCATACTCTATTTGCTGTGCAAATTCCCAGAAGATTGGATCTGCAAGCATTTTGCTTAAGCAATTGACCATTTCAGTCAAATACATCTGACCAACACCCCTTCCAGGCAGGTTTTATACTCCCTTACCTTCCTCCACCTTCCCCATCAGGAGCCCTGAAACAACTCTTTTTGGTTTTCCACCTCCACTACTTGCCCCAGCCCAGTCTGAGACTCTCACTACACACTGTAGCAACAGGGCAGATGCTTGCAGTCTTCTCATACACCGCCTTACATTGACAAGGCATTACAAAAAATCAAATACACCAATTTTCCCTTGCTACGCTGTGAAGTCAGCATGACCTTGAAGCTGGCCCAGAGCAGCCATCTCTTCTGTAGGGAGGCAACAAAAAATAGAGGACTCAGAAGAGATGAATTCTCGGACAGCTGACGCTGCAGCCATGGATCCTCCTGCTTCACAGCTTACCTGAGTCAGACCTGTGGGTGCCCTGAGCATTGGACAGCTTTTCTCAACCTCTGTTGGTGTACTTCACAAGAAAACTGAGGTGTGCTGCTCTTGGTTTTAAGTGTGCAACTTTACATGAAAAGGTAAAATAGTCAGTCTTATGATGCATGTATATGAATAGATTTTAGAACTATTCCTTGAAGTGTTACATTATGGGACACCCTTTATAAGTAGGTGACGGTGCATTTGAGGAAACATTGGTGCATTCATACGTGCGAGTGAAGTTTTCTCTGCATTTCACCTCTCTGAAATTGAGTCCAAATGGCAAGAGAGATAAGGTGCAGTCCTCCCTTTATCCACAGATAAACGCAGTATGATTAAAGTATTCTTCCAGCATTGTAATGATGCAGGCAATAGTAAATAAGGGTTGTCTCCCCTTCCAGTGTGGGGAAGAAAGAATGGAGTTGAACTTTTCTCCAGCCTCCTACGTTCCCTCAGTGTTTACCACCTCCAGTGTCAGGCGCAAATCTCCATTACACCTATGACATATGTTATGTTCTAAGCCAAATATACATCTAAGGATGTGTATATGGAATAAAACAGAAGTGAAGGACTGAAGGAGAAGCAGGCAGCTATTATACACAAGCTGAAATGTAAGTTAGTGGCAAATTCAAGATCATGTTTTCCTGAAATTCAGACAAGAGGTCTGAAGTTTAGAGTCCTTAAGACTATAAATGCTTTTATCGAATTACAGTATTTGAGGCACTCCACAGAAAAGCTTTCGTATATAAAGATCCATCAAAAGTGACATCGGCATTATGTTACAAATGATTGAAACTAAACCACTTCACATAAGCAATGAAGATACTTTCCCAGCATCATTTCTCTATTTAAGTTACCATTGTGACTACAGGATGACTTAAAATTGTAGGGTCAAAGAATATTATACAGTAGGGCAAGTGGTTCAATGAGATTTTCTTAGTATAAATGGGTACCCTAAGTGAAACCACCTGATATCCTTGCTATAAACACATTTTAGCCTAGAGGTAAATTCTCTGAAGAGTCGTAAGCACCTGAAGACAAAGGGAATAAAATAAATAATGTCTCCTCAACCATAACTGCAGAATACTCAGAGAGATATTAAAATAAAATGCCATGACAGTTTATTAGGTGAAAAAAATGCAACCTTTATGTTTTCACCTCCTTTTTCAATTGGGGTCTTTCCTCTGTGAGCATGGCAGTGGTTAACTTTCCTTGCTACCCCTGGAAGATGTGCTGCTACCCACTGAGCACTTTATGCGCATACAAAGAAAGCAAAGAGAATGACAGGTTGGTAGTTCACTTGGTCCTGCAGATGCAAAGGCCTTTTAAAGCAATCTGGAGCTGGGAGGAGGAGGGAAAAAGGATGCACAACTCCATAAGGCTGAAGAAGAAGAGACCTGGACAGAAAAACCAAAAGGGAAGTCCAGGAAAGCCTAGTTACTTCAAGGCAAAGATTCTTACACAAGAAGAAGAAGGTCCCTACTTCAGACAGACAACCTGCAGTGAACGGGACACAACTCACCACTCTTCTGAAGCCCTGGGCCCCAGAGCTACCCCTGTCTCAGGGGCAAAGTCCTTCCTGAAAAACTAGACTCCCCCAGAAGCATTGCCTGGATATCCTAAAGCGATGGCAAAACAAAGTGCTACAGGATCTGTGCTGTAAAGTCAACAGGGAAACAATGAGATTCAAAGGAAAGTACTGAAATAAATAATGTTATGTCTTTTTGATTGAGCAAACTGTTGGAGATATGATCCATCAGGCATAAGTTTTTGCAGTGCTCTCTTACTTTTTTTTTTAGTCTTTTCAGTCTTTGTTTCTTTTTTTTTTTTTTAAATTGAAGAACTTTTCAGGCTTGTTTTCTTTACATTAATCAGGTTGCTTGAGAAGTCAATGTCCTGTGGTGTTCGGAATTTCCAAGACATGAGAAAAAAAGTAAAAAAATGCCAAAATAAACCAAACATATTGCCCTCCTGAATGGTAATGTTCACAAACACATTCAAAGATATTTGAACATCTAACTCTGTTCTGTAACCTTGATGTTAAAAAAGAAATCTCTTTATAGATACTTGTATTCCTTGAACAATACATCATTTATCACACTTCTTACTAGGAAGTGCTGGAAACAACTTAATTTCCCAACAATACATTTCTTTGTTTGCATTTTTTCTGTTGGGGCAGAACTTTACTATTAGTCTGTCTTTGGATTGCAGTGGAATTTTCAACTGGCCAATTTACTCCCATAGAGTTTAAATAAAAACAGAATTATAAGCATATTTGAAGATCCTATCCTAGAAGAAAACTTGACTAAAAGGGTAAATGGGCCAAATTTGGAAGCTGTATCCACTTACATTAGGAATACATTTGACATGCTGGTAACAATCATTTCCCTATTTGTAACAGTTTAGGACGGGTGCTATACTGAATTTTCTTTATGAAAATATATGAATGGATACCACCGAGAGTATCTTGAAAGCTCAGGTCTGAGAAAAACAGCCTGAAAGTGGTCAGTTCCAGGCAGGAAAACTGACCTGTCTGCTCTGCATGTATTGTTACACTTAAGTCAAATAAAGTACAAATCAATAGCAGCATTTTAAAGGCTCTAAAATGTTTTGGCTTGAACTCTGTGTTTTTTCTCTCACCTGGCCTTCACAGGCAGAGGTGAAAAGAATGCATGTCTCCCTTTCCCTTCCCTCTACTTCATCCTCTGAAGGAGAAAAACCAGTATTCCACCTCTGAGGAAGCACTCATTTCCATGCCAACCACAACAGAGCTCAGAAAAGTGAGGCAGAGACTAAGGAAAATGGGAAACAAAAAAATAAACATATTTCATCTGAGATCTCATACCACATAGGTAACATTCACGGGGGCTGGAGGGGAAATAATTACGTCCTTTTCAAAAGCCCAGGAGTGTAAAGAAGCATAGATAATTATTAAAAGGCTGAAGTGGATTGCACACTACTTGAAAAGCTTAAGAAGTCTACTCATTTACAAATAAGAACTACAAATGATCACAGTGCTTTATAATTTGACCCCATCTAAATAATTCAATATTCACTGTGTCCAATGTAAAGCAGACTTCCATTACAAATGTATTAAATCCAAATTAATTAATGCTGAAACCTGTTCTCCAGCAAAATAATGCAATGTCATTGAACATTTTCTTCCCCCTTAATGTATGGTTATATTCCAGTTATAGATGATTATAGTCTTCCAGGGAATTCTAGTGCTGTGTTACAAGGTGCTGCATCTGCAATGTGTGCTCCTGAGATTGGAAACATAGCATACAACTCAGTGTAAATGTCAGAACTAGTAATAACAGAGATACTTGGCTGAAGAATGAAATGCTTCTCTAAAGCCCTAAAGATTTAAAAGGAAATTATGATGTTCTTCAGAGGAAAAGATTATGTTCTTCAGAAGTTCCTGGATCAGAATTTAAACCTAATACTAGTCTTGGAGTCAGACCCTGTACTAATAGTGAGAGATTTTTCAAAGTAATTGCCAAGTGGATGTTCAAAAATGGCAGCTTCTAGCTAACTCTGAGGTGTCCAGATGTTAAAAATGGGTTTTACAGTTCCCATATCTTCTTCCAAAGACATCAGGTTCTAACTATTGTGTTTAATTATTGTTCAATCTCAGCAAAGCAAAGTTATTTCAGACAACTAGAAGCTCGCTTTGCTTGACCAGCATCAACAGGAATAAAGCCATGAGGCACCCTCTCCTCTTTAATTAATTCAGTTCTCTTCCAGCTTTAAAGATGAGGAACTATCAGCCATTCCTACACCCTAACTACACAAATAGTCAGGTATTGCTGCCACCATCATCAGCAACAATTATTCAACACTGCAGTTTGCAGGCTTACACAGAAGCCAGGTCGCTTGGAAATGCTCCACCCCAGGGCTCTTTTTCAACCGCATATACAGTTTTCAAACTCATATACAAGTTACAGACTGAAACACTAAGTTCTTATGAGGGTAAGAGAAAGAAGGTGCTGGGCTGAAGGTATCCCCATGTTTCCCATGAAGGAAGGAGGACAAGGAGAGAGCCCTGGAGGAAGAGCATGGTAAAAGAGAGGGAGTGAAGAGAACCTGCTGGAGAAAGGTCTGATGGTGAGATGGTGGTACTGAGTTGAAATATGAAAACCAGGTAACGAGCACGAACTGCCATTTGCACGAAAGAAGTTGCAATGCAGAGAACTAAGGAGGATTGAAAAGGTTGATCCCTCAGACTGCTGTCCTGCTTCCTCTAAAACTACACAAGAGAGCACAAGCAGCATCAGTACTACCCAACCTCGTGCTTAAGGAGTTGTGGCAAAAACTTTCAAAATCTTCTTTCAATCGCTTGTTAGAAGGGAAGATACTGTTGGCAACATTTAATGGAGAGAGAGCTTGCCAGTACTTTCAGCAGCAGCATCTTACAAGGCATATTCTGGGGAATTTCCAACGGGAACAGAAGTAGCCCAGCCAAAATGCCATAAATAAAATATGAAGTAATATAAAAATCCTACTACTTGAAGGACAAGACTTAAGTTGCATTCATTGCAACTGTGATATCAAAAATTCTCTAAAACAGCATATTTCCTTTGCCTAATTATGCGAAATATGCTATGTTGGGTGTGGGAAGAGAGAAAATAAGGGATTCCTTGTGTTTATCATTTAAAAACAAGGCAGTTTTCTAAGCACAGTATTTCAATAACAGTAGAACGAGACTGAGACGTTACAAGACCTGTAATGCTCCAGAAAGAGCAAAGGGAATCCAGACTAAGGGGAAATTCCCTCTTCTCTTGACTCTCCAGGATGAAGATAGATGGTGAAAACAGGTGTCAGAATTCTTCACTGTTTATAAAGTAAGAGCTTAGCAAAGAAACACACAGCTCTGGGTAAAGCAGTCAGATGCCCAAATAAAGGAATTTAAAAAATGAATTGGTTTTGCTAATAATAAATCACACACTTGAACCTACACAGATTGTGCACAATGCCAACGGTTTTGAAAGGAAGAAATTCCTTTCAGTTGAACCTCAGCCAATCTTTCTTAGCTTATGTGAGTGCTGCTGATAGTGTTTTGCCACACACACACACACACACACAGACTGGAAGCCCCTGAACTGACAAAGCGGACACCGCCTGCCTCTTTATTGCTCCTGAAGCACAATAACAGAAGCCATGAAAAATCTGTCTCCTACAAATTGTCTTGTCAAAGGTAGAGGCTTTTTCCTTTTTCATAGAGCATAATTCACAAAATGCTCTGGAATTGTAGCTTTTCATTTCCATTCACATTTAACTGACTCATCTGAAAGAACCACCTTCGAATAACAATTTATTTTCTTTCACATATATACAGAGCACTAATATTTTCGCTTGGTTTTAGCATTCTGTTCCTCTGAAAATACAAATGGAATGTCTAAATTGGAACAACTGTTTGTCTATAAAACCCCAGTGAAATCCATCAGGAATGCTCATGTTTTCCTGTAAATAAAAAGACTCTTAGAGAGCAGTGTCTTTTTATTAAAAATTCCATCATTCAAGTATTATGCCACTATATATTGTGTCTCTTAATTAGAAAAGCATTCTTAGAGCTTACTATTTTATTTTAAAACAAGTAAACATTTTTTTGCCATAATTATAAGTCTGGAAAACAAATCTTTGTATTTGAAAACATAAAATTTACCCTACAATAATTACAGAAAAGTGAAAGAGATGCCTCTTTGTTATGTTGGATAAATTACTATAATCATATTGGAAATGCAATAGGTTTTCCAGTATTCATTTTATCCGCCTCCCCCAGCACATTACCTTAGTGCTAATTTGAAGTGTCATTCACAAATCTCAATTTATTTGTAAAACTAATCTCAATACCAAAAGGATATAATTTTTGAGTAGTCTTTGCAGTGTGAAAATCACAGAAAATAGGGTTAGAATACAAACAATACCCATATCTGTAATCTTCTATTATCATGTCAATTATCTGGCATTAGTAAATGCAACTAGAGTTTTATTCAGCTCATGTCCCCACTGCTCAGGGCTGTGCATCTGACATTTGTGCATTTTGTCCATTTGCCCATAAGCTATTGAAATGTTTCTTGATATAAAACGCTCTTTTTTTTTCTCTTGGGATGGAAAAAAGGAACATAAATTATCTGACATTTTCTATAATAGCTATCAGATGTTTCATAGTAAACAGATTATATTAAACAATCAGGGGCTCTGAAAACCTCATCATCATGTCCATGAATCAGGATGTAGCAGCAGACATCCTAAATTTAAAATATCAGAGGCACAGACACACACTCTGCCAGCTGGCCATTTCTGTCAACAGCACACATTTGCATTGTGACTGCACATCAGATGTTGAAACAGGGAACCACACAAACCACTCTGTTTCCTTCTGCTACTATGGATCCACCTCCTCATCCAGCATTCGCCTATCTGCATCCCATGAGGCTGTGGAATGAAGGATGAGCAGTGAAGCAAGCCATAGATGACGCTTTATGGTATCAAATAAGGGGAATAGTGCCAGTGTTTTTAAAATCTCGTATTTTGTGGTGCATCTGGCACTACTTAGGCCGATTCATGCCCAATGAATAAAAAAACCAGCAAACAAACATGTTTGCTGATCACTTTTATGTCTGTGGAGGCACTTCCCTGGTTCTGCTGCACCAGTGACCTTGTGATTGTGGCTCATCCTGCACAATGTCCTTGACAGGTCAGATGAATCCATGGATGACAAGAAGTGAAAGACCCCAAACCTGAGACTGTAAGGTCTGGTTCAGATGCTGGTCAAAGCTGGGAACAGCTGCTCACAAGTTGCAGTCTGCTTGGATCACTTTGAAAGAACACCTGCTTACCTCTGGGAATAACAGTAAAAGTCATAATATTATTTTACTGGAAGGCATGAACAATTTTTTTTTTCCTTTTCTCTTTTTCCAGTAACTCAGGAGTCCCATCACTTGCTACCAAAAGTTAAGATTCAATCCTTAGGCTGTTCCAGGCTCAGCACATAAAGATGAAGGCAGTTAATGCACAGGCACTTTAGGCACTTTAATGCAAAATATTGATGTGGTTAAAAGTTAAATAATTCCATCTGTGGTGTTATTCTGAAATGGGGAAAGACTGCTGAATTAATGACAGAAATAAGCCTTCACCTTTTATGTTAATAAGGGTACACATCATGATGTAAATATACTTCACAAAGTTTTTCCTTTCTTTCTGTTAAAACAAGCTTTATGAGAAGTTGCTTTTAACTTTGAGATATCTCAATTGGTTTGAATTTATTTCCTTCCTTTTCACAGTCCAACAGCGTACTTTATATTCCTGGTGAAATTACTAGTGGTCTATAGCTATCTTGATAAGGTGTCAGATGATATTACCAATATCACTGTAGCAGTAAAATGTTTTCCTTCAGTAATATATTATCATTACCATGAGAAACAGTATTTGCCAGCAGCACTCTCCAGAAAATTTAAGTAAAAGCATGTCACTTCATCCTTAAGCTTTGACTTTTTTTCCTGCTAAGCACAATTGATCTTTGAGATAAGACCTAAGAAAGCTTTTAAATTGAGAAAATACATTATTGCTGAGCTCTATTGAGAGCATAAAGTGGGGAAAGAATTGTCATTTGATCATGCTGTTCATGAGAGAACTGTAAATCCTGCATATTTTACAAGATCCGATTTAATTAAAAAAATTAATAAGGCTTGTGAAAATCAAGATATGTATCTGCATAATTCCTTTCTTTAAACATCCATTTTAGTTTATTTCCTCTTTCTTTCCCTTCTTTCTCTATCACATTTGCATAAGACTTTCATGTAAGGCCTAGAAATATTTTTTCTCTTATTACTTTTTCATTTTTCTCCTTATTCTCTGATACTGTGCCCTTATTAGTTGGTATGTTCTGTCTCCCACTTGTAAAGCAAAGGGAATACTGGCTAACTGCATATTCCCAGCACCTGATGAACTGGAACTCCCAATAAAATGACTTTGTAAAGGGCAGATCTGGCTTTCACAGGTACACATGAAGAGAAATGAAGGGAAAGAAACAAAGAAGAGCCTTGAGGCAGTAGGCTGATACTTAAAATGTTACTTCTGATGCTGAATGTGAATTTTATGTATTAAGGCATCCTGTTCCCTGAAATATGAGTAAGAAGAAGCACATAGATCTTAATTATGCATTCTCGACATATTTGAATATAGACAAATTTCAAATAGACAAATTTGAAAAAAGACCATCAAAATAAGTGAGATAGAGAAGTTTTTACTAGAGAAGTCTTTATTTCTTCCTCCCTCTCTCTCTCTCTTTTTAGAAAGTGTCTGAGCACTTGCTTTGCAAAAATCAAAGTAACTTATACTTGCATTTAATTGCAAGCAAAACCTATGGAACTTTCCAGAGCACATCTAGACCCTACCTCATTTCTAGCAAATGTATTCAAACCCCAGTACTATTCCACTAAAACTAAGCTAGCTTCCTTTCACTTTCAAAATCAAACTCTAAATTATGATCAAAATCAGTAGTTTCAGCAAAATGCTCTTTTTCAAGATTTCTCTTGTGATTGAAACAAAAAGCTTTTGATTCGCAGCTACAGGAGAGCATGTGAATCTAAAATCTTCTCTACACTTGCTTAAACCAGAAGAGTCATACTCAGGTGTATTCTGCAGTCAGCAACACACTTCCCACCAATGATCCCCTCAAAAAGGATGCTGCTGTGAAATAGCTAGCTAAACTGGACATGCCAAGAGCTTGCTTATGTACATACTCCATCTACTATTGTCTTTAACATTGCTTCCCTCTCTCACAGTCCCAGCAAGAAAACTTTTTAATTCCCAGACTAAACTCTGACCTCCCTGTTAGTCTGAACAGAGCTGTAAGACAGAGAGGCAAAGGCACCAACCCTTTGTTACCAGGTAAAGTTATTGCTCTGTTTCCTTCCAGAAAGCACCATCTGCTCGTTTAGTAAAGAAATACTGTACCTTATTAGGATGCCATAAACTTAATTTCACCTGAAGTCTTGATAAGCTGTATAGGCCAACAGAACACACAGGGGATATTATGCTGCTACCAAACTGTGCATGATCTGCTTGTGATGAATAGGCAGAGCTAGAGAGACACCAAACCATGTAACGCCTGGGCAATGTGAGGATAAACAACATCTCCCTGGTGATTCATGCAACACCTTTGCCAAATGTTTCATCTAATATGTAACAGAATCGCAGGGAAAAAAACTCACTCCTTTCCTCCTCTAATAGAGTCATGCTCATCTCATGAATCCGTGTGTTACCCTACAATACCTCCCTTTCCCTGGCACGTCTGAGAGATGCTGGAAGTGCTTTTCAGCAGCACCTCCTACGACAGCATGCTGGAGTAGAGGTTTAGCTACCTAACCAGTGGTTTGTAGCACTGTTTTAGAAGTTACAGGGTATGTGGGGGGTCTGCATACAGCTGAAAGACAAGTCATGGGATTCCCAGAAGGACTGCACCCTTTTGCTGCAGTAGCTTTAATGCAGGTGGACATTCTGAGATAGCACCACAGTTGTTAACATAGCAGGCATCTGATGTAATATTAAGATACCTAAATTTGCTGCTAAGTAGCAAGCAGGGATGTTGTTACAACTGCTCCCAAAATAGTCACCCCGTGTGTGAGGTACTTGTCATAATCTTCAGTATCTAACAGTAGGCAGGCTTCAGCAATGCAAAAACCACTCAAGAGATCCTGAAATATGTTAGAGCCAGCGAAAAACTCAATGACAGCTAGAGGCAGTGAAAAACAACTGCTCCCAGTAACAGTGGAAATACTTCATGCTGAAAAATGAACTTGTTATCATCTCACACAGATGATGTGATAGTCATCCCGTGTCTCAAAGTACACTTGCTACATAAAATGCCCTATCTCTCCCGACAGGAGCCCAACCATCCATTTCAGGCCAGAAATTGCAGAGAAAGTGCCGGCTGCCCTCAACCAAATTGTGACAATATCACAAACCTGCAGCCTAGAGATCAGCCCAACACTTCTAATATTGTCATATCTACATATGGCACTAGTTCTGAGGCTGGGCTGTTGAACCTTTCTGCAACTTCCCTCATATTAAACCTGTTGTTCAAAAAACACAAAGCATATTGGAAGCAAAACCCTTCTACAAGTTCAAAATTGCACAAATCGCGCCTAGAACCCAGTTCCTTTTTATTAGATATGCCTGTCCTAAATTTCAGTCTTCCGTAGTCGCACAACAGGAGGATCTGTGGAAAAAAAAACCATTTGTACTTCAGAACTAATGCCATGTGTTTCCCGGAGTCAACATTTCAGACTAGCTCAGGGCTGGCCCCAGGCACTGAATGCCCATTAGCACTAGGAGCATGGCTGGGACAACCCTTAAGTGCATGTTTCAGTTCAGTTTTCTCCAAAATGAATCCAGTGCATGTTCACCAAAACCACACCACCATGTAAATCAAAGCAAGTGGGGACAACTAGAGGATTTGCTTTGGACCAGGAGCCCATTTCTGACCTCAGATGCTAACTTTCAGAGAGACACCCCCAGCCGAGAGCTTCTCCCTCTCCAAGGGTTGAATGAAACCTCCCTGCCTTCAGAGGGCTGCCTCAGCTGTCTGTCTTCACTCAGGAGATGGAAGCTTTCTTCAGAATGATGGCCTGTTGATGGGAAGTTTTTTATTCAGTTAATAATTCCCTGGCTAAAACATACGCTGTTGAGAAACATCAATTCTACAGAGTGGAAGAAAAAGAAAAAAAAACCAAACAAATCTCTGCAGGCTCTAGTGAGAACGAGTGATATTACTTTTGATTCTCCAAAGCTATCGGCAATTTTTGTTGTATTTTAACACTTTTTCTTCAGAATCTTCAAAATAAAACCAGCACAGAAGTAAACGCAGGAAAAGACCCTTCTGCTGCTCAGTGCCTCTGAAGGGCAGAGAGGGCTGGGAAGTTAACCACAGGCAGAGTGCTGCTGACTTGCTCCCAGAAAGTCTGCCTTTTTATTGGTATTCTTAGCTGCTCCTGAGTGTAGCAACTGATCACAGAAACCGCATAAGTCTGAAAAGCAATTCATTCTGTCTGAATGGCAGGTATTCATACTGGAGAGGATCTATTTGTGCCCATTCACATCCACATTCAAAAGCATTTTTTCATCTCTAAAAGTCATTTTTGATAAGATCATTAAAAAGCAAATAATCAATGCATAAAGCATTTACTTCAAAACTTAATCAAAAACTATAGAGGCAGGTAAATTAGTTGAACATTTATCTCCATCTTATTTTGTTATTTGCACTTATTTCTGGCTCCAGAAACATCTTTGAGACCGAGCTTTGAAGGGACACCCTTTCCTGAAAGGAACCAAGTTTCTCTTAAATTTTTGTTCAACTGCTCACCCCAAACTCATGTTAGACTGAGCTCTTCCCTGAGGATTAAGGACACATCTGCCTGATAAAAGAAAGCACTGAGGGCAATATTCATGAGTTACTTTACCTCTTCAGAGCACAGAACAGATCCACAGAGTGCTCAGAATTTGATAAAAGAGCACCTTCAGAGAATGTATTACTATTCATCAATTAATTTTTACAAAGGACTTTGCAGACAAAAATCAGTTCTTGAATAGTAAGTGTTATCGTAAGTTACTCTGAAGCAAGGAGTGCTCAAATCCAGAAGCAGGAAAGAAGGCTGGAAAATTCTGAATGCAAACCTGAGTTAAGGTGCAGAAAACAACAGTTTCTGAAAAGCAGGATGGAAGGTAACTGTTTCGGTAGAAGCTGCTCACAGATGAAAATGAAAAAGAAAGAGAAGGAGGGAAAACTGAAAGAAAGCTACAATCGTTTTAGCCTTGCAGAGAAAAGATAAGGGCAACAGCAAAGAAGAATGATTTAGTGGTAGCTGAAGTGATTACAGAGAACAAAAGGGCTCTTATAAATTCACTGTGGCTGTGAAGGGGTAAGAAATACCAGTGAGAAATTATGACTGTTAACAAAAAAGGAGGGAAACAATACAAAATACTACCCCAAAGTGGCAGAGCACATGACTGCTACCTTAAAAATCCCAAGTTTTGGTAGAATATTTTTCTAAGAGGTACGAGTAATTAGGAAATTAGTAGATTCCTGTAAACGTTATTTCCAATAAATGAAAAAAAAATTTATATAGAAAACTTAAGTAAAAAGCTTCACCTATACCAGTGACTTAATTTTATCAAGGAACTCTTCTTGAACAAGTGGTTTTTTTTAGCTCTACAAAACTGGACAGTATCCATGAGGAGTTAATATTGGTTTTGTTAAATCCTTTTGCAAAGCATAAAACTACCAATCAAAACATATATATATATATATATATAAATCAAGAAAAACAGTAGCTCATCAGTAGGTAATATTGAATGTCATTTTGTCTCAGACAAAACTCCATTACCAGTGTAAAATACAATCAGTTTTCAATGTAGTCCTGTGGAACCTATCACTGAAGCTCTTTAAGTCACGTCTTTCGATACAGATAAAAACTAAAATGATTTAGTAAATCTGAATTTGATAAAGCATGAGACCAATAACACAACACTAGGAATTTAAAACTCTGACAGTTTCGGAGGTTCCTCTGATCCAGTGAACACAGACAATGCTCTCCTCCGGACTTCAAGCATGATGCCACTTCTGAAAGCCAAGATTTGACCAGCCTTTGTGACTGGCCCTTGCTAGCCAGACGCTACGGCAGACTAAAACGTGCAGGGGGTTTCACCATCCAGGGGATAGCCACACTGCCTGTGCTGCTTGCATAGGGACGCAGCCAACTTTCTTGCTGTGCCACGTGTGCCAAGGCATGGCCACTTACCATCCACCTTGCAGCAACTCTGCCAAGCCTTCTTGTCTGCAAGTCACACACTGCGGGATTTGCAGATCCAAGGCAGCAAATACAGCTCAATATATTCTCACATGACATCTCTCAGGCAGCAAAGGGTTACGAGTAGTTACCAGCAAAATATTGAAATTGCAGGTGACTACTGCAAACCTTACTGCAGAAGAGGAATAAAAGTGAAGCTTCAGAAGAATTGGGAGCTTTCTTTCTGATTTTCATGTATTCATTCAGGAAAACCCAAATATATTAGAAATTACCTGAAGGTGTTAAGACACTGAATTCTGCCCACATAAGGAAAGAAAATGTGACCAAAAAGTATAATAAAATAGAAGAATATAAAAATATTAATTTACTTTAGCTCAGTGGAATGAGCATCCATAACTGAACTCTGATCCGTAAATGCAAATAGAGCAAACTATAAAACATACAACTTGATTAGCATACTTCAAAAGCGCACAGGAAGCCATTCATCACTGAAACAAAATGCTCCAACTCACGAAACACCACTCAGATGTGGCAGTGATGTCCACGGCCAGAACTCAGCACAGACAGTGGGGAAATCAGCTTCATCTTAGGGACAACCAAATATTCCAAAGTCAAAATAACCCATGGCATCTGTATGCCTGAATTGCCATGATTAATTATTAAAACTCCTTTCACATTGCCTGAGAGCCTCCTAGAGACCTCAAAGTCAGAGAAGAGACTCCCCTCCCCAAGACTGCCTGAGCACCTTGGCCAAGAGTTGCCTCAGGAGGGGATTGTAAGTGACGGACAAGGTGACCAGGGCAAATCCATGAGGTCCCTCTAGTCAGGGCGCAGGAGGAAGCACAGAAAAAAACCCAAGTATTTCTGCCTTTGTCTGTGGAAAAAAAGCATGGAGGCTTCTTTGCAGCCCAGGTCAAGGGGAGAGAGCTGGGTGAGAGGCAGAAAGAGGAGAGCGAAGGCAGAAGCATCTGAGCAGAAAGAGGCGGGAGTAGCACAAAAAGAAAGGGAATCTGCTTGGCTAGGGGAAGAGTTATGGGAGGCCTGAAGACAAAAGAACAAGAAATTTAAGTTAGTGACAGTCAAAGGTGTCAGCACAAGGATTCAGAGACCGAGGTAATAAGGTCATCATGACAGGCAAGAAAGGGGATATTGACGGCTGCCTTTCATGGGGCTTTGAAGTAGGAGGTGGAGGTGTCAGCAGAGATCACAATAAGTGAAACGGGAGGCAACACATAGATCTTGGTTTTTCGATTGGAATAGGGACAAAAGGCCAGCCAGGGTAAATGTTTTTTAGGAGTAATTATCAGGATTTAAACAGACCCTCTGTGCAGGTCACAGAGGTGGTGGCAACGGTGCTGAGTTGCAGATGTAACACTAGCAGAAGAGAGAAAGCAAGCTTCGCTGTGCTTCCTGAAATTAGGTTTGAGGAGGGGGTTGTGCTTAAGAAACAGGAGTAACAAAGAGAAGCCCACACCAAGCCTGAACAGACCTAGATATGTGGTTGTGACAGGCTGCCCACGAAGGTTCCCAGGGAATGCTACAATCCTTTACTGTTCCCCATACACACTTGCTGTCTGCCAGTGTCTTTTAAGGAAACAGACCAGCAGAAAGCGATGGAGAAGAGGAGAGGAAAGACACTCAATAAGAAATAAAACTCAGGTAAGAGGAAAGATATTTGGTGAAAAAGAAAGCTAATCAAGAGGAAAAGAACCATATTGTGCAACAAGAGCCTGATCTCAAGTCCATAAAAGTCTAATGCTCACATAAACTGGCTGGAGGCTGGGCAATAGATGAACAATTGACCAAAAGATACTGCATGAAGAGAACCAGCGGAAGAGGAATTTAGTGGAGGGTGTGGGGCATAGAAAAAAAGACCATGACACTGGCACTACACTTTTTTAAGCAAAGGCAAGTGTTACAGTGAGTCTAAGCTCCCACAGTGAAGTGACTGATGACAGGTCCAAAGCTCAGTTCAGGTTATTTGTCCAGATCATTAGAAACCTCAGTGAGAGAAATTCACAAAAAAGAAAGCAGGAAAATTATGTGCTGGAGCAAAATAAGACGAGAATGGCAAGGCGGCCAACAGGGTATTCAGAGACCAAAATTACTCAGAACAGGACTACGGGAGGGAAAAGGGGTTTTTGAGGACAGAAGGAACCAGCAGTGCTTGGTCTGAAGAAAGGCATGCAGGCATATGACCTAAGCATGTGGATGACAAGCTGTAACAGCGAAAAGAGTAAAAAGCAAGACAGTATTTTCAGCAATGGGTCCCTGGATGGTCCTGAGTTTCTTCTGCGTACGCATATGGCTGACATACATGTCAGGCATGAGTCAGAGTTGGATGCTTTAAATGCACAGTGCTGACAGAGGAAGATGGTAGCCCAAGGATTAAAGACAATCTGGGTAAAAATGACAGAAGCAGTGAAATAACTAGAGCAATGAAAGGAAGGATGGGACTGGGAATTAGGTGTCACAGATTTTGATGGACGGGAGGTCACAGAAAGGCCTGGTGAGGACAGGCAGGTGGGATGAGGATGGGGGTGTCTCAGAAGAAAGGTGGTGGTGGTGGTCAGATGAAGAGACTGGGTTGGTGGGAGGTCAGAGTGACTGCCTCCCCATCGCAGAGGGTGGAAAGGGTTAGTGCAAATGTGTCACTTGCTCAGTATTTCATGACCCTGTGTCAAAGGGCAGGATCGCTAATAGCACAGGCATTAAAATGTGTGACAGGTTGGGGTTTTATAGGGTTGGTTTTTTTTTTTTACTTCTGCAGGTCAAAATAAATGCCTTCATTCATTTTTTCCATTATTTGGTATAAGGCTGTATTAAAAAAAAACAGAACCATAAACACCAAACATTTAAGCAAGTTTACAACGAAGTAAATAGATACAGAACATCTTCATAGATAAAAGCATCACAGCACTTCAAATCCTTTAAGTGTTGGTGAGAACAACAGCAACTTGATTTTAAACTATCATTATTTTCACCTTTTATTGTAGACCTTTCTGGCTTTACTGCATTTATATTGTATTCAATAAAAAACGTATCACTTCTCCTGAAATTTTGCACCTACACACCTAGCACCCCTCTCCCACAGAGAAGCTGGATTGATAAAACTTCCCAGTATAACAGTAATATACCGATTCTGCACACAACCTCCTATTTACTGTAATTATAAAGAGAGTGAACGAAATGGGTATGAA
Organism: Pseudotriccus pelzelni; assembly: GCA_035584735.1. Lineage (NCBI taxonomy): Eukaryota > Metazoa > Chordata > Aves > Passeriformes > Tyrannidae > Pseudotriccus > Pseudotriccus pelzelni. The sequence goes on along the minus strand of JAWMRA010000078.1, from coordinate 89,002,672 downwards.
GTGGTCCTCTGGCTGAGGGTCAGTGTAGATGGGGTGCACAGCAGCATGATCAGGAGGACACTAAGAAGCTCATCTGGCATCTAGGAGAGATTATAAACACTTGTAACTTGATTAATCTGTAATTTAACTGTGGGGATAGAAAGAAACCTGTTACAAGAAGCTTCAGGAAGATATGGAAAACACATTAAAATCTGCCTTTTAGTTCATATTTTTTTAATTTTAGTGCTGTTTTGAGGTTGAGGCTTAACCTTCAAAGCCTTTTGTTAAATACCAGCTGGTAAAACCCAAGAACTTCAGATTACAAAATTCAAAGAATGGTTTTACAAATGCTGTTTTCTTGTTTAGTGGAATTAATTGCTTAACTGAACACTAAATTTCTCTGGCAATCCCTTCTGGCCTTTTTCTCATCGTTGCTCCATTTTTGAGCCCCAGCCATCGCCTTTCCAGGAACCAGCAACACTCAATTCTGTAAATAATGACTACGTGAAAATAAAATGCCATGTTGGCACCCTAAGCCTCCCTGACGCACGTTGCTCTGGACAGAAGGGAAGACGTTGATCAGAGACTTCATGGTTGTATTTTGTCCTCTCGTGCATTTCCAGGAGCTGGACTCATCTTTCCCAACATCATGGCAATCAGCTTTCATGGAAGAACTACATCATCTACAGATACCCACCACTGCAAGCATTCACAATTTCTTATCAAATTCGTACACAGGAAGAGCTGCGCCTCCTACTCAAAACTTTATTCCCTTAAAAGTATACATTGCCCTCTGAAGACGTCAGCTGCTTTATTAAGCCTATTTATAGATAAGTAAAATGAATAGCAGATGGCCTGCACAGACAAGGATTTTGAGGCACACTGCAACCCATAATGTCTTGTCTTTGACTCAGCAAATGTCGACCAGAAGCAGCCATCTGCGACCTGGAATGCGCCCCTCTGAATTTTGTCCATTAGCAATTGCAGCAGCAGCACAGGCTAAGAAGTATCAATTAGAAATCTTAATGGATTATTCTAGGTTTGACCAAGACAGAGGGAGCCACGTGGCAAGGGAGCAGTGCTGCTGGGAACTGAACTGATTCTGGCAGTTTCTTCCATCCACTAACTCACTGATGACTCTTCTCATCTTCCCGGGTGCCTGGGCAGCTCTCACAGAGTTTTTCCTGCCATTAAAATGCACGAGAATAGCCTGCTTATTGAATGCATAGTTTTAAACATCTTTATGAGCATTTCCCTGAATGTTGCTGTTAGCTTTAAAGAAAAGAACCTCCTGTCTCACACAGCTAAACTTTTTTTAGAAGTCAGGCTTAGAATAGTTACAATGAAGGTGAGAACAAAACCTTTTGAACAATAGCATTCAATTTTTAAAGTAAAAATTAAAATGCTAATTCAAGCACAGAGTCTTTCTTTCTATTCATATTCCACTAACACACAAAACCTCTACTTTATAACTAGTTTACAGGGGAGGCATTTATAATTAACTTATTTTCGTGACAGGGTTATTCTTGGATAATATCTAAATATTCAGAAAGACTTAAGTTCTCTGTGCTGCGTGGTATACTAAACTAAACTGATACACAAGGCTGAGGAAGGCTGGACCTGGACAAGGCTAAAAGACACATTTGTGCTATTTGGAACAGAGACAAAATCAGATATGGTTCATAATTTAGCTGGCTTTTGTATTTTTAATTTTTTCTAGAAGAATCATAATTATCAGTTAGATGAAAAAAGTTATACAATGGAGAACACTCATTCCATAACCATAACCCTTTCAGAGACCCCTTCTGGCATCACAAGCCTCAGATTGCTCTAAAAAGACCCCAAGGAGTTCATTTATTTACCATCAGAGCTAAAAGAAGAAAGCTAGAGAAGCAAAAGGCAGTCTTTGCTTAAAGGGACAACACACTGGTTCTTTAGATTTGCAAGACAGGAGTACAAAGACTCTCATCAGACTATGCTCAACTCAGATGTGGCCTAGAAAAAAATCTAGGAATAAAGGACTTAAGCAGGTAAGAAGCTATTAAGAAAAAATAAAAAAAGTCCTAATTAAACTGACTTGCTCGCTTTGTAGTTATTGTGGCAAAAAATTTTCTCAACCAGTGGGTTTAAGCAACTCTTCTCGTCTCCCATCTTTAGTTTAACAGTTTGTGTGACATTCCAGCTCTAGAGATATTTAATACCACTGATATCTACCAGGACAGGAACTGATCGGAAAATCCATTTCCCCAATTCCCAAATTCAAGGTATCCTTCAGTTTACAGAAGTAAAAGTACATGTTTCCTGCTACTACAAGACTGGTGAGGAAAGATGATGGCAAAGAAAAATAGCAGCATAACCTGTTATTCCCAGTCTAAAGCTTATAAAAGCTCCCTGTATTACGTATTACAGAGAAACTAATGAAATGTTGTTTGGAGCTATAAACTATAGTTCCCCACATTTGCTTTTGGATTTCTATGTTCCAAATCTTTCTCTTGACCATTACTGACCATTGTCTGATTGCTGACTTCTAAGAGCCACGACTTTCAAAATCTCTCTATTGCAAACCTTGTCAGTATTGCAGACTATCTACTAAACTACAGCTCAGTTTCCTTTTTAAGCAACAGAAGGAGCAAGTGAGGAGGGAATAATATCTAAGAAGAAAGTGCATATGTTGTGCTCATAGCACAAGGACTTGGTGAGGCTGTCCCTCGCTGGTGTAGTCTGGGTTTGTAGGGACCATACATTTCATTTTCCAGCTTTTGCTGAGGACTGGTCTCTAGAAGTCTGGACAAGGCACTGGTTGCTGACTAGCTAGAAATGCAAGCTTATTAAAATGCAACTGTGGAAATTAAGATGTGAGGTCCATATAAAATCTCCAGTTACAAAGACGTTCAGATAGGTGGTTGCCATTTGATTAGGGAGCTGAAATCTATTTCTCTTAAAATTTAGGAGATGTATTACCTTGCTGGGAGATTTTTTTCAGTTTAGTTGCAGGGAAAGACTGGATGGTTTTTCCTTGTTGCCTGAAGAGGCTTCTATGCTGCACCATGGACTGGTTCTTATTTCGTGCTGCCTCTTTAACAGTCTGCTATCAACCCTTTCATTTCATTTAAACTGATGATATCTGCATTGTCACTTTCCTGACCATGGCAGAGGAATTCTGCAGGAAATACTGATTACCGTCTGCTGGAACCAACTTGATAGCAAGACTTTGGCTTCCCCCTTCCCCTGACATTGAGTACTGTGCATCATGCACCAGTTCCTTCAGTAGAGATGGTGACTGGCATGCGAGTGATGTGCAAAGCTGGGCCCATTTGCTTTCCAGCCAGTTGAGCAAATTTCACTGTTGTTACACTAGTTCTGGGAAAATTTAAGTCAGTCTCTGATCAGGTCCTCCCCTGGCATGGAGGATTGGCTCAATTTGCTAAGAACAAGAGAGTCCCAGAGAGGAATCCTGTTTCTCTCTAGCAGAAGGAAAACTAAGAACAGGACAAGCTAATCAGGAGAGACTGCGTAATAGATGCAGTTCCTTATACAAATAATAGTGCATCATATGCTCCTAACAATTCAAGTTAGGCTAATGTTGTCCTGGGTAACATCACAAAACAGCAAATGGGCAATGAAATTAGTATGCTGCCATCTTTGTTTCTTAATTTATTTTTATTATCCTGAAGCATCAGTTTTATGACAGACAACAAACTTGATACTATCTCTGGTGGGATTATTGTGTATTTGTGAAGTGTAACTCTGTTGGTAAACAGACTTTTGCAAAGCATTTAATTTAGAATTATTTTAAAAAATCATACACAGATATCTGTGACGTTTATTGACTTATAAATCATCAGTAATTATGAATCAGGGATTGTGATTTCTGTGAGGGCATTGTCAATGAGACGCTCAGATACCTATTCTCAGTCTGATGCCATTCAACACTTTTACCGATGGTCTGAGAAAAAACAGAGAAAATATAATTTTCACCCAAATAAAGTTCACCAGTCATACAACAAATGAAAGGGTGAATGATGATGGAGAGAGGTCAAACTGCAGAGTGATCTATTTTGCCTGGTAGCTTAGGCTTGCTGGAACTCCCAAACAGCTTTTAATACCACCATACAAAGTCATGGGCAATGCAAGGAAAAAGAGAAAGAAAAAATGTTCATGTCCATAGAACAAGGGGCTTTGTCATGGTAAAAATGCCTCATAAGAGGATTTAGAGGTCACAAAAATGAGTTTGAAACCTGTAGCTAACAGGAATTGACACTCCTGTTCCCACTTCTCCCCCAAAAAGGGAATCCAGTTAAAAGTCTACTAAGAGATTGCAGACGAATGAAAAAAACCTGAATTTGCAAAGCAAAAACCCTGCTTAAGTGATTATTGAGCTGTTGAGCTTACTCATTGTCTCCTAGATTAAGAGGCATGAAGATCTTCAAGACATGTGACCTGTTGGGCTGCCCTTCTGGGCTGCACTGGCCACAGATGTGCCCCCAGTCAGCCACCACTCCAGCCTTCGCACTGTTGGGAAAGCCATCCTGCTGTGGATAAAAAGCACTTCCCAGGACAGGATCCCATTTAACACTTTGAAATATTGGTGAAAGAGTCCTCGAAACATCCCCATTTGGAATCTTAGGCCAACTCAGAAACAGCCTAAAAATTATCATCAGATACTGTTTAAAGTTCTTCCCAATTATTTTTGAAAATATTTCATTCTCCTTCTCTCTGTTTCTTGATATACATGTATCATTTGGCTTTTTTTGACTTCAGAAGAAAACCTTTATTGACTGTTTCCCTGAGTAGAGCAATTTTCTGTATAACTGTTGGTGATCTTCTACTCTGTCCACATAGTAATGAAAAAATATCTTCTTTAGGTGTAGGAGTTTTTTTCCCATGCTATTGTGTCTTGGAAATACTCTGTGTTCTTCTTACCTCTGCTGGGCATTGATTTCTTGTCATTTGTGTTCTCTTGTTTTCCTTTCCAACTCCTAACATGAACTCATATCAACATTCTCATTTTTCATTTCATAACCAGATATATGTGTAAATACACACACACACACATACACACATATATACACACACCCCACTCACCCCCCATACAAACTAGGTGATCTCTGGAGGTAGTTTGCAACATATTTATTCCCTGATTGTACACACACCTACAATAAAATAGAATAAATAAATGGACCTGTTGAAGTGCATGTAGAAACTTTAAATTCACCTGTTACCTTCGCTTCTCTCCCCTCTGCACCTGACTGTGGATGCCTAAGTATATTAAAGCACTCGGTAAAATATGGAATTTAAACTTTAATTCAATATGCATGCTCGATGAAAGTAGTTTTTCCTCAGAGCTTAATTATTATAAGCTTTGTGAAACTGGGCCTTTTAAAAGCCCAGGTACATATATACACACCATCCTAAGACATACTTGTCTGATATTTATGCCTTTGCCACATCAATTGTGTGCAAAGAAAACTTATCATCTGTGCCACACCAACAACTGCTTTTGTGATGAGTTCCCTTTTTTTTCTATGTAGGGCAGCATTCCTCTAGCACAGGCACCTGTAAGCGGGGAAACTGCCCCTGGTTTCTAAGAGTAGAGATGTCAAAGCACTGCTTAACATGGACTCTCAGCCACGTCAATGACATTTTCCAGGCACACACATGGCCACGCACTTCCCTGAATCACATGCATCTTCTTTTCATCGTTGCTGGGATTTGCCAAAGCAGAGAAGACCAGCAGCACCCTGCTTCCAGCCCTCTCCCCAGCTGCCCTGGTCATGTTGTGTTGCCCCTCCGGCAGTTCCAGCCCACCCGCAGGTGCCCACTTTGTCTCCTCAGCCAGCCCTGCTCTGGCTTCAGTCAAGCTCTGGCTCTGCTCCCAAGAAGGCGCTGCTGGGGCCCTCAAACCCGAGCAACGAAGCTTGAATCAGAGGTTTTCAAGGGCTTTCCTTTCCTTAAAAAGGCAATTAATGCTATGACTCCACCCTTCCTAGGACGAGTAATTGAGGAGCCCTGCTCTGTAGTATTTAGAAATTTCTCAGAAAAAGCTCTTGAATCTTGGCTACTTGTGTTAAAACAAAGCTTCACTTATCCACTAAAACATCACTGCTCAGTTATCTGACCATACTGAGTTACCCCTTCCATCGCGTACGCCCCCTAGAGCCGAGGGGTCATCTGTGACAGCAGGGCTTGGGACAACACCTACAACACATCCACAGACATCGAGGACAACTTACAGATGCAAGCTGTGTGTCAGTGATTTGGAAGCAGGCTATGTAATTCCTGGCATCAGGCTCTAGCAAACTCCCTCTCAGCTTGAAGCTCAGAAGCTGATGATGCTGTATACAAATACCTCAGCAGAAAGACGGCTCCTGACAGTAGAGAGCACTTTAATTTAGGAAACAAAAGGACAACAAGGCTTGGCTGCTGGGAGCAGAATCTTGAGCGAATTCAAAGCCGCAATGTGAAGTAGATTTCACACTGAGGAGAACTAACCACTGAGACAACACACCTGGGGACTGGCAGACACTCTGACTTTTCAAGTCTTTAAAAGTCAAGTTTGGGATGTATGCCTAGAAGCCATATTTTAGCTCAGACAGAAATTATGGACTTTTATATGGGAATTACTGGATGAAAGTCTAGACCATGAAGACGTTAGGTTAGATGCTCACAACGGTCTCTTTTGGTCTTAAAATTGCATTTCAGATGATTTTCCCCTCCATTTTACATTTTGTGATAATTTAAAATCATAATTTCTCCTGGCTTAAAAAAGGTAATACACACACCCATGTGCTTCAAATGAGTTTAACTACGGTTTATGTTTGTAAACCAGCCATAATACATCACATAAAAGCTGTTCAGTATTCAAATATTCAAATGCTATTATTTGGAGGAGAATTTTGCAACTCTGCAATAATGCTATGTTTCCATTTCTCTGTGTGTTTTCAGTGACTGTATTCAAAAGACTACCTGCAAAAATCCAGCTTTAAAATATTATCCTCAGTGAGAGACTAGGGTGGAAGAAATACACAAAATCATTCAAATTCCCTTTGTCTTTAAAGATGTAAAATAACAAAATAATAATAAACAGACCTTCAGAGACAGAAAAACACTCTTTTCCCACAAATAATTAGTTTTACAAAGTCATTTGAAATCCAAATGCCTTATAAAAACACTTCGTATGCTTTTTCCAATACAAAAATTGGTGTAATCACCCACTTAACACAATCTGCAGTGTATCATTCAGTGAGTATCCTTCCACATATTCCGTTGGCAAGTGAATTAATCTAATACTAATATATCAGACACAGTGATTTATATCAACTGGTACTATATGTTAATCATTCAATAAATAAGTTCATAGAACTGCTGTGCCATGTAAGTTCTGTAAAAATATATTTTCTCCAGAAGCAGTTAGTAGACTGGCCATTTATTACATTATGAAATAATAGTAACATTACAAGGAAGAGTTAGGGAAAAAAGGTATGCTTTACTGTACGTATTAGCAAATGATCTGGTAAGTATTTTGAACTAGTAAGGGTCTGTCAATTATTTTTTTTAGCTACAATTTTGTTCTAAATAAAGTATTTGTGTTTCTTGCTAAGCAAACAACATTTTTTACATGAGTCCTCTGTGGATATTTGCCACAATACAATTAAACTCACAAATTGCAGTGTCTTTTTTTCTTCTCCATACTATCAAAGTATGTATGAGAAAGCAAGTTTAGTGCTTTGTAAAAAATGTGGATGATAACATCTAAATTTCACAATATGAAGTACTAAAACACAATACAATACAATACAATGTTTTTATTTTCAAGTATTATATCATACTTTAATCCAAACTTATCTTTGAAATCTATCTCCTCTGGTACTCCCATCACCCCCAAAAAGGATACTGAAAAATGGAAGAACTATGATTTTTGTTGTCTGGGGGCAGGTTGATGATTTTGGGTAGAGCAGCAGGATATAAAAGTCCCTGTTAGAGAACAGGCTTCAGGGTGTACATGTCTACCAATTTAGCCCTTTGGGAATGTGGAGGCATTATTCTGCACTGGGAGAGCACTCAGAATGTAGGAACAGGCACTCTTTAGTTTTTGTTGGAAACAGTAGGCAAACCTGCCAAACTCATTGCTAAAACCCTCACTGACTGCTGAGGAATTTGCTCTCCCACTGTTGCACACAGATAGAGTCCGTTAGACTTTTAAAAGTGGAGAGCAGGCAGGGAACCACACCACCACCATAATTAGAAGGCTGCGTCTCCAAGATGAGGCTACCCAAATGATGTCTTCCAGAGTGGATCTAAACAGTGAGTAAAATTTGTCTGGACCTCTCTGAGGTCTGGAGCAAAAACAGGGAGAGACATATTATCTGCTCACGCATCAAACATGCTCAGGGAGATTGGATATGGATGGGGTGGACAACCAGCTCTGAAAATCTGTCCAAATTGTCTCCCTACACACCCACAATCAATATCTGCTGTCTGCTGTGAGTACCTGCACATACTTCACATACTTCAGAGAGTGGATAAGGGGATGTCAGCAAAAATGACTCAAGTAAGCTTACACCGCAGCTTCAGCAGCAGGACTAAAAGCAGCATCCAGAACAGCTGAAGGCAACACTGGATGAAACTGATGGATTAAATCACAACTTTGCTTTTTCACTCAACCTGGACGAAGCATGCTTCTTGGACAAGGACACACTGAGTGTGTCTTCCCCCTGCTGTTCCAGGCCCTGGGAAATAAAATTGTGCTGGAAATTCTTGCGCTCTCCTGATTGCAGAGTCACTTTCAGCTAAACACAGGGAGGATGTTTCTGATGTAATTCATGAACAGTAAAAGGTCTTTATTCTGCCACAAGAAAGCCAACTTCTGTGCAGATGAAAAAAAGCAAACAAATGTAGAATAACAGAATTGATTACAAAGCACAAAGATCTCCTGGAAGATGTGAGTTTGGATGGAGGAAGATGACAGCCAAACACAGATTATGCCTTAACATACAAATATTAGGATATGCATTGTCCCTGGCATATCTAGTGATGGTGTTTGTGATGGTCCTTAGAACCAGAGCCAGCACACTCCACCTCCTGTCAAGGTGCTACATCTCCAGCCGAGAGGATTCGTACTGTGCCTCACACAATTTTACGGTCTTGACATATCTGGTACTCCAATTTTTATCCCATTTGCATTTTTCTACTGTTTTAAACTTTTGTTTCACTAATAAACTCATTAAGGATAGCACTATAATCAGCATCCAATTTTCCCAAAGAGATGGAGACAGAAAAGGAAGGATCCTACATGACAAATGTCATCATTTCATTTAATGTGCAGTAGACAGGTACCCAAATACCATGTCTGTGGGCTTGCCACAGCAACACATTAGAAGAACAAAATGAGGCAGAAGGGCTGCCTTTGTCCTCTCTGTGCATAAGCCTGTTATGAAATAACGAAATATCACAAACCTAAGGAGGAGAAGAGAAGACAAGGAGAAGGCGCTTTGAAAGAAGAATCTCAGAGAGGGAAAGGGTGGCAAAAAACCAAGACAGATACACACATAAAAAAGACAAAGATCTACCAGATCAGGAAAGATCAAGAAAGTAATGGACTGTACAAGAAGTTTCTGAACTCTTGTGTCCACTGTGAGAAGCTGGAGATGCTGGCACCTTTCTGATGCACAGGGCACCTGCCAGAGGACAGGACAGTGGCTGAATTCAGCAAGGACCTGTTTCCCAAGGGTTGCAAGACCGTTTCTCCCAAAGAGAGAGAAATATTCTTGCTCAAGAAAGTATACTGTTTCTACCGAAATAATTCTGCTAGCATACTAGTAGAATACTGTTAGCATTAGTACACTATTGAAATTCTACTGTACTGTCACTGGAGTACATTACATGGGAAATGTGCCTGTAGAGGCATGTTTTCATCCAACCTTTCAAAAATTATATACATACATTATGCACATGCCCTCTGTCCAGCACTAATCCACTATGTTATTCATCCATCAGACAGCTCAGGCAAACCCAAACACTGTCCAAATGTCAGACAACTTGACTCATGTTGTCTCATGGACAACCCTAACATAAAAATCACTGCATGTACACAGCAAGCACACCAACAGGGCATTTGTTTTGTCTTCCTCACAGTGTGGAGTATGAATTATGGGAGCAGAGTAGGACGCCGATGGCCTTGTGCTATGGAAAGAAAAACAGACACTCATCACAACATTGTCTTCCTCTCTGCTTCCAGGATGGATCAGCAAAGTTTTTCTAGAACTATCAGGTTCTTTTTCAGTCTGGTGGAGGCATTCAAGGGAGAAATGTTCAGCTACAAGACTTTATGATTAATCAGTCACTGAGTGGTGTTGCTTCTGTGACAGCACACCAGGACACTGTTTTCCTTGTGTCTGAAGAACCCATAACTGTGCCTCCTGTAGTTAACGTACCTTTTTCAAGTACAGCTGTAAAAACTACCTTTCACAAAAGGGTCTTGCTTCAAACAGAAACCTCTGTTTTCATCACTTTTTACCCAACCAGTTTTTTCCGAAACACACATTCTCTTACACTTCTACTATGCAATAAAGCATTTTGTTTTTACTAAGTGACCAAATCAAAACACAAAACAGTAACAAGAGCATTTAATTATGAGCCCCTTATGTTTTGAGACCTGGACAGAAGGCAACATCAATTTTCTAAAAATATTGTAACACACAGAAATTATAGCGAATATTTCAAAAACAACTTGCATATTTAAACTTTATAATATAATTTTAAATATGAAAAAAATCCACCTATAGGGAAACATATTGATTTGAGAATCTAAAATTGGGATACTAAATTTCATCACAGAACCTCTTGCCATTGCCAAGATAAAATGTAATGAAGATCAGCATGTCAACATTAAGCTCTGACAGTGTAATAACATAACATTTATGTCGGATAATAACTATGTAAAAGAAAAGAGCAATAAGATTTATTTTTCTAAGTCACAGCAATAAACTTACACCATCATTTCTTCACAGAGACTATGGGACAAAAATATAACATTGGGTGATTCCATATTTATAAACAATATTTATCAGAGGAAAAAATGGCACAGTTTCTTTGTCACCAATTTAACTTTCTTCCTCAAAAGTTTGTAACATCTAAGAAAATAATGCAAAAATTAATTGAATTTTTTTAAGTAAAATGGCCTCTAAAAGAGTTTAGAAATTCTGTCGTATCAATTTCATTCATTTTAATATGGAACTCTAGGAATAAAATCAGAGTAGGCTTAGAAAATTCTGACAACATAGTTTCTTTTTAACTAGAAAGCACAACTAAATGCTCCAATGGAAAATCTCAATCAAAAATCATTAATCAAATGTTTTGAATGCATTAGATATGAATGACAAACATCAGAAAAACTCCAGCTTGTACATATTCCATATTTCTGATTCCAAGCCAGAAAAACGCCTGGCCAGTTTAAATTTAAAGACTTCACCCAGTCATTGAGTATTAGGTCCAGCATCATCTGTGTCTTAATTTAATTTTTGACCTGAATATACTTTGAATATATTTTCCTGAAATTAATTAGGAGATTTTTCAAAGGTACCAATAAACATTAAGTAAGTAATTTCAGCTTTGAAAAATCTCATGAATGATAAATACATGGAATTTACTGTTGTATAAAGATATCACAGCAAATTAAAACTTATGTGAGTCTTCCAGGGTGGGGTATTTTTTAAGTATTCTAGATCTAATATCCAAATCTGTTAAGTCTGAAATAGCATTAAATCCTTTTGAAAGCATCTTCATTTTCAATATTTAAAGCGGCTGAGCACTCCAGCTCTCATCTAACAAAATAGCTAAGAACATAAGTATATGACTGCAGAATTAAGCACGTGCATATTTGCAGTATTAGAGGCTTAATCTGTCATTTTTCCTCATGGTCTATTAAATAGAGAAATATATATATGTTTCTAATGGGAAACCACAATAACTGATAAGAGGATTTAGATAAATATACACTAGCAGGGTAAAAGGTTTGGTTTTCTCAGTTTTTAAGAAAGACAGGAAAAAAAAAGAAGAAAGGAATTACATTTTTGATGAACTGATTTCCATTCTCCTGCTTCCTGATGTAGGAGGTTTTTTTCAGGAATCTTCAAGATGTTTCTCCTTCCTAACTATTTACTTTTTCTCTCAGCCAATTCCTCAGCTAGATGCAACATCATCCGTTAGAGTCTTCTCTCTTTCTTAACACCCTTTCTCTAAGTAATGGCCAGTCTTCGCGAACAAAGAACTGGGGAAGGTCTTTACACCTTCCAGCCTGCGCATTGGATTTTTTAGGTGAGACACAGTGTGCGCGGAACTG
>JAWMRA010000078.1:88964862-88990253 GCA_035584735.1 Pseudotriccus pelzelni | reverse complement strand
CACGCTTGGACGGTGGCAGCGAGGTCCTTAGAACGTAGGTGGATTGCCTTACAGGGCTAACGAGCTCCACCTGCCCGAGGAGTGTCCCTGGCTGGGATCGAACCCTTGGCCTCAGCAGTGAAGGTCCTGCAATCTAACCACTAGGCCACCAGGGGCTCCCACCCTTTCTCTACCTGCCTGTCCAACACCCTGGTTGCTGCCCACAACCTCTCCTGCCAGGGTCTCAGAACTGCACCCTCCTCACTGCCTCCTACCTCACAGCCACCCACTGCCTCTTCTCTCCTGATGATCCAGTTTTCCTCCCTAATGGCTAGGAAGAGCTCCTGTTCTCATCCCATGCTTTCTCCATTGTTGAAGGCCAGCAAGATTTTTGCTCTCTCTTTCCAAGCTGATGTCTCCAACTCCCTTTTTACTATTCCTTCTGTTCCTATATTTGCCTCTTCTTCTTTCTTCAACTTTTGCCTTGAACTAAAAGCAATTTTAATCTTCATTCACTCCTGACTGAAGACTGGTGCCTTCTCACTTGTTTTAGCCTGTCTCAGTCCCTTGATCCAGACTTAATAATGAACTCTTCCCTCTGATCTTTTAATCTTCAAATTCCTTTTCTCTGAGGAAAAATTTCCTCACCTGCCATCCTGCCACATGTTTTCTGATACCCCACCAATTGCCCACTCCACACTGACCTTCAGCAGACTTTTCCTACATCGACACACACAACTATTTAATTTCCTAGGAAAGCTCTGTGCTTTCATTACTTTCCTGCTGGCCTGTCCACTTTTGACTCCACACAGTGAATTGTGCACAGCTGGTTTGGTAGCAATGTGGCTGCAGTAATATGAAGTTTAGCGTGAAATGAAAAATTTACTGAAAAGCAGGACAAACAGTCTGACATTTCACCCACCCTCATCTCTTTTCAGTCAATGTCCTTTTCCTGGACAAAGACAGACACTGCTACGTCTTATTTGAAAGTCTTTACCCTCATCGGCCTAAATCTATCACTTTTAGAGAAGCTATTCACCTGCTGTATTTTTCACAAGTGCACCTTTCGGTGGCTCTGACTGTTCCCTGTCTCAACTTCACCTTTCTGGCAGCGTGCCCCCTTGGCTGAAAAGAGTCTTAATGAACTGAAAATACAAAAAGGGAGCACACAGGTGTAAACAAAGATAGGCAAGACAGGAGGAGAAAAAAAGCATTGCCTGGGCACTCTGGCACAAAAAAAAGGAAGGCAAAAGCCCAGCTGGAGCAAGCAAGGGACATTAAGGTTAAAAAGAAACTATTCTACCACACTGCCATTTGCAAGGGGAAGGTCAGGAAAGACGTGAGTCTGCTGATGAACAGGAAAGAGACAAGTAACAGGAATCAAAGAAGAGGCTGTACCACTCAGTGTCCTTTCTTACAAGTCTTCATAGACAAAGCCTGCTCCCAAGTCCCAGCAGCCATAAACCTCCTTCAAAACACAGAGGGCCAGCCAACAGCCAAGCAGCAATTAAGACAGACTACTTAGAGGTGTGTTCAGATCCATCAGGACAGGTTTCACCCAAGGATCTGACAGAGTTGGCTGGCAGTCAACTGTGAGAAATGAAGGTCATAGAGTAAGGTTCCTGATGACAAGTAAAAGGCTAACATTATTCCCATCTTTATGGAAGGGCAATGAAGGGGACGCAGGGAACAATCAGTGGGTCAGTCACATCTCTGCCCCAGGTGAACATCCTCTTGTAATCCATCTCCAAAAACAGGAGAATATGACTAGCAGGAGCAGCCAGAATGGATTTTACAAGGGAAAATCGTGGCTGACTCCCTCACTCTCTTCCATGAAGGAAGACTCTGAAGGGAGAGCAGTAGAGGTGCAATATATTCAGACTTGTGATACCACCTCCCACAGCAGCCTCCTTTTTAAGCTAAGGAAATACAGGTGGGATGGACAGGTTGGCTACAAGCTGACTGGACTGCCAGGCTCAAAAGGCTCAATGACTTGACATGCCACAGGTAGCCAGGGACAGTAGAGGCATGTACCCTCAAACACCTTCATCTGTAACCTGTATTCAGACAAAAGATACCAAGGGCCAACACACAGGTGGCATCAGGTTGCAAGGAAGTGCAGGAGTAGAAGGATGGTACAGCCACTGTGTCCTCAGTTTCCCTACTGTCCAGTGCCAAGCAGGACTGCTTCCATAAACACAAAGGGGAAAAAAAAAAAAAAAACCTGTATATTTTACACAGTGATTCAAATTGACTCTTTTGCTTAAGTGGAGAGGGTTCACACAGCTCTCTCAGAAATAGCCCTTTCTCCTTGGGGTTTGTGATCACGAGCCAGGCTGGAAGACGCAGATCTTGTAAGCTGAGGTGATGAAACAGACCCCGAGAGACAAGGAGTTTCAGCAGGTTAGAAATCATTAATGTTTGTTACTTGTTTGATTAGGTGATTAAAATGTTTCCAGAGACACCAACTCAGAAAAAGAGGATTCCTCTGAGATAAAAGGTTTATGTTTTGGTTTGTTTGGGGTTGTTTTCTTGTTGCCATTCAAAGTGAATACTCTTTTTTTTGTTAGATACCATGCTTTCTTGGTTTAATCCTGTGGGGTTTTTTCTCCCTACAGCTGTGTCTTGTTTTCTTTGCTTTTTTTGCTACTCATAGAAGGTACTGTAAATTTAATAGCTTTGTGAGGCTTATGTATATTGTTATTGTTGTAACTGCATCAGCACTGCCATTTAATGATAATGTATTCCCAGTATTTTGTTAGCCAAACATACAACGGCTTTTAACTTGCAATAACTGGATAAGCCCATTAAGAGATATTATTTTACAGGTTTCAAGTTTTTCAGTGGAATAAGAAGTTTAATTGCTCCTCATTTCTGGGTACAACAGTGCTTAAAATCTTGCATTAGATTCCTGCCTCATCTTTTGCCATTTCACTCTGTGTCCATAATACCTTTCTTGCAGTTAAAATTCCTTTTGCGCAGATAGATTCTGTCATGTGGAATGGCAGAAATAAAAGTAAATATATTAAGTGAAGTGTAACATGAAGAACAAGGCAAATTAAACAAGAAAATGAATCATACACAGTGCTTCTACGCTGGCCATGTAAGACTCTGAAAAAGGGAACAAACCCTTTCTGTCTGATAGACTTCAATTACACTGGAAACTTGCAGAAAATTTCCCTGGCAATATGACTGTGCACCACAGACTACTTCCTGTTTTCAGAAAGATCAGTTCTTTACTCCACAAGAATCCTGTCCATTTTGCAGAAAGAAAAACACTGAAATTCATCATTTCAGTGTTGTGATGAAAATCTAGTCTGTTCAAGCCAGTGAAACACTGAAGTTTCACTCTGTGACATGTGCTCATGGAGAAATACCAAGAATTCACTCAAAAATTATTCCATGTAAAATACATATATGGCCTCACCAGCCAAGCAAAGAGGTACAAACTTTTTTCTGAAGGTTTTATCTTCCTCTTTGGTTAAGCTCTGGAGTTCATGCTGCTCCACTGGCTGAGCAGCAAAGCACTGGCAGGAGTTTCTGCTACAGGACCTTCTCCAGGTGCAGCATGGACACGGTTTGCAGGCAGTTCACTGGTGCCAACATGGACAAGGACTCACATCTCCTTGCAATCTCTTCCTGCTCTCCACCACATGGCCCTCTCACATCTAGTACTTGTCACAAAGTCACAGAATCATTTAGACTGGAAAAGACCTCCACGATCACTGAGTCCAGCCTTTGACCGATCCCTACCTTGTCAACTAGACCACAGTCACACCCAGTCACTTCTTGAACACCTCCAGAGATGCTGACACTAAGAACCAAGAAGTAACACTAAGAAAAGAAAACACCCACTTTTTGCTGCACTAGGGTTCTGCACATTTTAGCGAGGTGACCCATTTAAGACTGGGGTACATTGAAGGCTGAAGTAGGACAAGGTCTGTGATGGGACACACAACCATGAGCAACAGGGTGAAACCCTGGGCAAGGTCAACCCTCAATAACCCCTCTCATAAAACCATGCCTTGAATGGGGATTTCTGTCACATTCAAAAAACAAAACCAAACCACCCCCCAAAACTAAACACTATAACTTCCCCTTCCTGCTCTGCAAAAGTGTTTTTCAGAGTCATCTAATGATATTATTCAGCTAATTTTTTCTAAGAGATACACAGAATAAACACTTGTTTCATTTGTATTATTTTCCCTTTCACAGCAAGAAACAGAACAGTCTTACTGACCCTGAAAGAAAAAGCTGTACAGAGCTTTTGCAGGATCAGTTGTGAAGGAATCTCACAAACATGCCCATGAAACTGAGTAATTTGACTTACTTGAGAAAAATTAATCTCATAGTTCAAAATGTTGGCATTTCCTAACTTCTGAACAGCTTCTCAAGCAAATGTGGAATTCTTTGATTTTAATGCAACTTGCTATCTATAAAGTTGCAATAATACACAGAGCTGGGAACTGCTCTTGTCTTATGTTAACAACATATAACACCATAAGATCAAGTTTTAAGTTGCTTACAGCATGCAAGCTTCATTGTTTTCATAGAAAATTTCCAGCTGTGTAGTTTTTAAGAAAAGAGTTGGGGCACATACAGTGTTTTGCTGGGTTGTTTGTTCTCTTCTAAGAAACAAAATTGTAATCATACCATTACAGTGTTTGAGCTTTCCCATGTTTGCATTCAGCAGCTGAGATACAAGGCATAGTGAAGGAGGTATGATTGCCAAGGCTCAGACCATTGTATTCTTCTTTGTGAAAATACATCCAATACACCTGAAATTGTAAGGTGGTATGAGAGGTTTATCTGTTACACGCCACCAGCAAAATTGGTCACCGGTTCCCCCTTTCATGAACTCTTTTTTCATGGTTTTCCAGGTGAGCTGTGGCTTCGGCACCAAAAATCAGTGCTGGCAAACTTGTATATTTGTCCTACATGTCATATTCATATGGGCTCAGTGGTTTCCTTGCCTGAGAGCTAAAAACGGTATGAGTACAAAGCTGAGAACTGACTGTGAAAGAAAAAGACTTGGCAGGTACAGAAAGAAGACCACAAGGAAAGCCAGAGGAGAGGCACCATAGAGTGGAGGAGGCAAGGATGCTTAAAAAATAGCCACTGGAAAACATGGGATCCCAGGCCTGGAGAGAGAGTGCAGGGTTGCCAGGTCTTTGCTCTTCAGTAAATATATAGAAAAATTCCATGTCTGTTTTTCAGGTGGCTGGCTGACAGAGCAGAACTACTTTCAGTGGTATCCATTATGTCATTAATTCAAGTGAGAGGTCTCTGCCAGGATATAATGGTTTTAGCCTTCCTCACAGCCACTTAAAAATCAGTCCATCCTAAGAAATGTCTGTACTTTCCCTGGCTTAGTGGGGAGGATTGTTCTTTTTTCTGAAGAAACTTATGTTAAGCAAAGCCATAATAAAAGCACAAATCAAGTGCTCAGAAACAAGAAGATTCCTGAATTAATGTTATTTGAGCAAATGTAATTTTTATGTTCTTGTGCAATGCTAGACGGGTTTCTCAAATCAGATTTTCCAGACATGTTCACTAATTGGGCATTTCTCATCATCTGGATGCTTTTCTTCCTCAAAGCAATTCAAGCGGGATGCAATAATTCACAGCAGTGGAAGCTGTTCATTGAATATATCAAGTTCAATTTAAAAAATCTAAGTACCCTAATTCACAGTTTTCCTAACATACAGGTTTTCACCCAGACTTAAAGTCTAATTAACACCAAAAAAAAGTGTCAAGCAGTTTTCAGGCTAGTCTGACCGACATGTAAGTTTTAGAGATCTTTGAAAGCATATCCAAAAAAGTTACTGGTTAAGTTCCTGAGGTGGTAAATTTGTGAAAACAGAAGTTACAAGAGCAAAATTATTCTAAGAATATTTACAGTAATGTCCCTAATGTCTATTCTCTTTAATATATTTTTAACAAAGTTTTAAATTCCATTGGTAAAATACAGTTAAGCAAATAGTATACAGTGGGGTCAAAAAGAAAGAAATGGGTGATCATCAGAAGTAGGCTTGAGTGTGGAAATAGTGACCAAGAAGGCTCAGTGCCATGGCAGACCTCTCCCAGCCATGTGGATGACACACCATTAGCATGACAGTCAGCATATATGACAGCTCTTTTGTGGGAATGCTACCTTTCTCTCTACAGGAACAGAAAGAAATACCTATTTCTGAGTTGCAGAACTTAGCTGGAAGTAGGAAATGAAACATCAACTTATTTAAACAAGTGAGTTATCCAACCAAAAAAAATTTAACGGTTGTTGCAGTCTGAAAGAATTTAATGCCAGCACTGAATGTTCTAAAGCTACAGGCATCTTCTAGAAGGAAACAACAGGGATACACTTCAAAACTTAATTATAGGGAACCATACCACTGGATCCCCACAGACCCTGCCAGTCTACATCGAAATCAAGAATTTATAAAAACATCCTAAGTGGTAACTGATTTCAAAAGACTAAGTACCTTTTCATTTTCAGAATACTAAATAGAAGCTAATTCCAACAAGAGAGTATTTTCCGTGCAAGAGATAAAAATCTAACAGTTAAATCTCACAGCTTCCAATTTAATACAAAACCCTCAGTTTTCTCTTGCAGTTCAGTCTCATTAAAAATCCTTTAGCAGATCTATAAATTAAAAAATCATTGTGGTGCATTCTTATGATACACAAGACTTTGTAAAAATAGTATTAGATTCCTATTTTGTATACAGAAAAAGGAAATAAATTAACTCTTGGGTAATATCCCTGAAACATTAGCAGTATGGATGGTGCTGGAGCGTAATTAGGTTTGCAGAAACTCTCTCCTCCAAACACCCATACACTATGCTATTTAGGGCTAGTTTTGAAAACTGTAATTAAACAGTCAGAAAACCCCTGGAAAAGAAACAAAATAACCAGACGCATAAAAGTCACAGGGAGAAAACAAACAAACAAGCCCCTGGTTGATCATTTAGGTTTCTTAATGAGTTCTGGTAATTCCAGTAAGTTACAGAAGCCAGGAAGGACCTGAGCAGTCAGCTCCTTTCCTTTCAAACTTTAACAACTGTATTATGTTTCCAAAAAAAAACAAATCACTGCTCAGCTTACTGAAATTACATTCTTCTCCCATACACATTCCTGTCAGATAAATCTATAGCTAATAATTCCTCTCTGCCTGCTCGTTTATCCATACTGGAGAAATACAAGGAGAAATATAATTCCCAGAGCGCCTGCTAAGCCACTTTGCCAGCCTGGGAAGTATTTTCAGGGGCTGGGAGTTTCTAAGTCGGGCTACAACACGGCATCTGTGGAGCAAGGCATGCTCTCCTGCTTCCTGGCCTCTAAAAACAATGTCTGGCACAGGGCCGGTAGAGCCACCAGGTTTGCAGAGGATGGAAGTCCAGCTCACTCAGAGCCGATGGCATCTCTGCAGCCCACAACACTGGCAAGACGAACAAAGCCACTAGAGCTGGGATGCTCAGAATTTCAGAGCAACAAACTAGCCTTATTTAAAGGACAGACGGGGCCACCTCTTCTTCAACATATTCATCCATCTCTCCCTTTTCCCCATCATGCTACTCACGCAGCACGAAGCAGGTGGAAATTATTCACGGTTCCCTGCTGGGGATTCCCTTGGCAAATGTAAGGGTGGATTAGAGCTCACGAGTTGCCTTCCCAGTGGTTCTGGGGCCGAGGAGCACAGCTAGTGGACACTCTGCCAAAATGCGCCTGGTGTCAGCTTACAGCTGTTGAGGGAGACTCCCTAATTGCCATAAATTAGCTGTTATTACCTGGTGGACAGCAGAGAATCAAGGAACTTCAACTTGTTGGCCGCCATCCTGCCCTTGCCCAGATGTTGTTGCAGAGGACATCTTGACTTTGCCAGGTGCTCAAACAGCTGGCCAAGTATGCAAGGAGCAGAACCCCATCCTCCCCCAGGTACAGCCAGTCAGGCCATGGGGACAGGGTGAGGAGGGCCAGCAGATGTGTTATCATCCCTGCTCTGAATCATCTCATTGCTGGGGCACTGATAGACCTTGTGTCGCTCCTAATCTGAATTTAATCCACGTTTTCTGTTTGAATGCAGGGCCAGAGCCCCACTCAGTTCACAGCCTTGGTCAGCCATCATTAAAAGTGTTGTGCACACCCAAAATGGCAGAAAAAATATTCAAATATTTTCGTATATTATGTATATATTTATATTTTTCAAATATTCATATAAATAGAGTAGGAACCCCCCCACAAACACACACGCTTACATGTAAATGCATGCATGACTGGGTTCTGCCCTTTGTCTCACACCCACACTTCTGAAATTAAATAAAAGGCCAATTTCAGTCCTGAGGTACACAAACACTGACTGAGGTATAATTTCCATTTACACCCAGGCTGAATTGGGTGTAAACATGTCCCTGTGGCTTGGAGAAATGTAGGCAATCGAGTCCATCACTTTGGTACAGACTTGGCTGAAAGACAACGGAAAATCATTGTTTCTACACCTCTAATCTACAGAGCTGTATGAGACTATATTTACAGGTTCTTACTCCTTACCCTGTACACAGAGAAATCTGGTTTTCACAGGGACCATGATCTAGGAGCTCCTGTTGATTTTAAGCAGTGGTTAGCACTTCTGGAAAAACTCCAGAGGTAGCTTCACTCTAGTTTTTAGGTAGTCAGACTATCAGCTCCTTTCCCCTCTATTTGTAGAAATCTTTTTTATTTTTAAGTGATCCCTGAAGAAATACTAATAAATTGAAAGACAATTTGGGCATCATATTTGCATGATATACATGATATTTTTGGTGTGTGGTTTGCTAGCTGTTTATCAATCCACCAATCCTCACTCCCAAGAAAAAAAAAACAAACCAAATAAGAAAAGGCCAAAATCCGAGGACAGTGTGGCAGAGAGGTCTCCTAGCTCCTTGGCTGTTTAAAAAAATAAAGCATTTTCTCACAGAGGACCCACAAGAGCAGATTCAGGTAGCTTTCTACAGTAGAAAAGAGATATTTTTCAACCTGTTTCTTTCAGCTGCCTGCAGTCACAGAAGTGCATTACTGCCTTACGCTGGAGAGGGGACCCATAGAGAGATTTTCCACCTGTGTCAAGTGGCCTCACACCAGCATGGCTAAATCTTGCTGCTGCCCTTCCTTCCTGCAGATGCAGTGTCATAGTGTACACAGTGTCAGTTCCCAAACAGCCTATCCTACACCTAATCCATAGAATAAAAAAAAAAACACCTTAAAAGTGGGAATTAGGACAGGAGCCACGTTTTCTTTGTCTTTTCTACATGGAGACTCAATGCTTCCCATGAAAAATCAGAGAAAGGTAATGAAGAGCTCTTGGTGGTAAAGCTATTTTGATCTCTTGTAGCCTAAGTAACTGAAAGAGGCTAGGGACACATTTTCAGGCATTTTAAAGAAAGATGTAATTATGGGATAAAGTTAGTATCTTATAATTTTTCATTAGGTAATTCTGATTGCACTGTAGAGTGACTTTAAATAGCATAGAAATATCAATTGCCATAATATAGAATAGTAGTAAGCAATTTCCTTGACAGAAAGCCTACATATTTGGGAAAAAACTGTGAAAGCAGTGAAAAACTTCACCTTCCTAAATTAACTCTGATTTTCAGATTTTGATACTGAATTTTTGAATCATTATGTTTGAATAATATAAGGGGTTTGGTATCTAATACAGTGCTTTAGATTAGGTTTACCAAGTGTCTAATAAAACAAGATGTTCATCTCTTTTGTCTTTGGATGAGGACTCTTTTATTACAGTGTAGTATCTTTTGTTTTAATGCTGCTCTGCAGTGGATTGCCAGCTCATTAATTTTTCTGCTATAACACCCAAATCCCTTTGCTGATCAGTGTGCTGAATGATTGATTCCCTGCTCCCAGACTAATTTTTTACATTGGACTGCATTTACCATCTGGTAGATAAATCATCCAAAACACTCAAATTCAGAGTCTGGTTCCAGTGATCCTCTTTGTTTGTTCAGTCAGCAGCATGAATATCACTTGCAAATGTGGAGGTTGTGTTCTCTCACCTGGATAACTCTTCTAAATTGCAGACAGAGGTTTTAACACAGAGCACTGAGATAAAAATAAGCCTCATCTGCAGAAAAAATTTAAAAAATTAGGTATCTGTTCTTTGTATTTTCTAGCCAAAATTTTTGTTTCATCTCTACCATAGTCACTAGTTTCTCACATGAAAATGAGTATTTCTTACAGCACAGAACCAATTTTGCACATTTCAAACACATTTAACTACTTTCGTGAAGGTGTAAACACCTGTGCAAGTGAAGAAAAGGACAGCCTTTGCAGTTAAAAAAGAGAAGAAATAAAACAAAATAAATTGCCTTCCCAATCCATGTTTTATATGACAAAACAATTCTATAACCTCAACAGGAGCCTGCCTATTTTATTTTCACTTTTATAACCCTGAAATGATACATCCATAAAATTATACTTCCAATCAAGACAGAGAACGAGAACTCTACCTCACAGAATTGTCTAGGCAAACTTCTGTGAGAGGTGGAGGATGAAGAGAAAGCTGCAAGAGAAATGTGGTGTTTTAGGGAAGGAACTGTTCATCTGCCCACCACTGCACATGGCTGTATCGCTGAGGGTGGGGACGGGACGGACAGCGGGGTCCTTTTCTTTAGCCTAAGGATTTTCTGCTGCTCTCTGCTGCCCTAGAGAACCCATTTGGCACAACACACTGACCTCTGTCTCTCCCTGAGGGATCAGATAGAAGCAGCACACAATCAGAGTCAATACTAATTAGCAAAATGTAAACATTTCATTAGATCAACACTCCCCTGAATTTTAAAGCAACAAACTGCTATCCAGCCACATTTTTTTATCAAATTTTCTATGGAAATACCTGTTGAAAAGAGTTTTAACCATCTTCATCAACCAGCTAAAAACTTTATATCTTGTTTGCGTGTTTTATGAACACTCTCAACAATTAAAACTTGTATTTTCAAAAGCACTCACTCATTGTGTATGCTTAGACTATTTTGGATGTTTTCTGCACATGCACCAACATCTTTAACTATTCCATATCTCAAGCTTTTATGTTGCTTTTGTTAAGATTCATGTTGGGTTTAAAATTTTAGAGGAAATCTAGCAAATTCCGCAAATGAAGCTTATCCAAACACTCATTATTTGCAGTCATACGTGAAACTGCATGTGAAATGTCTCTGAATAGGAAAGCAAGTAAAACTCTTGTAAGGTACAACAAACTCCTCCATACGCTTCAGGTTTAGGCAGCGGGACACTTTCTCACTCACTGTTAAAATATGTGTGTTCATAGAAAGTTTTCTATAGGCTTATACAAGTAGATGTGACAGCATGTTTTCACTGGGGGCTGTGTGTTTCTTTTTCCACCATCACATGCAATGGTCTCATCAGTTAGTAACTGAGACTGGTTAAAACCCTTCTAAAATAAAAATTTTGCCAGCCATAGGTGAACACTGGCATGTGTCAAACTCCTGAAGGTAAGTGGGAATGTGACAGTCTGAAAATAGTCAGGGCTGGATCTGGGGTAAAGCAATCGGAGCCCCTAAAGCTGAGCATTTTGTGTTCAACTCGAACATGCTATGGCGATCTAGGTTAGAGCAGTTTTCACAAACCCAACTCTCTGGCTTGCCTGACCGCCCCCATTCACCCCATCTGCTTCCACTTGGATCCTGTGAGATTACCGTGAGGCAGAGAAGATGCCCCAGGGCCTTTTCTTGAGGAACCCGGCTGTTGCCTGCCAGGAAGCCTGGCAGCTGGAAGAAGGCTGCCTACAGCTTTGTGGCTGGGCAGAGCCAGATTTCAGGACGTTCTGGCCTCCAGACAAGACCTGAGAAGAACCACTTCATGTCCTGAACACCCTTTTGTGTGTTTGTCGACACTGTACCTGTTCTTTCCTTTGGCTGTGCCCCACAGAATACTCTACGCATCTTACAAAAGTACAGAGTTTTGCACCTATTTAAGATAAGCCGGAGGGAGGTCTCCATCTGGTAGAAACAGGTGGGGAGGACTCAGTAGCTACCAAGACGAGTCTGATCGCTTCAGAAAAATTACTGATAGTTCTGTCTTGTTCCCAATTTTCTTCCTTTTCAGTTTAACATGTTTTCTTGCTGGTCTTAATTAACACTATGTTTGAACCATGGATGAGGATCCTGCCAGTTTGAACACGGTTATATAACGTGGGTGTTTCAAGACTGTAATCGCAACTAAATTTATTTTTATAATACTAAATCAAAAGAGAGGTATTAAAAGGATTTAATTTTATTTTAAGCCATATCCTTTAAACACTGTTGCTGTAACACACAATCTATTATCAGAAAAAGTCCTGCCTTTTCAGTCCTTGGAAATTGTCTACTGGAATGAGAATTTAAATTATCCTAAAATAAATGCCGATTTGCTAGTCAAACACTGGCTCCTCACAAACTGCACTATGACCAATGAGGCAGCTTTAGAGCAACTTAAAAGAAATTGAACACTGATATCAGTGTAACATTAAATTGCTCTTTTAAACAGAGAAATTCACATCAATAGATATGCAAATGCATGCAGAGCCTGGTCTGTCTCCCAGCTCCCAGTCAGACAGGTCTGGGGATGTAACTGGGTCAGTGAGAACAGAAGTCTTCTAGGTACTCATCTAGCAAAGACTTTCACTGGCATCTTGCTCCACAGAACATACAAGTTCCCTAGCAAGAATCTTGAAGACGAAAAAAGACATTATATTTTTTCTTTTTTTTTTTTTAAATAAGCAAATAGTAGAACATATGACCCATAAATCCCAAATATTTAAACAACTAATGGCACCAGCAGATACCTTTCTAATAACACAAGATTAAATAATTCTGATCTCACATCCCCTTGAAGCCATCTGTGAACTACATTAGAACCAAAGATACATCATAACTGTTCACCAAGACAAATAGACAGATTTAAGGATCTTCAGGAAACTTTAATTTCATCAGATCACAATTCTGAATGCTGAACTTACTCCTAATCAAATTTTGTCTGTATCTTCTCATCCTTTTGTAGAAGAAAAATATCATACAAAGAAGACCAATTTTGCCAAGAAATGGTTTCATAATATACAATTTACTAGCAACTGATTTAGTCAAACAAGCCCTTCTCTACACAAGCGCTCCTCAAAACACAGCTCTACTCTCACTCTTTTTCTTCCTGTATTTCTAAATTGTTACAATGTCAATATGATCTAGGAATAATCTACAGCAATTAAAGGGACTATTTAGTTTACAGCATACTATTTAATTATAATTTTCTTATTATCTAAAGCTATTTTGTGATAGAACAATTTTTAAGAGTAATTGTATAAAGAATGTCATTGGTCTTAAGCTCTATCAAGTATTACACTGTTCAGAAAAAGACAGGCTTTCACTTCAATAATGCCAACATGTCCTCTATCTCCACTTTCGTTCCACAGCATCTGTAAGGACATACTGAGGAGGATATGCAGCAGTCGAGTCAGAAAAATAGGTCCTTTTTCAACATCCATGGTGCTCAGCATTTTTCCTTCCACAAATGTTACAACTACTGTTATCCTGGGAACTATTGCCACTATCTGCTTTGTAGACACTCACCAAAGTCTGACCACAGGCTGAAAAAGTTACAAGCCCTTCCAGGTGATGGATCTATGGTGGAATGTGACAATCTTTTTATAGGAAAAGGGTAGATTGAGCCTCCTGTCGATATTGGTGGGATTCTCTGCATTTGTGCTTCTCTAGCCGAAGTGCTTGACTGCAGCTTCTTTCTTTTTTTCAAGTCCAAGTAAATATTAACTCTCCCCTTTATCCAGTCTACTGTCAACTCCAGAAGAAAACTGACAAGCGATAAGTATAAAATATTTATCCTTACATCAATAGCAAGAAAAGGGCCAGACTTGTTGTTTTCCCCTTAATAGTAACTATCAGAAAGATTCTGATACAGAAAGAATGTTTTCTTAGTAATATTTTCCACAACAAACACAGCTCCTCTTCTCCCCCTTTCAAAAAACAATAAATTGGATTGAATCCAAACCCTTCAGTCAAGCCTCAGTTGCTTCATCACGCTACCAGTTCCCACTAGTGACAATGACAGAGCGACACCTACTACAAGATGATTTTCTGCTATTCTGCCACTTTCAATTCTACTTTAATTACCTTTTGGTTCTTTAACCAGTTTAAGAATCTGTACTGCAAGAACATTTCATGTCTAGGCAATTAAATTAAAGGGAACAAATATGTGCATGCTACTGTCCGAGTTTTAATTTCTCTTTTTAATCACTGTTCTTACTTTTTTACTTATCATTGATTTATATTCACTCCTTATGATAGTTTCTCAAAGTGATATGTAAGCTGACTGAGTTTAGATCATTTACTTCGTAAGTTCAATTGGCACAAACACATATCACATTTATTTGGTTCAACTGTTATAATTCATTTATGGGAATATAACTCACAGTATCTTAAATAAAATAACCAATTATTCTAGCCCCATCTACCATTTCAGATCAAGTTTATCTATGCATATGTAAAAAGAAATGTACTTCTTAAAATAGTTAGGCTAATTTACCTGAGGCTGTACCTCTTTTCCACCCCTTGTTCTTAACATCCACTCCAACATGGCTACACATCTTTAGCATAAATTAGTAACTTACAACGATATACCAAACAAAACCCCTCACCCACTTGATTTGAACAAAAACCAAGAAGGGTATGTCTGTTCTAGCTGATAAGCACAGATGAAAGCCAGTCTTGAGGCCACAACTCATTCTGGTTCAGAGTCCCCACTGAGCCCAGGCAGAAACCACGTCTGAGCTCCAGAGACCAGCAGTGCCTGAGGTTTATATCCTCCCAAATCTGTGTTCACATCTGCCACATGGACTGGGCCAAGGGAGATACATGCTTGTCACAGCAGGGACAGCCTGGACCCAAGCTTCAGACAATGCAATAGCCTAGAGAGAGAAAGAGTGCACATAAAACTCATTTTGGCCAACTCACTAATAAACTGAAGTCTTCACCTCAGCATAAATGTAGCAGACATGAGTAGCTTTAGACCCCATGTTATCCTAAGAAAAAGCACTTAGAACAGTTCATACATATAGGTAGTCAGTAAGCTTGGAGGATCCCTGCTACAGGATCTGGAGGACAGACATGAAGTTTTTTAAGAAAGTACTGAAAACAAATCACCATATCTGCATTTAAACTGCATTTTATGTTCCTCATCTCACTCACCCTCTATGCTCTTCCCAATTCTTCTTCCTCTAAAACTCTGTTCACATCAGGAAAAAACGCATGCTTTGAAAACAACAGCATATGAGGTTATTGCCACCCATGTCCATCCTCTCTGAGTTGTTCCCCCTCTTATCTTTTCTCATAGTGCTTCCTCACACTTTTCTGCTTGTGTACCAGTCAATACCTTCCACTCTCATCCCTCTTCAGGACCCACTCTTTTTGTCCAATCTTCAGATGCCTTTGCCCTACTGATGATGTCTACCCCTCCCTTCTCATCCTACCACATTTTAGTATTGAAGTATTGAAGTACTGAAACACATGAATTTTGCTTATGCTTGTTGTTCTCTTGGCTTACCATGTTCTCATCTTGCCTTCTCTCTTTCTTCTACTGTTTCCACAGCATATTGAAAGTTGAGATAATGCTGAAGGATGATTCAACTATACCTTTCTCTGCTGTTCTTGCTAAAAATTTGCAAGCTTTTTGACAGCTTGTACTTCTATGCTCAATAAACACCCCATCATAGATTCAGGCATCACCCTACCACAGGATGGATACTTTGTCCCTCTGCTCCCTTCCCTCTCCTTAATCTTTAATTTCCATCTACTTTTATTTACAATTCCAGATACGTTGACTGTGCATTCATACTCCTCAGAAGACGAATTCTGTACAAGAGGTAGCCTTAATTTTTCCTTGACCTCATTCAATCCTCAGTAAGCTATTCTGACACAACTTTATCTTTACCCAATTCATTCAAAGAGAACTTAAGAAAAATGGGGACAGCACATAGACTATGAGACTCATAGGTGTTGCACAGAATTGTCCCAAACAAGCCTATTTTATCACTTGAAGGAATAGCACGCTGAAAGGCTTATCCACAGGAACACACCCCTGTTAATTAAAATCCTGGGTGTACAGACCCAAACCAAGGCACTGAGCAATAATATCTCTCATCGAGTCTGCATACCTTCCATCAAAATCCATGGCATCTGGTCACTTATGATCAAACCCCTGTGGTTGACACACATGTGACCGGAGCGTATCTCACATGGAGATCCAACCAGACTGAAACTGAAACTGAAGATGCCCACACGCAGTGCGTATCTCTGGAGAGTACCATCGGATTAGCAGCTCACGAACTAGCTACGTGTTGTACTTACCATTACACATGGGATGCTCAATAACTCCCTATAGTTCACAGCCACCTCACAGCCTCAGCAGAGCAGCACGCATCATGCCACCTGGCTCACGGACAGCCAGCGAGTATCAGAAATGTTACAGAAGAAGACTACAGGCAGTGCTGGGAATAATATAACATCTCAAAAAAAATCAACCTAAGACTCTCTTTTCCAGAAAGAAACACCAATTTCTTTTTTTTTAACCCATTCTGGGTAAAATGGGCCTATTTCATTTCCCTAGCTTAGCAGGGGAAAGATTGGCAGATGAACAAACACATACAAGTCCACATTGTCAATTAACTCCAGATATATCTTAATTCTCTGTTTCCTTCTCTAATCACTTGATCATGTGTTCTTCCCTTGGCCTGGGATGATGCAATTATATCATCATTTAACAAATGGCCAAGCTGCAATGCATGTGCCAAAGGAGCACAGTCAAGGCTGAAAAAGCTATCTTAATTTTCATGTTGTCTGCCTATGCCCTCCACCTTGCAATGTTCTTTTGCTACAGCAAACTCTTGATTAAGTAGCATATTCTGTAGCAATAAAAGAGCATTTCTGAAAAGAATTAGCAAATAAACATAGATAGCTGCATCATCTAGTGATGATAAAATGTTAAAAGGCCAGGAACTCTCTCAAGAAGTGTAAAAAACTATTCAGGTCAGCAGGTCAAACTGATGCACACATAAAAATGATAAAACAACAAAGGAAAGGAGAAGAATTTTTCTTCTCTGAGAGGGGAAAGTAATTTAGAGAGTCCAAACATTTGACGAAGTAGTAGTGATAGTGCTCTTTATAAACAGCAATGTACATGATAGCAGTCCACTGAGAAAGGTGCTAATGCAAACACCTGGTCCCACGTGAACCTACAGGAAACTCATCTTTTTCAAGGAGTAGCTTCTCCAGTAAAAGTTAATGAAGCTATGCAAAGGTAAGTGAGAGGAAAATCTGACCCAGATAGTGTGTTGATGTTAGTTCTTTCAAAATTAGAGTTGATAACTGAAACCCAGCAGTCTTGCATAAAACAGTTAACACATAGCAGAATCTGACTACTGCATTATAAATGAAATTTTCCTTCCATATTTTTGTAGTTACACTAAAAACGGTGCCTGCCACAAGTATGTATATAGCACATAGATTTGCTTTTGCCTATTTTTAGTAGAACTGAATAATTCCGAATGCCTTCGATACAGCATATGGTTTTCTAATTCCAGGCTGGAAAGCTCTCTTTCTGTGGTGGTTTCTAAATAATGTAACCCTGTGTTCCACATCATCTTAGAAACTTCCTCACATATTTCACCAGCCTCCCATATTTAATCTCACTGATTTATGCACATGCCATGGTCTAATGACCCACATGTCTCTGACGGGTAAGCCGCTAACACCAGTGACACATTAACCTATTAACCCCCCTTTAAAAATAACCATCATATTCACACAAATAGAACGAAAAGTCAGGCAGAAGCAAAACAGCAGGACTGTGGTATCGCACAGTAAACAGTATATATCTGAACTGGGTAAAATTAAGAAAAAAGGAGCATATCAAGAGTGTATGGCAGATTTATTATATTGAAAAAATCATTTCGCCACAGTTTGCTGGTCCGTGAATTTGACTGCCCGCTTTAGCAGCATTATCTGTATTGTAAAATGTAATTGGGAGGAAGATCACTCTTCCGTTCACTCATTTCTTGAAATCTGTTGTATAATTTGGGGACCTCATCCTGCCAGGTACTGAGAGTTCCTTCCAATGTGGAAATTGCCTTCCAACCCCACTGAAGACAATGGGAGCAGGGCGCTCTGCACACAGGGCGAGAAACCTTCATCACCTTGGAGAAGGCACTTTGCACAGCTCTTGCCGGCGATCCACGCAGTGGAATAAACCTATCATTTTAAAAAGCAGAAGGAGGCATACGTAGCCATTTTTTTGGAGAAAAAAAAAATTCCCTTTCATAGATAGTAGTTTTAGAAGAAAAACGAGTCTTTCCGAAAAACTGTAAACTTTATATTGTGTGTATTTACTTGGCTCTACTTTAAAACCACCATATCCCTCAAGATCTAAGAAAGCGTGCTGCTGTCACGCCAAACCAATTCATACACATTGCAACCTTACAATATCAGCGTATACTTACGTATATTATGTATATGTCGTGCAAACAATGCAGAAAAACCCGACAAAACTAAATAGCTTATTCTGAGCACATCTGGGTATTTTGCTGCCTACACCTCACCCAGAGCGACTCTACACAACAGCCGGCAGAAGGACGGACAGGGAGGCTGCCCCGGGTTTGGTGGGCACACGCCAAGAGTGAGACCCGAGAAACAGCCCGTGTGAGCGCCGTCCGGGGCTGCGCTCGCAGCTGCCGCCCGGCTCGCACTCTCTGCCTGCGCCAGGACGGGCTGGCGGGGAGGAGGGGGCGCGCTGCGGGCAGCCCCCGGTGCGGCCGGAGCGCACCTGCCGGCACCGCGGCGGGGGGCAGCGGGGAACAACGAAAGCCAAGAGGCGGCAGCAAAACCCTTCCCTTCGGCGGGGAGGGGATGGAGAGGAGGCTCCCCCCGCCCCGGAGCGGGGCATCCCCCCCGCCGGCCGGGGAGCCGGCCCGCCGCACCCGGGGCCCGGGCGGGCGCCGCTTCTTTGTTTTCCGCCGCCCGCAGCGCCGGGCCGGGCCGGGCCGGGCGGAGCGGGGGGGCCACGCTCAGCCCTCCCTCCACGTGCACGCATGGGCTGCCCGCAAGGATGGGCGCGGGGCGGGAGCCGACGCGGCATTACCTGAGCAGTTGATGCCTTTCCCCTTGCCGCCGCCCTGGCACTCGGAGCCGGGCAGGGGATGGGAGGCGCGGCCGGCGGGCAGGGCGGAGAGGGCGAGAACCAGGAGGGCCGAGGTGTAGCACAGCGCCAGCGGGGGTCCCGCCCGCAGGAGCGGCCGGGCGGCGGCCGGGCTCTCTCCAAGCATGGCGAGGGGCGGCCGAGGAGCAGCGCCGGCGGCAGCGGGATGGCGGTGGCAGGCCCGCAGCATCAACCGGAGCCCGCGGCGCCGCCCGGGCGGGACCCTCCTTTCTCCGCCGCGCCGGAGCGCACCTTCAGCATCCCCGCCGCAGCGGCCGCACGGACTCGCTGGCGCCGCCGCCGCCGCCCGGGCACGGGCAGGGCTGTTCCCGGCGGTGGGGCTGGGGGCTCCGCGCCTGTCCGCCGGCGCTGCCGCCTCGCCCCGGCCGCGCTCCTTTGTGCGCGGCGCCCGGCAGCGCCGCCGCTCCGCCTGCAACAAAGGGAGCGGAGCAGAGAGGCTGCTGCTGCCGCCGCCGCCGCCGCGGAGGGGGAGGAGGAGGAGGAGGGAGAGAGAGAGAGAGAAGGGGGAGGAAGCACACGTGATGGCAGCCCCCTCCCCCGGGACCGGAGGGGAGGTGAGGGGCTTCTCGTCGCTCGGCGGGCAGGGCGAGCAGCGCCCGCCTTCGCGGCGGGGCCGCCCCCGGGGGGAGCGGGTGGGGAGTCCCGTCGGGCCGGGCTAGTGGTGGGCACAGAAGACTGGCGTGCGGGGATAGCGCTGATGGGTGAATGAAGCAGAGAGGGTCCCCAGGGGCGTCGAGGAAGGAGGGCCAATGGGGCAGCGTTTGTCACTGTCCGGGATGGTTTATTTATTATTCACTAATAAGCCAGAGTGAGTGGGGTTGGGGAAGAAAGCAGTGGAACCATCTCCGCTATTGCTGAATTGTACTGAACGGAAGCCCAGCACGTATAGCAGGAGCATTTGTACCCATGCAAGTAAATAAATATGTTTACGGTGAAGGCAGTGACTTTTTTAACATGGTGCTTTTACTGTCTGGGGGTTTTCCAGTCCTTTACGTGGAGACCCTTCAGAGGTCACAAGCACTGCACAGGTACAGGGTGCCAGGCACCTGTCTTGAGTGCAGACCCCCAGTGTGTATCTGTGTGGCTGAAAGCTTTGTGTAAAGTGACGGCACAGTGACCATTTTTACGTAGGGAAAACACAGGACAATGCTTTACATTCAACGAGATTTTTTCCTGTCTCAGTTCTCAATTTCACACAAGTTTTTTAATCCACTGTACAAATCATTTATTTTTCAGGAACAAGAATTGCCTGTTTCCTTGGTCTCTCTGCTGCTGTGTGCCACTGATGTGCTGTAAGGTATAGCGCTTGTGTGAGGAGACCTGGCTTGCACTAAGGTATAGCTCTTGTGTGAGGTGAAGTTTGAGTAGTTTGTTAACCAGAGCAATCAAGAGTAACGCCATAAATCCAGCAGTAAGCTTTGGGAAGGCACAGTGGTCAGACACATAAAGTCAGACTGTTGCCTTTTTAAATACGGTACTGAAGAGATAAGTCCTGTATTACTAAGGCTGAGCAATTTCCTTTTGGCATGGGGGGTTCAATACTGGCTGCTTCTGCCAAGTAAATGTTCTGTAAATACGTGCTGATGCTAGATGTCAGAAGAGCTCCGTTCCTCAGTAAAGTGGGGCACATTAACTCGCATGGTGCTGGTTGTGCAGAAACTGGGCTGCTTAGATACACTGGCCAGGATGTTTAAAGCTTGCTGGGTCTGCATACTGCTGTCTGGTCTGCTAAGCAGGTAAACCTTTGGGATGGCAAAGGGACTGGCACAGATCTTGTGGTTTGAAGATAGTACTTTGCAGTTGTAGGAGCAAATGCTCCGTATAACTCTTTCCATAAACGCAACTGGATCCATCCTAAACTAAATATGCTGTTTCCTGTACTTTTTGCTAGAAGATTAGATCAGCACTGCCCTGGTCACTGTTAGAAAGCTCCTTCTAACACCCAGCCCAAACGCACTGAAGACCAGTTCATACCCATTTGTCCCTTTGCCATCCAGTGTTTCAGTTAGGCATTTCTCTTTCTGTTGCATTTAAATCTGTAATATATTTATAGGCAGTAGTCATAGCCACTCTTGGCTTGTCTAACCTATCAGTGCATTTTATTAGTCTCCTTCTGTAAGACAGAGCCTCTGTAACTCAGATTTTACTGCACTAGATAAAGTTTGAATTCAGCTTTCTTTAGCATAGATGACATGCAGAGTGTAACAGCTTTCGCAAACTATTGCCAGTCTTTGCAATGGAGGTATTCTCTCCTAATTTCTTCCAAAATTACCTTTTCTCATACAGCCAATTTGCTTTTTATATGACTGAATCTCACTGGTGGTTCAGGTCATGCTCTGAGTGACAAATACAGGCAACTCCTTCTATTTGTCTGTCATTTACAGTCCACATAGAAATGGTTTTTAAAAATCTCGAGGTGCATGACCGTGTCTTTTCCATTATTGCATTTCACCTCATTTCTTTTATTCCAGTCCTCAAGATTTTGTAGTCATCTCTTCAGAATATTGTGAACCTCCTTTCTATTTACAGTCCTGCACAGTTCTTTATGTCCAGAGCACTTCCACATCCACAATAATGAAAATATATGCAAATATAAACTATTAGTCTCAGAATAGACTTTAACAGTAACAGTACTTCTCCCAGTTCAAACATCCCCCTTCTAGGGCAGTGAGTAGTCAGCTGTAGGGAGTTCGCAACTGAATTTGCAGCTTTGTTTTAGTTCCCCATGTCTTTCAGCTTAAGCAGGCAAACTATATTCTAGAATCTTAGAATTGCTTGGGATGGAAAGGACCTAAACTACCATCTAGTTCCAACACCTCTGCCATGGGCAGGAACATCTTCCACTAGACCAGGTTGCTCAAAGCCCCATCCAGCCTGGTCTTCAACACTGCCAGGGATGGGGCGTCCACACTCTTTCAGTTTAAAGCCACTGCCCCTTGTCCTATCCATAAAAACCCTTGTAAAAAGTCCCTCTCCACCTTTCTTGTAGGCCCCCTTTAGATACTGGAAGGCTGCTGTAAGGTCTTCTGGAGTCTTCCTTTCTCCAAGGTAAACAACCCCAACTCTCTCAGCCTGTCATCGTAGGAGAGGTGCTCCAGTCCTCTGATCATGTCTGTGGCCCTCCTCTGGATTCGCACCAAGTCCACGTCCTTCTTATGTTTGAAGCCTCAGACCTGGATGCACTACAGCAAGTGGATCTCACAAGAGCGGGGTAGTGGGAGAGTATCACCTTGTTCGATCCACTGGTCACACTTCTTTTGATGCACCCCAGGACACAGTTGGCTTGCTGGGTCGTGTTGAGCTTTTCATCAACCAACATTCCCAAATACTTCTGCTCAGGGCTGCTTTCAATCCATTCTCTGCGTGTGTTTGTGCTTGGGATTGCAAATTGAGGTGCAGGATCTTGCACTTTGCCTTGTTAAACTTCGTGAGGTTCACACAGGCCCACCTCTCAAGCCTTCCAAGGTCCCCCTGCATGGCATCCCTCCCCTGCAGCCTGTTAACCACACCGCACAGCTTGGTGTCGTCGGCAAACTTGCTGAGGGTGCGCTTAATCCCCCTGTCCATGTCACCAATAAGGATGTTAAACAACACCAGTCCCAATATCGACCCCTGAGCAAAATCACTCGTCACTGATCTCCACTTGGACATCAAGCCATTGCCTGCAAGTCTTTGAATGTGACAACCCAGCCAATTCCTTATCCCCCAAGTGGTCCATCCATCAAATCCGTGTTTCTGCAACGTAGTGAAAAGGATGTTGTGCAGGACAGAGTTAAATGCTTTACATAAGTCTAGGTAGATGATGTGAATTGCTCTTCCCTTTTCCACCACTGCTGTAACCCCATTGTAGAAGGCCACCAAATTTGTCAGGCATGATTTGCCCTTAGTGTGAAAGCTTTTAACAAGTCCGGATAAATTGTAAGTAAATCTTACAGGGTTTGGGTTTGGCTTTTTTTGTCGTTGTTGCTATATTTTGACTCCTGGGATGAATGACATGCCACTTTTTAATCTAGAAAAGCCACATCTGAGTAGTGCTATCTGTCTGGATGCATCTCAGCTAGTTTAAAGTGAGTGATACAGTCATGCTTGATTGGCAAATTCACACCATGCCAGCTGGGTATTCATTCTTATTCTGTTCTCTGATACATGTATTTAAAAAAAAGCCCTAAACACTTTCCTGCCAGCTTGAAAAGCAAAAGAATTTAGAAAGAATTTGAACAAGCTGCTTCTGCAGAACAAATTGTTGCAGAGGGAGGGAATGCCACACCAACAAAATGACAGATCTTGTATGTCTTTGAGATCACACTAAACTCTGCCACGTTTGGTAACTTCCATCTTTGGCAAGTAAATGTAACTTTATTGCAATTATCCAAAATTTCACTTTTGCTTACCTCCAACTGCACTTCTGTGAAAGTAGGAGGCTCTACAGATTGTTGGAAATTGTCATTCTTGGTGAGTTCTTGAACACCACTGGCAGTTTTTCAGTCCCTTGCTGGTACAGACACAGTTTCTGCCCACCACCCCCCCACACACCTTATTTTTCTCCAGTAATTGTAGAAATTAACATGTACAACCAAAAGAAAGCAGGGGATATGAAAGAACAGAGAGGATCTGCCAGACCAGTGAGAGTGATTTCATTTGACAGAGATCTGGATAGAGTACAGATACACTTAATCGTGAAAGCACTGTTTTATTTCATCTCAGAGAACAAAATGGAGAGCAGAGATCTATAATTTAGTGAAACCATTAAAGTGTTGTTTGGAGGCCCCTGTGGCCCTATGCATCAGACAGTAGAATCCTGCTCTTGCCAGGTATTTCATCAGAGACCTGTACTTATTAGTTTCAACTTTCATTTTTACCCCCAAAAAATCCTGTTTCCAACTCCTGTAGTTATGACGAAAATATTAAAAGTATCAAGAGTATAAACTGGTACAGGAATCACAGAATCAAAGAAACGCAAAAAGGTTGAGGCTGGAAGAGACCTCTGAAGGTCATCGGTCCAACCCACCCTGCTCAGGCAGGGTCACCTAGAGCCAATTGCCCAGAACTGTGTCCAGATGGTTTTTGAATATGTCCAAGGATGGAGACTCCACAACCTCCCTGTGCAACCTGTGCCAGTGCTCGGTCACCCTCACAGTGAAAATGTGTTGCCTGATTTCAGAGAGAGCCTCCTGTGTTCCACTTTGTGCCCGTTGCCTCTGGTCCTGAACAAAAGATCTTGTTGTCTAACAAAATGTTGTCAACAGAAGGCTCAGTTCTGTCATATAAACTAGTTCACTTTTGTTACTTGATCAAAAATACTCCGTTTTTTCAATAGTTGAACTTATTGATCTGTCCCCGTTGTTTTTTTATTCATCTTCTGTGCCCAGAATTTCAAATGACACCTACCTAAACCTGCCATCCTCAGTATTTGCAACTTGGATATTATGAATAAGGATCTTTAGTATACAGTCCCACTGTATTCTGATAGAACAAAATTATTGCAAACCCAGGAAAGGACCAGGCGCCACTAGCTATATAATTTAGTTTCATACATAGTTCATTAGCTAAACTCTGGTTTTAATTAAAATTTCTTTTTCAGCACCACAGTATTTCTTCTGTATTATTCCTGAGTGCTTCAGCAATCAGAAGCATGACCCAGGATTTACAGAAAGGTCACTGTGTAGGATTTGGAATTCTATCCAACAGACCCTGCACGGGGTTTTCTTGCCACACTTACCCACGCAAACATAACTGTGGAGAAGTTTTCTTGCCTGGAAGGCTCTTGGGTGAACAGGAAGAGTGTTTAGCACAGTACTCTCTTGCTCCTTTCAGTCCAGACTAAATAATGTGGCACCAGTCTCAGATCAATACTTGCTCTTTGTTAAAGTTTCACATGTCTAACTTCTGGTCCAGAAGCTTGATCAAGTGATTCAAGTATTTAACTCCACTCAAAGCTGGGGGGCGGGATGGAAGACAGTTTAGGCCAAACTGAATTTGCTGGCACGGTAATGAGAACAAAGCGAGGGCAAGAGCTCAGTAAAAGCTGGGCTTAATGCTGCTCTAGGAGGCAGGAAAGAGAAGACTGACTACTTGTAGTAGTTTTGAGTTTAGGCCTTCCTTGGTAACCAGGTTGTAACCGAGGAAGCAAGGCCATAGTCCCAGTATTC
>JAWMRA010000078.1:88925562-88964762 GCA_035584735.1 Pseudotriccus pelzelni | reverse complement strand
GGACGGGCCGGGGAGAGGTGGGGGGGCAAGGAGAGGGTTTGTGACCGTGGTCCAGGCACTTGGCTGGGAGCCAAGTTCGACCTGAGACACTACTACTTTGGCCCTCTCCCCACCCATATAAGTTCATTGCGTCTCTGGGGCAAGCAACACAGGCAGTGAGGCAATGGCCGTTTTATTGAGACCCTGCTGCCCTCTTAAGCTGTGTCCTTTTCCAGGGCATAAAGCTGCCTAAATGCCTCACCAATTTTTGAAGCAGAAACATGTTCAAGCTAGTTGTTATTAGGAAGCTGAGAACTCTTTCTCTTGTGCTATACCACTCTGTTTTTGATTTTCTACTCCACTCCTGTAGTTCTTCTCTATTCTCCTCCTACTATTTTAATTTTTAATTTTTCAGCTGTTTCCCTACATTTTCTGCTTTTCCCTTTTCCATTCAACATGTGCCAGATCTGTTTCTCTTCTTACACTTGTTTTGCCTCTTCTTTCCCAGAGTATCTTTATTCAGTCAAAAGGCATGACTAAAAGGCCATTTGGGTCAATAAGATGGTTTTTAAGAACCAAGCTAGAGATACATTTCTTCTCATTGAATTTCCTGTCACAATGTCCCCATGAATCAAGAAATATCACTGAGCCCACTTTGCTGCTGGGAAAACCAGGACACCAAGAGATTTCTTTTTTTTTTCCTACCAGCAGCCACAGAAGACAAAGGGTTCTGCAGCAATTGCAAAATAAAATCCTTGCCTTTCAGAACCCAGTTTCAAATACATGTTTCTCCCGTGCATTTTGGTTCCTCCCAATACTAACACCTTCTGCTGACTTTTATTCAGAGTGGTGGCAGGAACAATAGTGGAAGCCTGAAAACATTCTCAAGGCTGGCACGAATATGTTTGCCCATATTACTCATTCTCATGCATCCATTCAAAACTATTTTTCTCCTTTCTTGGCTTATATAATAAGATATGAGCTGTCATTTAACACCTTCACATATTTAGGTCTTTTAATCTTTCCTCATTAATCAATGCTGTAGTCCATTATCAGCTTGTTACTTTTTCTCAGTTTCTTCTAATTTGTTGACATCTTTCTCTTATTCAAGTACTGCCAGACTAACTGCTGATTGGTAAAAAGGATTTCCAGATGCTGATAAATGCTTTTGTCACTTATTGATCAGATTGTTTCAATTGTTTGTTGGTGAATTGTATTTAGACTGCAGCTAATTCCCAGCACAGTAATCTCTTTGTGCCTGGGTGTACCGAGAAGGTCACATCTCACTCAGTTGTGCAGTTCTTCCACTTTGTTCATAAAATCATGACAATTTTTCAATCCTGCTTTTAGCTTTTGGCACCCTCAAAGGCAAAAATGTAGTATATTTCGTTGAACTTAATCTCCATTGCCATAACAGCTCTTTGTATTCTGAATCAAATGGGTGTTCAGTTTGCTTTAAATGTAGTCTTCAGTTAATGAGTATTAGGGCTCTTACCAATTATGCCCCTTGCTTTGAGAACACCGTTCACGTGGTTATCTGCAATTCTTAATCAAAATGCAAAAGACGATTAAAGAATGACATGTTTTATGCTGTGTTTAATTGTCCCCAATGACTGGTTTTAGTAGTACATTATATAGTAAAACATTCTCAAACATTTTTGTCAAGGACTTCTGTAATGTCAATTTTATTTTGTTTTAATTGTTGTTACAGAAACACCCAAGTGGTTGCAGCATACAGTTTGTTAGCCTACTAAGTCATACAGAAAGGGACTACTACTTCCCCATGCCGTGGTAGTGTGTAATTCAGAATTACATAAGCTTTTCTTTATTGCTATATTTCATTGCATTTCCTAGTCTGATTTTCTCCAGCCTTATGCTGTTCTCATACACCAGTTTTGCATAACTTTTTGAAGTTTATTAACCATTTTCATCATGCTGTACATTGATTTCTATCATTATACAATTAGCCTTCTCAAGCATAGCTGTATGCTTTGTTATGAATAGCTATATTTCTCACACTTGTATCATTACTGAACTGTCCAAACTTCATTTCCTTAGTTATTTTAATGTTTGCACAACACAGACAGATTACTTTGTTCTTGATTCACATTATATATAATGCTTGTAAGCACAAAAGCAATTACATTATCATTATGTTAATATGTAACTATATACTTACAAAAACACAACTGTCAAGGAGAAAGAGAAACTATGTAGTTTTTAACACACACAGTGAATGTGGCATATAAAAGAAGAATTAGTCTAGGTGCCAACTCTAACCTTATGCACATTCAGGTTGGTAAGATATTATGGTCTAGAATAATGACATTGTTAAATGATGATATATGCTTATCTTGTTTCTCCACAAAAATTCAGAAAGAAGTTCTGAATCTCACGGAAGCTCAGTACGTGTCCATTAACACAGTAATATGCTTTTTCCAATGGAGCACATTTCTAAGTATTTGCAAGCCATTACTTATAAATGGGAGGTTTATTGGATTTCCAGAACCTTGTGAAATCTCCTTTGGTGGATAATAAAGCCAAATGAATACATTTCCAGAGGAACTTGTCTAATATGATTACATTTGTGCCCAGAAATATGGGACTATTAAGGATTTAGATTGTTCAGAGCATGAGCTATCTTGCTCCATGTGTTTCTGTCTGTCTGCTGTAAGTTTTCAAGATAACTCCATGACCCATTGAGTGAGCTCTCACACCATTTGAAAAGCTGATGCACCTTGAATTGGGTGCAACTGGAAATATGGCACTTTTGCTTCATGCATAGTAATGATTTTGTAGTGAATTAGGAGGATTTCACAATGGCTTGCCCATTTTTGTTTTTAAAGGTAGCTGTAAAAAGCATTTCCATCAATCACTTACACAACTGCAATAAAGGTCTGAATTCAGCTTCAATCTTTTTGACAGAATGATTTAATAAGTAGTCCCTTCATATCAATAGTGGAATTTCCACTTGAAAAGGTAGGAGATGAATAGAAATATTTGCAGATAGGGCAGATCTCTTGACTTACTGAAATTACATGATTTGTTAGTATGCATCAGTGTCTCCTGTCTTAGCTTCCTCTCAAGAAATGTTGTGCCTCTTCCCCTGGATGGATATACTGAGATAAGCATTCATTTGTTTTAAGACCACCTGCTTCTGACAGATTAAAAGTACTTTGTGTTTAAAGACCGAGCTCCTTCTGTGGGATACTCCCACCACAGCTCTGCTGGGTTGCAGTGGCCGGGCACTGTTCTCCAGACTTCCCAGGCCATCAGCAGGCTGGAGGGCTTTCCCTCTGTGGACTGCTCTGACATCTGACATGGGCACAGATGACTACTGCAGGGATGCAACCTCATCACCAAGCTACCAAAATACTGGAGTCCCTGTTGTGTCCTAACATATCCCAGTTTCTCCACTGGAGTGTGGGGGGCCCACCTTTTCCTTTTCAAGGCGCATGGCTGGTGTAAACACATCCAACATGCAGCATCTGTGTATGCTCTTGAAACAGCATTGCTCTATATTTAATGGTTGGGGTTATTTTGTAGAAAATACGGGCAGCATTAGGGTGCAGATTCACTAGGTATTGCAGTACAGTATCAATTACACACAGTTTTTAAATGTGACATTTTTTTGTCTGTATCACATGATGCTTCTAAGCTAGTAGGGTTCAAGTAAGTCCTTCTCCTTCCCAAGGATAGGTGTTTTGTGTCGGGAAGTGGCACTAATTGCTTGTAAGTAGGGAGCAAGCTAAATTGGCTGAAATATATCAATCAATATGAAAGCACCAGCTAAAACTATTAAGAGAGGTGCACTCCATCTTGCACAGAGAGAAATTATATGACTATCGTGCAGCCCCGAGAGATGCAATGAATTGTTATTTATATTTGATTATTCCCTCCCTCTCTGAAAGACGTTGTGGATATCGATCTGAGTCATAGTTAACTTTCAGAATAACATTAATCCCTTTGTTCTTCATCAAGTCATGCATGCTATGCTGATGGTCGAGATGATGAAAGGAGTTTTACTTCATAAGACCTTGAACTTGCTGCACTCCTTGCTTTTACAAAGGGAGAAATGGAATTGCATCAGAGCTACAAAAACAGCAGATTGCTCTAAAAAGACATATTTTACCAAAGCACTTTCTAGGCCTACCAGCATGGTCTGTAGTGAACTTATTGTTGACACAGCTCTGGATATTTATATTCCTTCTGGAATAGCACAACATGATTCTGAATGTCGTGTGGAGCTTGACAATAGGATTGCTACCAAAGGAAAGAGAACTGGTTCTGAACTGTGTTCTGAATTTCAATCTGCACACAATGAACTTTCACATGAAGGCTGAGGGGAAGTGAGACATAACCTGCTTTTGATAGTTGAGTTGAATTTCATGGAGCATTTTTTTAAATCTTGTACTGATTAGTAACAAGTATCACTGAGATAATGCACTCTTAAAAGAATGTCTGAGTGAATTTGTAGTAATGATGGTAGCATCTAATCTGCTTTTAAGCCTCCATTCTTGGAATAAGAAATGTTTTTGTTTATTCAGCATAATGTTTTAAATTGAACAAGAGGACATATATTACAGGTTTTTTAATTCCATTTTTATCTCTGTCACTTGAGGTTTTTGAAATGTGCAACATCTATATTACTTATGTGTGTTACTTTTGGAATACATTTTAGCGTGCAGGAAAGAATGTTTTCCAGATGGATGTATTAGGTGCATTGGTTCCTGGCATGCACCGCTGGAGATAAGGACTCTTGTTTGAAATAGCTTCCTGTATATACCATCTTTTCACATTATACCCACTTTTAGCAAGAATCTATCCTTGGGAACAAATGGTGGAAGGGCTGCTAAAGTCTCCTTATGCTCTACAATATCACAGTTTCTCTGGCAGAGCTACTGCTGGATGAGCTCAAAGCCAAATCCAGTCCGTGTAACTGAGGAGAAAATGGTTCAACTGTTCTCGCACTAAAAAACAAGGTGCTTTGAATTTGCCCTCCAGAGTGCACATGCAGTTTTCATAGCCTTATCATGCCTGGGTCTCCCACACCATCAGGATAGGGTTTTTTATCCTGGTCTCCGCTGCTTCTTCCAGGACAAGACACATATGTTGAGGTCGTGCTGCTCACCCACTCACAATTGCGAAAAGGACAGGCTTGCTACCAAGAAAACGAAAAAAAACCAAATCAATGCATATGTCTCAGAGGTGGATTTGGTGTCCTTCTCCTCTCACTATGCACCATGAGGCAGGATCAAAATCCAACTTCTATTTGCCTTCTGGGAACTTGCAGTACCCAGAGCTGTC
The DNA here is from genome assembly GCA_035584735.1 of Pseudotriccus pelzelni. Lineage (NCBI taxonomy): Eukaryota > Metazoa > Chordata > Aves > Passeriformes > Tyrannidae > Pseudotriccus > Pseudotriccus pelzelni. The sequence goes on along the minus strand of JAWMRA010000078.1, from coordinate 88,959,476 downwards.
AAAGGTACATCCTCCACTGCCTTCCTGAAAACCCTCTCTGCAAGGCAGATGGTGGGCCGGGAAGGAAAAGGCAACCTGATCTGCCTCGCAGGCCTTTGTTTTTGGGGTTGGGAAGAATCCAAAAGCTCCTTGACAGGTAGCTTTACAGACTTCCCCACTCATCTGAATCACTGCCCATGGCAAGGCTGACATGGCAAGAACCACTGCAGCTGGTGCTTACCAGAGCCACAGATTCAGACAACCCAATTTCTCACATCTCTGATTTATTTTAGTGTACAATTGAAATGAAAGATGCTGAACTGTGAGGAACATTGTAGTCATAGTGATGATGAACAGCACAAGTGCATGTGAACATATATTTTATTAGAAAACTATTGCTGTACATGTTCATTATTTGCAAACTGACTCCTGTAGGCAATAAACTCTTCTAAAATATCACTGTCTTGGTGGCGGGTTTTCTTCTACAGTATTTTAAGACTAAAAGGTTTCAATTTGAAAAACCTTCCCCCAACCAACATGTATGAGGATTTGGCTTTATGTTTTTCAAAAAGATGATACAACTAGCCATTTGAAAAAAAACATCTGTTTCCATTAAGTATTTCTATGCTGAGTTGAAAAGCAGCTTACAAATATCTGTGATATACAGCTAACAATCCCATCTAATTCTGTCATATGCACTTGGACATCTAAGAAAACAATACAGATGATTTGCTTCCATTTTCTAAAGGCTATTGTAAGAGAAATAGAAAAAGGCTTCTGTTAAGTTATGCTGTCTTGGAGGAATGATCTTTCTTCCCAAGAAAAGATTAGAAGTGAGATTAATTCTTAATAAACTAATTTTTATTTTTGGTACAAAAAGTTCTTATTTTTATGGCTAGGCAAATGAACATACATTTCTAATGTTGAAAAAGGCATTTTTCCAATAGGAGGAAGAAATAAAGGGATCCAGCACTACAACAGCATGATGTTGCTATTTCAAATGTCTTATTATCAATTTGAGTTATCTGACTAATGAGATACAGGGAGAGTTTTCTTAAAGAATGGATAATCTTTTCAAATTTAAAAAAAAATGCAATTAGATGAGTAAATTTAATATGAAATTAAGAGAAATTTAATATGAACGGTACAAAAATAGGTACTTGTGTAGGCTTTAAGACTTATTTATAAATTCATTGACTCATAAGATACAAAAGGCCAGTCTTGTACTGTGCTGCTCCTATCAATGTCCTGAACAGATCCAGACTGGCATCTACTAACTACTGTTTATACATGCAGCTACTGCATACATTCTGCATATTAATACACAAACTACTTCTGAAAAGTTGATCTTGGAAGAGTAGGTACAAGGAAATTTAGGAATGACATCTGAAAGCTTGGGTAAGTCCTCAGACTAGCCTATGTTTGGCCATATTTTACTCAAGTTTCCAAAAAACCTGAAACCTGGAGGAGCCTTATGCTCCAGAGAGCCCACCATCCAGCAGTTTCCAGATTTAGGCTCTCTGAAAAACCTGTCAGCCTATTTTGGTGTCTAAATGTCAATAGTTGCTGAATTCTTCTCCAAAATCCAGTGCTTAGAGTCTTCTTCATTTATGATCCGTTTAAAGCTGTGACAAAAACCATTCTAACTAGCAAAGAAATGCAACTTCTGTTGCAGCATCTTCCCACCACCCCCTTCAATTGCTCCTAACTTTGGCATACTGATTTATTCTGGGTAACAATGTTCCAATTATTCTTTCAGCACAGCAACATTTTCTTTTGAAGTGAAACTGCAAGCTCTGTTGTGTTATTTTAAACTCTTCATGGTAAGACAAGAAGTAGTGAACCTTTATTTAAGACAAGCAACATTCTTCCATTATAAAATGGCTTCTAGCAGTATTTAAGGAACTGTGGTTTCTCCATGATTTATTGTTTACCACCAGGGTTGGCCTCGAGTCAAAAAGCTAGGATCCTTTTTTTTTTTTGGCTTTATAAAAACCAGAAAAGGGCAAGTTACCAACTGCCAGGCCTTGGCACTTTCCACTTGTAATTTGTTTTGTCCAACTGGAAAAACTGGAAAAATCTCTTAAAATGCCAAAAAAACTCCATTCTTATTCTGTTCCAGCATTTCAAGACAGCAGTGCACATGGAAGAGGGAGAGATGCTGATCAACCAGCCGCTCTTTTGTCCCTTCAAATCAGAATATTCCTTGGTTGATGGGAGATGTACCCAGAACTGATTGTGCACAGTGTACCTGCTCACTTCACAGAGTCCACAGTTTCCCAAAGCCACATCTTTTGCTGGAGAGACAAAAACTTGACAATGAATTGCCAAGGTCAAGCAAGGTCACAAAGCCTATATTTGCATTAGCAGGCATTGCAGCCAGCAAGAGCAGATCTGTAAAGCAGCTAGTTCTGAGGACCTTCCATCCTTGTAATATGCATTTGAGGATGTCTTCAGCCAGGTTAAAGTTGGTCACGTGAGCACCACACCCTATTGGCATCAAGACTGCATCTTCCAGATTAGTTTTATGCAAAAGGAATCAAATTTGTCTGCTCAGAGAGCCTTCTGTGCTGTGAATCAAAGCATGACCATTAAGGATGACTGGAAGATGCACTCCAGGGTTGCAGTATTGATCCAAACTCAAGTAACAAGGTAGATACACTCAATAGAGAGTAAATGTCTGTGGTTCTGTGTCTGATAGGTGTCATTTCTCTTCAGGGAATTTTGCTCTGTTCTGCTCCTCAGGAAGTTGAGCTTCCGGAGAAAGATGATGAAAATCCAATGCTGGGTGAAGAGCTGTGAATTTGGTGTGTTGCTATGGCTCTCCAGCTGAATTGAAGTGCTGGGGAGGTGTGGAGGAGAAACAAAGAGAAGGCTAACCTACTGATGTTTACAAACAAACATTATATCTTAAATGATACCAGACTGAACATTTGCTTTACTAATTGAATATTTATTAATAACACAGCATATGAACCTACAGAAAGCAAATGATGCAACTTCTGAGCTTTGCTCCCTGTTTCTAAGGCAATAGAAATAGAATAGAAAAGGCACAGTGTACTGCTCTGTGTTTACAGAACAGCATCAAGTTTTATTGATCACCTTACAATGTAGAATTCCATAGCAGAGTTGTACCAATTTATGTTTAAAGAGTTGTTATACTCATTCTGATCATTATGTTTCCACTGAAGCCAAAGCCCACATGATGGAAGTACAAATATGTGGCAGCTGCAGCTGTGGCCAAACCATCCTTTGATTTTGAACTAACTATTTCAACACCCCTCACCTCAAGCTCTGTTCCCAAGATCACACTGGCTCAACCCTGGCAGAACTGAACACTGTCTAGAGAACTACCATTTATCTGTCATCATGAAAAGCTTATCTGAAGTAGAAGTTCCCCTTTACTTGAAGCAAAAGGTTTCACATCCCAATACACCACCTCACTAATGACTGTGGCTGATATTGAGATGCTAATTATGAAAATGCCTATATGATATACTCAAGTCAGATTGCAAAAAATAAGTAGATATATTCTCGAAAGATCTGCTCATACAGGGCCTGGATGACAGAAAGCCAGCCACCACACACCCCCCCACATAAACATTTGGTTTTCCATTTGTCATTCTGGATCACTGCTTCCTTTCTTTCCCTTTCCCTCTCTCTATCCTTGAACTTTTTCAGTTGTTGGGCTCAAACACTGAAATCTATTTATTATTTATCTTACCATGGGAGAGAAGCATGGCTTTTCATTCAATTGAAAAACCACATAAAAACATTTCAAACAGAATTGTTTTAACTGCTTTTGGGGTGTTTTGGCTTTTTGGGGTTTTAGCAGAGCAATTGTCACTAAAGTTTATCAACTCTCCTACTTGATGACAGTATCTTATCTGATCCAGTTTTAAGCTGGGCTTAATTTTTCAGGTAGTACACAACCACACAGGTAAAAAGATCTGAGATTGGTTTTACAAAATACCTACAGGATAATTAAAAATCCTGCAGATGCGCAGGACAATCAGTTTTTTTCCCCACATGTTAACTAACTCTTTTTTCAGTTGTGTGACAGGCTATGACACAAGCATCAACATTTCTCTGTACCACCTTCTAAAAAAGCTGCTGAATTTGACTTTTCAGATCATATTTGAACTTTATTAGGCTCTTATATAGGAGCTGTATAAGTTATTGAATACCTATATTGAGGTAACTTACTTACTTTGAATTTATCAATTTCAGATAATTTTGAGTTTTACTTGTGGATTGTAGGCTACTTGTGGGCTATAATATGCAAGTTAAAAATACAGTAAGACCAGAGAAATGGAAGGAAATTGGAAACATGTAAAGGGTGCAGGTGCCCAGGTGCTGGCAGGACAGGGCTTTAGGGGCCTTTGTAGTAAGTGGCCAGGGCTGCTCCGTGTGGGACATAGCCCACTGGAGCTTCCTCCAATGGCCCCACCACACAGCACAGCCCCACCACCCAGCCAACGTGGTGGTGCCTTGAGGAAAAAGTATTTTAAAAAGGATAAAATGCTGACTGGCAGTGAGAGGTAAGGGAAAACATGAGAGAAACAGCCCTGAGGGGAGAGCTGAAGGAGTGGAAATAGGTGCACCAAATGCCTGAGCAGAGACTCCCCTGCACGCCTGGAAACCAGAGTGAAGCAGGTTCTTCCCTGCAGTCCATGGGGAGGACCATGCTGGAGCAGGTAACCATTCAGCTCCTGGATGACTCCACACGGGTGGATGTTTCCTGAACCAACTGTGGCCTATGGAGAGCCCACACTGGAGCAGATGTATCCTAAAGGGCTGCAGCCCACGGGAAGAACTCCACTCTGGAGCAGGGGGACAGTGTGAGGAGGAAGGAGTGGCAGAGATGAACAGTTATAGACTGAATGCAGCCCTGGTTTGCCATCCTCCTGTGCTACTCAGGGTTGGGGGGAAGAAAGAGAAGTCAGGGATGAAGGAGCAAAGTTGACCCTGGAAAGAAGGGAGGAGGGCATTGTAGCTTTTTTCTTTGTTTGTCAGCATCCAATTCTATTTTATTTGGCAATAAATTAAATTAATCTCTCCCAAGTTACCCATTTTGCTTGTGATAACCGGTGAGTGATCTCCTTGTCCTTGTCTAAATACAAGAGTTATTTCGATCTATTTTTTCCACATCCTATTGAGTAGGGGGAGTGAAACTTCTGCTGACTGGGTGACTGGCAGCCTGCCAAGGTCAACTCACCACAACCAGAAAGCATCCCTGTCTGACTAGAAGGGAACAATCAGAAAATTTTAGGAAGTTGAGAGCTAAATCATATGCTGTCATGAAACCTGATGACTTCTGAGCTCATGGGAGTTTGATGTTGCCTTGAGACTATGGCTGGAAATACAGGCATTCTCTGTAATCCAACCTCTGATATCTGCAGAGCACATAATGTATTTTAAGGAGAAATAAAGAATACTTGAAGTTTACCAACAGAGGCTCAGATGAAAAATTTAGTGTTTGTTATACTATGCATTGTGAAAAATCTTAGAAAACCTAAGGGAAAAGGTTGCAAAAGCCTTTGGTAGGCTCAGTCAATTTCCAGCTGAACTGAACTTTAGGTAGGTTATTTCCATTCTTCTGTAGCAGAAAGGCTTAGTGGTGGCTGACAGGCTTTGTGACTTTGTGAAAAATTCAAGAGCATTCCCTATGCCAGGACTCTGTGGACATGATGGCAGCTGGACAGAGCTGGAATAGAGGTTGCTCAGTAAATCCTCAGCAGCATAAGGAAGGAAGGCAGCAAACACCAGACCCCTCGAGGATCCAGCTGCACAGCAAACCCACCACTATTCCTCAGCAAATATCTGGGAAGCCAGTGCTTGCCTTCCGTTTGTGATTTCACCTGGAATTTCTGCATCTCACTATCCCCAAGCAAGCTGTATATATCCTGTAATTGCTGCCCTTATTCCAGGACCCCAGAAGGTTCAGACTCAGATTTTAATTACCACATGCACAAAATGTGTTTGCATTTGTTTGCTTATTTTATACTTGATAGCATTTCATCTATGCTGGACACCTAACTTTTATGTTAGTTGGATAGTTCTGAATTCTCAGTGCTGAGTGAGAAAAATTACAGTTCATATGTATGAGTCATCAATTGTATCATTTTAGATCAAAAGAAAGCAAGTCCATCTGGATTTTGTGGCTTCTGTGATGTACAAAATTATAATAAATCTCAACTCAGTTTGTGCACATACTTTAAGAAAGTTATAGAGGTTTCTGAGGGTTCTAGGTTATATGAGATGCAATTTTCTTTTGCTGTTTCCATCTTCATATTTTAGAAACTGATATTTGGGTATAATTCTATTTAAATTAACCTTACCTCAGCCAAAACTAGCACAGCCTTTTATCTGCTTTTATATGAAATGCCAGTCATCTCTGCTTTCAATGAGGGTAAACAGTTATGAAATTTTCTGTAGACTGACACTTAAGACATTAAACAAAGAATGTCCTTCTTGTCTTGTCTAAAACCAAGCCATTTATTCTGAAACTATAGATATATATAGTATTTTTTGTGAACTGCCACGCAACAACATGAACACATTCTGTGTTTGGGGAGATAATTGTATACGCCTAGTCACATGCAAGCTATATGTATTTTGTAGCTACTGCTTAAAGACTGACAGTATTCATCTTAACAAATGAGAATGTAGCCCAAAATCAATAAAAAGTGTGTAAAGATTATTGATATCTGAGGTTAAATTTTGACTGCAACCAATTACTCCACAATAATAGTGGCCTTTCCACATAATTCTTTAAGAAAATCCTGTTAAGTGGGCAAGAACTAGTAAAGAAAATAAACAAACCCTCATATTTCTATTCTGGATCAGTATCAATAGCTGGTGCCAGAAAATACCATTAGAATTGATTGTTCTCTAATGCATTTCACTGGAAAGAAAACTTTTATAAACATTTCCAGGTTTGGGGTTTTTTCTTTTTAATTATCATGAAATTCAGAATTTAAATACATAGGTGCACAAGTTGTTACTAACTGCCATTTCAGCCACTTAAGTAAAAACTTTAGCTTCTCAGGGCTCTGCTGGCAATTTTCAGAATTACACTTAAGTGTACAACTATGTGGGTAATTTACATCAACTCTGTAAATCGCTTCACATGCTCTTAAGCCATTTCTTTTCCGTATCACTTCTTAGTCATAATTGACATCATTCTTCTTTCTGGTTGCTGGAATTGTTTTAGTCTCTGGAAATTATTCTAGTTTCTTCTCTTGACCTCATCCCTGGTAATGGGCAGCAGAGAAGAAGTGAAGTGCTAAGACCAAGTGGTACCCGATATTACAAGTTTACCAGTCACGTGGTGCATGATGATTTGGCTTGACAACACAGAAAGCTGTATGGACACATGAAGAAAATATATCATGGTAACTGCTCAGGGGCGTGTTCCTACCACAGAGCAAATGTGATGCTTTTACAAAGAGACAAACCATCTTTGGTTTACCATGAGGAAATAATGTGAGTCAGGGTCACTGTCATGGAGAGTTTAACGCATAATAATTTATTTTCCTTCAGCGAGTTATTCCTGTAATTTTCCCTCTCAAGTACAGCAGCTGCCAATTCCCACAAATGTCAGCAAAATCCTGTGTATCAACTGTCTCCACCAACTGACACCTGCACTTCTCCATGGAATTATGGGGCAGGAGGCTTGAGATGAAGAGAAGGGACTTTCTGGTACATGAAAGGCAGGCAGAAGGGTAACAAAACTAGAATTCTGGATGTGTAAAATGGAAGAGGAGGCTATGAAGGTAGGAGTATGTGATGAAGAATAATAAAGAACCCTTGGGGCTTGGAAATGGTGAAGTAGTAGCATGAAGTTGGAAACCAGGGTTCAGTTGGATGCACTGCAGAGTGGCAAGGACTGGTATGGCTTCTGATAGCCAGAGGGGTTGGAAGTGGATATGAGAGCTTTAGAGCTGGGATCAGAGCAGATGGTGTAACAGCAGGGTGTTGTTAGACATGTATGGAGAGGACTAATCAGCTGGACATAAAAGTGACTCAGAATCCTGGTGTTGTGACCATACATTGCTTTTAGAAAACAGATCTTACATCTCTGGACAAAAATGGAGTCACACAGACCCATCCTGGTATCTGGAACACTGTTCTGGAAGTCTGGGTCCTCCACGCGCTCTCCCATGCAGTGTAGCTGTGAAACCTTGCTACAAACTACGGTGTGATGGGACCTTCTTGCTCCCTTTTGTCTGTCTTTCTCACTGTTTAACTTTGCACAAAACAATTACATACCCACTGGACCAAGAAGGATGTTCTGTCTATAGAGAAGATGAAATTACATGCTGTCATCCAGAGCAGGATACTGGATTCTGGTCTTTCATCTCTCTTCTGCAGACCATAAAATTTGTGGTGTTCCCACCCCCCCAGTTTTGAATAAAAGAGAATGGACAACACCCCCTTTTTACAGCCTTCTGGAATAAAAGGTTGCTCTGCACTTTCTTATTTATTATAGAAAGGGCTAAGGCCTTTCTAAACTTCTCATAAAGTTTATTATGTTTTGGGTCAATGAAATCCTAAATCCCTTCAGTCCAGTGTTAGATGGCTAAATGCTAAGAACTCTGCTACTTAAAAGACTTCTGTGCTACCTCCTAGCTAGATGAAGTGACTGCTGGTCCTGATCTTAGATACCCATACCTCTTCAAGGACAGAAAATACAGTATGGGGAAGTGAGGATGTTAGAAATTTTTCTAGCTGAAAATTAGGTATGTCAGCAAACAGTGTTCAGTGGGCAGATGTCCTTGAACAGGTAGGCCGTGTTGATCCATCATTATGTTGGACAGCAAGTCCCGAGTCTTCCAGATAAGGCTGGTTCTTTCACAGGCCATGCACCTTTCAGTCTCCATAACTGCTGCTATACGAAAAATAGTACCAAATATTACAGATTTATAGAGAACAATATTAGCACTTTAAAGGAGAACCTTCACAATAAAAATGTCGCTATTAACATTTTAAAAGAAAGAAATTATACACTTGAGAGAACTGAGTAGCCAGTTATAACAGCTTTATTAAAACTCACAGCATGCTGAACTCACAGCTTAGGAAATTAGATCGCTGATAGTGTTTACACATATTAGAATTTTTTTAATGAATATAAAGAATATTTTTTCCATGCTAAATGATTAAAAAGAAAATGGCAGACAGTGTAATAAAACTGCTGAAACAACTAGGGGACATTTCAAGGCACAAATGCAGCCACTCTTGTAACGGCTTTGTCCTATACTGATGGCAAATGGGAAATTTCAAAGATCTGTAAAGAAAGAAAACTTTTTTTTTTTTTAAGCTTAACTTCTATGCAAATCCACAGTTTTATGTAGCTGTTTAGATTTCAGTCTGAGATCTATCTAACACTGAATGTCTCACTTAGGACAAGATTGCAAATGTTCTCTCAAAAGATGTCAGTTAAACAGCCCATATATTTCCACATGCTTTCAAGACTTTCTTACAGCCCCTTTTGAGCATCCTTTTGTCTTTAAAAGAACAGCCAGACCTCATGCATTTCCTGTCAAAGAATATCCTATACTGAACATTTTAAAGTGCTGCATCTTGCTTTTCAGTCCATATGACAGTAAATGTAATAACCTTTTCTGGAGGCAATGGGAAGGGGCATGTCTGTGCAGTGGTGAGAACTTTCTGACAGCATTGCTGGGCTCTCATTTGAGACTAGTTTTATACAATTCTCATTTCTCTAAGACATATGTGCATAGCATAATAGCATAGCAGTAGAATAAATCTAACGTTGGCAAGCAAGAAAGTACAATGTGCTTTCTCTGTACTGTTAATCATTATACAATCTCTGCTACCTACTTACGCTATAACTGCAGCATAAAGTTAATTTATTTAATATTATGACCAGCTAACATATTCTTATAGATTTTTCTTTGATAAACCTGATATTCTCAGAGGCTACATGTTTTAAAACAGGGCCAAGGACCATCCTTTGGCCACATGAAGACAGATGATATACAGCATGCTTCATCTCCAGATGACTCTCTCTCTCCTCTCCCTAAACACAGCGGCTTTGTCTGCATTGCCTTCGAAGGACTCTGCACTGGCAAGGCTGCACCTGGAATCCTGTGTCCAGTTTTGCCCCCCCCTCCTCCTCCCCCACTACAAGAAGGATATTGAGGTGCTGGAGCAAGTCTAGAGAAGATCAGTGGAGCTGGGGTCTGATGAGGAGCAGCTGAGGGAGCTGGGGGTGTTTAGCCTGGAGAAAAGGAAGCTCAGAGGGGACCTTATTGCTCTCTACAACTACCTGAAAGGGGCTGTGGTGAGGTGGGGGTAGGTCTCGTCTCCAAAGAAACAGCAATAGGAGAAGAAAATGGCCTCAAGCTGCACCAGGGGAAGGTTAGTCTGGATATTAGGAAACATATCCTCACTGAAAGGGTGGTCAAGCACTGGAACAGGCTGCCCAGGGAAGCTGTTTAGTCACATCCTTAGAAGTGTTTCCACAGGATGCATATTGGTTGTCATTGAGGTTCTGCAACCACCCCTAAGAGGTCTTTGCAAACAAGCAGAACGTGCATTAATTAGATAAGCCATTAGAGGCCAGAGTAGTATAAGCCACTCCCTAATTTTTGTACTAACTGATCCTAAGCATACTGAAGTCATTGAAGGTCCTTTTATTGATACTCAGTGAACTTTGGATCAGATCTTGGGTATAGCTCAGTGATGGCAGACAGTAATGATATTATGCTTTTGTGATGAAGTCATACTATTATGTAATATTGCAAACATAATGTAATTGTAAGGAATGCTGTTCTTCCCTTTCAGCCATAGCCATATACATAACAAACACTGCATCTGGTTCACCCTGCTTTCTCTTGTATCCGTAATATTCCCATGTCGTCAGAGAAAAATATTGCAATTCCCTTTCAAAGCCTGCTGGACATTCTGACTCCATTACATTTATCAGTAGCAAAGTATTCATGTTGTCTGAAGTATAGCCTTTGACAATTTTAAATATTGTGCTTTCACATTTTGTGTTCTACTTTGTTACTTTCTCAACATCCACAAAGCCTGCTTACATTATACTATTTAATATATAGAACTTGCACAAAATTCCTTTTAAAATTCTTATTATATACAGATTTCTCTCCTCTCCCACATACACTCTCTTAATTTTCATCACTGCTGTCAAGCTTGTCAAAAAAACCCCAATCAATATGAACCAAGGATTCAGACTACAGCTATGCGGTAGCAATATAGCAAGTCACAATTTACATACATTTTCTTAGGTAGATTCCAATCTACTGCTTAGCCTGTAATGCTAAAGGGATTTTGATCTGCTTAACCGCTATGAGGTATGACAATATGTATTGTACTGCATGGTTATGGCACAGCACAGCTATCTGGCCCTGACATGGTAAGGTAGATCACAGATTACTGTTGAAAAAGTAGGTATGTTACGCAATGTGCCCTAAAATCTTCATACTTACTCATCAGCCCCACAAAAGGATGTGCAGGAGATGCTTTTCTTCCACTCTCTCAACTAGGAAGACCTAAAATTCTCTTCCCTGTGCTGCTGCTCTCAGCAGAACAGAAAAAAATAGAGAAGATTGCCCCTTCCTGTTGCCACTGCAGCTGCTTTTAGAGGGAGAAGGCTGTGCAAAGCAATGCAGGAAAAAGTGTGTAGGATCTCTCCTACCCACAGACAGAGAATGCTGTGCTGTGAAAGATGTAGGATGAACACGGTGCAGCTGACTCCACAGGGAGTTCACTACTGCACTGAACTTCACCACTCTCTGCTCAGCCACACAGTGTGTGGCATTCTTGAAGGAAAAGAGGTCTAGAATTGGCAGATCCTTTAAGAACATCAAATGCATCTATGCTCCAACTTCTGGTAAAGGAAAATATAAGGTATCAGTGCCTGTCTCCTGGCCCTGGAGGATCCTAGAACAAGTCAAAACTAGGAACTGTTCATTTTGCTCTCATGTTCAGCAGTGCATGGGGAAAGGAATATGTTAAGTCTAAGCTCTCAGTCAGTCGTGCTGATCACAAGTCACAGGCTTATGCTCACTGTGCCTTGATGATACTCAGGTACTGAGTCCACTGTAGGTAAAGGAAATTATATTTCTAAAAGCTACCACTATTAATTTCTTCTTAGAAAACTTCATTAAAATATCAGCTTCATTAATCTTTTAATGAACTCCTTTGGCTTTTTTCAAATAGAATATTTATCTTCAGCAGGAATTTATCTCTGACCCAGGACATGGTCAGGATCAATTTGTATAATTTGGTTTTCTTCTGCCTTAAAAATGTTATGCTCTGCTTTAGTTTTCTTGCTATCTTTGTTATCACACATGTTGATTTAATTTTTGATGTGTAGTTTTAAAGACAAGACATAACAGCTATATTATTCAGATATTTCAAACTACGTTGCTTTATTTGTCTTTTGGGGTCTCCCTGTAATTTTAGTAATTTTGGGGGTAAAAACTATACTCCTTAAATTTCATTAGAATTATGATATTGCAGAAAGTATTAGAGAACAGTAGACTCATCTTTGTCAAATGACTTAATTCAAGTTATTTTTCAAGTTATTTTTCAGTTCACAGAACTGTGTTTGGAGGACACAATTAGATAAATACATTTCTTCTGGTGTGCAGCAAAAACTTGAGATTATTCAGTTTTTGCTCAACTGAAATGCAAAATCCTTTTCAGTGACTATTCAGGAGTTAGATGTCACTTTCTTCTTATTCTGGATGCATCTGCCATTCCTTTCTTCAGATAATTAAAAGAATAGATGGGGTAAAATCAGCTGTTCTTCAGCAACACTATTTTTTCTGCTTAGAAGCAGAGAATACCGATAACTTGTAGCTGTTATTATTTTTTTCTCAGTAATAATGGAGCCAATTGGTATTTAAGCCAAATACATACCCATTACAACAGCAGCCCATTGGCAGATGCTAACCAGCAGCGCATTAACTTACACTGGGATAACTACATTTATCCAATACTAATGGACAGAGTAGAGTAGAAGTAGTCATGGAAAGAAATCAAACTGCTTTACTCAGAGGTGGAAACATCATACTTTGCAGTATAGTTCTTCCATGGAGACAGAGATGATCGAGGTCTGTTGCAAATGATCCCTGGTCATGGGTCCAAGTTGTGCTGGGGAAACTTTCTGCCTATCCATGGTCATCAGTCAATCTGTCTTAAGCTGACAGCTTTATTAACCTCATAACTAGAGAAAACAGAATTGCTCATGTAAAGAGATAATGAATATTTCCACTTAAGATTTATGAGCTTTTTCAGGAAAAGGAGGAAAATATACTCCAGGTTTATCTGAAAACTCACTTGTCAGTTCTCAGCAGCATAATGGGCTTGTTCATTTGGATACTGTGCATTATTTAACTGCTGGTTTGTTCTACATTGAGATATATATATATATGTTTATGCAAATACATACATAAATATATCCATGTGCACTATTCATGGGCAGCACTTCAGATGTAGTTAAGATGTTTTCTACAGAGCAAATGAGGGAACAGAAATCCATTTGATATATTCTTTGAAACAAAAGAGAGAGGGAGATTCTGTCACTGACTGTTCCAAATGGTCAGGTTAAAGGGCTTGTTTATGAAGCAACTTCTCAAACATCTTATTAATGCCATGTGTGAAGAATGGGTTTTTTATTAATACTAGGGCTAAAATTTTTTCAGCAGCTCAATTTTTAAGCACATACCTCAAATGTCATGTGACTTACTAGTAATAATTGTTGTTACTACTCTAACGGGACAGCTTTTCTAAACAAAGCTTGTGAAGCTATGGTTGCATTTGTGACATTGGGATAAGAGGCAAAGAAAGAGAATGTTTAGTTGATATAAATCCAGTTTTATTTAGATATTTCCTGATCAAGTAAGGAGTCTAGCTAAGATGACAGAGACTAAAAATAAAAAAACAAACCAGAAAAAGTACAAAGAAGTAACTCTTCGGAGATACAATATCGGAGATAAGTATTTAGAGCTCTCAAATATATCACTTTAGATGGTATCTGGACAACAACCTGAAACCTATAATTTAGTTTCTATTTCATTTGGTCACACACTTAATATGTGAAAGAATAATCATTTTGACTTACTAAACAGGAATAGTCTAAAATTGCTTTGTTTCATTCTCAAGTATTTCACAAAAGGCCCTGCTTTCTTTGGTGTTGATTTACAAATACTGAGTTTATGACTGAGTCCAGTCTATTTAAAAAGTTTATATAACCCATTACTACTTATTCAAGTCCTGAAAAATGTAGTGCTCTGGAACGGTGTTCCACATTGCAATGAAAAAAACCCAACATCATACCTCAGAACTGTATTATTACCAGGCAGAATCTGCTATCAAGATGCTACAATGCATTTATAAATAATGCATGAAATCGCTTATTTGAACTATTTCCAGACCTCTCCTGGTGTCGGAGTCCAACCATCTCTCACTAAGTTCTTTTATATATTTCACACAATGAAGGTTAAACATGCTTTAACATAGAGCTTGCTTATTTGATGTATTTGGCCTTACATGCCGTTTTGGTTTAGAAGCACGAGACGGCAACGTGCTGAAATCCCACCACAAGCATCATACAGTTGTATTGCAACATACACTTAAAGCCTGAGACAAAGGGCATGCCCATTGCTGGTCCCTGTGTGTTCACCATCACAAAGCGCAGCTACTCCTTTGAAGTGTCCAATGGGCTCTGCCATGAGACCTCCTGACTTTGCCTTATAGGTCCGGGTAAACTAGGACACAGGAAGCTCAGTACTCTTCTTGCTCTGCGGGGTTAAACTGGTACATGGAGGCTTAAAAGCACAAGTTCAGTATTTTTCTGATTTTTTCATATTTGACTTTTTAATCCAATGGTCCTTTCACATCATTATCTCAGTACAATTGAAAATTTACATTACAGTAATACTCAGAGGAACCAAGTACCTTTGTAACCTCATTGTACCAGGCACTGTCTGAAAGCTTATGAATATACATTTCAGGTCTGTAATCTCAGAGAAGAAGTGAGTAGGATATAGATTACATGTAGACCACATTATGCTAAATGTATGCATTTGCTTCCTAGGCATTTTCTTATTTTCCCTTTTGCAGAACATTATTTCTCAGCACAGGCTTTCAATCTAGTATATATGCAGAAGTTTCATTTTCCTAGTTTCCTGAGCTATCAAGATATATTATTTCTGGAAAATTACCCATGCTTTTCAAATGAAAAGTTAAAAACTAGGAGTCCTTTTTTATTTTTTAAGGACCTAGCATTTTTAAGCAATGTATAGTGCAAATTGTATCTTCCAGAAAGATACATTCCTTAATGATTTTCTTGATCTGGGTCAATTCTCCCCCTACCGTAGAGTCTACAATTTCAAGAACAAATTCTTAGATCAAAGTCCAGTAACTCCAACCAATACTAACTCTGCTTTAACATCACCCACCACTCAGTTAAGCCAAGTGATGCCACCGCCTGAGACCTCCAAGGCAGCCTATATTCCTCAGTCTAATCTAGACTAACTTACACTTAAACAAAGAGAAACTAAACATAACAAGCAAAGGTCCTGCTGCTGCATTTGTCCAAGGGAATAGAAGATAAACCTAGGAAAATTCCTTTGTCATGCACAATCCTCTCTAATGCACCTTTTCATTTGTGCAGCTTCAATGATTACTATTTTCAACATCTTATTTTCTGGCTTGTGGTACAGTATTCTCATCCTCAGGTTTCCTTTCTTGGAAAATTATGCTCTCACAGATTTCTTTTCTCTAACAATAGTTTTGTCTTCTCCCAAGTTTCACATCTTTACCTGACAAACTTTTAAATTCAAAATGAAACTGATGCTGAATTAAGCATCTTTCCCCTAAAACTCTTTCCCCCACTTCCTATTCTCTGTATCTAATGATAGGGTCACATTTTTGCTTTATAAATCATACTGGTGAAACTCAAATGGGGTCAAAACCAGCAAACGGAGACAGTATTGAATTGCATAGGAACTATCAGCTCCAAATGAGACTTACAAACAGACATACTATGAAAACTCTTGTGGTCTACTGGTTTGCTACTTGATAATAGAATAATTCAGATTGGAAGGGACCTCAGGAGGTCATTTAATCCATCCTCCTGATAACAGCTGAGTCAACTGTGAAGTACAGCTGATGGAGATACACTTTGCATCCCGCTACTTTGCCCATCTGGAAGGTGGAAGTCACTGGTCATTTTTCCAGGCCTCAGAAACTGCCCCTGCACCACTAACCCTTTCCTACTGCCCCACAATCTTGCAATGATGCTTGAGCGTGTCCCCGCAGTGTTAGGGGCCAGTCCCAACAGCAGCCTTGGATGCCTCCCTGTACTGGGCACTTTGGTATTGCCTGAGTCACCAAAGGGAACCTGAACTTCAGCTTCAGGCCCCCCTGTTTGGTGTAATCTGCAAACTAGAGGATCAAGCACTCCATTGCCTACTCCAGATGTTCAATGGCAGAACCCTCAAGACCAACCCCCACGGTACTGCAATTCCAGGGGTACTAAAATCCCTTCTCCACTCTTCTTAGAGCCCCATCAGCTGGACTGGTGTCTTGTGGGGAGCCCAAAGGGTGAATCCAGCCCCTCAGTCGTGGTGTCACAAATGACTGAGGAGAGGGAAGAAGCAATTTTCCTTTCCCTGCTCACTCCCCCCTCGTTCACAGCTGGCCTCTGCCTTTGCCACAAGACACCTGGGACCACCAGCTGAGCCTGGCGGTGTCCAGGTGCTGGGCTGCATGTCTGGTCCTGCTCCCTGGCCACCAGCCTCCCCTTCTGTGGGACATGTGCCTTGTGTTGCCAGCTAGATGTAAGTGCTAAAAGTCTCTGAAAACTGAAAGAATTCTGGTAAATATAAGTAACGTAAAATAGAGAGAGAGAGAGAAAGAGAGAGAGAGAAAGACAGATTTCAACTATGAGGATTTGGGAGAGCACACAGTCCATGCTTTTTAGCCTGAGGGCTCTCCTGTGCCCCGCTAGCCTGAGTGAGAAATCCAACACACCAGACTGCATCAGTTTCCTACAGAGATACTAGTTCATGTCTAGTTTCCCAGGAAATTTCACTCTTTCTTGCTATGCAAGCACATGAGTCTAAGCTGTTGTCTCCCTAGTACTGGTGGAATTTGTCAGTTCGGGGTCTGAACCCAAATATGGATAAAAAATTGCAGAAACAAAAATAATCAGGCTGACTCAGGAAAGAGGAGCACCTGACGTTTTGTCCATCAGGTCAGAAATTCCATGTAACACCATTATAGTCTTCCTCAACAAAATTTCTCCAAATCTTATACATTTCCATGAAAAATTTTGGCTTTGAATAGAAATTTCTAATGAAAATAACTTAGCGCTGTAAATGTAGCCCAACCTTTCTTCGCTGATCCCTGATCAACTTCTATGGCTTGCAATGTTTTCATCTTAATGTTCCATTAAATTAATGGCTTAGTCCCCACCCCAGGTCCATTACAGACTGAAATACAGTCAGGAAATAGCTAAACTGCTATGGCACTAAGCAAGTCACAAAGCCAAGAACAAAGTTGTATGAGACCAGAAACAAGGCAATAGCTGTTTCCTAAATCCACTGAAGACATAGCTAATACTATTTTACATTGAAGATGACTCCCATGGCCAGTAGCAGTACAGAACTTTAAGTTACAGAAAAACACCCCTACTTCTGGCTTGTATCCCTGTAGAGGCTGCTGCAGGTGTTTTCACTGGGTTGATCCTTGTAAATCCATACAGAAAAAAGGAGAACTTCCAAAAGAAACTTTTTCAGGGTGTCCTGTATAAGTTGGTATATGTCTCTTAACTTGAGCCTACTTGTCTGGGGCAAGTTTCAAAGGCTGTTTGTACCACAGATACTGTGCCTTCAATTCAGCCAGAATATAAACATGAAGCAGGGTGCAATACCTGCCTCAAAGAGTTCAAATTCTAGCCCTCAAAAATTTAAATAACCCCCCAAAATTTAAAGAAATCTTGAACAAATTGGGCTGCTGTGAAAAGAATTCAGGACATCACTCCTTTTTAATAAGAGAGACAGAAACATATCCCACGAGTGTGACTCAGTGGTTCCTACCCTGATTGTGCCTACAGCTCTCCTCTCTGTCCTGAAAGAATCATGTTTGTAATGTTTAGCTAAAGGAAATTGAAGCGCAAGTATTTCCTTCAAATTAATATTATTTAAACGCTAATTGGTAATGTTAGTGATGGTTTTTCCCTTTAATTAACAATGTATAATGCAACTTTAACTACAATTTAATTGCATTATGAAGGCAAGAAGGTATTTTCTGAAAGATCTTGAAGGTTGGTTTTTTTTCTGCTCTTAGGGAATTAATCCCATTAGTATTAATGTTTATCTGCTTAAAATCCTCATATATTATTATGAGAACTGAACTCAAAGTTTAACTATTCTAAAAATTGTAATGCTTGTAAATTAAACACGTTCTACTAAATCTTAGAGGCATTGGAATAGAAAAAGATGTATGGAATTTCAATGTGATTTTGGCTAACTGTGTTAGAGAAAATGGACTTTTATTTATCTTAAGAAATGCTGCACAAATGTAGATGATCACGTTTCTGAAATTGAAAATAGCTAGTATGCCACTCACAGGAAAGATTTTGACATTGACAGAGGACATCTCTTTCCTGCCCAGAAAATAAGGTGTGAAAGCATTCCTATTTACACTTCTAAAGAAAATGAGCTGTTTCTTCTCCCCTTGGCTGCAACAGGAAAGACTCTTCACTTTGGCTCCTTGGTGTTTAGGTTTAGATGGTCACATGCACAGCCTTCTCTTGCAGGGAGGTGTCAGAGAAGTGGCTTTTGATCCTTGTCATGAATGATGCAATTCACCTCTCAAAGCAGCTGTTTCAGACTACCTGTCAGCTTAGGCAGATTTGGTTATACCTCCATATATAGGTTATGGTTCCAATTACTCTGTGGGCTAGAGATCCACATGTACAGAAAACAGATAAAAAAGTCAACCAGCAAAATTATGACATTCTGATGCAACTACCTTACTTTCAAAAATAGTGCAAAATGTAAGAAACAAGGGATCCTAAAATGTATTTTGACCTAACCTCCAGAGGAAACTCGAACATCTGCAGCAGGCTCTAACACATTACAAATCCATTACATCCCCTCAGAGGAGAAGTTTTAGAATAACCACCAGAGACAAAAGACCAGCGATCCAATGATCAAAGTTTGAAATGCAACTCTAGTGAAAACGTAGATTTCCTTTAAATGTACAATGTGCAACTGGCTGTTTTGAGTGTCAGTATCTGTGCATTCTGAGTGCAAAGCCTAGACACAAATATTGAGTTGTAAAAACAAAGGAGTAAATAAACAAATACTACAGGTTTCTCCGGCAAACACTGTGGAGTAAGCCTACCTTGGGTTCCCTGGATGAGAGCAGCTAATATTAAGGGAAAACAGGCTAACTGGTGGAACACACTCTGGCTTTGACTGAGAATGAGAACCTCCTGATGCTTATGTTTTTGAGAAGACCGATGCAAATGAGTGGTTCCTACCAGAGTTTCTCAAAAACAAGTCCTACAAAAGAAGCTGAAAGAGCTCCATTCTTTCTTTGTATGTGCAAAGGAAAAAGTACTACTACAGAGACATTTATCCAGTTAAACAAACTTTCCCTCAGTTTCTCTGGATACACTTGAAGAAAAATTGCAACCAATACAAATTTGTATTTAATTAAATGATAGGCTTTGACAGAGATTCAGAAATATGGACAGCTATTTTTTCATGCAGTCAGGATTCCCTTCAAGTTTCTAGTTCCAATTCTGAGGAGTCTCTGTGACAAGCAATGTTGGAAGCTGCAGCAAGAGATCTGAGTAAACTCTGATGACACCTTTCCTACTGACCACCTTGGTAAAACTAAAAATATGGATTATGTGGGAAATAGCCTCCCCAGAAGAGAGGAGAGGCCTTCAAAGAGGCTTGTAGGCAGCTATACCTTTCTGTGTTTTGGTGGAGCCTCAGTCTCATTTTAAGTCAGGAAGTTCTTAGGAACTTCGCCTAAAGTAGTGGCATCCCTGTTCCCTGTGTTTCTGGGTGCAGAAATCATCTCAGTTTTTTTTAAACAATGTAACTTACTGACCCTGGTGAACGCATAACTGGGGCAAATAGGCAGACTGTGGTAACGGGGATTTCAAGTATTGCTGGACACACAGCTCATGTGGAATAGTTTGCTTGTTACTTGCTTTTTTAGAGCACTACTGAATAATGCTACCTTATGGATGCCTAGCATACACCCTCAGAAGAACTGACCTTTCTCCCTATAATTTCTTTGAGACATCAGGGGAGAGCCCAGAAGGTAATTTGCAATTTTCCTGCTGCCAAGAATGTCTTCAGAAATGCTGCAGTACACATCCAGGCAGCCCCAAGGCTATAATGGTTTAGAATAACTCAAGGTTTGATGATGCATTTTTGTTTACAATTTCTTAAGCCCATTCTTTGTCAGCTTTGAGCATTCCTAATTACAACCTACATCACTATCCTATGAGTAATAGGATGAAAAATTAAATGTAGATGGGATTTATGAACTGTCACATAGTACAACAGTTCTTATCAATAAATAGTGGAAAAACTTTTACTGGGTGTATTCCAAACTATACCAAAGGAAAAATTTAAGGATTAAATTTCCAAACATTCAAAGTTGATCTTTTCCATTTTCAATTTTTTTGCAATTTGAGTGATACATATTTCCTGTTATTATCTTATATATTCCACATGATTTTTCCGTACTTATAATTCTGCCCATGTCTATACTAACCAAGGTCATAACTATCCATAAAGGGTCTCTAAATAATTACTTTGGATAGTTAAAGCTTCAGTGAATCCAATACAACTGAAACTTAGAGCAACTGCTCTGCAATTTGATTGCATTAAAAATAATACAGCATGTACACAGATGAGGTACCTTACCCAATGAACCAGCATCTTATAAAACATGGGAGCACTAAAATAAAACTTGACTGTAAACTTAACAATGCTGATTTATACACAGATATGATGAAACAACAAAATAAGAAGTATCAGCTGAGTATATTTAATACTTACAGACAATACTGCAATCATAGTAAATAAATAAACATTTTTTCTGATAGTGGCAACGAATAAAAGAAATGCTAGAACCATAAATGCAACTTCAGATTATTTTCCTTGTTTTAAGTATCAGGTAGGTATCACCTGAGGTCAAACACATAAGGCATAAAACCCCCTATGACATATTTAAGAAAAAAACAGAAATAGCACTGAAAACAATCAAGAGGACTTTATTTTTAACACCAACAGAAAAAATAATTCCATTTCTGTGTATTTGTGAATGGCTCACACTCTCAGGTAATCTTCCTGGCTTCTATGAAAAATACTGTTGAGCAAAATTCAGCCCCAAAAAAGTGCTTGAACAAACCATCAGTGGCAATGATGAATTCAAGCAAGAAATGTAGAAAATTACTTCTATGCAAGAAAGAATTACTGAATTAACGTCAGTTTTTATTTGACTTTTCTGAATACATCTTCTCGGTATTTTATTGTAACAGCCAATTTATCACTTGCTTTTCCTGCACTGCTTAAAAACTCTTACTTCTACATTTTTCTCTCTTCTCCCCAAGCTATATTCCAATTTACTCGTAAGGTTATTTGAAGATATCCCTTCTAGTCTCTAATCTTTGAGAAACTCCTTCAACAGATTATCACCATTCTACAACAGAAACTTGTAATCACTGTATCTTATTGAAATGAAATAAAACTGAGTCAGACAACGTTGATTTTACAGATATTTGAATATAGAGAAAGTGCAGAATCAGACTCACAGGAGTACTGACGCTTTGAATTTATATTTAGAAGCCTTATTTTCTATGAAAGCAGGGAGTGGCTGGTGTTAAACTAGAGTCAGGTATGTAAACATTCATAAGCACAGAGAACTATAAAGAATGTAGGTTGTAAGATCTGAGTCACCTGCTCAGACTTTATTCTACTTGTACAGATTTTGCCCATGTAACAGTGAAATGAATTATTCTTTTTTCTTAAAATTACTTCATGTACAATTGCTGTACGATTATGTTCTGTCTTCACTGTCACTTTACAAAATGCCAAATGATTACTTCATCTTTCCGCCTTCACAATCCATGTTTAATCAAAGCAATGTTTCTGAATAGTTAGTGTTTTCTTATGGAAAGCCCTACAAAACTTAAAAGTTGTATTGACTAAAACCAGCATTCCTATTTCAGTCCTTGTCTTCCCCCAGCATTTACCAGAACCTCAGGCACAGTTTCCTTTCCAATGTAACCTTTTGAGAATGTCAAAAGGGAGAATAATTTATACTTCTCCTTGAGTTACATTTCAGAAACTAGCTTTAGAAAACAGTTCACTGAAGCAACTAATCCTTAGATTTCAGAGAGAAATAACATATCCTTTTCTGTTATCTGGGAAGTTCAGACTTCAACACTCTGAGGGCTCCCTTGGTCTCTTATTTTTTTTATTCTTAGTCAAACCTACACAGAGATGGTCAATCAAATGCCTGCTTAACTTTTACATTAAAGATAAAAAAAGAGACGAATGATCTTTAATACTTTGAGCCCTGAAAACTGAATCAACAACAAAATTAGGAAAAAGTCCACTGGATTTTTAATTTAGTGGATGAGATAAATTAGTCAAATTATGATAACTGCTGAATATGAAGAGACATTTCCAAATAATAAGATCTATCTTATGTACAGGAAGGAAAATCTTCACTACTGTAATTAAACCTTGACTAATGTGGAGAAAATGATGTCTGTAGATACAGAAGGATAATACCACTTCCTCATTTCCCTATGTGAATGAATTTCTACATTTTAAGAATATTTTAAAAATACAAATACATACAGCCTGCAATAAATCAGAAGATGAATGACATGAATAAGTTTCTATTTGTCTAGCTGTATCTTAGTTATCAAAACTGCTACTAAGTCTGTGTTGATACACTACTGGCAAAGAGAAATTGATGGCTATTTAAGCAAAATATCTGGAAAATAAACTTAATTATTAGAGTACCTTTCATAAGTCTTTGAGAAGGTCAAGTGGGTGAATATATGAGGTTTATGTGGCCAGGTTTTGGTAGTCGGGGGCTACAGGGGTGGCTTCTGTGAGAAGCTGCCAGAAGCTTCCCCCATGTATGGCAGAGGCAATGCCAGCTGGCTCCAAGATGGACCCACTGATGGCCAAGCTCAAGCCCATCAGGAATGACAGTGACAGGTCTGTCATAACATATTTAAGAAGTGAAAAAAAGTTATTGTGCAGAAGTAATTTTGATCCTTGTGGATCCCTTCCAACTCCAAATATTCTGTGGCTCTGTGACTGCGTCTAGAGAAGAGCAGAGTGAGAATATGTGAGAGGGACAACTCTACATACACCAAAGTGAGTTCAGAAGGGGGAAGGAAGTGCTCCAGGGGCCAGCTGGTGCTTCACCAGCCCATGGTGAAGACCATGGTGAGACAGGCTGTACTCCTGCAACCCATGGAGGTCAACAGAGTGCAGAGCTCCACCTGCAGCCCGTGGAGTCCATGCTGGAGCAGGTGGATGCCCAAAAGAAGGCTGTGATACTGTGGGAAGCCTGTGATGGAACAGGCTCCTGGCAGGGATCTGCAGACCCATTGAGAGAGAAGCCCATGCTAGAGTAGGTTTTCCTGGTACGACCTGTGACCCTCTGCGGACCCACGCTGCAGCAGGATGTTTCTTGAAGGATGGCACTCTGTGGAAGAGTGACTCATGCTAGAGCAGTCAATGAAAAACTGTTGCCTGTGGGATGGACTCCTGCTGGAGAGGTTTGTGGAGAACTGTCTCCCGTGGGAGGGACCCCTCAGAGAGAAGGGAAAAGACTCCTCCTCCCTGAGCAGAGGCAGAAACAACTTGTGATGAACTGACCATAACCCCTGTTCCCTGCCTTCCTGCACTGCTGCGGGGGAAAACATTGAGCCAGAGAAGGAAGGAGGGGTGGGGGGAAGGTGTTTTTAAGACTTCTTTTACTTCTCATTATCCCACTTTTATTATGTTGTTAATAAATGCAAATGGTATTCCTAAATTCAGCCTGTTTTGCGTACGACGATAATCTGTCAGTGATCTCTCCCAGTCTTTATCTCAACTTATGAACCTTTGTCATATTTTTTCTCCCCTGTCCAGCTGAGAAGCGAAAGAGCAGCTTTGGTGGGCACCTGGCAGCCAGCCAGTCAACCCAATACAGTCTCTAAAAATGTTCAAGGAAATTCTGAATTTTAAATTTTTTTCCTTTTTTTTTTTTTTTTAATATAGCTGTTACCAGCATCTGTTAAGAACAGAAAAGATTACAGAAGTTAAGAATGGACAAGCATGCAACTTGCTCTTCTATGAGCAAATTGCACTTCTCTGGATCTCTCTGTGTCTAAAAGTAACTGGCAATTGATCCATAATCAAGTCTGTAGGCCAGAGTACGTACTTCTAAATGAGAATTATAAATTTCAATTAAATAAAGCTGAAAATTATTTGGTGACTTCAAATGTGACATTTCAGAAAAGAAAAATGTGTTTACTGTATCAGATAGAAAAGCACCCGTGTAGAAGACAAGCTGCATCTTTTTGGAAGTGTCTTTATAAATAATAGACTTAACTGACAGAAGCAAGAAAGGATTTGTCAAATGAAGAGTATTTGGCCAAGAGTTAAGAATTTTTATAACAGCAAACTGGTTTTAGCTCATTCATTACCTTCAAAAACTTGTGCAGCTGTTGTGACACAATGTATCTGCTTATGTAAGGATTTAGGCTAGTTTAAATTTGCTTTATTTTGAAAATTGTTAATTTAGATATGAACAATGTTTTAAGCATTTGATACATATCATTACCAATATAATCTGAGACAAATGGGCTTTTTATGTGTTTATATTTCACACAGCTCTTTGTGATCTTCTGCTGTTCCGTAATTTACTTGCTGCTTCTGGGACTCAAAATGATGCACAAATTTATCTTGTATTTTAAATTATCTAAGTAATTGTTTTAGCAGTCCTGTCTCCCAGAACTACATTTACTACATTTATGGTGTTTATTTCTGTACTATAGTACTTCACAGCAACTGGACTGGTAACTAGTAGCCAGACATTTGACTGCCTTGCAGTCACAGTCCAAATGCCAACACTTTCTTTGTAACTTTTGCAGGAATCACTGATTTAACATACAAATACAGAAGACTGCATGCATCTTGTCTTATTATTATTTAAAGAAGCACAGTGAATCTTCAGAGGATTTATTAAGTACAGAAGTGTTTTTCTGAAGAATGCTGCAACTTGCACTTAACATTAAACTGACAGTGGTCCTGCCAGAAACAGGCAGTGGGGATCTGCCTGCAAGTAACTTTAACCCTGGTTACAAGCCTGGGCTGCTGAACTCACATCAGTTACTCTGCAGAGCTCCCTCCCCAACTTCTTGCTAGGCAGCTTCAGTTACTTTACAGTGATCCTACATGTTAAATCCATCAGTACATGCAATGAGCCCCTACTGCGACGACAGCTCTACAGTTTTTTGACACCATCACTGTGATTATGAAAAATCAAATCCTACCACTCAGAAAATCCACTCCATATTCAAGTTATTGCGAGTTTATTGACCAAAACTGTGTAATGCCATCAGCTAGAAATTTTTGGCTGTGATGCATGCACTGAGTAGCGTAATTGAGATTTGTCTAAATGTCAGATTGATTTATAATAGCCTGCTATCTCTCCTAATCTTTTTTTTTCCTGATTTGTTTTCCTATCAGCAAACTTAGCCTCTTGGTATCAGAGAAATAAATATTACTGTAATATAAACTTGGAGATCCGCAGAGGTTTCTGATGTCATTAGTTTAAGATGGGAGATTAAATGACTTTGCTTTTTTCCTTTTTTAAAGGTTGTTTATACTTGGCCAGTCTTATTTTAGTAGGTTAAACAACAAAGAACCTTTATGTAGTGTTTTCCTTGTGTAACTTCACAGGCAGCTTGTGTGCCTGTCCTAGATGTCTTCTTGCTCAAACTTGTGCATATTCTTTGTGAAGCAAGAGACATTTTTACTAATAGGCAGAGCAAAGGGTACAGATCATACTGAAGACAAAAAATTAAGGTACAGAATGAATTTATTACTTGATCAGTTCCTCTTCCCCACAGACTTTCTAAACAGGAAAAGATTCATGTGGTTCACAATCCATTCAGACTTTGAATTCTGCATGAAATTACGATTTAGGACACCTTTGTGACACCCACAAAGTGCTCTTAGATGTCAAGGGTTTTGGCAGGAAGTGAAAAACTCTGATCCATACAATATACAGTACATGGAAAAAAATTATGACTGCTGACAATTTGAAATTCTGCCAATGCTATAGGAATTTTTATAATGGCAGTAAAAAGCACCTTTCTAGCCCAAAGACTCTTTCCTGCCAAGCTTTCAAAATATGCAGCGAATCATGATGGAATTGGAGCCATTAAAAGTTACAACCATTTTATTTTATTACAGAAAGCACTACACAAACTGCATTAGAGGCTGCTACTCCTTCTATCACAATGCCTATACAGTAATGAAATAATTACATCAAGCAATTACGTTTCAGACAAAAATATTGCAAATTTTTAATATATTGTTCTAAAAAGCTATTTATATTGAAGACTGAAAATGCCATGCTTACATTAAGTTTGATAAGGCACCAAAGACCTACAAGCTCCTCATAAGCCAGAATTTTTCTTTTTCTGAAAAGAAAAAGGATATTCTCTTTGTGGCCACCCTTTAAGTACTGGAGTACTGCGATGAGATCCCTCTGAGCCCTATGGTCTCCAGGGAGTGACTAACTCCAGTGTTTCCTCACAGGTCAGGTTCTCCAGCCCTTTGATCATCTTCATGGTCCTCCTTTAGACCCTTTCCTGTCAGTCTGGATACATCTCGAACTGTGGGGACCAGAACTGAACACAGTATTCCTGGTGTAGCCTGGAATTGTGTAACTGATCTTGTGAATTTTACAGTTTGAATTGACCTTTACTAATGAAGACCGGTCTTCTTGTGGCTTCTAACCCTATTTTTAATTATTATATAAAATTGAGGAAAATACAAACCACTGTTCATTTAAATCAGTGCATTTTAGGCTTGAGAAAAGAGCTGTGAGAAGACAGACTATGTTTCAAAGGAAACAGTAAACCATGGCATTCATAAGACACAAAACCTGCAATTTATATAAAAATATAGAGAGAAAATGCCCACAGAATTGAGAATTGCCGATTTGGATCAACACACCCTGTATGACACCAAAACTCTCTTGGAAGCAAAAAAGACTGAAAGGAAAAAAATGCTGCTTTGTCCCTTTTAGAGTGTGAAGTGTTAAAAGCATCAGAGTTTCTACACAGCAACATCATAAATGATACAGTTGTAACAGTAGCAAAGGGAGTGACGTTTTAGGAGAAAAAGTTGTAAGCCATGACTTTTCTATGATTGAAGAGAAGAAACTTTTAGTCAAAATAACTACTGCAAATGTGGTTAAAGACAGCACAGATAAACTCCTTTTAGAAGATTTATTTGTAAGAAAAAGGAATTTTAGATGTTGGCAATGGAGAGCTACTAAAGCTTCTGAAAGATTATAGTATCCAAAATATTAAAGATTGGCAGAACCATTTTTTTTCTTCTCTTCAGTACATCATTTGTCTTTTTTTCCCATTGTTCAGAAACAAACCTTCAGGTCTGAAGAATTCAGACCCTTTTACCATTTTTAAAGCTTTCAAACCTAGCAACTTTTTAAAACTGCTTTTCTGGTTTTGCTTGCTATTCATCTATTTTCAAGGAAGATGGTAGAGTTGTTTAAAGTCTCTGCTTATCAGTTCCTAATTATAAGCTTTTGCCTTGTTAAAATGTTTGTATACAGATTCTTATAAGCATCTACTTAATTCAAAAATTATTATTTTTCCACAAAAAGACCCTAAACATAAAAATATTGTGTCCAGAGTCTGTAAAATTTTGTTTTTGAAAATAACATTCAAAACATCTGTGCAGAGACACAAGGAATAGAGCTTAAAATACTGTATTCTAAAAATTAAAAGACCTTGCCAGTAATGAGTACTGACAGTATACTGAATATGATGATTTTGCAGCTGCATTTTCAGCTGTCCATAATTAGAATGAATAGCACATATATATAGAACAATAATTATTGAGAATCTGTCCCAACATTGTGCCTCAGCTTCAAATGAACAATATCTATCCTACATGCACTTGTAGAGTATGCATTTGGGCACAAAATTATCATCATAAAAAAGTGAAAATTAAAATCTTAGAGTGTGACTTAATTTATAACAATGTTATTTACAGTGGAATTTGGAAAGTTAAGGTATTCCATAAATAATACTATATTCTAAAATTCAATTTGGTTGCCATTATTCTACTGGCAAAAGAGTTTTCTCCCTCTTCTGTTTGGCAACACTGCTGCATATTACTTTATTTTAGTAAGTATGAGGAAGACTGATGCCCAGAACTTGATGTTATGCGAGTAGGCAACCAAACACCTCAGGTAACTGAGTGTTTACCATGGAGAAAAAGATTAAGGAAACATACGTCTGTTTACAGAAGACTTGATCAAAAGCCTGCAGAATGAAGATGTGTAGGGCCTGGGAATACTATCAGACTTCAGAAGTCATGTTTATCTCAGATTATCCACTTCTTTATTTTATGCTAAGTAAATGGTCTGATCCATCTCTCTAAATACTCAGCAAGCAACAAGTTCTGTGACATTATTACCATCATCCTTCCCTACCCCTTAGTTTGATTCTAGATTAAGGCACAAGATGATTTTTTGCTGCCAGGAAGCACAAAATCAGACACTAGGGCCTCCACTATTTTGGTGTTGGAATGCATTTCCAGTAATAATGACTCAGTGGTTAACCTCTTGCTGCTCACATAGCTGACAGGAAGTTCTTATTCATAGTCAAGAGAATGTTGCCAACTTAACTCATACATCTTCAACCAAATCAGGCCAAGCAACACATTTTATATATATATACACATATATACGCTCTCTTACATATTTGACTGTTCAAATTGCTTCAGCTCACAAACCTACAATGGATACCTTATAGTACATTAAATGGACTGTCCATAAAGAAGTTTCTTCTTAATCTTTGTATAACCTTGTGCACAGATGCAAGCCTGTTTTGCTGACATACAGGTGACTGCATTAGTGTCTGACGCTAAAGTAGGTAGAAAGGAAGACCAGCATATGTAGGTCCCAGGACAAATGGATGAAGGAAGCATCTGTAGAAAATAATGGAGCAAACATTGCTCTAAATGCAGTATTAGATCCTTCTGCATTTTGCATCTTTCTACAGGAGCCTTCTCTGGCTGCTGACTGAAGTGCTAGCAATTGTGGAGGTTTTATCATGAGTCCAGAAATACATGATTAAATGTGAAATGTTGTCCAGAAATATCTGGTATTCAACATTTTGGGTTATTTGAAAAAGTCTGTTTTGATTTTCTGGGCTCATGTTC
Organism: Pseudotriccus pelzelni; assembly: GCA_035584735.1. Taxonomy (NCBI): domain Eukaryota; kingdom Metazoa; phylum Chordata; class Aves; order Passeriformes; family Tyrannidae; genus Pseudotriccus; species Pseudotriccus pelzelni. The sequence continues at coordinate 88,929,963 of JAWMRA010000078.1, read as the reverse complement.
ACCAAAAAATCTCTGAAGGCAGAGATTGCTGAATCACTGATAGCAGAAGGCAAATTTTATTATTATTTTAATCTTAAAAGAGTGGAGACTTTCAGTCACTGAGGCTTGCTTTCAGCAATTGGGTCACTGTTTTTTAATAATTATGATTAGTGATCTTTGACCTTCTCTTTTCCATGATCATCTCTGAAATACTAAAGTGCATGTGAATCAAATTTTCTTTGAAGTGAAAGCATTGGAAATGTATTTTAAAGAAATGAACAGTGATATTAATTTCTAATAAGCAGCACTTTAGGGTTTTAAAATAACCATTAGAAAACAAAGTTCAATATGGAGTCATGAATCCACAACAGGTAGATACTAAGTTTTTTGTACCAAACACACATACTTAATGTAAATTCTTACATGCCTCCATTCCCCTCTTTAGGATTTAAGCCATAACTGCTTACGAGACAGAGCACAGAGAATACCTGAAGGCTTTTCCAATCCACCACATTTGAGGTGACAGTGTGAGAAATCAGGTAATGGAAAAATATTTTTCTCCTTTTCCCACAACTACACTGTTAGTTAAAACATTCTCCTTGGAGGACAGGATTTCTCACACTTCAGGTCTCATTTCTGCTCCATCTTTTCACTAACTTGTAAAAGTTAGTCAAGTTAATTCTTGGGCATTGGGTTAATGGCTTCAGGTAATATTTTAGAATACACCTCAGCGAAAAATCAGACTTACTAAAGCTATGCTGCGCGCTCAATTTGCGTACGTTCCCATTCCACCAAGTCAGAACACCCATCCAGGATTGGCTGCCACAGACAGTATAGGCAACGGTTTTCACGTATCTGTAAATGTCTAAATATCTGATCTCTGCATCTGGTGAATGAAGCAGACAGGAGGCACCATACTTTCTCATGACACCACTTACGAAGAGATCTGCTTATTATCAGGAGGCTTGGAGACTACAACTGACTTGGGTAACAGCTACACCATTTTTTTTTTCTTCACTGCTAAAAACATTCTGGTGACACTTTGAAAAAAATAAACTCTCCTCAGTTGTGAAGGAGGGGGGAAGAGATGTGGTCATTGGGTCAATGATTACACAATACTCATTTTCTGGATGCTCACTTGCAACTTGATTTACAGACAGGCCAAGGGCCTCTCACAGGGCCATTTACCATCAGTGCAAATTTTTCCTTTTTAAGAAGTTGTTAGTCAGAAAAAAAATCACAAACTGGGTGTCTAGATTACTGTGCAACAAGCATAAAAATATTTTCTTCTGATTGCTACCAATGCAGCATCTCTGCAGGAGTTCTCAGCGTTGATGGTATTGTTGAGCAAAATCAGTGGAAAAACTCAGCACAGAAAAAAATTGCAGATTTGAACGGAAATTCTTACATATAGAGTAGGATTTTCTTTTGTTGTTGCTCATGCTCTATTTCCAATTTTTTTTCTCTATTTTACTTTTGCACAGACATCTTAAAAGCATAAATGGTAGGGGAATTATTATCTATTGTCAGTATGTAGAGTTTTTTAAATGTTACTTTTTGAATGTAAAAACATTAACACATTTTAGTAGCCTTGTGTGATTGACTCGGATCTGTGAATAGCACTTTTCAATTATACAGTAGCAACTTCATTACTTTGGAATTTTGTGGAGTAGTTTGCTCTCAAGATGAAGGAAGGAAAACAGGCAACTGTTTTACAAGAAGAAAGTTTAAAACTGAGTGGGATGAGAAATATGAGAAAGTGAGAATCTGGAAATTCTTTCATGTCCCAAACAGAAGAGAGGATTGAACCAGCCATGGTTCACAGCAAAATATGAAGTGAAACACTTCAGAGAATCACGATGACTAAACCCAGACAAACGGTAACATCTTAAGTAATGCACCAACACTTACTTCGCCAGGGTTGAAGAACCACCACTCAGGGTACTAAAGGACAGGCTGCTGTCTCTTCTGGAAAAGACTGTTAAGAATTAAAACTGCAAGCGCAGCCGAAAGCAAAGGAAGAGCTACAGAATTTGACAGCTGTGACACCAAAGGTACTTGTGTACTCGTATGTCTGAGACAAACAATGTTGTACCTTAACAGGTTAGGTTAGGAGAGAATGTTTTAGCTATAGCTCTCAGGCCATCAGATCACCTGAAACAACTCAGAATGAAAAAAATGAGTGCAGCACAGCACAGAGTGTGCTGTCAGTGCTCAATAACAGATACACTACTTACTGAGCTGTGGTTCTGTTGTCATTGTCTGGCAGCAAGATCATTTGTTTTAATGACCTTCTGCCATCATGTGAAAGCAATAGCTCTTTTGATTGGACGTGTGGTAAAATTAAAGGCTAATTGGTATTCCACTGACAATATACAGTCGTGCCTCGTTGTGCTGCTGACAAGATCTGATGGATGCTGCTTCAGGTTCAAAGGAAATTAGTTTGATAAGAAAAAAACCCCAGCAGTGCCAGGTTTTCAAGCTATCTACTAGTGTTCTATTTCACAAGAGGTATTATACCACCCAAATTTAATACATACCAGGCAGAAGAAAACATAATGACTATAATCCTAAACATTACTGTTGCATCTGTCCCCTGTATGAGGTTATTTTGGTATCACAGTTTTGAAACAAGCACACCTGAAAGCAGCAATAATTTAACACGAGTGAGGACATCAGAGTAACAGTTTGTCAAAACAGGCAAAGTCTTAAGACAAACAACAGGTCTCCTACTTCTAGAAATTTTACAAGAACTCCTGAATATTAGAGCTCAGCTGCTGGATATCTAAAAACCCTGCATGTGCTAAGTAGTTACAGAGGTGTAGCTTACCTAAAGTGTTAGAAGCGCCACATGCAGTTTTAGAGTTTCTCTACTTATGTACACTTACTGCAACACAGGATCTATTCTGCAGAATGTAAACAAGCAACTGTGGCATGTCCCAAGACCTACCCAACACACAGAGTGCTATTTCCTTACAGAAAGTGCCAAGCAGAAACACAGCAATACTTTTAAGATATAGATTTTCCAGTTAACGTCTCCATCTGTGATCCAGGGTTTGTGTCAGAAGAGGTTTACTTCAAATAGTACCTTAATGGCAGCCATTAATGCTTTACTGACCAGAATTTAAGCTTACATTATTCATTAAAGACAGCCTTTTAAAATGGCATGGGGATGCTAGATCCAGACTGAAGAATGTAAATAAGCAGGCTTAGATTCTGAGATGCTAAGTATCCATTAGCTTCAGTAATTTCAAAGACATTTGGCTTTGAAAATTTTGATTTTAAACTTGGGTTTAGAAAGACAACTTTCCAAATGCACGCCTTCCAATTATCTTCTGTATCCAGCAGAGAACCTAAAATACAGCTAAAACTGCTGTGCTCATACACGCTTTTTGAATCCAGCTTTTAACTGTCCTAACTTTCCAAAGCAATCTGAATTCCAAAACTTTATTCCAACAGTTCACTGAACAGCTATAGCTTCCATTATTACAATCCGTTTTCAAAATACATAAACCAAAGTGGCATCACTTTTCCATTAGGACAAAGCAAATCAAGATGCAAAAAGGGAGCAGGCTGTGTCAAAGGGAAAGGTGGCCAGCCAGAAATCCAATCTGGTGTTCAGCCCAAATAAAAGAGCCACAGCAGAGGTCATCCTGGTGCAACATACCTTTTACAAGACACTGCACCTAAAACTGCAGAGAATATGCTGCTACCACACACATCGTTCTTCACCGTGAATTTTCTTGTCGTAAGTGAATGTCGCATTGTTGGCTGAAGTACAGAAGTGAAGGCAATGAGTGTCAAAAAGCCCAGTGCTATTCCAGTAAGATTTGCAGCCTGCCTCTGCTGACTGAGTCAGGGCACTTGAGATTCAGGCTTCTATTTATGCAATTAAACATGGAAAAAAGGAACAAACAAATGATGAAGCTATTGCTTCTGTGTTTTTTAAATATAGCTTTTTCTAATTAAGCAAAAAGTTGTTGATGAAAGAATTGCTACCCCCGTGTTTTAGTCATACATAAAACATGCATGTTCTACGATGTAGCTTTGACAACTTTTAGAAGTAAATAAAAGCTCTAAGCTCCAGATGATAAACTGTACTCAGACACTTTGACTATTATATTCCAGTCGCACAAAGGAAGAGAATTTCAATGCTGGGATACCTTGTAATTATGTTGTAAATTCTCCTGTGAAGATACGTAATAACTTATAGTACTTAAAAGCATGCCATGTGTGAAATAAATGCTGTTTTTCTCCTCCTTCAGCATCTCTCAGTCAATAGCACCCATAAGAATGTATAAAACTATTGCATATTATTGTATTGTGTATTTTGTGTGTGTATATATAAAGTAATGGCCAGTCTTCGCGAACGAAGATCCGGGGAAGGTCTTTACACCTTCCAGCCTGCGCATTGGATTTTTT
>JAWMRA010000078.1:88847992-88925462 GCA_035584735.1 Pseudotriccus pelzelni | reverse complement strand
TACAGGGCTAACGAGCTCCACCTGCCCGGGGAGTGTCCCTGGCTGGGAATCGAACCCTTGGCCTCAGCGGTGAAGGTCCCGCAATCTAACCACTAGGCCACCAGGGGCATGTGTGTATATATAGCCTTGCTATATAACAAAGAACATTGTTCTACAATTCTAAACAGGTCTCTCTGGAGTGCTTCTCTCTTCCCCTCTGCCCCCACCCCCTCATTTTCTCCATATTCTTTTCTAGTATACTTTGCTGTTGCTTACGCTCTTTTCCTTCCTGAAAACTCAGCCTTTCCCTGTCTAGACCCAATACCACCTCAGTACCCAAACAACAATAATTATTTATTTTTAGAGGTTACCAAATCTTGTTGCCCAGTAGGGGCCAGGATGCCAGTAGTGAGGCTGAGGACGTTTTCTCCATAGGTGGAGGTGTACAGCACACATATGCACACACAGCCATCCACACAGGTACACAGACAAAGGACAGCCCTCACACAATCAACAACAGCACCAGCAGCCACAATACTGTTCCCTGGTCTAGCTGGTTAGGATGAAAGCCTGTGAGCAAGGAACACATACTCCATACAGTACTCCAGCGGCAGTTCATAGACACTCCATCTGTCCTGTTGGATCTTCTGGTTGCTGGCACCCGGACATATAAGCCCCTAAGGCCTGCACATCCACACAGGTTGCTGGCTCCCAAACCCCCTGGAGCATGTGACACACACCCTCTGAGTAAGACTAGTTACCAGAGAGAGTCAATCTATACCCAGCCCCTGAATCCCCTGAGCTGACAGTCATCTCATGTACAAAGGCATGAGCTAACAGGCTCTCCTACAGCTGGTCCCCTGACCCCATAGGTCCTTCCCACAGCTGGCTTGGAGCTCCTAGTCCCTCCTATAGACCATGCCCAGGGTTCTCTGGTATCTCCAGTACTTGGCTCCCAAGCCTCTTATCTCACTCTCTGGCTAGTCCAGCTTCATGCTCATTAGTAATTACACACAGTGATGTACAGATCCACACAAGACACACGTACTCCAGTCTTTCCAGTTGCTGCCACTTCAGGCACACGGATACCTATGACTGGGCATCTGTTCAGTTGCTGGCACTCAGACTTAAACACACTCCAGTCTTTCCAGCTGCTGGTATCACAGAAGCATGGGCCCCTGTGACCACTGGGCCCCTCTCTGTTCACCGGTATTTACCTGTCCATCCACAGACAGACATACCCTCACCCATGAAAACAGTTACAAATGGAGTTCAGCAACAATGCTGGAAAAGCATCAGTGATCAGGTGCTGCTTACCAGCAGCCTTACAACTGGCCCTTATTGCTACCTCTTCCTTATCTTCTCGCATTTGTTCCTTCTGGAAACACCTTGATCCTCCTTTTCCCTGCCTTGGTCCTTCCCCTAAATGTTTTATAATAAGTCTTGCACAATCCCAAGGATTTCTGAAGTCATTATGGAATGCAAGGACAATGTCCTTCTCAGGATGATATGGTACCTGTAGTAACCCAGAGAGCCTCTTACAATTAACTTCTCTGGTGAGTTTCACACTTAGTCATGAGGCTCATCCTTCTCCTTTCACAGTCCCAAATCCAGATCAGGATGTTCTTCCCTGATGTTTTCCCAGTGATTTGGTCACTGGAGTTTCACCTCCTATCACCACTCCTCTGCGCTAATGGCAATCAGCCTCTGATCACATCATGCAGGGATTAACCAGTTTTCTGTGTTATTGTTACATTATCAAGCCCAACTTAAAAATTTACAAATTATTTTCAGTACTGATATTCTAGATACGTCATAAGCATCGAAAAACGAAAAATACAACAAAAATTACTGAACACAAGAACCCCAACAGACACAAACTGCAAAGCTTTTGGTTTATAAGTGCCTGTGATAACATGCACAAATCCCTAGTGAGTTTTCCCAACGACTTCAATAACTGACGGATCAGGCTAAAGGCAAAAGATGCTCTGTAGAAAAAAACAGCACAACTTTCATATTTTATTTCTATTCTTTACCCTTTTAATTATTTTAGGGCTCATTCTGTAGAAATCTCTGCGTTTGAAAGAGGTCTTCGGAACAGAATTTGTTGAAATGAGAATGAGCCACTGAAGAGAGACAGGAGCGCAGGAGAAGGTCCTGGAGATTCTTAGGTAAGGGCTTAGATACCGCTTGTTAGCATGTCTGTTGAAAGACATATATTTATATATATTTTGTTACTTAAGAAGGAACTGCTCTGTTCATGTGCTAATTAAAAAACCCCTAAACCTCCAGAGCTCAACTTGCAGGTTGCTAAAAATCTGCAGCCATTCAGCAGACACAGCCAGTAAAACTATTTTTTCCAGACAGAATTCTAAGTATTTTGAAAACCATCACAGAACACATACACAAACTAAGCACATTGCTACATTAATATATATCTTTAGGACTTAGAAAATAATAACATCAAATATGCAATTGCTAACTAGTTGTTCAGTATGGTATTGAGGAGAGGAACTTTTTGGAAGAATAACAGAAGGAACTGCTGATTCAGGGATTTCTTTACAATTGCAGAATGCAGTTAGTAGAATAAAAGGATTACTGGAGATTTTAAAGGAAAACAAGGGAGTTTTGCATGAGGCTGCACCGGTCCAGAAATTGTGTGGTAACAGCTTTGCCATTTAAAACAAATTTTTGGTTTTTAACTTTCAGAGTTTTTTCATTTATACATTTAATATTTCTAATCACATAGCTGTTCTCAATTAAAAGTTAAAAGGCAAGGAAATCTAAAACCTTCCAAATTTCAAGAAACTTTTAGGGACAGAAGCTTAGAAGGACCACAGAAGACTGGCCCTCAGCATCATGCTCAGGGCCACTTCCCAGTTCACTTCTTCATCATCACCTCCCTTAAGTGCATACCGTTGGGCTCACACAACACAGCTGTGATAAAGCCACGCAAAGAGACTAGAGCTGCACGAACAGCCAGCTCCTTACTGGTTCCAAACCATTACGTTTTAAAGCGTTTGCACTGACATATACTCAGCAAAGCAATCAAGAAATTTTTGGGCAACACCAGTCAGAGCAGTTAAGCATGTGGTAATATTTCATAAACTTTTCCACTTCCATCCTATTCTTCCTCATCCATCTCTTTTCCATGCTGAAAAGGCTGCCACGTCCTGAAAAGCCCTTCTAAACAGGAAAAAAAAATAACCAAAAATCCCAACAAAGATGATCTTTTCAATTCCAAACATACTGTTTTAGGAACAGAGGCCTGGAGCTACACAGTGTCATTATGGGATGAAGTCCCATGGGATGAAGTGCCATGATAAACTAAGACAGCAGTCAAACTGCTTCCTGTTTTGCTCTCTGCTGACTGTCTAAATAATGTTTCCCATTTGTCCATAGGTTAAGAGATTTTTATGCATTCATTAAACCACCCACAAGGGTCACCAAGACCTTTGTTTTACCTGATCACAGCTATTCCAGAGCTCATGGTTGGATAAGACATGGCTAACAGAAAGGGCAAAAATGATTGAAGGGCTTTAATTTTACCATGAGATAAACTCACTGAAATAATTCAAGTACCGTAAAACAGACCTGACATCAAGTTTTACTGCAAATAAGTTTTTTAGGTGAACTGTTTTTACCAGCTTGGGTTCTTTTTGCCTATCTGATGTGTGTTAGCTACTCAAATTAAACTAAAATAAAAAATAGCATTTTAGCACTGAAGACCAGTTCCGTGTGACCTAAGCTCTGGCACTCAGCTCTGCACATGACCTTGACAAGATGTGAGAGGAAACTGCAGATTTGACACAATGAAACAGACAAAGACGGTGGATGCATTCAAGAGGCTAGAAAAACAGGTTCCATCATTTAGCAGCTGTAATTTGAAAAGATTTTTTTAAAAAATCGTTTACCCCAATCAAATGCCACACAATAGCATCTTAGGCATAAATGCTGTGTTACTGAAACATTACTAAGGCATCTGGTAAATAGTATACGTGGAAAATGAATTAGCATTAAACAAAAATCACCACCCACTCCTGCATTTTACAGCCTCTCTCTGCCTCCGGGGAAAAAGAAAAAAACCCAAAAGAGTAAGGTTGAGGGACACTGAGTTTTTTTCAATACTTCAAAAGTGACTGCACAGAACAAATCCATGACCTTCTGACACATTGCTCTCTTTTTCTGGAGTTGTTCACAACGCATATTTCCCTTCTGTCCTTCAGTCAGCTGAATTCACAAAACAAAGAGGTTTAGTTCAGTTTAGAGAGTTGGAGATATTAGGCATAAAAAAGATCTGTCGCCTCCTGACTGGTGAGCAAAGTCAAGAATGCAGACAGCAGAAGGAAAAAGGTGGCCAAGAATGGTTTGGATGTTAAGTTTAAGTCACTGGCATAACATTTAGGAGTCATTGGTAAAGCCAGATCCTACAGCAGGATTCAATGTTGCTTTCACACTCTAGTAAGCTGAAAAACCTTGGCAACTGATCACACAAGAGAGGCCAAATTCCAGAGCCAGCTGGGATGGGTAAGCACAACTGCACCCACTTTACTAGCAATATTAATCATGTGATGGTAGAATGTAAAACTCTGGAAATGGTGGAGGAGTAAAGAAGAAACGTAAGAGAGCCTATGCCATGGATACACATTGGTGAAGGGCTCATGACGAGGTAAGAAAAGTGGTACAGCAAAGCAGTGTTTGAAAAATTGAGTATGCCTGTTCAAAAGAAAGTCACGTTTTTAGCAAGTTTCAAGCCTTTCTCCGAGGTGACCTCAGTCCTTTCATACAGTGTCTTTGTCCACTTGCAAGCAGAGCAGAGTTTTCTTCTGCCGGGTCGTTAACTACAATGGCAGTTCGACCAAAGAGTGCTCACCGCCACGGCCTCGTGGGTGCCAACAAAACCTGACATCGCCTGCCATTAACCCGCACACCCTGTTTGCAACCAGTCAGCCCACTTCCAGCCCTTGCTTGCCTGCACATGTACTTTTGAGACTAGGAGTCCTCCTACAAAGCCCTTTCCAAGCCTCGAAGGGATGCTACCACACCCATCACCATCACCCAAACCACCGCTGCCGTGCTTTCTGGGAGGAACCTCTCTGACTCTCATCCTTTTAACCCTCTGCGGAGCGCTTCACACCTCGCACGGAACCGCCACCTCCCAAACAACACCGAATCCAAATTTCAGTGCTCTCGCAAATAAGGACCCTCTGGGGATATAGCCTTCCTCCCGGCCCACCTCCTCCACTCTTCTCCCGCTCTGCCCTTCCCCATCCCGCACGGCTCCTCCCCGGCTGGCCCCTGTATCCCCGGAGCAGCTCCCCCAGGGCACCGGCGGCACTCGGAGAGTGTGTGTGGGGTGGCGGCGGGACCCTCGGGGCGGCTCCAGCCGCTGTGGGAGCGGCAGCTCCGCCACCGCCACGTCACGCCCGCCCCTCTCCGCCGCTGGAGAAGCTCCAGCGCGGCCGCCGTACCCGGAACAGGAAAAGGACGGGAAGGGGCGCGGCGCGGCCGGCGCGGGCGGGCGGGCAGCGACGGCGGCGGCAGCAGCAGGGCCAGGTAACCTGTGCTTTCTTTTCCTCCTCCCCTTCCCGCGGCTGCTGCCCTCGCACGGCCCCGGGCCGGGCCCCGCCCAGGGCAGTGCCGGTGTCCGGGGCCGCCGCGGGGTTGGCGGCGGGGAGCGTGAGAGGCTCCTGCGGGTCACGGAACCGCGGCGCGGGTCAGGTCGGGGGGAGCGACAGTGGAGCATCTGCCCCAAGCTCCCTGCTCAAGCAGGGCCGTCCTTGCACACGTGGCACGGGATGGCGTCCGGATGGTTCCCGAGTGTCTCCGGCGAGGGAGACTCCACTGCCTCTCCGGGCAACCTCCTCCAGTGCGCGGTCACCCGCACAGTAAATAAGTTTTTCGTCATGGTCGGGTGGTACTCCCTGTGCATCAGTGTCTGCCCGCTGTCTCTTGTCGTGTTGCTTGGCGCCACCGAGAAGAGTCTGGATCCGTCCTCTCGGCACTCCTTCAGATGCTCATAGAGACTGGTGGGGTCACCTCTCAGCCGTCCCTTTCCGCCGGCGGTGGGGGGTTCTTAAAGGCTGGCTGTAATCTGTTCGGAAACTCTGAGGTTCTCGGCGGTAGGCTGCGTTCTCTGTGTCTCCCCGGAAAAGAGCTGAGGCAGCCCTCGGTCGGAGCCTTGCACGCCGCCCCCGCAGAGTTAACTCGCAGCCTTTCTGGAGTATTTTTGAGTATTTATGGAATGAAACACATAAACGCTTGTGAGCGTCTGGTCCACAGCAGTGGTCTGCCTGCCTAGGGAAAAGAGCCGTGCGGCAGTACTGTTAAAACACAGGTAGAACATCGCAGCGTAAAAAATGCGTTTTTGTGGGGTGGTGGAAACACTCACTCAACTGGTTTGCCAAAACCTCCAGGAAATCCAGTGATTAAAGGTTGGGAATTTCGATTTTTAAGCAGGAGCATATAATTTATACTAGTTATTCATTGCTTAGAGGGAAATTATAGGGCTTCTTTTAAGCATGAGAAAATCCTAAGGTAGAACTGAGTTGGTGCACCCTTGAGGGCTCTCACTGTTTAGCCAGTATTAGCAGTGACTCAGGCGAACCAAACAAAGTGAAGCTTACACCTGGGGAGGTGTTTATGGCCAGTGACCTCACTGTGGTATGCAGATTCATCTCCTGTTGCCTGAGGCCACACATCTGGGAAAAGTGCTGAATGCATAAGAAGTGTAAATGTCTCTCACTGCACTGATACTTTGAGCAGGGTTTGGTTTTTGTTTGTTGTGAGGTTTTTGTTTAAGCAAATTATGAACTAGCATTACAGGGGAAGATGTGATCAGTTCTATGCAAACTGTTAAAATTTTCCTCTTTTTCTAGATTGTTTGCACTGCTGAAAAGGAACTGCAATGGAGAGTACGGTATCGGTTATTTTCGTTGTATCCTTTTCCATACTGCTGTGTGAAAGTTACCATCATGGAGTGGAGACCGTTACTGTTGTGCATACATCAGAGAGAGCTTTTCCAGAAAAGACAGTGGGCATTAATACTGACTTGGCAGGACTAATACAGAAGTTTCACCTTCAGGAACTTTTTCATCGTTATGGAGAAAACAACTCTCTATCAATTGATGGGTTTAGAAAACTTCTCCAGAACATAGGTATAGATAAAATGAAAAGGATTAAAATAGGCCATGATCATGACCACAATCGCCATGACCATGATCACCACGATCATGACCATGATCACCACGATCACGATCATCACGATCATGACCATGACCATGATCATGATCATCACTTTCACCATAATCATGTTTCATTGAGTAAAAGCTCCGAGAAGACTGCTTGTCCAAACCATGAATCTGATGCTAACAAAGACCGCAGGAACAGCCACACGAAGGAACCTCATAAAGCGGAGAATGTGGAGCACCAGCAGAACTTTGTACGCAGCAAGAACACCGTTAATGAAATAATGGCGTCTGTCATCACTGCTTCTGCAGGTGGCCACTCCGAGTTGCAGAATGTGCAGCCCGGGGAAGTCAAGACAGTTGCTCGTTCAGGGCTGACCGGCCCCAGTGCCGTCAATGTCACAGGCGGCCGCAATGCGAGCTGGCTTGCTGTCAGCAGGGCAAATGAATCTCGTGCTTCCCCGAAGGAGTCGGAGGGAGGAAGTTACCTGTATTCTAGGCTGAAAAAACAAAGCACTCAAGAGGTGAGACCGATTCTGTTGTATTCTCAGGAATCCGGATCCATTGGGAATGTTGGCATGGCTTATTTGTCAGATTCTTGTCATTCAGCTGGGTGCAAGCTTTGTGGGGTAACCATACCCATGGCAAAACGTGTGCAAACAACTTTCCTTGAAACTTAACATTTTGAGGGAATGTTGTGTCATGTTCACAAGCTCAGAGGAAAATTAAGTATAAACGTACACATTGTTTAATATATTTGTATAGTATTTTAAAATATTACTAAAACCAAAAAACATTTAAAATTTAAAACTTGCAGGTCTGCCTTAAAGTCAGTCTCTGTTTTGTTTTCCTAATAATGTGATGAAAGTAAAAAAATCTAGTTAAAATACTGTCATTCTTATCAAAGCTGTCACAGTTGTGATAGCACAGAACCATCTTCCTTCAACCCCTTCCCCTCCCCATCTTTAAGACTGTATATGGAAACCAGTGGTAAAAAGGATTGCATCAGAAAGGTATCCGGTACTTTAAAATAGTAAAAAGTAGGGCCAATAAAGTCAACAGTTGTGTTGTAGACAGTTTTCTTATGCAGTCAAATGCTTTTCCATTAAAGCCTTTAAAAGGCAATTGGGGTCTTAAAATTTGCAGCCATGCCATGTAATTCAGAGTGGGTGTTGTGTAACGGGTGACTGTAGGTGCTGAATTCACAAGTTGTTGCTGTGTTCTGCATAGTCAAAGCAGAAGTACTAGTGTTCTTTAAGCTTGGTGAGACTACATGTAGGTCATCCAATGGGGAGCTCTTTACTAGAAGAAGTGTATGCAGAACGTGATCTGTGCAAGACTTTCCATAGTAGTCACTGCTATAAAAAGGTTACACTCTTCCTTGCGTGGCCTTTAAAACAGAATGAAAAGTATTAGGCTTTATTTATACAGCAAAAAGCATTTGACCCACTTGTGCTGAGAATGAATGATAATTATGTGTCATCTACCAAGACTCCCAAATGAGCTTTCTGGGAGAGGAAAGGGGTGGAAGAACATTTTTTACTTAAATTGGTCTGTTACCAGTCTTTGAGTTGTGTTGATACAGCTGTTTTCATATGGCGCCACTGTATTTCAAGTAAGATGGAATGTGCAGTCCTTTTAAGGTATATCACGGTATTTTGGTTCTTGTTAATCTTTAGCATATGTCTTATTTCCACAGTGCTCAAATGCTTCAAAACTGATGCAGTCACATGGAATAGGCACTCAGGCATTGTTGTCTGCTACAGAATTTAGTTACCTCTGTCCAGCCCTTATTAATCAGATCGATGGCAAGTACTGCATAGTCCATGCAACTAGTGAAAAAGCTGAAACTCCTCCAAAAAGTTACTCTCTGCAGATAGGTAGGTTGCTTTTTAACATCAAAGCTTAATGGAAACATATTTCTGTTGGTTATGAATCTTTGTGGCTTACCTGTGATCAGAAGTGTTTGGTAACAGGAATGTTAAGCAAACAAAATTATGTACAACTGTTACTTATTGTTGTTACTACTTCATTTATTTTTTTTTTTTATCAGCCTGGATTGGTGGCTTTATATCCATCTCCGTCATCAGTTTTCTTTCCTTACTGGGTGTTATATTGGTGCCGCTGATGAACCGTGTATTTTTCAAATTTCTTCTAAGTTTTCTTGTGGCACTGGCTGTGGGGACCTTGAGTGGAGATGCCTTCTTACACCTCCTTCCACACGTAAGTATTAATTACCGTTTCATTTCTCATCTCGGAGAACTTGACACCCATCTGTAATACTTAAGGGTAATTTTAATTCCTTTTAATTAATACCAGTTTGGTGAGTTATTTTTCAGCCTTGTAAGATAGATTATTTGATGGAATGGTTTTCCGTTTGAAACTTTGTGTTACTCATTTCACAGTCCTTACAGTGCAAGAACTTCAGAGCATTATCGATCTCTCTCGATTTCCTGTTTTTAGTCATATATTCTACCAAGTCACTTATTGTTCCTTGTATGCAAGAATTTTGCATACACGTTCTTAGTCGTTTATGGCAGTGCTGCCTGTTCTTTTTCTAGTTTAATGGACTTTACAGATAGTGGAATTTGCTCACTGAACATTTTAATGTGGAATGAATAATCAGCTATTTTCTGTTATAAGCCACTTATGTTGATGGCTTGTCCATAATAATTTTTTTATCAGAATGAAGTATTTCTGAAGTCCAGGGAAAATATTACCTGATAGACTTTGGAGCTGTTTTTATGTAATATGGACAATGAAATAGGTAGAAAATTAGCAGTCAAATTCCCTTCTTGAAGCTCTTAAACAGACGATTTCCTGCTTCCCCTCCCAAAAGTAACCTGTTTCAGCTTTCAGAAAAGTATACGAATGTGGCCTCAGTGAATGGGGGAATACCAAGCCTGTTCTCAGTCCTTATCGTGTTTCTTCCCATCAACAAATTTCCAGTCAATGGATTTCTTTGCATTTGTTAGAGTCTGTGTGCAGAGCATTTACCCTATGAAAATTGTCAAATCTGGCCTCCAGGAAAATAATATGGAAAAATACTTTCTATGTTTCTTATGTTACAGTTCTTTTGAATGTAATAACTTTCCTCATTTGGATCTCTCTTTAGTCTCATGGAAACCATCACCATCACCATGAAAAGCCTCTGACTGAGCAAAACAGAGGCTCTATGCACAAACATCTGGCGTTTCAAAGTACAGAGGAGAGTGCTTACCTGGATTCTACGTGGAAAGGACTTACAGCACTTGGAGGCTTGTACTTCATGTTTCTAGTGGAGCATTTGATTACGTTAATAAAACAGTTTAAAGACAAGAAGAAAAAGGTAGGGAAACTACTACTTTGAAACTATATTGCATGCTCATTTCTGAAAACAGTTATTAAAACCCTCTTGTGAACATTATATGTTGATTTAATAGCGATGGCTGACTTGATTGGTGTTTCAATTTCATTTATATTGGTGATACATATACTTTTAAACTGCGTGATAACTGCGTGATAAGGGCTTTTAGCTATTTCCATAATCAGACGATATAGTACAGGCTTGATATCACAGTGAACTGTTTAATAAGCAAATGTCCAAATGCACCCCTTGTTTTAACAGAGTGATTTAAGAAGTCACTGCTCATTACTGACTTCCTTCTGACTGAATTTTGGCAGGTCATAAATGTTGGTAACTTGCCAATTACTGGTTCTTTAGAGACTAGTGTAGCCAGGAATAATGAATGATGTGAAAGCTGACTCAGTAATAAAAGATACAGCAAAAGCTGGTGATATAATAGAATCATAGAATGTTTTGGGTTGGAAGGGATCTTGAAGGTCATCTGGTTCCAACAGTCTTAAGTTTTACTTGAAGAAAGTTAGTAAGCTTCTAATTACTTGGCTTAAAAATAGCTAATTGGTAGGCTACCGCAATGACTGATAATCTCTGTTAAGTGTTATTGTTAAATTAGTCATTGAGGCAGTAGTCATGGAGCAGATGCCATGTAAGCTCTTTGATCATGGGAGGTTGTGTTGGTGTGGTTTATACAGAAGCTAAACTAACTGTAAGCTTTCCCTATCTCTAGTTAAGGTTATTTGACAGGAAAGAAAACGAAGAGTTTCAAGCAAAGCACGCATTTTCTGTGTCCTTCTCTGAGCCACAGGAATGGATGTCCTGTTAGACTAATTAGATTCTTCTAGATACTGAGTCTAAATTGTTGTGATACAGATATTAGTGAGCAAGGATTAGAGATTTTACTTGGTTTTCCTTCTGTACATTATAAAAGCCATTATATTGAGATTACAATAGAAAAGAAGGAGCGGAATAACTTTAGTCAGTATTTGATGCGTTTTGCTTCTCAGCTAACCCCTCTGCATATTCCTTGTGCAAAAATGTGGTGTATTTACTTGTGTGGGTTTGTTGTTTCGTTTGTGGGGTTCTTCTGTTTTTTTTCTCCTCTCCTGTGGAGCCTGAGGAATCCTTGTCGTCTTACACTTACCTGGGTTTCTAATATTGCTCTTCTCCACTCTTTATATGCCTTCCATGTTGTCCTCTTTCTATGCAGGCTGCATAAATGTTGTGAATATAATGTTGCTCATGTATATCCTGAAAAATAAGTACAATATTCGTAACTGCAGTATTTTCTTTTGGACTAAGAAAAAAAATGAAGATGACGGAGAAAGTAAGAAGTTTTCGGCAAATGAAGAAAAGTTAGACGCCGATGATCGTAAGTCTCATTAATGTTGCACAGTTGCTATTTTGTGGCAGAGCTGTTTAAAAAACACCTGATTGATGGCAGCTCATAGATCTGCTTCTTACCGTAGGTTGGATCACTGCCTACTTGAATTCTTTCCAAAACCAGACCTGTCTGTGCTTTGATATATAGAGGGCTAGCTCTATTTGCTGCTTTCCTTTAAAAAGGATCAATAGGTTGGAAGTGGAGAACTCAGTTTTGAAACCTTAAGCCTTTTAATTATGGATTTAGCAGTAGAAGTTGAAGTCATTCTGCAAAGCTCATCTGGCCATGGTGTTGCAAATACAGCTGTACCTGCTGGCTTCTACACTTCTCTTTAGACTGTTAGATCTTATATGTGTGATTCATTATTTAGATTTCTGTGTATCTTAAGTCTGGATTTTGTTAGTTTGATTATTTATAAGGGTGATAATCTAAAATTCTAGATGTTACTTGAAGTATTCGGAGTGTGAATGATCATATATCCCCAAGGTCATGCTTTAATCCAAACCACACCTCACTAGATACTTGTTAGCTCTTGTAGCTAAAGGAGATGCTTAGTGTTTCAGAATAATTTTATAATTAATGAAAAAGTTGTCTCTAAGGTAGAAAACCCCCATGAATTTATTCATTTAATTGCTGGGGAAGAATTTAGCAAGTTTTAGGAGTTAGTTAAAATAACTAACCTTAGTGTGCCTTGATGTTTATATGAGGATATCTCACGGTCTGCATTGATGACTTTATTTCTATGTGGTTTTTTTTCCGGTGTAAAACCAAAGTGCCTATATTTATATGAAATACAGGAGTTTCCAAATTATCTATAACGTTATCTTCTTCTGTGTCCTTATTTGTCAGCCCTAAGAGGAATAAATGGCACATGCTTTTTAGATACTTGGTCTTTCTGAAGCAATTCATGCTGTGAAACTGGGACTTGGAGCCTTACGCTGTTGTGTTTAAATTGCACTAGGTCTTAGACTAAAAGCTTTTTTACCTTTTAGGAAGCATTTGTGGCCGTAACGTAAGGGCTGTTTCAGGAGTTGGGGCAGAAACTAAAAGTTTTTGTTATTTTGAACTATTGATAATTATCTCTGAAATCTGATTAAAGAAAATAAGTTGTGGAAACCCTTAAAAATAAAATTTTTGGTGCAAGAACCTGCCTATCAGTCTCATCTTCTAGACTAACTGGTTTCTTCTTTACCGCATCACATGTTCAACTTGTTTTTTTGTTGCTTCCTAGGTGTTTAAAAAAATGTATAACATTTATACTCTGGGTTTTTATAACAGGGCCTGAGGGCTATCTAGGGACAGACTCTCAAGATCCATCAGCCTTCATTTCTCAGCAGCCAACTGTACAAGAGGAAGAAGAAGTGATGATAGCTCATTCTCATCAGGAGGAGGTTGACAATGAATATGTGTCCAGGGGCTGTAGAAACAAATGCCATTCGCACTTACACGATACTCTAGGACAGACAGATCATCTTAGTCACCATCACCATGACTACCATCATATTCTGCATCACCATCATCACCAGAACCATCATCCCCACAGTCACAGTCAGCGCTACTCACGTGAAGAACTGAAGGATGCAGGGATAGCAACTCTGGCATGGATGGTGATTATGGGAGACGGACTACACAACTTTAGTGATGGGCTAGCAATTGGTAAGTGTTAACTTGGACTCTGCAGCTTTTTTATATGTGAAGACAGTGAAGTCTCCTTGCTGTCACTTATCTCTGTTAGTAATGTAGCTCATTAAAAGCAGATCTGTGAAGCCTAAACTTCTATCCAATAGTATCTCTGAATGAATAAGAAAAGCCTCCAGTTTAACAACATGGAGGTCAGTGATAAATGAAACAGAAATTATGTGCTTACAGCTGCGTTTCTTTAGGAAATCCATAAACTTTGCTACATTTTCTACTTTTAGCAAAGTTAAAGCTAATGTTTTTCAAAACTAAAGCTAGGCTTATAAAACAGTGTTTAGGACTGACATTTTATTTCAAAACCTGCAAGTGCTCCACAGTTTTTCTTAATCCTAATTATTTTTATGATGGGCTTGTATTTTTCGTCACATACGAAGTAACTATGTTTTTTTCACTTCAGTCAGTCCACTAGTGTCATGGGCTTCTTTACTTCTTTTTCTCTTCCATCTTCACCTGGTATGCAGCAAGGTCAGGTTCTGTACTTGGCATATCTGTCTTCTGGGCCCTGGTTACATATCATGTATAAGTTCCCCTAGAGCACTGGTGAATAGGGAGATGGGGCCCTGGTTTCAGTCTGCTTTAGCCTGAAGTTTACCCAAATGGATTAGGCAATATATATGTGTGATTTCTGTGCTGTGGGAGGTAGGCATGCATTCATTTTTGCTGTAAAATTAATTTGGTCCAAATCATTGTGTTCTTCAGGATGCTTTTATACTTTTGCATAGCAGTCATGTCACATCCAGATTTTTAGATCTTACCATCCCCTTAGAGCAGCATTGCAGTTCTTCCTAGTTCTTTCAGAGAAGGTCTGTGCTGCTTTCTGTATCCTGGGAATGTGTGAGTGGGACAGTAGTTAGCCACTGCCTGTCAGAAATGTGATTCATGGAGAAGATACCAATAAAGTCACTCTATGTTGCCGTTATGCAGATTTTTGGATTAAGAATACCTGTATCAATTATAGTATTAGCAGTTGGATTTGATCTTGGGTCTTTTGCAAGCTAAATGATTCTATGATTCCCAAAGTACTTTTCTTCAAATGCTCAGTTTACTGCCCCCAGTCTCTCTTCTTGGAAAAAAATTTTTCTAAAACCTATTTTCTTAAACAGTGGTCATACTCCACTCAGAAACTTATTCCTAAAGTTGAGCTTAATAGTCTGGGTTTTTTTTTAAATTTAAACTTGTATAAACAATTATTTTATCTGTAAACAAAACATTTATCTTTTTGTTCCTGTTTTGTTCCTGTCCCTGTTCTTCCCTTAACATGTTGTAGTTGCTCAGTCTTTTTGGCTAATGCTTCAGTGAAAATATTTCTTTATCACAAAAGTAATAGGTTGAATGTTTTGTTCTGGACTTCTGTCTGGGAGGATAGGTTTGGGGATTCTCATTTTTCTTCTAGAACAGCTAGACTGCTGGTATTTTGAATTTAAAAGGTTAAAGTAAGTTACAGAAAGTGAAGTCGAATCAGTAATCTTCAGTTCTTATGCTAATCTTTTCTGATCTTGACTTTTGTATTTAAGACTAATCTTTACAGGTATTGGATTCATTTCCAGCTTGTTTAGCATACTGGGGGAAGTTCAGCAGTATCAGTCTTTCTGTAAATTTTATTGTAGGACAAGTTCATTCTTGTTTGAGGAGAAAACCCAATAATAACTATTTTTTTCACAGCAGTATTGCAGTTGTTCAGATTCAGTCAATTCAAAGTATAATGTGAAAAGAGACTTTCTTATTTAATCTCATTTTTGATGAAAGTTGAAGCATGAAATGTAAATTCTTGAGGAGATCAGTAGTGAAAATGTGGTAGAAGGAAGATTTGCATACAAATGACACACAGAATCAATTACCTCCTGGCATTAGGGAGATTTGAGAAGGAGCTATGACTTTATAGTTATGAAGGGAAAAGTATGAGAAAGGTTAATAAAGGCTTATTGAATGGGAGAGCAATAGCTTTTAGAAGTCCTGCTGTGTAGCTTGTTCAGGCTAATGGAAATAGGGGCTTCCTTCAGTTCTGTATGTGCTTAAAAGTATTATGGAAAAACATCGGTTTGATGGTGTCGTGAAGATGCTGTTGGTGTAGTATCTTACCTGTATTTAAAAGAAGATGTGAATGCTTCTGTAAAGATAGCTTTAGCCACCATAACCCTTCATTTAAGTTCATTCACTCTGTGATTTGTTATTCATGATTTCCACCAGTTACTTCTTTCCACAGATCTGTTGCGCTAATTATGTAGGAACAAGTTTTACAAGTGCTTATTTTTTTATTAGAGCATGGAACAGTTGCATCTGACTCATTTGTACAAAATGATCATCTGTGATTTGGACTTTTCTGTGTAACTGCAACTAAATAAGTAAAAGGCAGAACACTATTTTTACACTAGTCTTGCGTATAAATTTTTTCCTTTAGCTTTTGAAAGAAGTGATGTCTTAAAAGTATATTTTAAGATACCAATGATGCTACTAAATGAACTTATTGATAAAGGATAGTGCCAGATTTATTAATGTCATCCTCAGTTTGTTGACGTTTCAAGACTTCTTTTTAGCAGTGCAAAAGTAAAAATAGATATTTTTGTTATTTAAACTTGTACTTTGGTTACTTCTTACTTTTCTTTCTTGAACTTTGTAAGATAAGTTTACTGTGGTCTTGTCTAAAGCTCCAATGCTTGATGTATCACCTCAGCACTTACTTTCTCCCCATTGCCCCCCAGCTTAGTGTCATCTGCAAATTTGCTCTTGGTGCCATCTGTTTCATGCAGATCATTAGTGAAGCCACTGAAGAAAACTGGTTGCAGTTTTTGTCCTGGTGAGCTCTACTTCTTACTAGCCAGACATCAGGCCCTGTTAGCTCAGCAGTCCAGCCAGTGTGCAAGCTTATGTTTCCTCTTTGCCCACTATCTCTTTGAAAGAGATAGTGTCAGAAATCCTGCTAGAGTCAAGTTCTGTTACATTCATTGCTGTCACCATCTCTATAGTCAGTTATTTCCTCAAGCTGGATGAAGCATTTGGAGAGGGATTTTAAGAGGATATTCAGCGTGATCTTTCCAGGAACTTAGATGGTGCTGACTGTTCCCTGAGTCCTGTTCTTTGCCTTTCTTAAAGACGGGAATAATATTATCCTTTTCTCAGAGTTCCAGTGGGGCCTTCTATAGCCATGGTTTTCCACAGATGATAGACTTCAGCCTTGTTGTCACAGTAGTCAACTCTGTCAGCACCCTTGAGTGTGAGTCACATCCTGGCATGTGCATGAGTGTTTCCAGTTTTTTCTACATATCCCTCAACTGTTGCTTCTGTGGTTTGCTGTCTCTCTCTGGGATGGTGCTGGGATCTGGCTTTGCTAACGAGGACTGAGATGAAGGCTGTGCTGATGCTTTGCTCTTTTTGTGTCTACTGCTTGTTTCCCTTCCTGTTCTATCCACAGACCCAAATTTTTCCTGAATGTTGTTTCTCAGCTATCGTTCTTGTAGAACTGTTTCTTGTTATCCTTGGTGTCCTGTTAGTTTTAGCTCCAGCTGGGCTTTGCTCTTCTTTCTTTTTGTTCCATTGCTTTTAACTTCCTTGCTGCCAGTGTTTGTTCCTATTTCTTGTGTGCTTCTCTTTTGAGTCTTAATTCATTAAGACACACTGCTAGCTGGGCATGTTCTTCTGTGAGTGTTCCTGCACCAGCCACCTCTTCTGGCCACTCTTTCCCTTTTGACTGATTCCCAGGGTATTCTGCACTGCAATTCCTTAAAGAAATCAAAGTCTGCTTTGTTAGAGTCCTAATTTTGCTTCCACCTTTCCCAGCCTCCTTCTGTATCTTTATCTCAGTTACCTCATGCTCTCAAGATGTCATTTTTTGCTGTATTTGCCATCAGTTTTTCCGTGGTTTGGTGCAGTGGAGTCAATTAGAAGGCTGATCCTGGCTAGCTTTTCTGTCATTTGTATTGAGGAAAGCATTACCAATACAATTAAGGGATATCCTGGATTGTGTGCCCAGTACTGTTACCTTCACAGCTGAATAATCTTCTGTGAATGGTGATTCTTGTGTTCATAGGTAGCCTTAGCCACTACCTTTTCCTGTTTAGGTGGTTTGTGAACAGTCCTCCTGGGTCTCTGGTGCGCCAGCTACTGTGTCATGGCCTTGTGGCTCTTTAACTGCTCATTGGCAGCACCTTGTTTGCTGGCAGGCTGCTGGTAGCAGCTGAAGAGGAAGCTGGATGTGGTTCTGCACCCTGGGGGATGCCCTCCGTGCAGCTGGGGAACTCCCATGCTGTGTGTGAGCTGTGGTTCAGCTCTGCAGCCTGGCAGTGTGCTCTGTCCTCCTCAACTGCTGCCAAATAAGAAAAATGGCAAACAACAGGAGAAACAGGGAAAACCAGAAAGATGAGGACTGTTGGACTAATTAAAGGTTTTTTTCTGGTTTTGTTTTGGTTTTTTGTTTTGTTGGTTTTTTTTCCCTTCCCTGTGCTTAAAATGTAGTAGTTTACTTATATTCAAGCTGCCTAGAATTCAGTCTTTCAGTGTTGATTTCATGTGACTTACACAGCATCTCTTACTGTTGAACTGACTTTCCTTTTTCGAGTGCCTGACTCTCAGATGCAGTTGAACTCCTTTGTATCTTAAAAAAAAAGTATTTTCTGATAGTATTTCCATTTATTGCATTTTTTGGGAAGGGTTATGCTGTTGAAAGGTTTTACTTCAGAAGTAAGATAGTGAAATGCGATTTACTTTACTTGGACGATTCCGAAGGAGAATTTTGAAACTTATGAATGGTAAACAGCTGTTCAGTTAAAGTTTAAATACATCCACAAGCAGAAGAAAAATATGAGTGAAACTAATAGGTCTTAATACGACAAAAGCATGTGCAACAATGCTTCTGTGCTTGATGTCTGAATATGCAGTAATGTTTTGTTCACACCTTTTTTTTTTCCTGTCTCTGCATAGGAGCAGCCTTTACTGAAGGGTTATCTAGTGGTTTAAGCACTTCTGTGGCTGTGTTTTGCCATGAATTACCTCATGAGCTAGGTAAGACCCCAGTATTTCCATACATTGCATGTATATATTCTTAAAGGTGCCCATGGGAGAATAAGTGATTTTATTCTCTGTTGCTGTAAAATTTGATCAGAAAACTTCATCTGCATCAGGTTGTCTATTAAAGAATACTTTTAATTTATTAAAGATGTTTTAAAACATTTCTTAATTGAAATAATCTTACTTTAAAAAATCTAAATACTTCAGCTACTTTGCTTAAAACTCTGCCTCTTGCAGTTACTTACAGCTTGTTCTATCTAGTTGTAGTTTTTATTCTTTTCGTATATAACATAAGTTGTGAATTTCAGGAGGATGCATGACAGAATTTGCCTTTCTCACATCTCTCTTTAATTTTATCCTTGTGCTTGTGCTGCTAAAAGAAGGTCATGATTAGTCAAACTACTTTCCACATAACATTTGCTGTTTTTTCATTAAGTCTTGCTAAGAACTGCTGTAGCTCTAAATTAAACTTGAAACTACTTAGAAATCTTTCCTAGAAATAATTTGTCTTTCAAGCTCAAGCGATTTAAATTCATGTGCAGTCCCATGAGATATTGTTTTCATGTTTTACAATGTAAGTTCAGTATTTGGCCCCTTTGCGGGGCAGCCTGTGGGAACAGGACAGATCTGCTTCGTTTAACCCGAGACAAAACTGATCTTCCCAACTGTCAAATCATTTTGAATGTGCAACCGGTGTTTATTTCTTAGCCGTCATAGCCATGGTCATAATTGGTGTATAGAATGAAGGAAGAAAAGTTTGCCTGCACTTCTTAAAGGTTTAATTCTCTAGAGAGTAGAACGTTCAGTGTCATTTAAAGGAGCTTGTAAACCAGTATGTGTAAACATCAAACTCTGTATTAAACAGCTTGCTGTATTTGTGCAGTAATGTTATACAGAAATAGTTATTCTGGGGAAAACATAGCTGATTTTACGACTTGGGAGGAGTTGAGTCTTGTTCATATTAATCATGGAACCTTGTATTAAATACATGTCCTAAAAGTTGTTAGTTCAGATATACAAAGTAAATTCATGTTATGAATCTGATAATTTTAGATTCAGCTGTTCCTTTGGTTTTGGAAACAAGAAAAAATCTTTTAAAATTTAAATTATACTTTAATCAGCACAGAAAACTTTGTAAGAAATACCTTCTTTAGCAGAGGACATGAAGTGGCATAGTAATATCAAAACAAATGGGACTAGCTGAAGTTAGCTGGGATTAAAATTGGATCATTGTTGTTAATGCTAAACAATGTTTATAATATACCAGTTCATCTTAATTGCAGTATCTTGTAGGAAAAGCTGTTGTAACAAATTACTCAATTGACCTTTGAAGATCACTTATGTTTGTTTGTTTACTATGACTGGAGATAACTTATATAAGCTTCTATTACTCTGGTTTAGAAAAAAATCTGTTCTGAATTACAGGAAACCTATTTCTGGCTGCTGGCCTATCATTCCTTCAAGTAAAATTAAGATGTTAAGGATCATTTACAGAAATTAACAAAGAAATTATTTCAAAATTTTATAAAAGTACAAAGAGCAGCTACAGGATAATAAATGGAAAAATCACCATTGCTTTATGCAATCGAGTGGGAATATTTTTTAGGGACTTCTTTAGAATGCTCATGCATATCAAGTACTGCAACATTTTACAGTGGTGGTTTAAATGCAGACTACACGGAGATCCAAAGCTCTTAAAGAACTTCCAAAGCAGGGCTATGCAGATGGTGAAGGGCCTTGAAGGGAAGCCATACAAGGAGCAGCTGAGGTGACTTGGTCTGTTCAGCCTGGAGAAGAGAAGATTGAGGGGAGGCCTCACTGCAGTTACAACTTCCTTGTGAGGGGAAGAGGAGGGGCAGTGATCTCTTCTCTGGTGACCACTGACGGGACCAGAGGGAATGCCTCAAGTTGTATTAGGGGAGGTTTAGGTTGGGTATTAGGAAAAGGTTTTTCACCCAGAGGGTGGTTGGGCACTGGAACAGGCTCCCCAGGGAAATGGTCACAGCACCAAACCTGACAAGAGTTCAGTAAGTGTTTGTTTGGACAATGCTGTCTGGCACATGGTGTGCTTCTTGGGGCTGTTCTGTGCAGCGCCAGGAGCTGGACTTCATGATCCTTGTGGGTCCCTTCTAACTCAAGTTATTCTGTAATTCAGTGCAAAGTTGCTTCTTCCGAGATTCCTAAGACTTTAAGGTTATAAACTTACAGTGTTTGCTGCTGTGTTTGCTGTGCTTCATATGCACCCTTTAATTTTCTGTCCCCCAGTGATTTCTAATTTTATGAAGGAAAAAGAATAAGACAAATGACAGCATAGATAGATTAGATCTTCGTAATCTTGTAAGGAAGAGAACTGTAAGTAACTACCTGAGAATGAAAACTTTGGGTGTTTTTTTCCTTCCCTTGTTGTAGGAGATTTTGCTGTACTTCTAAAAGCCGGTATGACTGTCAAGCAAGCTGTGCTTTATAACGCTCTGTCTGCTATGCTGGCCTATCTTGGGATGGCGACTGGGATCCTTATAGGTCACTATGCAGACAATGTCTCAATGTGGATATTTGCACTTACTGCTGGCCTGTTCATGTACGTGGCTCTTGTGGATATGGTAAGTGGCTACACTTACTTGAATTTTATATAACACAGTTTAAGAATTAATGCTAATTTTATTTTCATCTCAAATTCTTCCGTCTTTTCTCCCTCAGTTAACTTTGTCTGTGCTTGGAGGTGCTAATGAGCGTAAGTGCTCAGTTAAACGTTAAAGTGCTTTTGTTCAGATTAGTGTAGGAACAGGCTCTGTTTTCCCCTTATCTGTTAAACAGAGGCAGTTAACAGCAGAGGTAAAGAATTTGCTGCTGACAGTGGCCACTGCAGCCAGTAAGACTGCAAGTTGCACACTACCAGCACCACCGAATTTGCTCCAACTTTTCCATGAAATCATTACTGCTTCTTGGCAGGAAGACAGATGTTTTTTAAAAATGTATGTTGTACCTCCAGAAGTATGTTTGTACAAAGTGGATATTTGTGAAAGCTTAACTGTCATTTTAAGAATAAAATTCTTGATGTGGCTCAGTCAAATCACTTATTAAATAATCATATCACGAGTAAATGGTTGACTTAAGACATCAGCATAATTATTATGAAAACAATAATTAGAACATTATGGGTTCTCACTGTCTGTAAATACGAAAGTAGCCTCTGACAGTGTTGTCCATGTTGAGTAACACCTAATTCAAGGAGCAATATTAATGCAGTTGATAGGAAGAACTGGAGGAGTAAGACTCCTCTACCTTGAGCTTCATGGTTGAAGAACTGGGTTTGAAATAATTGTTTGTTTTGAAGGCATTTAACACTTTCATGTTTGTTTAGGTACCTGAAATGCTCCACAATGATGCCAGTGATCATGGATGTAGCCGGTGGGGATACTTCCTGTTACAGAATGCTGGGATTCTCTTGGGTTTTGGGATAATGCTGCTTATCTCAGTGTTTGAACATAAGATTGTATTCAGGATAAACCTGTAATCCTGGCTGCCAGAAAGACAGCTTGGTGTTAAATTATAAGTAGTAAGTTTTTTTTTTTCTATTAAACTCCTTATTGGAGAGGTACATTTGATATAGACTAGATATTTTTATTGGTGTGCTTTGTTGTTAAGCCCTTTCCTCCCTTCTCCCCGGATAGGAATGAACACTGTAAAGTTTTGGTTTTTTTTTTTTTTACTTGGGATTTAGCATTGCTTGTGGTACTTAGTAAAACATGGTTGAAGTGCCAAATCGGTATTGTCTTTGAGGTTAGGTTGGTTTTTTTACTGAACTTATTTACTGTATGTAATTATATATAATGGTTTTTTTACTTCAATGGTTTGGTTGGTTTAGAGAGGCAAAACAACGGTGGTTTTTATTTTAGCACAATCAAAATCAGTGGATACAAATCACAGTGAGCAGTGTAAAATGAGAAAAAGACATGTAATGGTTAGCATGTGTTTATATTGGTAGACATTCATCTACCTAGTTTATGTGGATTGTCAGATCACTTCATCCTTTGCAGTGGTGTTGCTCTCAACAACTTGTGGATTCCGTGTCTTATTCCTGTTGGTTTCTACTCCAAACAAAATAACATGAAATAATGTTCTAAGTGTTTGCATCAAATGTTTTACTTGTTTGATCCCTTCCAATACCTGTTGTTTTTCACTGATTTGTCAAATCAGCAGCAAAAGTACAGCTATGAAATTGTAAAAGTACGGCTCTAAAATACATGAATTTTAGTAAAAAGGCTTTAAAACCAGTGCTATATCCCACTTATACTGCCTGAAATGACAAAGGTGTATTAAAACCTGTTTGATATCAAAGGGAGAAGTGGTACAGGCTGAGATAAAACAGTCATTTACTATAACAGCTTCCTGAAGTAAAGTGTTGGTTTACTTTGGGAAAATGAGCTGAGTGGGAGAGCTGCCTACTTCTAGTTCAGTGTGATTGCACACAAACTCGTGCTTGCAAAGCAGTTA
Source organism: Pseudotriccus pelzelni (assembly GCA_035584735.1). Lineage (NCBI taxonomy): Eukaryota > Metazoa > Chordata > Aves > Passeriformes > Tyrannidae > Pseudotriccus > Pseudotriccus pelzelni. Next base: position 88,902,379 of record JAWMRA010000078.1, on the reverse strand, counting down.
CATTCATTGCAAGAACTAAGGCTGAGAAATCCAAAATACCAAAATTTCTTTGACAGCATGTTAAGAATAATAAGCGTAGACTTAACTATGTGATTTGAACTTAGTCTTAGTATTTTTCACCTCCCTGAATGTAACTGAAGGAAGAAGCCTGAAAAAACAATAGGAAAATAAATAAATTCTGCATTTGCAGAGAAGGTGAATATTGGACAACTTTTATTTGATTACTAACTAACAGAGTTATAATACCTTACTAGCTGGCTTTAAAAATCCTGGAAATATAACAATTAGAACTTATTTTTGATCCACTGCTTCAAATCACCAGCTGAATAAGAAGCTTGAACGCCACAGAAGTGTTTAATGATGGCTGATAGGTTGAAGCAGTCTGTTGGTTTGTCATACAATGGAAGCCAGAGCCTACTCTATCACCTCAGAAACAGATGTTTTCAATTAATTGAGTGGTTTGAGAATTTTTTATTAGTTGAGAAATGGGTTTGCAGCCAATGGAATATTAGCTTCTCTTCCTCCTTCAGTCTTTTCTGAGGTTAATAAGATTGAGGTGTAATCTTCTGCCCACGGTGATGAAATCCTGTTCGGTGCCTCCTTTGAAGCCAGGAGGTTGAGAAAGGTGTACTTCCTTCAGCTCTGCTAATGTATCCTGAAAGCAGCACTAAGCTATGATGGGGTCTTACCACCTCTCCTGAATCTGCCGTGTAGGAACCTGTGTGTCTCTACTTGGTGAGCAATTGTTTGGAGAGAAGAACAGAATTCCCTTTTGGAAGCACGCATTTTCCTCCCCCCAGCCTAACTTTTCATCATTTTAAGCTACTCTGGTGCTGGGCTTTCATCTCTAATAAGAACCCTGACAAAATGTAGGTGCATTATCTCCCTTCATCAAGCAGTTTACATTCTGTATTGCATTTGGGTTAAGCCTCTGGACTTTTGTTAGAAGCACACCTCTGAACAGAGGAGTTGTGCCATGGTACAACAGCCATGTGCTATTTTTTTAAAGCATCTTCTTGATCACCCATCCTTTTCTTATAGCAGTTATATTCTAGTGTTCCTAAGCTTGAATTAGTAGTATTTATGAGTATGATGAAAAATTGATATCTGTCTACCTATTGCTTCTGCATCTCCCATGCACTTAAACTGACAGGTTATTTGAACTCTTGGAAGAGAAGGTAACCTGTTTTTTTCAGTCTTAACTCTGATGATAATTCTGCCCGTAGTTCTATGTTCATTTAACTTCAAGGGTAGCTAAACTGCGTTAAACCCACCTGCTGCTGATCTTCATCTTTCCCTTTCCACCTCTAGTGCTTGAATACCATAATCTTTGGCTCATCAAAAGCTGCTTTATTTCTACCATCACTGCCTCCTTTTTAGAAAAACAGATCCGAACAACCACACTGACACTCATGCTGACACACACTAAACCTGTCAAATGGAATTTTTTCATTCCTTTTCCTATACTGACCTCTAGTCTTGGCAGTCCCACCTCATTCCCGATCTCTGAAAGTATAGCTGCTTTTCCCCTGGAGGTGTTGCTGACGTCTCTTTGTTGGAGCTGAATGTATCATTCTTCCGGGCGATCTGATTTGACACTGACCTGTCTAAACAAGTCTTGCCTTTGCTAGGGTAATAGTGCTGGTCACCATCAGTGCTGATGTGCCTCAGTTTGTGCTCCTGTACTGCTTCTCGTGGGCAACACATTGCTGAGGAAAAAAAGTCAGCAAGACTTGTCCCTTCCTTCAGATCTCTCATTGCGACTGTTCTGCATGATGCAGTTTCTGGGATGCAGCCTCACTGTGTCCTAGTGGGCTTTGTAGGGCTTGGGCACCATGTTTACCCATGGTGTGGTAAAACCACCATAAACATAGTGCACTTCAGCCCTTGGGGCTTTCACCTTCTGTCCTGCACTCTCAGCTGCTACAGAAATCGGGCATGCCCCACCTCTGTGGTCCTGGGGGATTTCAGACTTGGATGAGCTCAGTTTCCTTTGAATTTTTTACTAGCCTACAACCATAATAGCTGCCAGTTCAGCTGGACTTCTGTTGTCCACATACTGGATATGACACAGGAAGCAGACACGTGGCCCAGTGTTGCTCAAGAGGCTTTAAGATCAATGACTAAATGATGGAGATAAATCTACAAATTTCAGACAGTGTTTCTAGTGTGTTCTTGGCTGGTTTTTGATGTGATCAACTGACATTAAAATATCTGCATATCAAAACACATTGCTAATGTAACAATATGAAAAATGAATTGCCTTTAGAGTATGCGGGTAGAAATGTCTCTAACCTAAAAAACAAGCATATTCTACCTCTTTAATGATTGATGGAGATGTCCATGACAGACAGCTGTCCAAACTAGTAATTGAGAAGACTATAGACTGAAACTTGCTGTAGGATTGTACCAGCAAGATGACAAAAGATTGTTTGATTTTTTTTGTTTGTTTGTTTTGTTTTGTTTTTGCTTTGTTGTTTGTCAGCCTCATAAAGTAGAATCTGCATTTGTTGCAATGTACTCACGTTGAAAATATTCGTGGTTTGCCAAACCGATGGGGCAGAGCCTCTAAGCAGCCCTTTACTTTTATGCATATATTTTTCTGCAGCAGTTTGTGATGTGCCTGCTTATTCTGACTGATAAATTGAAGTGTCTGTTTTGTCTATCTATCTTTAGCTTAATTATGGTACAGACCTTAATGTTATATGCTGTTACAGCTGCCTTTAGTGCCTGTGCTAGATGTGGGTAAATGGAGTAGGCTGGAATCAGTTGTTTGGGTTTGGTTTTGTTTTGGTTTTTTGTAACATATTCTTCTAATAATTTTGGCCTGCATTTGTACAGAAAAGGTGTTGTGTAGTTACTCTGTGCAGTGAGAGTCAGAACAAAGGAGTGGAAGTTCTCAAATTCTGCCTGGCCTGTGGGGTTCAGGTACTGGTACGGTGTCTCTCCTCCTTCCTAGCTATATGTGATGGCAGGTGTGTATTTATGTTTGTATAAAACACAGCGAAGGCTTAAATGGAATTTAGAGACTAAAATGGAATTCTCTGAGGCTCTCCTGCTGCCTGAACTGAGACAACAGCACAACTAAAATTGCTGTGGAAAAAGTGGCTCATTGTGTTTGTTTGCCACAAGCAAGAAACAAAACGATGTTTTAACGAAATACGCTGTTTATTGAAGGTACCTTTTTTGGCGTGTATGTATATCATGACTTGCTGTTACCGTATTGCTGTGTGTGCGCTAGAGAAAATAAACCACTGAACCAAATGCTGGGTTTTGAGCGTTTTTCTCACTGTTGGAGATGTGGCGAAAGACGCTTTCGCCATGTGGCGAATCATCTTTCGTTTGCTTTCTCGGGGGCGAAAGGAGCGGCGGGGGGGGAGGATGGGAAAGAAAAGGAAGAAGGTGGGGGTGGGGGAAGTAAAATAGTACTTCCTTAGGGTTTCCCGTGCCGGGGAGAAGGAGGGGGGGCCGGGTTGGGGCCGCCCCTCTCTCCGTCATCGCGGCGCGCCGGCGGGGCGGGGCGGGGCGGGATGGGATGGGCGGGATGGAGGGTCGGGCGGCGGGCCCGGGGGGAGCTGAGCGGTACTTTACGCGCTGGTACAAACCAGGTACCGCCGGGCGGGGGGGACACGGGGCCGGGGCCGGGGCGGCGACGGGGCGGTGACCGGTGTGTTTGTGCCCTCGTTGCAGACGTGAAGGGGCGGCCGTGCGAGGACTTCTGCGTGCTGCAGCACTCCAACAGGCGAGTGGGGCCGGGGCGGCTCGGGGCCCGCGCTCTGACCGCCGCGGAGACTCCGGCCTTTCCTGCGGACAGCTGAATTGCTTTCCGTTCAGCAAGGGGAAGTGCCGGGTTCTGCACCTGGGACATCCCTGCATGTACGGACGGACTGGGGAATGAGATGCTGGAGGGCAGTGCCAGGGAAAGGGACCTGGGGGCTCTGATCGATGCCAAGTTCCGTATGAATCAGCAGTGCCCTGGGGGGCATCAGGCACGGCAGCCGGCCGGCTGGGGGGATTGTCCTGCCTTGCTCTGGTGCGGCCTCACCTTGAATACTGTGTGCAGTTTTGGGCACCACAATGTAAGAAAGATGTTAAGCTCTTAAAGAAAAGGTTCTTCACCCAGAGTGTAGGTGGGCACTGGAACAGGCTCCCCAGGGAAGTGGTCACAGCACCAACCCTGACAGTTCCAAGAAGCTTTTGGATGATTCTCTCGGGCACATGGTGTGACTCTTAGGGATGGTCCTGTGCAGGGCCAGGAGTTGGACTCGATCCTTGTGGGTCCCTTTCAACTCGGCAGATTGTGTGATTTGTGTACTATAGGTGAGGAAGGCAAGATAGGAAAATGTCATGCATTGCTTCTGCTTGGCTGTAGCTGGATACCCTTTTATTTGGAATAAATCAGCCTGTACCTGATTTAGAGTCTCATAACTGACCTCCCTCAGCAGCGGCCTGTTGGGGCACTGGGAGTGTTTCTGGGGTGTTTGGTCCCAGAGGGAAGAATAGAAAATACTATCTACACAAAAACTGGCAGTGCCAGTGGCTCATGTGTTGAGGGAAGGTGAGGCTGCATTTGTGTGCCCAGTGGGTTGCCTGCTCCTGTTAACAGTTCAGAGTAACAGGAAGAGTGTGCTTGGCACAGGGCGGAACCATTGCCTTGCTGCAGCCTTTTGGAGCTGGAGCTTCTCTGTGGCTGTTTCTGCAGTTCTTTCTCATTCCTTCAAAACAGAAACCAGAGTGCCTGCGAATAAAAAGCGCGACAGCAACAGCAAGGAAGGACACCCTTGCATACGTACTAAATATGTAGCTACTAGTCTCAGTTGTCTTGATATAAACAATACTTTAAATCCTGTTGATGTGGGGAAAAAGAAAATAAAAATTTGTTCAAATGTCTATTAAGACTGTTTTGCTACTTTGAATTGTGCAGTATCAGGGCCCTTGGCTTACGCAGCAGCTTAGCCAAATGCTCTATGAAGTATTTTTCCCTTATTATGCATGGGCCTGTGGCTCAGTTTGCTTATTCTAGGTAGTGTAAAATTCTGGAGGAATGGTTTTTTGCTATGCAGGTCTCAGCTCCAAGAGATGACTGTTCAAGTAAATGATTTGCCATCTCCCCCTTAGAAGGAGGCTGGGGTGAAGAGGAGGTAGCTTTGCTGCTGGGGCATGATGAATGCATTCATCAGGATCCAGCTCCCTCTTGCGGGAGCTGCACAGCCAAAACTCCCTAGAAGCCTGTGGAGACAGATGAAGCATCCACAGGGAGAGATGTGGTTCTGTACCCTGGTTTTCTCTGCAGTCACTGTTCTGTTAATTCCGGTCTTTGCTCTAGGTTTTATACTCATCTTGAACAGAAAAGCTTCATTTACTTGCAAGTTCTGGGCTCTCCATGCCTGTGTGTTATGCGTGGTTCCAGACCAGAGATGAAGGCAGGCCATCTCTTCAGCCTGGCTTGTCTCTAACTGTGTTGTTTCATGGCAAGAAATAACCCTCCTTTAGAAAAAGATTAAATGCAAGCAGCAGGTTAACTAAAGCCTGATCACTGAAGGATTTATCTGCTCTAACTACTCACTACAAATAGCCTTTAGCTGTTCTGAGAAACGCTGCCTTGCATTACATTTTGTGACAAAAGTGTACTGTGCTCTACTTGTTTGTCTTAAGTGAGTATCTACTTCATCTGTTAGCTGTCAAGTGAACAAAGTATGTTCCCACAGGGTACAGCAACAGATAGAACAGCTCTGACATATTTAAAAGCAGTAGTTCTGTTTAAGTAAGAAGTGTAGTGCTTTTGATGATTCTGTCTAATATCTCAAAATGAAGCACCTTCTATGAGAATTGTTTTAGGTCAGAATGCAATTTTCATTTGTGGTGGCACAGCAGGCATCAAGTAAGATAGGCAGAGAAGGTGGTGGAGCTTGCTTAGAGCACAGGAGCCTGGCTTCTCAAAACTACAGCATAATACTTCAGTTTCTTTTTTTCAGAATCTGTGTCATCACCCTGGCAGAAGCCCATCCTCTTCTTCAAAGTGGGAAAACAATTAAAAGCATTAATTACCAAATCAGTGCCAACTGTAGCAGACTTCAGAATAAGGTCTCTGGGAAGTCAAAAAGGGTATGGCTTTCTTCTTTCGTTAGTTTTCATTTTAATCTCTCCTACTGCCTAAAACTTCCTGTCCTTTCTAGGATAGAAACCTAGGAGGTTCCTTTCGTATTGTATTTTAAACCAGCCCCTCTACAGCTGAAGAATTTAGACTTCCTCAACAGGTGCCTGTCTGGCTGTCCCAGCCCAGGTCCTGCAGTGCTCCTACAGCACTGGTGGTTTCCAGTGTTGCTCAAACCCACTTGCTTTTAGTAATTTGGTTTTTTTATAGTGTACAGAGAGACATAAACATCCCTGAAAAGACAAAAATTTATTTCCAAGAAAATGCCAAGGATTTGGAGACTGATGTTTTTCTCAAGCTAGTCTAGATAGCAGATGGTCCAGTTTAGAGTGTTTCATGGTGGGGTTTTGGATGTGCAATTTAACCTGCTTATACTGAAATCAGCCATGCTGTTTCGTCCCTGATTTTAATCTGATCAAACTACAAGTCTGCTATTCTGCAAGAAACTTAATTATGACTAAATCTTACAAGCTTCTATTTGATTTGTGCACATAACTAAGTTGGCATCTTCCCTCCTGTTAGGGAAGCACAGCTCTGTAACTTGCAATGACCTGTAACACGCATCCTTGCTTTCTGAGAAGCTTACAAACTTATGTTGTTGATGGTAATATTTTTAAAAGCCCTGTGTCATTAAACTACATATATATTTATTTATTTTCCAAATGCAGGGAGCTCAGTTTTTAACAGAACTTGCCCCTCTGTGCAGGATATCTTCATCAGATGGAGAGGAATACACCATTTACAGGTAAGGTTTTTCCCTTTTTTCTCCTTACCTTGACGTACCATGCACGTCTACTGAAATCTAAACACTTTTGCAGTTGTATACGAGGGCGGCTGATAGAAGTGAATGAAAACATTCTTAGTAACCCTGCTCTTCTGCAAGAAAAGGTAAGACGCTATCTAGCTTTTTATTTTCTAACTTTTATTTCACTGCTTACTTCAGTCTTGCTTTTTAGCCGTCAACCGAGGGGTACATTGCGGTGGTTCTACCCAAATTTGAAGAAAGCAAGAGCGTAACTCAAGGACTTCTGACGCAGAAGGAGTATGAGGAAGTTTTGTTGAAACGCCGTAATTCTTCTTCATGAAATCAACTCTACACTTGCCATCTGTACATGATACTAAACAAGCTACTTTTATTGTACACTGTGAGTTTTGTAGTATTGAAAGGCCTAGTGCCAATTTTTAAAAGTGGAACTAAACTGCTTGATTCATACAAGAATAAACCAGTTCAAATAGTTTGTATATTAAAATTTCCATACTCTTTTTCTCTGAGTTCTAGCACTACGAGTTCTTAAATAAGCTCAAAATGACATGTTGGAGAGCATTTATGTTCCACAATCGTCTTTGCTTTTGCTTAATGCAAGCACAGTAGATAACAGAAAAATCATATGAATTAGCTATCATCAAATTCAGCTAAACAAAAAAAATACGGAGTTTGACAAAGGTGAATTGAAAATAAAAATGCAACAGAAGCGTAGGTACAAAGAGCAGATAAACTTGAAAATACACATTTCACACCAGGTTGTATTTTCATGGCGTCCTGAAGTCAAATAATGCCCTTTGTACAAAATTCTGTAACAATCACTATCTATTTTCTTAAATTTTAAATGGTTATGTCAAGTCTGCATAATACTTCAGTGGTTCAACATGCAACTCAAATTCTGCTCAGTAAATTTTAATAAAAAAGGAAGCAGCAACTACCGTCTACAAATATAGAGGGTAACAGAAAAAGGATTTGAGTCAAGACTATTAATCACTTAAAATTCAGGGGTGCAGCTACTAAAAGAGAGTTGGTTTTTTATCTAGAACTACTTCATTGCAGGTATAACTCGTAACTAAGATAACACTTCAGTGCTTCGGGCCACAGCCTTTCAGACTATATTCCTGATTCTGCTTTATCAAATACAACAGACTGAAATAGGCCAGAGATGAATTTACAGTAGTGTTACATATAGCATATGCAGCACAGGTGTCTTTACATAAAATGTCTATTAGCAGCATCTTTGGGTTGAAACATCCAGTAAGACATTCATAAGCATTAATTACAAAATCGGTATCACTGAGCATAGGAAAGGCATTCACATTATAAAAATACAGAGCATTTAGACTAGCTGGTCTTGTAATGGCTAAGTAATGGGACATCTATTAGATGTGACAAAGGCCAACAGTTTCATTTCAAATTAACCTGGCTTGACTTTCCACAAATGAAAGCAATATTGAAAATTCAGCAAGTGTTATTTTCAAATGGGAGTTCTGCATTTCTCAGTGCTATAATTACTTGCTCTCTAAAAACGTCATGTTTGTTACATGATTTTCTAAAGACTTGATGCCAAATGTCTCCGCTCTCCTTTCTGGAGTATGTGCATTTGTACCAGTTCGTATTCTGTCTTCTTTCCACGGTGGGGCAGGTTTAAGGCAACCATTTCCTGCTTTATTCTGTGTATATATATAAAAAAGAATATTTCTTAAAAACAACCAACCAACCCCAACAAAACAAAACCCAAAGCCTATTTAAAATAGTGCAGGTGAACCAAGTACTGACCTTTCTCAGTAATTTGAAGCAAAGTGGAAGAAGCTGGCATAGTAGAGTCATCACATTCCTTGTTTTCAGAATGCATGCATCAACCTAAACAAGACAATTGACAGTAGAGCAAGACCACTCATTACTTGTGTTAGGCAGTTGTTTTCTGCATGAGATGGTAATCTGCTTTGAGCTGGAATAAGTAATATTTGTCCTTCTGAAATCTCTTCTAATCAAATGGTTTTGCCTACATTTTTATAAATTTCTCTATATGATACATGTAAAACAAGAGCATCCCTTCTGTTAAGCCAAGACTTGAGCCATGATGCAGAAGGGAGTCACACACATCCCAAGGGAATGTGTAATTCTCTACTAACAATACAATATTAAATAGTAATAGGAGTTTCTTGGAAAGGAGCTCTTGTCATCTAAGTATGAATCATCACAATTCTTCATGATTTTCCCTTTTGTATTATGTCCTGTCAGCACGCTTTAGAAAGCCAGGCATCATGAAGAAAGCCTTACTTTGATGCGAGTTACACTAAGAGGTGTCTTAAATCATAGAGCATTTGAGTTCATGCCTCAAGTCTGACACTCAGCACAGACTGTAAGTTTGGGCCCTTGACAAACATTGATTTGAGGTACTAGTACTGCTGTGTAGTGATACATCGCTGTATAAACAGACTGGTGTTCCCATTTAGTTGAGAGAGTGTAAAACAAACCAAGAGGCAGCCCCAAGGTGCTCAGTTTGGTTCGGAGTGGCTTGCATGCTCTATCTAGTTTTAGACCCTGCTGTAAAATTGAAACACCTTTTCCACAGCCAATTGGAAACAAACATCCAGGGGCAGGGAAGTCATATTGCTCACACTGATCGTAATACTGCTGCTCAGGGATACTTAAGTTCTTCAAGAAACCTGACCTCCGTTCCCCACTGAGGTTTACAGATCTACTTCTTGTGGTAATTAACAATGCTGAAACTTTCATGGCAGCTGTGTAGGTATTTCTTTATAGCAAATGTGAATATTATCAGAAAAAATTCTGGGCAGCCTAGGGTACACTGCTTACCTACTGAGAAGCAAGCATGTATTTCAGAAATAGAGCCAGGGGGTTGGAATTTACATTTATGTACATTTACATTTATGTTAAGCATTAGTAACAACAGAATAACAATAATTATTACAAAACAGTATGCTAGTGGATTACTGCAATCGAGTGGATTACAGTGTAGTTATAAACAGTATTAGTCCATCTCTTGTAATTCTGCTGAAAATTTTCATTTGCAGCATGATAAAATTCCAGTACCTCTCTTTATCTAGTGGGTAAGGTGAGGGGCATGTTGATAGAAGTTCTCTGAAAAAAGATCTCAGCAGCAAAAAGAATATAAAGTAGTGGAAGCCTATGGACACCTTTCCACCTTTTAATTTTTTTAAGTGCAGTCCAGGAAGATCATTGTCTTGGGAAACATTTCTGTAAACTCTTTCAGTAACAGTGAAATCCAAAACTTAAAGAGTAATTTCAGTACTTTAAGTAATAGGAAGGAAAAAATATCATATTACTTATTTTACTGATTCTTAGACTCAATAAATCAGTAAGCTTAGGGTAGGGAAACTGTTCCTTAAAACATTAATATCAATGATATGTCTGTGGCCACTGGGCCAATTATACAAAACTTTGATATCCTATGATCCGTTAAAAAAGTTCATATAAGCCTGTAGAGTAATACTATCCAATATCCAAGCCATCCACTGACAGGCTTCCATGTATGCTGGGTGCCCAGTGTACTGTATTTTGCCTCCTATCAAACAAACTTCCAGCATGAATGAGTGGATCAGGTCAGGATAAACTTCACTGAAACCCTTCTCTGGTAGTAGGGAAAGCAAAAAGAGAAAAGAAACAGAAAGCCAGAAGACAACAGCGCCCATGCTGGAGAAAATCCCTTCCTGAGAAAAGGCAGTGCAGCAAATGGCTGAGATTAGTTATCAGTGAGGGATATCACAACAGACAAAACATCTTCAGCAAAGGCAAGAGTTCTTATGGTTCTTCCTCTATATTTTGCACATCAGCTGCTCAAAACGTGTTAAGTGCAAAACAATACTTCAGTTCCTCTCCTACACAGGGAACAGCAACAGTGACATACTGCACAGCAGAAAAATGCTTGCACAACAGCACAAAATTTTGTACTTATTAATTTTTATGATCCTGTCAATCCAGGAGCCAATCAAGAAGTTCAGCTGTCATGAACTGTTCCATATTTTAACAGGAGCATAAATTAGTAAGTTACTGCATTTCAAAACAGGTTAGGCATTGCTTTCAGGAATAGATATAATTTTTACCTTACCTTTGTAAATGTAGCACTTTTACCCTGAGCAGAAGCTTTAGCTGTTATCTGGAGCTGCTTGCACACAGAGATGAGTTTTTCAGCCTCCAACAGAAGTAAAGGCTTGTCATCCTCGTGTACCTGAAACATGGTTCAGGAAGACAAAACAACTCTGTGTTAAAGACTTCAATATTAAGTTAAGAGAGGAGACAGCACAGCCAGCTTTTAAGCACTGGTGTCACTGGTGTCATAAGCTGAGTGGCTGTTTTAGAGGTCATACATCACCTGATCAGAAAAAGCATGAAGAGCTGAAGCAAGCTTTGTGCCCTCTGTGGCAAAAATCTGAAAGGGAGAGAAAGCATGTAACAAAATGAACCACAATGTAAGTTTTTCCTCATTTTAATAGTGTGGTCTAAAGTAAAAAGGTAGCACAAAATACTTGTAATAGTTGTATATATTTATAATTCTCAAGTCAGCAGTTTGCAGTCACTTCTGAAATAACAAGCTACACTACAAACTGCCATCCTCCCAGATAAGCAAACCTTAAAGGCTTTGCCTTTACATGTAACACCCCCCCCAATTTCTAATTATTTTTTGCACTGTGGCAGCTCACAAATTTTTTGTGGGTAGATAACACCTGCTGTGTTTGTATATTGTCCTGTCAAAGGTAACCAGTCTCGTGTTACACACAAGCGTGCAGGCTGGACACAAGGAATCCACACATTCCTTCATTTGGCCCCTTCTTTTTGTATTATGCCAATTTTTACATCCTGTTTCTTTCCCAAGAAAATACTGCTGCTCAGACTAGAATCGAGTATCTGTTAACACTGTCAGGGACTGAGCTACGTAACACAACGAATACTACTAATGTATTGAAGTCCACTGGTATTTGCCATGTAATGCCATAATTTGCTATTCTTCCTCCTAACTGGAATGTAACCCCTATCAGTATAATGAATGATGTTTCAGGCTACTACTGGAGCACTGAAAAGTCTGCTTTCAGAAAGTATGTACCACAGTTAGGCTGCTTAAAATCTACAGCTGCCAGTCAATTCATGGTACGCTGTACTTATGTGTAAGGAATCAGAGACTTAAGTTCCAATTTGGCCTTCACTCAGAGTGCCTACCTCCTGTTTTGTTAAAAACATATTACCTCTGCTTGATGAAATAAATCTTGAGTAGTTTTCAGAAGTCCTTCTCCTCTGTGGGAAATAAAGCAGAAGATATGCCATGTACAGACTGCAGATCATTTTGCCTGCTACTCACGTAAGTTATAGTCTCACCACTGAACATTTTATGGTTCACACCACTGAACTGTAAAATATCAGTCTTTTACAAGATACTAGACACAACAGTAACTTACTACAGGAACTGCCATTTCAAAATATTACACCAACACCTCAGTAGCTAGAGCATTATTGGGGAATTAGCAATGGCTCAGTTCTCATAAGCTGAACAAGAATAGAAATCCATGTCTCTGGCATACTGAGTACTAAGCTTAAAAAAAAAAATCTCAACAAAATCTTGTAAATAAAACCAAACCTAAAATCTTCATGTAAGAAAGCTGACGTTACAAGGATAAGTTTCAGAGCAACTCTTTTCAGTACAGCCATGATGAGTAATTCTCATCTACAATTATATACCTGTGCTTTAATTCCCTTGATTTTCAAAGTATTTATGAACATACTTCTTAAAATGTTTTCTGTCCACAAGATATATTTACAAAGACATGCTGCAACAAAATAGGTGTTCAGCCCTTTAAAACCCCAATTTTATTACTAAACAGCTTCGAAATTTCCAAAAATTTATAAAGCTTAAGGACAAAATCAAGTTCCTTTCTGAATGGGTTCCAATTATTATACTCTGAAAATGAAACTGTCTTCTTTCTTATAAACACTGTTAATGCTCTTCTTCCCACCAAAATTTGCTGCATATAATGTAATTACCTGGTAAATAAATACATGGAGTAGGCCATACTTGACATGCCTTGTCCATGTTGCACGATCTCATTCTCCTGATCTTCCCATTTCTCTGTCTCAGAATCTACATCAGATGTGAGCAGATGCAATTCTAATCCGAGTTTTGCAATTTTTGCCTGTTCCTGTAACCATATTTATGGCACTTGAAAACACATTCTTCAGACAAGATAAAAATAATAAAGGAGTTTTCTTTAAGAAAAAGATGGGATCTTACCTCAGTATCTAGTTTGACTGGCTTTAATGCTTTCAGATTTGCATTATGCTTCTGTTTCAAACAAAAATAATATTTTTAAATAAAAGGAATCAGTAATCATTTTATTAACAAATCATAAGAGGTAGCTTTATACTCAGAGGAAGACTTTACAGGAGAGTTCAAGTGCTTTAAACAAAATTCTCAGTAAAAACTGAGAACCTCTTCTGATCTGTCTAACCTCCTGAAATGGCACGTGCAAACAGCATCTGTGCCCTGTAGATGCCCTGAAATTTCAAGGAAAAGACCCCTTCCACAGTTCTTGGACTCCACTTCCTAATGCAGTACAATCTCTTCCCTTTACCCTCTAAATCCTCAGTAATACTTGGGACTAAACAAACAGTCTCAGTAAGTGCTCTGACACTGATTTTTCCATCATCAAAGGTGATCCTGATGTAACAGGGAAGTTGATTTGGCTGTAGCAAGCTGATGTAGGCTCCAACCCATGTAAATGCTAGTGGGACCATGTAGCTCCTTATTCTGTGTCTCTTTGTTGAAACAGCTGGAAACAAATAGCGACACTTTGATTTTTTTCATGGGTTTCCTTCTTTTCTTTAAGTCATGAACTAATGAAAATACCAGTCTGGCTGCAAGCCAAATACTGGCTCAGATTAAACAATAATTAGTACAGTGCTTGCCAACTGCATGACACACTTATGCAGGAGTACATCATTTGTTTCAAATTAATTTGCAGTTCCTGGCTTTAACTTTGTGTGCTGGTGCTGTCACTGTGCAAAGACAGCAAAAACTAACAGACACGAGATCCACGGTCCACATTCAGAAACTGCACTGGATTGCAGAAGAATAGCAAGTACAAAGTTGGTGTCATAACTTGGAGAAGTGTGAGACAGAGGAGGAGGATGGATGATCTCTGAGGAGGAGAGCAGGACAGAGACCCTTGTCTGAGAATCTGAAAAAAGCTGCTGCCATTCATTAGTGGGAATACTTGGGCAAATTAAGCTCAATAATGCCTGCGGGGGAAAAAAACCCCAACATGGTTCATTGTGAACAGCATCAGAAATTAAGCCCCCAGCACCATCTCCATCTCTCACTTCAGGAGTCTGAGCAAAAGTAAAGTACTACTACTGAATTTCCTACTGCAATTTGGTGCTCAGTTTAGCTTTCATGCCATTTCTCTTTTCTCATCCCAAAATGTTTAAGTATTCTGAATCTTATGAATGTCTCCCCCAACTACACACTGTAATTCTGCCTATGTATTAGAAATGCCGATCTCATATTGAAAGATTTAGCACAAAGGGTAATAACTGATACTTTCAATTGTGATTTAAATTTGACTATGTTGCATATTAGAGATTGCAATTTAAGAAATGCCGGTTTTAAGGCAGCATCTTAAAAGAAGAAAACAAGACAAAACCAAACAAAATTTGCATGTAAACACAAACTTTGTGCTACAAGGTATCACAAATATTTAAGCTACAAGAACGAAGGGTACTCAAGAAAATCATCCCTCTAGCATAGGTTTTTCTATCCACAAATAACTAAAGAAATCTTGTAATGTTTTTGTAGTTTTCTCCACTCTAGTGTTCACTTGCATTATTTGAATAGTGCAATTGTTAAAAAAACAGACAAGTTATTCTGCTTTTAAAACATGATTTGACACTTAATGCTACAGAGGAAAAATATACCCATGCAGTAAGCACACACATGAATCAGCACTGCTGCTCTGGTGCTCAGCTAAGGCATGGTCTGGGATGCCACTCATTACCAGCAAACAGCACAGATGCAATTAAACAGATGTAACAAAATAAGTAATCTAATTAGATCGACAAGAACAACATGGCCTCTGTGCAGGGACAGCGTGGGTGTTAGCCAGGCATAGCAGACCTCTGTGCTGACAGTGGGGAGAGAAGAGTCACTAGTGAAGTAGCAGCACTGGGAAGAGAGGCAGTTCCAAAGCTTAATGCATCAGTTAGGCAAAGAAATTACTCTGTGAAGAAACTCTGGTGTCTCATGGATGTAATCTACATCTCCTGTCTACTTTCAAACTGTGCATTTATTTTAACTCCCTTCAATGGTTAGTATCTTGCAAAACTCAAAAGAAGGCAGCAACCTTTCAAACAATAACAAGGCAGAACTGTTTAAATCCTGAGCACAATTTTTTAATCGAGAATATTTTAAAAGGCATATGAATCAGTAAGTGGAAATCTGACTTCAAACATCTCTTTAAATTTGGCTGAAGTCTAGAAGCTATGTAGCTTCTAAACAGTGAAGGACAAAAACCCTATCAAAAGTCACCGAACCAGTCTGTTTCAAGTTTCAATATTTAGTTCCCTAACCATGGAATTCACCCACGCTTATGCAGCCAAACATTATATTCTATTTAAATCTGCAGATTGGATTGATAACGTATCAGCTTTTCTCTTTTCATTAAGGGTCAGAAGCAGTATTGTGTTTGAAGTCATAGAATTACACAACAAAAGACAGGGAGACAGGGAATCATTTCACACCTGAATTCCTGAACACTACAGGTTAAGGAAAGCAAGCATGGAGAGAAAGAAACAAGGTATTTAATATCTCACAACTAAAACTGGATAATGCATGTAACTTTTTTCTCTACATTAAACACACGAGATCACAGAAGGAAACAAGAAACCATTATCTGAAGAGCCTACAACAGGTTCAAACATGTCCATTGGTTCCAAATAGGTCAACTTGGGCTACAATGTTAAATCTTGGTAATCTGATAATTTTTTTAAATTTTCAGTAAATTGAAGCATATCCTTACTGTTTTAATAGCAACAATGCATCTTTGAATTATATAGCATGACAGTAGAAGTATGTGGTAAGAAATGTCATATTAATGGACAGGAATTAAAGTTCCTGTACAATCAAAGTGATTAAAGCACATTACATAACTAGTTACCTTAGTCTTCAGTCTGTTTATTATTCATTTAATAAATTGACAGAGTTTGGTATTTTACTGTCAGCCATCCATTCAGGACATGTTACCAAGATATTGCTATGTCCCCATCAAGCTGTGACACAGAAAGAAGTCAAACAGATAACAGCAGGTAGAAAGTAAACACAACAAATCCAAAAACTTACCCCTGGTCTGGGCAGTGACAGATAGACACGCTTCTCTCCTATGAAGAACACACAGGTTTATACCAAAATTTGTATGCAGATTTTAATCAATGGGATCAAATGCCTTACTTCATCCATCCTTAATTGCAGTACTATAAAAGCAAATTACTTACCTGTAATTTCTGCTCTCTGAATATTGCAGATCTTCTGTCTCGTGCTTTCAGAGAGACAGGCCAAGAGCTCTGTACTGTTCAGATTTTAGCTCCCAGCAACTGGCATTCAAGAAAGCTTCTCTGAACAGTTTCCCTCAGTAATATTTCTAGTCCCCTTGCTTGTATTCCACAGGGAGTAAAGCAGCTCTTTCCAATGACTCACTATCTACATGCACTCATTTTGTTGCAAAGTATAGAACATGCAATGGTAGCTCCACGTAAGGCTTTTCTTGGCATGGGTTGTATGGTCTAAAGTTTGGAGTAGATAGTGCCACTGGTAAGAAATATCTAGGCAGTTTTTTTCTAAGAAATGCCAATAAAACCCTCACGCTGTACTGTACTATATGTACCACACATGCCCTGTATTTTATAAAGAAAAAAATTCAACATCATTTTACACACTTATTCAATTGTTTCTTATATCACCAGGAGCCTCAAATATTCCAAATCTGAGCAAAACAAACTGAGAAAAAAAAAATCCTTTCACGTGTTACTTAAAAGTTCATAAGAAGATTTTATTAAAAAGAAGAAACAGAGCCTGGGCTAAAAGCCTAGGATTAGACCTTCAGCTACCAGAAGCCTTAATGATCTATGAAGACTTACACTTACTGCAGTAGATTCAGGAGAGAAAAAACTGCTAAACCAAATTAAAATAAGTAAAAAAACCTTAAAAGCTAGTAAGAAATAAGATTTTACCCAAAAAATCCCAAGGGCTACTATAATGGATGCCAGTACCAGGTTTACACAGAGATGATGCATCTCAACAAAGGATGAGTAACAAACTGTCCTACAATTGCTACTTCCTTGTCTTGTATCAGCTCCTAAAGAAATTCCATTCTGACTCCTCAGAAGACAGCTCCTTTGTGCATTCATGATTTTTTGAAAGCATGACCTTTATCTCCTGACACCACAGAAAGATTTTGAGCTCCATGTCTAGGCAACTGACTCCTTAAAAACAAATTTTAGGACGTTGACAAGTGTCCTTCAACCCTCCTGATAAATATGAAAAACGTAACTTAAGATCACCTCTTCCCCCTACCCAGTTTTGCAAAAGATGAATGAGCTATCAGGGAACATGCTGCCTAACTGTTTTTTTCAGAATGCAGTTATTCAGATATTAATTGCCCAAACTTGTATCCAAGCAAGTTCTCTCCCTAAAGACTGATAAAAATTTTGAGAAGTGATTTACAATATCCCATGTATCAAAACATCAGCTAAAGGGCATGTAAGAAAGCATGTAAGACATACCAAGAACAAAAGCTAACTTGTAAATTTAAAATGCTGCAGCATAAAAGATCTCCTTGGAGCTATGTCAAAACTTGTGCCTTGTTAAAAAAAAAAAAAGTTCAAACAAAAAAGCTTTGACATAACAAATGGAATACAAATGCATACTGGGAAGACACACTTCTCACACACAAAAGGTCGACATTCAGAATTATGGAAACCAAATGGAAATATGTAGCAAACAGAAATAAGAAAAAACCTTTGCTTTAAGAAAAATGCAATTGCTTGTAAAAATAAAGAAATTAGTATAAACAATATGAATCTAGTGTAATCCGAAAAATGCTTATTTTTATTTTATGTGTCCAGCACATTTAGTCACCATTCAGTTTTTGCATCTTAAGCTGTATTCTGAACTCTCTAACAAAGCCAAACATTTAAATTGGTAGTACAAAAATACAAGTTTTTAAACTGAGGAGAAAAAAAATATATACCTCTTACTGTAATTCTGTATTTTGTTACACACAATCACAATTTTACTAGGAATAAAGCACTTGATACATTTTAGTCTGTAAAATAAAGACACTTTTACCAACCTCAAGACAAGTATCATGAATTACAAGAAGAATAAAGTCTTATGAAATAGTGAAACTTCATAGCGTTCAGAGGCAAAAGTTTTGTGAATGCCACTCTTACACTCTCTCAGCAAGCAAATATGTTAGTTCCATTTATTTACTGGGTCATCAGTTGTATTTTCTAGGAGAAAAAAACCTGCTCAAAATGTCAAGGTAACTTTGGGGTATTTTCCTGTAGCAAAAAGGTGGGGAGATTGAGGGTTTGAGGGGAGGGAATGTGTGTGTCCCCCCCTTTTTTTTTAATTGACTAGAGTCAATCTGAAGTCCAGTAAGAGAAAACAAGCAAACAAAAACAGATTAGCCTACAATACAGAGGAAAACTCTGTAAAAGACAGGTGGATGTAGGAGACCAAGTTACTTCTAAGGAGATAACTGATGGCTAATATGAAACAAACCAGATTCAGAGAGAAGGCCCCTACTAGGCTGGCCCAAAAGACAAGGAAAATGGAGACATGATCTCTTAAGCCCTGTTTTGACAATGCAAGGCGTAATGTACCTAAGGCCACAGAGAGGAACACAAGCTACACTTAGTACCTTACCAGTGGCGGTATCAGAACACCTTCTGCTGAAAGACTGAGGAAATGAGAGATGCTAATAAAAACAGACTCCTCTGGCTATGCCAAACAGGAGAAGGTAATCTTCACTGCACCTAGGTCCACGCATGAGATAGCCTCCAACACCTACCCATTCTCTTTTTTCTCCTTCAATAAATGACATTGGGTTGCCCTTGTGAAATGATGCTTTAAAGAAAGTGGAAAGTGCCATTTATGGAAAATGTGTTATCTGCCATCAGCAGCCCCAAGAGGAAGTTACTAAGTACAGAGGAAGCTGGGCACCTCACATCAAGAACAATTTGTTTGGAGAGCCAAAGTATATGCTTTGCTGTGGCTGCATGATTCTTATCCTAATAAACAGTGATATATATATGTATGCACACATGCACAGATATATATATAAACACACAAAAAGGTTATCATTCAACCCTGCTAGACCACTGTATGGATATGAAAAAAAAAATCAGATACTGCATGATCAGCCCTAGAAATTCCAAATTTATTCTAACACATTAATAATAGAGCAATACCATAATTTAAGTTTCATTCTATAAAATATTATGTTTAAAGAAAGTGAGTATGTCCCTGGCTCCCAAAACAAACCAAAAACCTGCTGAATGTTAAAAGGCCCATAAACAGAATCTCTGGTTGCCACATATATTTATGTGGCATTCCAGACCAAGGTGCAAGAAAAAGTAGGATAACAACTATGTATTTCTCAAAAGTCTCAAATTCCCAATAACTGTGCTACACACAAATACTGTAAGCCCACCAAGAATTTCAACATATGTTTCCCTTCTACAAGTCTTGAGGCTCAGGCACACACTCATCTAGCAACCAGCAGCAACAATTTTAAATATTACACCCTGTGGCTGGTTGCTACTGTGCTCACAATGCTGCCAGAAAACTGCTTACACAAAAAACCAAGTACAGAAAGTTAAACTGACAAAATCAACTCTAAAAATGGGAAAAGGTCTCACGTTAATAGCAAGATGAAGTACTGTATCATTGATAAAGTGTCATCTAACCTGAATAAGGATTTACTTTTTCTGTATCTTAGATACAAAAAATTAAGTCCCTGTATTTAGCTAACTCTAAACTTTAAAACCTGAGCAATTTTCTTAAAAATACAAGACATTCAGTATTATTATATATTACATTCTATCTGTATGCAATTATACCTTAAAGACTGAAACAAACACATAGCTGCAAGAAGTATAACAGGCTACACTAAAGACATAATCTGAAAAAAAAAAAGTTGGACAAAAATGAAAACCAAAATGCCTTCCATTTTAAAGGTAAATTACCCTATGCTAAAAGTAAATACAGATTTTTTTCCTTAAGATTCCAAGCTTTTCTTCTACATGTTGTACAAATACCAATAAACTTACCAACCAGAGAAAATATCCCAAGATTGTGCAGAGTCGTCAGAGATTCCATCCAGGAGGAAGGACAGCAGTTTAAAAATCAAATAACTACATTCACTACATTATGAAGTGAATACAAGGCAAGCTGACAGTATAAAATATGTATGTATATATGTATTGTCC
Organism: Pseudotriccus pelzelni; assembly: GCA_035584735.1. Lineage (NCBI taxonomy): Eukaryota > Metazoa > Chordata > Aves > Passeriformes > Tyrannidae > Pseudotriccus > Pseudotriccus pelzelni. The sequence continues at coordinate 88,881,941 of JAWMRA010000078.1, read as the reverse complement.
TAAAATACAGGAAATTAATTAAACATGTCACACAATTCAAGTTGTATCTTGACTCTTGTGAGCTGATATGTCTTAGACAAACCAAAAGGTGGGATGAAAGCCCTGACAAGCCTAATATCTGGACACTGGTGGGGCAAAGAGCTGCGTCTAACACATTTGTGTCCTTTCAACAGTTCCATCTGATTTTGCTAGAACTAGCCACAGTGCAGAAAGCTAAACATACCTAATCATACACAAACCAGGCCTTTAAATTTTTGGCTGCTTTTGTTTGAAAAAATCCAGTAAGCAGCCTGATTCAACATCTGTACAAAACCAATATACGTGTGCGTTGATACCTAGATCCCACAGGATGCGGAACTGTTTGTTGCACTCCTCTCTTAAGAAAACAGTATTTCCTAAATTACACTTAAAATTCTTAGATTATGTGTTTTGAAAACTACATTTTTCTATTTCTACACAGCATTCTTACCTCGTCTTCCTTCAAACACATCATTGATTTCTCTCAACAATAAAGACATGTCACTCAGTTGAGACTCCCAGGCCTCGCAGAACACCTCAAGATTTTCTTTTGCAATCTTGCTAGATGGGTGTAATGCCAGTGTTTCTGCAGCAGATATTATCTGGACAGAGAACAAAGCATTTGCTATTGCAAGTCCTAGTACATTGCGTTCCACATGAATTCACAAATGCCTCCACAGGCAAAACACAAAATTAAACTGCTACTATGATGTCTTTGTAGTGTATTCATCTGACATTTGCAGGCTTGGTGATCTTCCTTGTGCGTACTTTTAGCTTCTACCCAGCATTAAAGTGTAATTCCTTCTTAGATCTGCTTTAAACAGTTCAACATTATATCTCAAAAAAATTCACACAAGTAATTTTTATTGATGTGCGTCTAGTAGAAGTGGCCAGTTTGAAAGCTAAACATACCTGTGGGCCAGTGACCTGAAAGGTGTCTTCTGCATGTATGCAAGTAATCTCAAGGGGCTCAGTTCCAGAAACATGCCTCAATAAGCGACACATCTAGTTTAAAAAAAACAAAAACAAAAAAAAAGAATGGTAAAAAATATGCTTTCATTAGTAGTGAGAAAAAGTGTACATGCAAAAATCTACACAAACAAACAAACACAAGGCTTTCGACAGTTATTTCAGAAACTTACAGGGGACCACACAGTTGGGTGTTTCTCAGGGAGCATTTACAATAAAAATTCTGACTTGGAAGGTGGAGAAAAGCACCAAGAGAGAAAATTCTTAACAAATAAAGTGAAACAAAAACAATTTCACATATTTATTGCAGAATAAAACCGAAAGCAATGACACACATACAGACCTTGGAAATATTGTAGCCTAAGTAACTTCACCAGAACAGGCTTATTCAGCAATTAGCAATGATGTGGAAAATTTAGGCTTCCATCATCCAAGGGACTGAATTATATTTGAGCAATTCAGCATCAAATTAGTTTAGGGAAGTAATACTGTTTCCTTTCACAGTAAGCTAACATCCTTTTTTTTTTTCCTTAATGAAGTTTAAGAGTGAACTTTTGGTCAAGAAGGAACGTGAAGTTTTCAAATCAAAATGATTTTGTAAGACACAGACAGTACTTATGAAACTTATTGAACTGTCCATCAGAAATGCTATAAGGCCTCACATGCAAACAGTAAACCTCATGGTTATGACTGGAAAAAAAAAAATCAGTGTCTCACTGAAACACTAAACAGTCACAGATAAAGGGGACATTAAAGCTGAAATTAAAAATTCACAGCATTGATCTGAGAGTCCTGGAAGTTCAAGGGTATTGCTTCAGCTTATTCATACTTCTGGGATGAATCCTCAAGCCGTGTATACCATATTTTTAAAAAAATTAATATTAGATACCATACAAGTACAACTGATGGCTTTCATGATCTATGTTTCAGATCAAAGTGATCTATCTTTGTATGTCTCCTACTTGTACCTTAGCTCACAGGAACAATGTCCAGGTGACAGATACCCTCTCCACAGCCACTCCTATAAACCACGATTTCTCAGTACTCAGAAGTCCTCTTTATTCACATGTGTGAATACGACCATACAAAACCATGAATGCATTAGTCCATGGAACATACACACTGCTTTTCACAAAGGAGAAAGATTTTCAGTGGCTTTCTTGACTGACAAAAACTACAGAGGACCTTCAAAATGGTCAAATTCACTACATTAAGAAACTTAACCACATAATTTCCAGCATTCTTGTATATTTGGATTAAGCTATTGCCAGATGCCTCCTGTTTGAAAGAAAAGGGTTATCATCTCTTCTTGGATCTAGAAACCTATGATTTTGTTAATATTTTAGACTCAACATACATACAGATTGAGTCTAGATCCAGAAGGAGAATTGGGTACGACTGTATATCCTTTCTACAACACCTGTATGCCATAGTCACACCTCTGGCTCAGACTCCACCAAGAACAATACAAAATTCAACAACATACCAGGAAAATAAAATTTTTTAAAAATTTACAAAAACACAGAAGAAAGCCTTCCTAAAGAACAGATTGATGCAAATCCAGCCACTCATTTTCTAAGTGTCTTACACCATGAAAGCTGCTGTGAACTTACCTCAACAAGCTGTTCTTTCTGCTCTGATAGCTTGCAAGTATATTCTGCTACAGCTTCAAGATTTCCTTCTACTCCTGTGATTTTTAATGCTTTGAGAACCATATGATCTGTATGATATTTTAGAAGATCTGCTGCCAAAGATGTTGCTGCACTGTGGACCTTGAGTAGCATTAAAAGAAGAGATAAACCATGGAGGAAAAAAAAAATTAATTCAGTACAAAGTCAAACGAACTTAAGAGACGTACTGACTTTTCCAAGAAGCAAAATTTTACTGCTATGAAAGATCATATACAGCTTGCTTATTATCCTGGGTTTTATTTCTTCTATTACTATTCAAAGTGCAAAGGTAAAATGCACTGCACTAAAAAAAAACCCAACACAATAAAACAATAAAAACCTCCAACAAACCCAACAAAAAACCCAACAACCCCGCAACCAAATATGGAGAGAAACAAAAGAGCAGCTGGGTAAAATAGTTACCACCCTGCTGCTTTCTGATTATATTACAGATAGGTTAAAAACAGGTGCATGAATCTGTGGGTCACCAAGTTCAGCATAAGCAAGGAACAATGCCTACTCTGCTTTTCATAAAGAACACACATTAAACTGTGTGAATCAGACTGAAACCCCACAACATCTGAGTTTATAATACATTAGAAATTAGAATTGTCAGTGGTGCAAAGAAAAGCTTGACTATTATATAGCTTGTGACACAGCCTTAGCAAAGTAAAAAGCACCTTTTCTACGAGGAGATGGGTCTCAGAGAAGTCTCAAACACAGTCCCAAGAAGCAAGGAGAAGCTTCTCCTTTAAACACATCCCTAAATCCAGACACACTTTCAGACCCATGGATGTGCTGAAATTGTGCTGTGAAGGACTCTGCTTTACAACAGCTATCAGTGACAGCTGCTACCGGTTCTAGTAACCAGTCAATAGGTTTACCTGTGCCCTTAAGAACATAGGTAAAATCCAAACAGCAACCCCTTTAGGAAGAGAAGAATACTCTTATGCTCATAAGACTATTATTCACTTTGCTAGACTACACTGAATATAGAACAACTTGCCTGTTCAAGGAGAAAGTATTTTTCAAGCTCTTATGAATGCAATGAGCTTGAAACTGATGCTGTAGAGAACGGAACGTTTACTGTAGTGATATGCTGGGGTTTTTATTTCCTCGGACTCTATTTGTTTTTACCCCTTTCCCCTGACAGTACAGTGTACCCAGAGTTTCTCTGGATTTGTGTTTTAATTTCACAAAATACAATGGAATTATTGCCTCAAAACCTGCTGCAACTGTTTTTAGAGGGAAAAGAAAACAGCTATGACAACCTGCTATAAACTATTTATATAACGTTGCCTGCATGGCATTAAAAATTAGCACAAACCACTAATCTCAGAAATGAAGTCAGCTCTGAAGAAAGGATATGTGGAAGGCTTGTAATGTTGAAGTAGGAACTGGCAATTCTCATTTATATACGGGCTATATAGAGATTACCTTTTCATTTGAGATTCTTTTCATCATGATCTAAAATAGAAATATACTTCTACTTAATGCTGTCTCTGATCATTAGCAGGAAAATCATCTCAAGGAAGGAATGTAACTTTCGTGTCTTCCATAAAGAGATAGAGATGAGAAAGAATTACTTTTAACAAGGCTGTCTTGTGTTCTCAGCCACTCAGGCTCTCAAAAGCATTTTAATTAGAGTCACAATACTTTCATTTTACCAGTGAGATCCCGGGTGCTGACTGATACACTGCAGCACCCCAAGTCAGACTGACAGGACAGGCCTCCTCAGCCATGTAAAGAAGCATGGCTACTGCAGGATCAATTCAATCCCTACACAGAGAACAACAAAAATGACATAATACTCTAAACTTACTTCTAGGCATAGCATCAATCCTGTGCATTTTGAAATGGCTTACTAAAGCAAGCTTTTCAACTCTATAAGTCAACAAAGCAAATAATAGAGGATTTAGGATTTGTTGGTTTGAAAATCCACACCCACTCAATTTGCTCCACAATTCCTAAAACAGCATGCTATGTTTTCACCTGCATTGCTTTTAATATGGAGCTACATCACAAGGCACAGATAACCTACTATTTTGTATTTTATGCCACCTTTGTTAGCTGGTTTACAGAAGGTAAGTTTCTATTTTTGTCACCTGACAAAGTTCTTTAACTTAAGTGTGGTAAATGTGTAGTCTTTGCTGCATGACATTTTCATAAATATAAACCTGTGGGCAGGAGGATGTGTTAACATTTACATTTATAGAGCTGCAAGAAAATACAAGCTATTAATGATTTCTTCCACATACCATATTCCAGCCACCTGTGGCTTTACAATCTATGAAATTACACAGCTTTGTGTAATTTGACTGGGAATCATCCCTCCTACCTCATTCAGCACCCAGGAAAGATGTTACTCAAAAATTATAATCTTACAGTTAAAGCAGCTGAATGCCACTTTGGAAAAGCTCTGCTACTGACTTCCTACATAATGGTGACCACATTACAAACTATTAATCAAAGAGCACAAATTATGGACACTGCTTTCTGGGAGCCCAACATGCTGCCTGACAGCAGAAGTGCAAAGCACTTTACTGTAACTGAAATAGATTCAAAGCACTATATAAATCTTCAGGACAGCTACAGGAACTGTAATCCAGAAGACAACATTTTTTATTTCACCTCCATTAAAAAAAAAAGAAGTATGATTTTTGGAACAGTTGAGGTTTTCCAATTACAGAAGCTGACAGCTCAGCCTAAGTAAGTTCACCATGCTTCCCTAAGATCTTTTCACTGCTCTGTGTTGAAACCTTCACTGTTCTTAGTCTTCATTTCTCCATCTGTTTAAAAGAACAATAATTTGAAGCAGTTGAAAAGATATCTGAATGATTTGCAAATATTGAGGCAGCTGGCAGAAACCAGTAATTCTGTATTTGACTCAAATCTGTATAACAGATAAGGCAGCAATGCTATTCCTTAACAGAAAGGGGGAACACCCTGATCAGCAAATGCAGTCCATCCCATGTACCAAATGAGGCAGCTATTCTATGTGTGTATGTAAGCTGACCCCCAGCATACTTCCATTTAGGAAAAGAACCATGATTTAGAACAGACATATACACAGCTGCCAACTGTAGAGAAAAACCCCCAAGTATAAGGCACTGTCATAACACATTTCTGCTACAGAAATCAATGGAACAGGTTAAGTACAAACAAACTGCAAATGTAATTTATTGATTTAGGCACACACTACAAGAAAAAGTATTTAAAACAGTGACACACAAATCCCCAAGGAAACTTTGCCTTTACAATTAAAGAAATGATTATATACATAGTACTTACTTCCAAACACTTCTTTTTTTGTCAGTTAACAACGAGCCCAATGGATTTCTAATCAGTAAGGACAGAGAAGATAATAGCTCCCTGTTGTCATTCTGATTTAGCTACTCTTGTCTATAAATAGGTATTAGCCTTTTTAGGTGCAGGATACCATTTTACAGCTTCACATATAACAAGTAAAAAATCCAAACTCAGTTTATCTTGCTTAAGCTACACTTACCTCTCTTTTAAGTTCATTCATGCACTGACATGTTTTTAAAATGGCTACTTCCAAGTCTTCCATGAGATCCTTTGTCTTCTGGTTTTGCTACAAGCCAAAGAAAGCAAACAACAAGACATTACACAAAAACCCCAGCAAAACCCACCTTCATGTCATGTGTCATTAGTTCAAGAAGCTTTACAAGAAGGCCTTTTCTTTGTAGATGAAGTGTACTCCTTTGCATATCCTGTGTATATTCTGAAATTCTTTTACAGAAATATTTATCACAAAATTGAAACTATAAATAATAGTGGTCCAACCTAATTGCCTGCTTCTGTTCAACAACAATTTATTTCTAAGCCTCACTGAGCTTTTCTTCAGTAAAAGGGTTTCCTTAAGCTTGCCCAGTTCCAAAAATCTTTTGTCAAACCAGCCTACAGTAAAACAAAAGTTTAAGGCTTTTTTTTTCCTAAATATAAACACCCATTTAAAATGAAGTGATACCTAAAATGTTATACCAAATGTTCTATATTGAATTATAAAAAGAGACTCTCAGGAGTCCTTGAGAAAATACTCACCCTCCAATGAAGCTATTGAGCTGAAACTAAAAAGCCATTTCAGTGAGCTGATGCTATTTTATCTGCTATTGTGTCTTTAGGCACAGCTAGGCTGGGTTATTTATCAATAAAAATACGTAAAGCATAAGTACACACGTGCATGCCCAAGTATTTTCATGGATCATATATATGCATAATCTGGTACAAGGCCCTCATTTCTATCACTTGAAATGTAGCATGTAAATTATTTAGAGGTGATCATTTCCCACCAGTAATAGAGCTTAGAAATTCCCAAGTGTCCTAGTTTTGGCTGGGATAGAATTAATTTTCTTCTTAAATCTGGCATGGTGCTGAATTGGATTTGTGATGAAAACAGTGCTGACAACATAGGGATGTGTTAGTTATTGCTGAACAGTGTTTACACAGCTGCCTACCAGGGCTAACAACCAACACCAAGCTAAACACACATTTTGTTTCTGTAGTTAAAGGTGTCTATGCAAGTATTATTCTATATATCTTTTTTGTCACAACAATATTCTGTATTACCAGTAAGATCTATATGCCCTTCAAACTGCACTATTGTATTAAGAACACTTGACTGCAGTATCTGATTCAAAGAGGTAAGAAGGAACAAAAATGCTTTCTCATAAGTAATACACTCAATTAAGTACCCTATACTAGTACACATCTGCCACAGTTCAGAATGTTGATAAGCTTTCGTGCTATATGTTTCCCAGAAGCAAGACTGAAAGCAAGGCAGCATCAAAACCAGAAACTGCATTTTCCATCTCTGCTTTTCCTCCCTCCTTTGCGTGTATCTTCTATTATCTTCAAGGAACAAGTAAGATAAATGACAAGAGAGAGTCCTAACATGCTTCTTCTCTAAAAAGAAAAACTCCCATCATTTAAATCATGTAAAAAAGGATAAACAAAAATAACCTGTTTTAGTGTATCTTTCCTCTCTCCACAAGATGAAAAAAAAGTCAATTTTTTAGAGTGTTTCCCTTTCCAATAGTTTAACTGTTTTCAATATTCTGTTGAAAACAGGAAACAAAACTGTGGTCACTGCTATGGGATCAAGACAGTTGAAATCTGATTTACTCCAACAAAATACCTAAGTGTTTAGGACTGCACAATGATACTATGGTTCACTGCTTTGTTTCCAATTACAGCTTAATTAAAATTAGTCTACTGCCACCAGTAGCCTAATTTAGCCATCAAAGAACCAATGAAGCAATAACACTGGGGCAAGGGAAGGGCAGAACATATGGAAGTTGCAGAAGCACAGAACAAACTGTGGCTTCCTTGATCAGCTCTCACTGTGAGGAATACACTCAGTTCTCTCTTCCCAGAACAGAAGAAAGACTGCATTAAAAATTTATTTCCAAAGTAGAGGTGAAAAGATTTACTTTGCTAAAAAGCTCTTACAGCTTGCATCCACACTGAAACCAGCTGCTCTAGTTCCATTTTAGCCTGTTTAGACAGCTCCAAAATGTGTTCTCTGTGCTCATGACTGGTATAGGCAGAGTCTGTGAAGTCTTCTGTATGTTCCAGGATAACTTCCAGCATTGTTGAAAGGTTCTCTTTTGAGAGAAAATAAAGGTTCTCACGAAGACCCTCCACCTTATTCTGAAAAAGAAGCATATCAATTCCTTGAGAATTTATGTGATTATACAGTTGTGACACAAATGCAGAAAGCAGATGCATAATTTTACATTTTATTTTTCTCCTCAATGCTTTTTTTAGTTAGTCACTTATTTTCAAAGTAATCCAACAATTTGCTTGTGCCCAGACCTCCAGTTTGGGGTGTGGGATGGTTTCTTTAAAGTGATAATGCAGCAAATACATCAGGAGTAACAGCAAATACATCACTGTTCTACTGCTGTCAATAAAAAGTTTTCAAGTTCAGTAAGTTTCAAAAATTAAATGTGTATTCCAAATTTGTTTGATCTTTGCACATCCATGTAATCTATTTTGAGTACTTTTCTAAAAATTTGTATGTAGCAAATTGAATACTTTGAGGCACATTGCAAAAATTTCAATTGCATTCTAAAGGGGGGAAATAGATAAATAAATAAATTGAATCAAAGTGACAGGCTCAAAATCAGTAAGACATGGTTGTTCATTAACTGTTCTTAACAGAATATGAAATTTAAAAATGCCTTTATGAGGAAAAAAATCAACTGAGCTACAAGATAAATTTCAATTTGAAACATTTCCTTTGAATGACAGCTTGCTCTTCTAAATGTTTGTATGAATATTTTTGTCTGCAGTTTTACAAAGTAAGAATACTTGAACAACAACTGTTTTAATGAAGGTCTGATCAGATCCCGATACCTCAGTTTATTCAATATCAAGGCATCACCTCAACAAGACATTAGAATTCTGAATGCATACTGATTCAAAAGGAGATGGAAAGTATCATGAGGTGTATTTTGGCAATGACTTTGAAATTATAATCTCTTCTTGTCAGATTCTGTAACATTTTGGGACAGTTATTTAAAGTTAACACTGCTGAAGAGATGCAGCTCCATCATTTAAAATTTAAAACTACGTGTTGTGGTTTTTTTTCCCTAAAATCCTAGTTACGAGGTACTTTATTGGATGTAGAAAACTATATAATTTCTACTCTTACCTTGAATTCTTTGATGCCAGAATATATGCTGATGGGGGCCATTTCATTTTCTCCATTTGGTCTAGAGTCAGTTACAATTTCTATTACCTGTTCCAAAGCTAGTCTCATCCGATGAAAAACTCCATCTTTGTTAATACGAGCAGATTCACAGTCTGGATGCCGCAGACAAGTCTTTTTAAAGGAAGTAAAGTAACTATTACGAAAGAGTACACGTGCAGTATATTGAAATGAAAGCTTCCTATTAAGGCAAGTCTAAAGACTTTGTTAGAATATGATGAATTCTTTTTGTTAAACTGCTGCTAAGCAGAATTCACACCACTACTGAGAAAGAAAAATTTTCTTTACCCATTCTTTACTTACACCCTTCTTTAGCACGAAGTTTAAACTGGGGCTGAGAGAGAAGAGTTGGCTATCCTGCCAGATGTCATGCTCTGTGATTTAGCCAAGTTGTGTAAGAGTGCACATGCTCACTCACCTTTGAAGCAGTCAGGAGCATCATGGTGCACTTCTCAAGAACAGCCCTAGATGCTGCCATTCTAGCCTTTTTCTTCTCATCCTTTAAATCCTAAACATCAAAAGAAAGAAAATGACCTGAATATTACACAGTATATCTAAAATACTAACTGCTTCTGAGACTGCCAAAAGGAAACTCTCTAGCAGATGAATGGGTTGTGAGAAAGCTTCCCAGTGTCTGACAATTGCTATTTTCAGCCTAACTCATGATCTAGAACTTGCTTTTCAGAGAGATTTTAATTTATGCATTTATTCTTGGCCCTATTCAACTCAGATTTCAAAGAAGGAAGATCTCAGAGCATGTTATGTAAACTGTTGCTAATTTCGCTATCTTTATCATATAGCATTATTCATAAAACACAAAAATGAGGGGAAAAGAATACCTGACTGAAAATATTTTCTGAAATGGGGGAGAGGATAAGGCAGAGACAGAGAACACCTGCTTTTCACTGTACTGCACTGAAGGAAATATAAACTAAATCCTTTTTCTACTTGAGTGTTATATCTGCTACATAGCAGTAATAAAGGAAGACCTAACAGGCTAAGAAAGCAATTCCTCTGTATTGCTCTGCATTGAGTACATAAACTTATCAAGAACTGTCCAGGGAGATGGATATACCTGCAAAACTGAACTAATACTCAGCAAAGTTCATCAAAAAGGAAGAATTTAGACTCCAGAATGCGATGTGGGGGAAAACGACAGGAAAGACATGAATCCCTCAGCATGTAAGAATGTCTAACAATAGGAAGAACTTTGAAAGCTAAAGTACAATCTTCTCTCTGCTCACAAAGATAGCTGAGTGCTATCTGAGGCAACTGAATTGGACTCGCTGAAAAGGGAACAATTTACAGGACAGAATTAATCCTAATTTACCCCACATTAAAAAAAAAAAGTCATACAAATAAATCACTGCAGCAATCTGTTTTGGCATTTTAATAAAATTTGTATCTAGCAACTACAGAAAATCTTTAAGATCAAAATTACCACATTAAAAAAAAACCAAACAAAAACCAATCAAACAACAAAACAGTTAATTTCTGAAATTCTGACATTATACTCCGATAAATCTAATGGCACTCAGGAGTTTCCAGCATATTTAAAAGTACTTTGAGGGCTATTTCCTCACATTAGGACTCGCAATGCCACATATCAGCCTACACATTGTAAACTGAGCATATCAAGAAAGCAGATATAATTTAAAAAGTGATAATGAAACAGTCTTTCCAAAAGAGTCAAGTAGGAAAGGCAGGGAGAACAGAAGAGGAGTTAACACTGAAAACCCAAAATGGTTGAAAATAGTATCACTTACTAGTAATGCATCTTTCCCTTTCAAAGGCACAACTGCTATCACTACTTTGGGGAAAAATAAAGAGAGCTGATTTCCTTTAATTATATGCAGCTTTCCGAGAAATGGTTCCTTGAGACTGCACATGTACTTAGCAGACTCAGCACACATTGACAGTAAATGAAAACACGTGAGGTTGGGCAATTGTTTATACAAATTGAATTCTGAAATTTGCTGGATATTAGGGATTCTGTATATCTATATCTATATAAAACCCCAGTTCAGTTCTGAACAGCGGCTTGGACTGTCAAGGGAAAGCAACCTGAGCTCACAGCAGAAGTCTTAAGCCCCAGCAAACTCTTTACATGGAAGTTGCAGGGAAAAAAAGCTTCCTGCACAAATGAAAGGTTTTGATAGAGTAGCTGCATGTGAGAACTAAAAAATCATTGTCCTAATACAAGAAGATTTTGACCTAAACCCAGAAAAATGTTGCATAATAATAATGAAAAACCCTAGCAAGCCACCAAGCAGATGCTTTATTAGAGGCTAAGGATTTCATGTTTGGAGTTTTCTAAAATAATTACTCTGCTTTCAAGTCCCTTCACTATGAGCAAACATCAGATATTTCTGTCAGGTAACAACACACAAATTCTCTACCAATGCAAAGAGCCAGAAAAGTTAGAGTTAAAAGACAGTGATTGAAACCAAAGGATTGAAACCACAAATAACACGCAACCAGGCATCTGGAAGATATGCAGATCAAACAGTGCAGTGGTATTTCTCAGGCTGAGCTTTGAAGATGTACTTTGGGTGGAGAAAGGAGAGGTTAAGTTCCAGAGATAGGAACAGCCATTGTTTTGTTTTGTTAATCATCCCAGAAGAATGCAAATTTTTCAGGTAATAAGATGAAAATTACACTGTGAAACATCCCTCACAACCTTTTATTAATACTTACATTTTGCCGATCTCCAGTTAAATGGGCAAACTCTACCATTTCATTTCCAAACTGGCTGAATATTTGTACAAACTCCTGGAAACTACTGACTTTCTCTAGTTGTTCCATTGTTGCAAGAACCTACAAGATAAGGGAAAACACTGCAGATTATCAAGATGCTAAACAGAAAACATTATTATCCTAGGAGTACCATTATTTACAGAGACTTCTAAATTGTGTAGTTTAAAATGCATATATTTTGTTACTATTTAAGCATTAATAACTCAACCGCTGGAAATCAAATGTCAATTAATAATCATGCTTCATTCAAAACGAGTCACCTGTTGTCAGCCCTCAGAAAACATTCTCCTCATTCCTCTCAGTATCAAGACTTACAGTATTACAGGATTCAGCTTCCAGATTTAGGAAAAAATGTGGTTTTAAATTTAATATGACAGTAACAAGTGCTTGAAATTAATATACACATTATATCCCTGTGTTGTAACTCTCAATTTTGAAGTTCAACTCAGATGCATAACTTTTAAAGTCTAAAACCACAGCTGCAAAGACAGGTGTTTTAAAACATTAAAATAAATGGCAACAGAATTCAACAAAAGTAAACAAAAAAGTTAGAAATTGGTTAATACATAGTTTTATACTATCCATAGCAACTTTCTCTAACTTTGGAGATTTTTATTAGTTGTATATAAAACAAATAACTAAATAGATCCAAGCTGTATCAAGCTCTTACAATACATTAAATTATGTAAAAATCAGCATTTTTTAAAACATTCAGCACAAATTGTCATATAGCTTATAAATTACTGATTACTGAAGCTATCCTATGAAGTCACTATAATATGGTTTATAACAGGGATTAACATCAGGGTTTTTCAGGTTAGACATATACTTTCTAATCTCAAGGTGACCTTTCAAATCCACTAAAAGTCTTCAGAAAGGAAAACAGTCAGAGCAGTTCTTTATTGTTTTTCATACTGGAGATAAGATACCACATAAAAATTCAACAAACTGTATGTACTTGAAAGGGAGAAACTTCAAGTTATTTTTCCTTTCCTATGCCAAAAGTTATCTTCCCCCCCCAACTAAAAAAAGCAGTCTATATACCTGATTATGACAAGCTATCCCCCTCCCTGCAACTCTGGCAAACTCTCCTAGAAACACACGTTCCTTTGTGGTAGAGCAGCTGCTCTGTCTCAGCTATAACCTTAGAAAAGCAAAGGTTCCACTAAAACCTGTGACAGTCCTGTGGAACTGACTCCTTTATCGTGCAATACTATACCACTGTATCTGAGTATATAATGTTATGCAGCCAGTTCCACAAAGATGGTAGAAACAAGGACTTTCCTGATTCAGGTGTTTGACGCTTGAGTAAGGATGGGGTATATAAAGAACTTGGAAGGAAAGTGCACAAAGGAAAATATGTGAAAATAGCAGTATGAGAGTGGAAGGAGAGAACCACAGAACTGGGAGAGTGAGCATGGAGAAAAGAAAAAACATACAAGTTGAGGTCCAACTTTCTCTTCTAAGAATGGATAAAAAATTAATTATGCTCTACCATTCTTGGTTAAAGCAAGTATAGTATTTCATGAGTATGGTCTTGGTTGCAAACAACTCTGTTACAGTTACCTTAGAGGAAGTGTTTCTCTCATGACAAATCTCATCATATAAAAATTTCAGTGAAAGCACATGCATTTCCATTACATATAATAATTCTAGACATGCCAGGCAGAGCTGACATTCCAAGAAACTCTACAGACAGCTCTAAATTTGTCTAAAGCTTATTCAAGAAGCTGCTACAATGCAAAATACCTGTGATGTCTTCAGAATTTTTAATTTTAAAATTGGTTTTTTAATTTTAAAATTCTTCAACATGAAACGCAGATAGAAATGAAAATGTACATTTTTAAATACAGGATTAAAATATGTAACATAATAAGGCTTTAAGTTCTTACTAATATCTAAATTAGCAGCTGGTATTGCAGAGCTACGGCTGCAGTATGAATGTTGCCTTTCAGACAGTGGTTGAGGGCTGACAGCACTTCAGGGCACATCCATATTTTGATCCCATCTGCACAGGGCAGCAGCTCCCCCACTACCTGTCACTTCCCTGCTCACTGTTCTCGCATTCCTAACCTGACTGGTGACAGCAAGTGGAGCAAGACCTTAAGCTCACTGATGCAGTGACTAAGTCTGATGGACAATGAAACTAATTTCATAATGTGGGAAGATGCAGGCAGGGACAGAACAAATGTGCACAACCTAAGCACACAAGGGCAGTATATATGATGCAGAGGATGCAGAAGCAGAAACAAGATCGTTGGGACCATCAAACAGAGGTTGGGTTCTGGAGCTGATCACCATTCTGTAAGATCTCAATCACTTCATCATTCTGCGCAGTTGGATGTCCAACCGCTAAGCTGTTTTTGCCCTTGGTTAACTCTTAATTTGTATGAGGAAGACGATGATGACAATGAAAATAAAAGGTGTTCAGAAAGTGCTGCGGCCAAAAAAAAAAAGCCAGTAAATGTTTAACATTAGGCATTCAGTCTCTAAGATAAAAACGGAGCTGAGATCTTCCGGAACAGTGACCCACTTCAAGCAGCCAGACTCTATTCCAGTTGGCAGTACTAATGATCCTACCTTTCCATCGTCTATGCCATATTATACTACACTGTCTTTGAGTATTTGTGTGCACTTCTTAAGTCCCTGCCCATACCAACCCTCTACCACAACATTTCTTACAGAAGAACTGCTTTGCTATCCATCATAGTGTCTGACGACTTTTCAGGGATGTACTCTACAGAAATCAGGGCATATAAAAATATCAGGCCTTTATAAGACACCATCTTTTGTTTAATTTGGTCCTAGAGATGTGACTTGCCCTACTGGTACCATAAACAGAAGCTGACTTTCTCAAATGCATGTGCACTATGCACAGAAAATGAGAATGCAGTAAAACCCAAAAGCCCACAAACACAAGCTGTATCCTGAAAAGCATCAGGCAAAGGATTGCCAGCCAGTTGAGGGGGGTGATTGTCCCACTCTGCTCGGCACTGGGGTGGCCTCACCTTGAAAACTGTGTGCAGTTTTGAGCACCACAATATAAAACAAATATTAAGCTCTTAGAGAGGGTCCAAAGGAGGGCAACAAAGATGATGAAGGGCCTTAAGGAGAAGCCATATGAGAAGCAGCTGAGGTCACTTGGTCTGTTCTGGCTGGAGGAGACTGAGGAGAAACCCCATAGCTGTCTATAACTTCCTCTTGAGTGGAAGTGCAAGGGCAGGCACTGATCTATTCTGTCCGGTGACCAGTGACAGGACCTGAGAGAGTAACATCAAGGAGGTTTAGGCTGGATATTAGGAAAAGGTTTTCCATCCAGAGGGTGGCTGGGCACTGGAACAGGCTCCCCAGGGATGTGGTCACAGCACCAAGCATCTCTTGAGTTCAAGAAGTATTTGGACAAAGCACTCAGGAACATGGTATGGTTCTTGGGGTTATCCTGTGCAGGGCCAGGAGCTGGGCTTCCACGATCCTTGTGCATGATCTTTGTGGGTTCCTTCCAATTCAGGACAGTGTAAGATTCTATGACTATGGCAGTCAGAGTCAGATTACTTGCTTTGGAATGTAAGACTTTGCTTGAAATACCTTCAAAATTAACTGCTGCACTTATGCTTACTATATCCACATCAGTGTACATATGACAATATTTTCAAATATATTTAATATTATCAGAAGCCATGCTTGCTCCTGAAATGATATATTCTTCCTTATCCTTTCATGATACATACACTTGCACAGTTGCTCCGTAGCCTAAACCTGTTACCATCAGCCACTTCTGGAAAGGTATATTAATTAGGATCATTGCAAGGTAGGCTGCAGACAACAGCAGAAAAAGCAACAAAAGGTATTAAATACACCATTCTGGTCTCTGGGGCAAGAAAAGACCAAAGCTGCAAGTAACTTCATCAAACTGATATTGATGAAAATGCTGCCACCTTAACCAACAACTGGGAGAAGAAAACAGCACAAAGACAGCAAGTAGGTGCTGCCCAGTCTCCAGCCAGATAAGAAGCAGATTATTTTCACTGGTTTTGAATCCTGGACTCATCTAAGTATCTCATATCTAGGAGCTGCAAAATAGAGACCAGAACATCCAGAAAGCAAATTGGGACAGAAGAATAGCGACATCATGAGGAGTCAAAAGAGGAAAGAGGGGCACTGCTCTGGATTATGAGTTCCAAATCAATGGAAAAACCCAGGCTTTATCAGGTTCTCATTTTTCAAACATGAGGTTTTTCTATTTTTGTTTTAGCAGATTGTGGAGAAAAAGAAATCGAAGAATATCCTACAGGCAAGACAGTGAAGTCTGCACTCCATGAAATGGATTACATTTGAGGTTAAAGGGGCCTTCATACATTATTTAAACCAACTAAGTAGATTCATGGTAAGTTTCAAGACCTAAGTTAAACTGCATAAAAAACTTATAATCTGTAAGCCTCACATCCCTAGCACAGACTTTCATATGCATTCTTCACAGCTTTTTGCTTAGACACATCTATAATGCTCTCTTTGTCTTGATCCTGACAGTACAAACATTCTGTCATTAGCAAGTAGAAGCTTTTATTGACCATTTTACAGACAGACACGCTTGTATGTAGAAGTAAACCTGAAGTTAAATAAGCAGTAACAAAGCATCTTCTACAGCACGCTAAGTTAACAGAGCAATAAATACGGGTCACATAAAATGCAGAGTCACTGAAAATTGTTATTTTAATACTACTGACTTACAGTCACCCCCTTTCAGATACCTGGTAGATAAACACATGCAAGACATTGAATTTTACCTTTTTATTTTAGACTTCCCCTAGAGATCCAATGAAAATACCATTTCATTTACCACCACTCTTTCACACTGACTGCAGGTATTAGTCAAACAAAATAGAAAGGAAGCTACAAATACCTTGTTTCTGGAAGTTATAATTTGCTTTATAACAATTCTGTCTGCTAACACCAGCACCTTTGTGACAGAGGAAAGCAACAATCTTGCAGCTTTTACCACACCCGTTTTGTCTGTAAAGATTGTTATGTGGCTATCAGATTCCGGATGATCCAAGCTTGCCACATCTGTAAGCTGTGCAATTGTTTCACCTAGAGGAAAAAAAATAAATTAACTTTTCATACTTAGAAAACAGATACTGGGCCATTCAGCATTCTTAACTTTTACCTTTGAGGGATGAAACAATTTCAGAGTTACCTACAACTCTTTTTTATTTCACTTCACTTCCTTTTACTGACTGCTGGTGGCACCCTCTCCATATTTAAATTTGGACTACTACTCAGTACCACCTTAGTCTTCCATCTGTAACGTACACCAATTTTCTTACAGTAGTCTACAGATATTTGAGTGGGGGGTGGAGTTGGAGAGTGTGGAGGGAGAAAACGTTAATGGGAGATATTTTTCTGATTTTAATAGCATAAGTCAAATCAGTGTCCACACTTGCAGCATCAACCCACTGAAAGAGTGGGATACAGCACGGAAGGAAGAACTACAAATTCCCCTCCACTTTCCAAATTTCAGTTAGCATTCCCATAATTTATAGATTTCCTATTCTTGTTGAAGTCTTCAGGCATGAATAAAAAGAGATTCCAGTAACTTTATAAATTATAAGACTGAAGCATTATAGTGAAACTGCTGCACTTTTTATTCAAAGGAGAGACACTAAACAGTATGCTGACAGAGAGAGGAGACAAAAAAAAGGCAAAAAGGCACTGATTTTCAGTTCATCACTATCTTCTTATTCAGCTTGCATTTAGTTAAATAGCTAGTAGTTAAACAGGCTTAACTGACCACTTTTATTTCTTATGCAGTCAAAAATTCTACATCCAGTGCAGCCAATGGTTCTGCTTATCTGAGAAAAATCACAGACCTTATCCAATTAAATCTGCTGGAGTATACTAGATAATAGTGCAATAGAGGAAAGACAGGGAAGCTTCCTATGCCGTTACCACAGAAGGGCTGCTGCGAGAATGAACTCGGGCAAGCTCTGAGACGTGCTTTTGGTTAGCATGCAAGACAAGATGATCAACCTACAACTGACCTATGGATCATCCCTGAATATAAAATCTAGGAGATTTGAACAAGTTCCCTAAGACTCATCTTCAAAACCTCAGCTAAGGTAATTCACCTAAGCAGACAAAACACTCCAAAAGCCTGATAAAGCCACTGTTCCCATATGAAAAACCCGAGGGTGCATTATTCTGGTACTCCACAAAACCCACACACAAATACTATAGAACAAGGCCTGACAGTCCTTCAAACCACAGAGCTCCACAGCGTTCATGTATAGATTTCCCTCCTCTGATAACTGTAATCCCTTGGGTTCTAAAGTTGCCTAAATAGATATTGCATTATGACAAGAAACTTCCAGTACTTTTGCCAGGACCCCGCCAGGTCATAAAAGACATGCTCCAAATTATCAGACGGTCACTCTAGTGTAAGTATGCAAACATAATAAACAGAGTACAGTCTGAGATGGTGAGTTCCCCAGCTGAAGGGCCTAAAAAAGAAGAATTATGAAAGTACAGCTACTATTCTAACAGTGAGGGCAGCCAGATGCACTAACAGTGAAGCTGTAGAACAAGTGTCCAGTCAGGCAATGAGACCATTTAACAGCAAGACACAGTGGCCATTGCCTTCTCCACAATTCATGTCGGTTCATGCCAATGTCTACTTGTTCACCTTCGTCTGCAATTAATCCCAATCTCTTCCTTTGACCTCAAAATATATGTGACAACACAAAATGCTATAGAAACACACAGCAAACAATTAAAATAGATGCAAAGTTCTTTCGGTAACCAAAAAAGGGTGCACAACATTATTATCCCATTTCTTATTTCAAGTCATAGGTGAAGCATCTACTCATACCAAAACTTATCAGAGGACGTGAAAGACCTGCAACATCTGCCTGTCAAAAGCTCCAGATAGTCCCAGAAATTCGAGACTTCTGATAATAGAAAAATGGCTTCCTCCTCCGCCTGTAGATTGCAACTACAGGAACATGAATTAAGCCCTGGGAGTAAGCCATGAGGAGCAAAACCTGTTATGGTAAAGAGACTGAGTTAGGGAAGCCATCTGGGTATACACAGATCTATAAAACACATCTGAGCATGTGAAAGAAGCAGTTCACTGTCCCTGTAATTCTCCTGTCACGACTGAAAGACTGGGAGAGATTTCCAATGACAGAAAGGCAACGGCCACATCCATCTTCAAGAAGGGTAACAAGAAAAATTCAGGCAATTATGGGCTAGTCAGCCTCACATCAGACTCCAGGATTACTACTAAAATAATATTGGAAGCCATTACCACATGAAGTAGAAAAAGGCAATCAGGAAGAGACAGCACAGACCTGCAAGGGTCAATAGTCCCTTATTGATCTGAATATCTTCTATGTTGAGATGGCACTGATTTTAAAAAAAGAAAGCCATGAATGCTGTGCATCTCAACTTCAGCAAGGCTTCTGACGTGGTCTCCCATAACGTCCTTATAACTTTATCATGAGATACAGATTGAATAAGTGAAAAAATGGTGGGTAGAAAATGAACCTGACTGTACAAAGTCCAATGGGCAGTCAATTTTCAGTGGTGTCTCTCTGGGACTGATATGAAACAAAAAAAATGTTCCCAGGATGATGGGCTAGCACGTTCAACCAGTGTGTGAAAAATACCAAAACTGGAGAGTGTCTGATACTGTGGAGGGCAGATCTCCATTCTTGAAGTTAAAATGTCCCTTACAACATCAGTTATTCTGTGATTCAATTTATTCATCCTAAATTGTCATTTTTCAGTCTTCTCAATTTAGTCCTCTCTGTACTAAAAGACAAGGCAAAAATAGAGAGCTATTTATTGCTTTCATTTTACTCCATGTCTTTCTCTAGGGCTACGTAGTCAGCTGGCAGAGAATACTGAAAATGTTATGACACTAACTTATTCCTGACATGTGCTTTCTCTTTTAAATTAACTAGTCTTTCCTAGTTTTAGAGGGGGGGGGGGGAACCAAAACCCCACAGATGGGCATCTAAAATGCGCTTCTTTTGAGTTATGTTCCACTACTATACTGTCACTGTAAACACTGACACAGTGCAAGACTAATGTTAGGCAAAATCTGCTACATGACCCTCTGCAGTGTTTTATGATCCTATTTTGAGTCAATCAAATTACATGGTTTATTACAAGGAAAGAGTCATAACAAGTCTGAAACACTTCAGATCACTGATTATACCCTTCACAACAGGCAGATACAACATCTGTCATCCTTCAAAGCCTCTGAAGGATATGCAATTGATTTAAAGACTCCCTACTTTTCTTAGCAACTGAGATGCTTAATGTTCTAAATCCTTTAGTGTTGAAATATATCTTCTATGCCTAACAAAATGTCCCTTTAATTTCTGAGGCACAATCTAATTTATCAGCTAAAAAGAATAATGAACATCTCTACACTACACTCCGCCCTAAACAGCAAGGGCTTTCTGCTGCCTATGCCTCCAGAACATAGAACTCTTTTGCACATGTCAATATTCTTGGCTATAATTGTCCAGGAATTTTTTTTTACTTGCTTGGAAACACCAAAGTTATTAAAAATCGCACTTGAGCAACCGTGTTCAGAATCTGAATTCAGAGGACATTTGTCCATAAGAATTTATCTGCACAAAGGACTGTTTTACCTTGTCCAACACTGAGCAGCCCACAGAGATAATACTGGCACAAAAAAACCCCATCAAACAAAAAAAAAACAGCAGCAGACATGTTTGCTATACTGAATTTCCAATGTAAGTCTTCAGTTAGCTCTCAAATGCAAAGCTCACAGAGAAAAACTGGCCCATGCCAAGGTAAATGTGAAGCTTGACAGAAATGTAAACAATCCGTATCTTCAGTCCTCTAGACTGAGGCACATTATTGCGTAACAGGAAATAAAACTTACAGTGTAAAAAACTACAGCCTTTTGTTGAGATAAAACACTGCAGACTATATTTAGATTCTGAGATCCACCTGGATACACTGATAGGAAGAAAAAACACTTGGCCAGAGCATAAATGGCAAATCAAGAAACAGATTCAGACTGCACTGCTCTTCTAGCAGCTGAGATTATGGATGTGAACTTTGGCAATTTTGGCTTGTCAGCATTTTACTTGGATCTCTGAAAACACATGCTTCACATAACAACTGGAATGTTTTTAAATTAGGACATTTCTATTTGCAGCCAAGTTTACTGGAGCGACTAGGAATTTTCAGTCTAAAGTTTATCCAGAATAGTCCTTCAAATCACAAGAACAATCATTCATCGCCAGCATGTTTCTAGACATTGTGACTCACTGTTGAGGGATTTTCAGAGGATTTCTTACAGTACCATGCCCAATTTCCAAGCTTTTTTTTCTTTTAATCACAAATAATAGTATGACCTGCATCCCCAAAGTTTGAGGTCAGGACAGTGAATCAGTGAGAAATACACCTGTTAGGATAGCAAAAGACAGATTTTTCAGGATTCTGAGGTTATTTAAAAGACAAAAACCAAACACCCACACCCACAAGTCCACTATTTAACTTAACAGAATAGTTTTAAGTACAGTAACCCTTGTCTTGAAGTAGAGTACTGCTCTTTTCTGCAGCCATCGAGACATTAGCATTGAAGGGTCATTTATTTGCCTCCACATCCAGAAGCTCAAGATTGTCTCCCTGAAGCCACAGTAAGCAGGAAGTCTATCACACTTGTAGCCACATCCACCTGCTCTAACTGGGAAAGCTTCAAACAGAATTTTCCTATGATCCAAAAGTATTTGAAAGAAAACCCGAAACCTCACCCCACTAACAACAAAAGTAACATTCTACTAGAAGTCATCTTGAAGTCTGCACTGCAGATCTAAGAACATGCATTTATTGAGAGCCACTGAAATAGCATGCAAAGTAGTACTTAATATCTAGGAAAGTAGTTTCTAGCATGACACTGACATTCTCCTATGTTATCAGAGAATGTAACCCCCTATTTGCCTCGACAGAGGCTTCTGTGAAAAGGAGGGTGACAGCAGGCAACTCAATTATCCCTACTTCACATTCAGTACACACACACGGCAAGTTGGCAACAAAGCTTGAATCCAGCAAAAAGGCAAACACAATATGATTTTCATTCTACTGAGGGGAGTCATCAGATGACTGATGTGAGTCATCTTACTGAGTCCTGATGAAATATGGGTTGACACTGACCTTCATTCAGACATTCAGATTTAGAATGCAGTGACCTCAATAGCATAACACCCAATTTTAAATACTCCACTGTTTTAGCTCGGTAGCAATAAACTCTAAAGTTGTATTCTTAACACTCTGCTCTTTGTCTTTAATGACATCATAAAACAAAGAGCAGTCAGGTAACTCCTTGTGGCAAATGATCCTATAAAAATCAGAGCCAACACACAATTTCATTCCCTGTTCATGACACTCATTTAAGTAAGTGAAAAAATCAGGTAACAGATCAGGCCTTAAATGAACCAGCAGAAGAGGGTTAAGCAATTAAATAATAAAGTTCTTACATTATTCCTGACACTAAAAATAGTGTGCCAAAAATGGCACTGGTACAATTTCATGAGTAACTACATACCTGCTCTCCTTGCCTCAATGCAAGCAACACTCATTTCCTCTTTCAATTCATGGTTTTCGTTGGCTATGGCTTCACCCACTGTAACAAATCTTCCAACTGCCAGGTTAACTGCTTGGCCCACTCGCTGAATTGCTTGCAGAGTCTTGTCTGAACGCTTTGGTTTATCCTTATGATTAATAAGAGTTGTTATCTGCAAACAAGAAAAGTTATTTATTAGAACATTTTAACTTCAGCATTAAAGGCAAGTTTTGAACTGAACTCCATAATAGATTTTTACCATACATCAGTAAGAACATTTAGTGTTGAGCCATGAGGTATCATTTAACTTCTCAGAGAATAAAAAAAAATAGATTTGCTCATCTACTGTGATCTCAGTTTATCTCAAATGAACCTCCCGTTGCAGTGTTGAAATAAGCTCCCTTGGGCCCGAACAGCCTTTCACACTATGGACATGGCCCTTCCCCCCATTAAAGGATCCACCATACTTGTAACCTAAACTCAATTGCACGTTTCTAGAATTTATCAAGAGGTTGCCATTTAGATGCAAGTTACCAGTAAAATAATTTGAGAGGACACTCCTACTCTGAACTCCTGACTTAGCTTTCCTGCCCACTACATCGTGTTATACATTCCCTCTTGGATCACACGGATCAGAGATCAGCTACACATTGGCTGCAGGAGACTTAAGATTTATCCAAAACACCAAACATGAGGAAACAAAGAAAGAGATCCTTTCCCCTCATAGAGGAGAAAGCCAGGAATGCAGAAGCAGATTCTCAATCAAGGCATTAAGTAAATGTGTGAACACTATGCAACCCTGCCACTCAGAAATAACTAACTAAAAACTGCATTACAAACATGAGCTTTACGTTTTTGGTATGACAATTGTTTTCTTGTGAGATGCAGGACAGAAGTTAAACTCTGTAGTTTCAAACATCCTAAATTACCATACAAGCCCAATAAAGATAGTCCTGCCTGTCCTTGCCTTCCACTGTCACATCTGCAATTAATTTATTTGATGTGGGTTAAACATGAGCTGTGGAGCAGGTGATGCTCGTTAATTTAGTTTTTCCCATAATCAGGTTTCCAGTCCACTTCGCTGCATAGCTCCACAAATACTTCCGGTGGCAACAGGGAAAAGGTACACACTGGAGAAAGACGGACAGAAATGCTCCTTTCAGCAGCAGCATGGTTTTAAAATGCCCACAGAACTCTACTGTAAGCCACATTCCCAGGCACTCAAGGATGGCTGTTGAGAGAATCTCGGAAATACATGAATTACTTAAGTGTCTGAACACCTCAGTTATATCAGCTTAATCACAAATGTCTTTGCTGCTCCTCAAAAAAAGCCAAACATAAACCAACATTCACTCATACATTCTCCTACTAGTCAAGACTATGGGTGGACAAGAGCATACAAGCTGTACCTGTAATGCTCACATGAGATCCAAGGACATAGTAGGAAGCAGTGTAGTTCTGCTTCATGATGTCAATAAGCAAGGCTTACCCTTCAGGTGTCACTGAGTAGTCTTTCTGGGGGAAAAAAAATGGTGTTTTTTAATACCTTTCTGAGGCTGGTTTTGAATGCCAAGAGTTGGTTTAGCCAAGTGTCCAGTATTAAACTCTTAGCAATGGAAAATGTCAATACGGCATGGGGTGCTTTGCACACTGAAGGAGAGAGGGTGGAAAAAAAAGAACAGTGCTGTCCTATCGAAGAACTGCTATGAGAATGGAAAAGTATTTTGTCCAGGTACAAAATATCACTACAGAAATGCTTAGTCTGTCCACTGCTGCCTTATATATGCTCTATTTTTCCAACTGGTACCTAAGCCACAAGGTCTAAAGGAATGCCACTTAATATAATTCATACAACAAATCTGTCTGTGTAAGAGTCCCACTGTAAAAAGTCACCAAACTTCAACTCCAAAGCCTATGAACCCCAAATGCCCTTCCAGCGAAAAGATCTTCTCATGATGAAAAGAGTCTTATTACTTTCATTACTATTATTTACTGAGCAAATAATTTAGGTTCATTTTAGAGGAAGAATGACATTCCTCAAAACACACAATTACCACCACTTCAGTGGAAGTTCAGATCAATATGAAACTGATAGTACAATCAGCTGCACTATGCAGCTCTGCTGAATTCTTGCATTGTAGATGCTTCAGGTATAGTAAATTAACAAATACCCAAAACCTAACAATCCCAGCTGATGAATTCTTGATTGGGCATGGCCAGCAAGCCTGCTGAGAGCATTCAATGGTCCAAACATTGAGGAAAACCAACTTCATAGAGGGTCACAACTTTCTTTCCTCAACTGCTTTTTAAGCAAACAGCAACCCAATACTGGGTTAATATTACATTCAGTTACTGACTTCTCATAAGTGTATACAAAATTACACTGGCCTAAAACAAACTGCAAATTTACATACTGGCTGCAAGTTTACCTCCCACAGCATTTTATGCCAGTAAAAGTTTAAACATGTTCTGCATAACCCTGAAAAAAATGCATATGCAAATCACACTGCAGAGTGAAAGGAATCCCACTGTCTTTTACAAATCACCAAGGGCATTTATTTTAATTCCTATATTACTGCAGAGGTATGCAAATAACAAAAATCATGAAGATGTCCCAGCTTAAATTGCTTTATTAAAATCTCACAAAACGCTTCAAGAAACATGACTGCCTTTTACATTTCTGTTATTTCTTTACCACTGTCTTCAGAGGGCATCATCAGTTTTGCACTGAAAAAACCAAACCCATGCCTTCCCCTCCCCACCTTCCCATAAGGTTAAGCAAGAATCAGGAGCTGTTTTGACAGGTCCGTCACCAGTGTCACGTTAACCTCATGAAGTTCCAGAAGGCCAAATGCATGGTCCTGCACTGGGCTGGGACAATCCCCAGTATTAGTGCAGGCTGGAGGATGAATGGATTGAGAACAGCCCAGCAGAAAATGACTTGGGGTACTGGTGCTTGAAATACTGGACGTGAGCTGACAAGTGCTCAAAGCCCAAGAGCCAACTGCAGCAAAAAACGTGTGGCCTGCAGGTCAAGGGAGGTGATGTTCCTCCTCTCCTTCACTCTGGTGAGATATCACCTGGACCACTGCATCCAGCTCTGAGGCCCCCAACATAAGAAGGAGCTGGACCTGCTGAAGTGAGTCCAGAGGAGGGCAATGAAGATGATCAGCAGGACAGAACACTTCTCCTATGAAGACAGGCTGAGCGAGCTGGAGTCGTGCAGCCTGGAGAAGGGTCCAGGGAGACCTTATAGTGCCCTTTCAATATATAAAGGAGGCTCAGAATAACGATGAGGAAAGACTTTTTACCAAGACCTGTAGTGACAGCAGAAAGGTCAGTGGTTTTAAATTAAAAGAGGGTGGGTTTAGATTGGACTTACAGAGGAAACTTTTTACCACAAAAGTCGTGAGGCACTGAAACAGGTTCCCTGACTTCTGAACGCCCCACCATTGTAAGAGTTCAAGGCTAGGTGCTTTGAATAACCTGGGGCTTTGATGAGGCTTTGAGCAACCCAGTCTAGTGGAAGGTATCCCTACCCATGGCTGGGGGAGTGGAACTAGATAGTCTTGAAAGGTCTCTTTTAACCCAAACCAGACCTACTTTAGACACTCACTGGAGTAGCTTGTATACGCAAATTAAACTCAGCTTGGATGCCTATGGTTATACCCAGCATCTGAGCCTTTGCAAATACCTCCTGGAATAATGAATTCTTATATTATAATTTCTTCTCAGACTGGCTAACTTAGGGCCACTATAGTAACTACCTTAACATTGGCATGGAGGGAAGTTTGTTGAGCTCTCTCTTTTTTTTTCAGAAAAGTCAAAAACTACGGATTGCCAGTTAAAAACAACCATTGCGAACAAAAATGAAACATAAGTTTGTCAAGAAGTTTGAAACATATCACAACAAACAGCTTCATGTAACACCTATTTCACCTGTCATCAACATTATGTAGCAAATGCAGCCTGTACTGACATTAGATTTGCATAGGATGTCTGCTATAAAAAAAAGTAACAAACAGCCCTGAAATAGGAATAGGTAGGTCACCATGAAAGAAAGAAACAGTTATAAAATATAGATCAGCTAAAGCAAAAAGGGCTGGTTTTGGTTCTAGAATCATGAGTTAGACATAAACCAAATGTAAAATGCTTAATAACAAAGGCACAAGAAAAGCTGTTCAGACACCTATGGGCTTCTCATAACCTGCCACCTGCAGAAAACATTGCTATGCAAACAAGGAGAATGTGTAATTCTGAGAAATATCTTACTCTATCATGAAGTGTTAAGAGTGACAGGTGTATTTCTAGCTGTGTCCTCCATTTCAAATAAAGTTTTGGAAAAGCAGAAGCAATAGCAACTGCAGGTTCAGATTCTTTTCAAGACTTAAGCAGGTAATTAAAGATCAGTTAAAAAGCTAACAAACAAGATCTTAACTGAGCAAGGAGAGGAATTTCACTAGCATGTTAAGTGACAAACTGAAGGAATCTGAGATGCTAATAAGCTGCATAAAGATTATTTAGCAGTTCAGACCATAGTAAAAAAAAAATAAAGAAAGAAAGAAAAATCCCTAGGCAGTGAAACTGAAGGGTTGTTGGGAAGAGGCACACAATACTACTCTTGCCTCAGGACAAAACACAGCAATGAGCATTAAAAGGCAAATAAGCTAGGCTTCTACAATAAAGAATAAACAAAGTTTTTGCTCCTAACTTTTAAACATTTAAAACAAGGATAAATTAGACAGGTTAAATGGAGAAAAGCAAAGACCCACAAGAAACCCAACAAGGAACTTTCTCTCCAACAATCATCTTCCTCCAAAGAAACCCTAAGAACCCATTAAAAAAATGACCCAGTAAAATGTGCAGCATTTAAGATATTTCAGATTACAAGGAATTGCTTTTCCCCAGCAGCAACTAGACCAGAGCTGTTATTGTTGTGTTTCTTTCAGCTGTTTTTTTTAAATTAAGAAAACCACTTCCAGTCCCAGGACATCATCGAAGCCCTCCTTTAATCTTAGCACCTCCCAGATATTTAATCTGTTATATTCTGATCATGTATTACCCAGTGACCAACATCTGTGGTATTTGGAGAGGAGTTAACCGCTGAAAAGATTACCTGCAAGTCTCTTTGAACAAGAGTAATACGTTACATGCTGTTTACTTAAGGATTTACTGATCA
Organism: Pseudotriccus pelzelni; assembly: GCA_035584735.1. NCBI lineage: Eukaryota > Metazoa > Chordata > Aves > Passeriformes > Tyrannidae > Pseudotriccus > Pseudotriccus pelzelni. Next base: position 88,854,009 of record JAWMRA010000078.1, on the reverse strand, counting down.
GGTCCCAGAAAGGAAACAGTCCTTTTGATGATACTCACCCTCTGTTTAATGTGAGCTCTTACACTGCTGCCATGGAATGCTTATCTGAGATTTGAGAAAATCAGTTTAAGGAGCGTGCAATCTCAAGAAATTGGCAGTTACAATCTTTTGTCACTTTTTACGAGAAGGCACAGAAAAACAGTGGCCTTTTCCCAAGTACTTTACCAAAACTAACACATACAGTCATAATGTATCATGATATACTTCATATTTAAGGAAACAAGCTCAATTGTAGCAGTTTTTGAGCAGCTGTTTTCAGATCTCTTTGAGGGCCTTCAGATACTGAGACTGAAGTCGTTATATGCTCATGCACAGGAAGCATCATGACAGCACGCTTGGCTAAAAATATTCTAATGTCTATTTATTGTCAGTGTAATTAAGTCTTGCATGACAGAATTAAGTGATACTTAAGAGACTGGGTTTCAGGAAGTATTTTTAGACATCTATAAATAAAAACCAGAGGAAATGTAGCTATTTCACAGCCACTACTACAAACATAAGAGTTAAACTAAGAAGTTGCATTAGAAGATACCCTATCCATCTCCCTCCCTAGGGAAGTGCCCGCATTGTACACAGGACGATTTAGACTCTAAAGAGTAGTATTTGTTACTACCTCTTATGTGGTGGGTTGACCCTGTGTGACTGCCAGGTGCCCACCAAAGCCACTTTATCACTCCCCTCCTCAGCTGCACAGGGGAGAGAAGATAAAATGAAAGGCTTGTGGGCTGAGGCAAGGACAGGAAGAGATCGCTCACCAGTTACCCTCATGGGCAAAAAACAGCCTCCACTTGGGGATATTAACTGAATGTATTACCAATCAAATCAGAACAGGATAATGAGAAGTAAAACAAATCTTAAGAACACTTTCCCCCCCCTTTCCTCCCTCCTTCTCAGGCTTAACTTCATTCCCAGTTCTCCACCCACTGTCCCCCAGAAGTGCAGGGAGATGGGGAATACAGGCTGTGGTCAGTTCATCTAACATTGTTTCTGTTGTTGCTTCCTCCTCAGAAAGAGGTCTCCTTCCCCTGCTCCAGTATAGGATCTCTCCCACGAAGACAGTCCTCCATGAACTTTTCCAACATAAGTCCTTCCCACAGGCTACAGTTCCCCACAAACTGCTCCAGCATGGATCCCTCCCACTGCTGCAGTCCTTCAGGAACAGACTGCTCCAGCATAGGTGCCCAACAGTGTCATGCCATCGAACCTGCTCCTTTCTCCATATGCTCCTTTGGGCATCCACCTGCTCCAGCATGGGGTCCTCCAGGCTGCAGGGGAATCTCTGCTCCAATGCTTGGACCACCTACTCGCTCTGACTTGTTTGCTTACCTCGGCATCTGCAGCACTGTTTGTCTCACATATTCTCACTCCTCCCTTATCTGGCTGCAACTATTTCTGCACAGCATTTTTTCCCCTTCTTAAAAAAGTTATCACAGAGACACTATTACCATTGCTGATGGGCTGGGCTTTGGTCAGTGGCAGGTCCATCTTGGAACCAGCTGGCGTTTTCTCTGTCAGTCATAGAGGAAGCTTTTGGCAGCTCCTCGGAGAAGCCATCCCTGTAGCATCCCCTGTCATCAGAACTTTCTTACAAAACCCCAATACACTTATATTAACCAGCTTTCCTGCTAGAAAAAAAATCAAGATGTTATCTCTATGCAATGAGGATTAATAGCCTTAGAGTAACAGCTCCTATTTCATTTTGTGTATTCTGTGCTTTCTGCCTTCCATTAACTTCCCAATAGAAAATTCCTTTCTGAAAAAAAATGTAATACCGAGAATGGAAAGTCTTTGCTAAGAAAATGCAATAGCACTGCATACTTGGGAAGAATCACAGAGTCAATCAGGTTGAAAAAGACATCTGAGATCATTGAGTCCAACCTATGATTGAATACCACCACGTCAACTGGACCATGATACTAAATGGCATGTTCAGTCTTTCCTTAAACACCTCTAGGGATAGTGATCCCACCACCTCCTTGGGCAACCCATTCCAGTATCTAATCACCCCTTCTGTGAAGAAATTACTCCTAATGTCCAACCTAACCTCTCCTGGCACATCTCAGGACTATGTCCTCTTGTCCTGTCACTACTTGCCTGGGAGAAGAGACTGACCCCCTCCTTGCTTCGACCTCCTTTCAGGTAGTTTCTGCAATAGAAGAGTGCTTTGTGGTAAATTTGGTTACATTTGATAGGGCATATAAAAATCTTGGTCAAAAAGGCCTTTCCCACACAGCCTGCACTTTCATTAGTTCATCTTGAGTTTGGAGGCAGAAGTGAACTTCTAATATTTAAGTACTGCCTTTCATTAGCTTTTGTGTACTACTTAAGGAGAACTAGGTCTTCAGACTCATTAGCCAGAGAGCAGCACATGTTGTTCCAACACCCACACCTGCTACAGAATACAGCCATGCATGCGAGAGAGCAGAGAAGCAGCAGCTGGCATTTGACATCCTGTCCATAAGGACTACAAGCTGAACTGTCACATAGACTTCTCATCACAAGACGAGCCTCAGGGATCTTGAGAAGTGAACAAGGACTACCTGCTTACCTGTCCAAGAAATCAGAAGTCTGTTAAGATTAGATGCCTGTCTGGGCATTAGTAGAAAATGCTTAAGATTTCCATTATTTCAAACAGTAAAATATGTTTTAGAAGTTTAGTTAATGTTTGAGTTTTTAGAATTGGAAAGCCTTATGTCCTTACTCATATTTCTTTTTGTAGAAAAATTGCACAAATAAACTTTGTAGAAATTCAATTTTGAAAGTTTTTGAAGGTAGGAAAAGACTGAACAAAATAGAATTCATCTGCATTAATTACTAATGCACTAGTTAACTGTAAGAAGCCGTACTGGATGTATCCTGAAAACATTATTTGAGACAGCTGCCACTGCTGTATGGACAACTGAACATGTTATTATTCCAAGGGGCAACCAAACTCTTCTTGCAGAAGTCACACAGTCCTCAACACATCATTCAGGACCCTGAGTCAACACTTCTGTAAAAAACCAGCTTCCAACAAGTGGTGTGATCCAGCTACCCCCTGTTTATGCGTTTTCCTCGTAGTGCCTATGCAGTGGTGTCTAGAAGGGCAGTACAAATATGCTGCACGTCCAAGACTGCTAAGTAATGTTAGAATTGTTGCACTGAGATTATTGTAGTTGTACCTTTACCTGAAGGCTCCTTAGAATATCTTCTCATTGGTTTTATACACATCTTTCATAAAAGCCTTCAGGGAAGCAAATTAAATAACAACTTTAACAACCTGTAAGCTGGTTCACTTATCCGTGGGCAAACACTGACACGCTTAGTGGAGCCTCGGGCTAGCTTTCAAATGCAGTGTCTAACAAGCTGGTAAGCCACCTCTGAAAAGGTGAAGGAACAATCCAGGACCTGCAGTGACAAGCAGAAGCTGTCAAGCAACACAAGAGCAACCTTACCAAATCAGATGTGGTATCTGGTACGCCTGACCTAATATTTTATATCTGATAGTAACCAACTTATCTACTTGCCTAAAAACATCATGACAGTGAAGCAAGCAAATGTGACACTAGATATATTGCAGTTGTAACCAGAATTTTTTGTTAACTGCAAATTGTACATTTAATTTTAAAACACCACATTTAATTATGTACCTCTCACAAGCACAACAGCTTCAACAAATGGAAATATTACCTGGAAAGCATGAAAACAGTTCTCTTCATCTCCTTCAAAACCCACTCTTTTGAAAAAGTTCATTAGGAGGGACAAGAGTACACAACTTCAAATTGAAATACACACCTCAGATTATCAGTACCATCGCTATGTACTTGTTAGACATTCTTGGAATTTTTAAGAGTTTGAAAGCAAGGATTCAACTCACAGCAAGAGTGTACTATAGTAGTGAATATCCTTTCTTTGTGCTGACTGCACTCCTAGAAAATGAAGGGCCTGTTAAATTTCAAGATCCAAACTGCACCACTGAGAAAATGATCATCCAAAATGTGATACAGATGAACTTGTTCAAATGAGGCGTAGTATGTTGATGACATCAATGTATTTCCTCGAGAGTGGGTTATTCAGGGTTTGGGGATTTGCATGACTTTTTTTCGTTTGGGTTTTTTTGTGTGTTTCTTTTTGTTGGTGGTTTGGAGTTTTGTTTATTTTTTTGTTTTGTTTGTTTGGGGATTTGGCTTGTTTTGGGTTTTTTTGGGTGTTCCTTTGTCAAAGCAATGAAAATTGGAAACTTCAGGAAATTTCTTTTTCAGTGGGATTAAATTATTTTCAATTCTTTCCTCTTGCAAGTTTTTGTGAAAAGGAGCTTTGGAGAAATAAAAAGCAAGAACAAAAACCAAAAAAATTAAGAAATTAACACAGCTCTCACTATTCTTGCAGCCTTCTTAGATATTATGTGGAAGATTGAATTAGTTTAGCAATGTTACTGAAGTAACACTACTCAAGAGGAGAAATATGCTTTCTTTTTAATGTTCACTTTTCACAGACTCCTTAAAATCAGGGATCCCCACTGATCTGCAGAGGTGAAGCAGAAAAGTATACAAAAACTGACCTGCACTTCTGCTATCTTCCCCTCTTATTTCCACACATGGAAGAGAAGAAAATGATCACTGGAAAATGCTCAGTGAGGCTTCACCACTGATCAAACCTGCCTTGTTTACTTTTATTGCCACATGCCTTCCAAGTCAGAGAACTACTGCCCTAGCTTCCCCTGCCAAAAGGTACCTTCAGAATGTCTACAGAAATTAGTGACCATGATAAAGACCTTAATTTTCAGGCAATTGAAGATCAAGCTTTCTTCTCTTTTTATACAAATGTATGGAACTTCACAGACTGAAATTTGTACCAAAATTTGCACCTTTGGGCAATTTGACATAAATTGGCAAAACCAGCTTTTCAATTGGAAGTCCAGTTTAACTTATTCTGATTATATAATACACGCATCAACAAGTACATGGAACATCAAAAAATGTGTTTACCTATCATAAAATGCATGCAGAAGTAAAACTGGCTAACTCAACTGCTGTCTTGAAGTTTGCTGAAATGCACCACTACCTCACTAGAAAAGGTGAACATAAGCTAAATGACCAAATAATTGGGTTTTGAGGCGCATAAGGCAGTACGTTTTCCTCCCCCTCCTGCTGCCCTCCAGTTCACTAACTTCTTACCCAAAAGGGTAGATTTCATAAACAAAGCTATTACCTTTTCTCATTCTGCATGTAGAAATCCTGGGCTTGATCAAGCCTAAGAAAACCCAACTCAGAGGGAAGTTCATTGTTTAAAGTGTACTTTTAAATGTGGTCAAAACAAATGCAGACATGCTTTCACCACCAGAGAGATGCAAGTCTGAGAAATAACTCAATTTACTAACACGATCAGGTAACCTCAAAACCAGGGACTGGCAAATATTAATTGTGGCTTTTCTCCCTAACTTGCCTTTGTTAGTGTGAGCTAGTTTTTCCACAAGAAGCCACTGTTGTGGAACTAAAAATTCAGACATTGGAATAAAGAACGTAGCAGGGACAACACATTAATACCACCAATTGAGAACTCTTTCTATTCAAAACAGGATCAGCTCCTGAAGATGCAGCAAAAGTTGCTTGTTAGTTCCATAAGCAGGCAGATTCCATGGCACGAATACCAGCCATTCAATCCATCTTGCATGGAATGTTGCCAGTCAGGAGGGTTCCTACAGCCTTTTTTCAGAGAAGGCTTCCTTAGCAGCGCTTTGGCATACCACTTCAATTCAGAGCAACACCTGGTATTCCATTTTGAAAAGCATATACTTGTTCCAGAGATTAATAGAGAACTACAGTGTGCCATGTGAAGGAGAATTAGGATTAGGGATTTTTGGTTGAGACAGAAATAGGTTGATAAAAGATTTGAAGAAAGCTTTAAGGCTTGAGAACTTTGATAATTAGACAAGGGAAAAACTTCAAGGTCTGAGAACTTTGATAATTAGACAGGGAAAAAACAGCAGCTGGTGGAGG
>JAWMRA010000078.1:88790677-88847892 GCA_035584735.1 Pseudotriccus pelzelni | reverse complement strand
TGTAACCAATCACAAGTTAAATAACCATATATGTGGAGAATGTAACTGTATAAAAGAAAGCACGATGGTGAATAAAGGCGGAACTTCCTGAGCATCATATTGGTGTGGATGTGAAGTTACCCACGGGTCTCACACGTGGTTTCAGCCATGGAAAAGGCTATGCAAATCCAACCGCTATCCACCTACAGGAGTGCAAAACAAAACCTTCATATAATCCAGGAACTATTATCTTATTTATGTTAGAGTGCCTGTATGTTCTTTTGATTGCTTCATGGAAGAGCTCAAGCACAACAAAAATCCATTCAGCGGAAAATTTAAGAACACTTAAATGTAACATGGAGATACAATAAAAAATCTCTGATAACTAAAAGGGAGCACTCCATATACCAGCCTAACTCCTACATGTTAAGCATTTGCAACTTTGAACAGTATTACCCTTCTACTCCTAAACCATCTTCACACCTGTAAATAAACGAACAAAAATACCATCACAAACCTCATGTTTACAAGATTATGCTATTACAGAACAATTTTTGTTATTTGAAAATACAGGATTTGTGTGGTTCTAAATGGTTATACTCATTTTGCGTAATACAAACATGTTTCTCTAAGACAAAAGCAACAACATAATTTATTTATTTTTCCATATACATCTGAAAGAACTTTAGGCTTTGCTCCTACATTACTTGCTGTAACTGATGTTTAGGAGTTATCTTACCATTTGAGAATTCATCTTAAGCATAAAACCAAAAAAATAATTCCATTCAGTATCTAAGTTAGATGAATTAGTAATGAGTTGGCACTAGAATGTATATCACTGCTCACTGACATCATTAGCTTTAAACAAGGCTATTAATGGAATGCAATATAACTCAATGAGTAAAAAAGAGAATTTAAGGTTCTAGCTAGCAAGGGTTACACTTTGTCAATGAATTAAGAAATGCAAAATAAATCCATGCAGAAAGCCATAGGCTCATAGTACCATACAGCAGTTTTACTAAACTATAATCAGAGTTGTTTGCAATCATTAATTCATAAATCATCCTCTGGGGATTTCCCTACCTAATCTGTCTAAAACCATCTGTTAACAATGCTGAATAGCAAGAAAGCTGCTCTAATTCTTCTTGTGCAGGATCGCAGAGAGACAGTTTTGATTTAATAGTCATTCTAATGGAGAACTACAAAAATTTGTTTAATCTGTAGAGAAGTCATTAATCAGATCTCAAAAATATGAAAGATAAGATTCCATTGAAAAAGAGCAATTGATTTTCAGCTATGTCAGTAAAAAGCATCTTCCTTCGGCTACTTGAAATGCTAGTCTGATTCATTTATCACATCAAAGACTAAGGTACAGAACATTATAAAACAATAGCCAAGCTTAACTTAAAGCCAATTTCACTATCCAAGGCTTCACAGAAAAAGAAGCTGAAACTACAGCTGTTTCATGATAGTGCTGTTGCTCATGTGATAAAATGTTCAAGCGTAATTTTCTTTGTAAAGCAGAATATCATTAGTGATAGTAATATCATTAATTATTAATGTAACAAAAATTTAACAATATTTTAGTTTACCCCTTTAGTCTGTTCTATGGTATTCCTGGCCTCCACAGCATACCTTAAAAACCACAACTGTACATGACTGTGTATTTCTCTTTGACTTTTCACAACGACCTAGCTCCAATGACTAAAAGCTGTGAATTCAAAACTATTCTCAGTAAAAAGAAAACTGCAACCACATCAGCCAAGAAATACAATTGATATTTTTACTGAAATAATCACCTTTTCTACATCCAGATGACAATCTCCTATGATTAATTTTTCTACATAAATCCAAGAGAAAGAATTAGGCTTCTTTAGGGGCACAGAGCACCAAGTGTAGGCTGAGTACCAGCTGAGCTGCCGCCAGAAAAAGAACTTGTATGGAGTGGAAGATGCTTAACACAAACCAGAAGCTCACAACTTAACCCACCACACCTATGGAACTACAGGGAAAGGGGCAGTGAGTTAGTGACTAATTGAAACTAACGAGGTGCAACTCTGTACCCAGGCAGCATACCATATGCTTCCAGACTCACAGCAGTCAGAGCGTAGGACTCTGCATCCACGGCAGTTTCTCCGCGGTACAGGATGTAAATTAAGAAGAGTTTAGCAGGAGGTTTGCTTCGCTCTGTACAAGTTATAACACAAGCTTCTACACCACAATTCATAATTTTATTACTCAACAGTAGTGCCAACTTTCAAGTCTAAAGTGAGTACCAAATTAATTCGCAAGGGAGAAAATTCTGGAAAAGGAGGTAACTTCTCAAAGCTTGCAACTTACCAGGATTTTTAAAGTAATGAAAAACAAAGACTAGGTCCCAAAAAGCATTTTAAAAGGAGTGTGCTCAGAGTTTGGGTTTTTTTCCCCCCTCAGATGCACTGAGAAAAGCAATGAGTTTAAGACAAATATGGATCACCCACCTTTTCCCAAAAAAGGATTTTCCCATCCACCAAGAAGAGCCATAGGGGGCAATGCACAAGCCCTGGCACCGTACTGGAGCAGCAACAAGCCAGCAATGTAAGAACCTTTTAGCACCTTAGATATATGAAAGGGAAAGACCTAGAGGTACCAAAAACATGCCCAGTGAAACAAGGCAGCCAAGGGACTTGCTGGAACAAATCTGTCAGTGCATCTGCTGCATGGGAAATGCAAATAAGTTGAAATGGATCTGAGCTTGGACTGAATGCTGAAGTTCAGGAAGGGAACGAGACTATGCATATTTCTGAATTTTATCAATGTGGTCCAGAGTATATGAGATGCTTCTATTTAGAAGAGTGACACACATGTACAACCCAAACAAAATAAGCCTTGTGAAGCTCCTTTAATACATCCAGAGGAAATATTCTTCTGCAAGGAAGCACACTAAGGTCCACGTCTACAGGCAACTGAAAATCTCAGCGTGAGTTGCTGTTTGGAGTTGTGCTGCTACTGGGTTACAACATGAGCAACTTAGTAGTTTCCCATCACCTCAGAATCACAGAAAGGTCAGGTTGGGAAGGACCACAGTGGGTCATCAGGTCCAACCTCCCTGCTAAAGCAGGGTCATCCTAGAGCACACTGCACAGGATTGGGTCATCAGTTCTTGAATATCTCCAATGCAGAAGACACCACAACCTCTCTGGGCAACCTGTTCCACCCACACAGTAAAGAAGTTACTCATCATATTCAGGTAGAACTTCCTGTGCATCAGTTTCTGCCTGTTGTCTTTTGTCCTATTGCTTGGCACCAGATAAGAGCCTGGTTCTGTCCTCTTAGCACCCTCCTGTCACATATTTATACACATCGATGAGGTCCCCTCTCAGCTATCTCTCCTCAAGGTTGAACGGGCCCAGTTCCCTCAGCCTGTCCTTGTACAAGGGATGCTTCAGTCCTTTAATCATCTTTATTGCCCTCCACTGCACCTGCTCCAGGAGTCCCCTGTCTCTCTTGTCCTGAGGAGCCCAGAACTGGACACAGCACTCCAGATGCGGCCTTACTCCAAGTGCTGACTAGGAGGGGCAGGATCACCACCCTCAACCTCCTGGCAATGCTCTTCCTAGTCCACCTCAGGATACCAGTGGCCTTCTTGGCCAGCAGGGCACATTGCTGGCTCATGAACACCTTGTTGTCCACTAGGACCCCCATATCCTCCTCCACAGAGCTGCTTTCCTGCAGGTAAGCCCCCAGCCTGGATGAGGTTATTCCCCCCCAGGGGCAGGACCCTGCATTTGCCTTTGCTGAATTTCCGAAGGTTCCTCTCTGTCCATCTCTCCAGCCTGTCAAGATCCTTCTGAAGGGCTGCACAGCCCTCTGGGGTATCAGTCACTCCTCCCAGCTTTGTCTCATCAGCAAACCTGCTGAGGAATCATCTGGCCCTTCATCCAAGTCATTGATGAGTAAGCTAAACAATACTGGGTCCAGTATCGTACCTTGGGGGACACCACTAGTGACAGGCCTCCGGCTAGACCCTGTACCACTGATCATGACCCTCTGGAATCTGCTGTTTAGCCAACTGTCAATCCGCCTCACTGTCCACACAGCCAGTCCACGCTTCCTAAATTTGCCTATGAGGATGTTGCGAGAGACAGTGTCAAAAACCTTGCTGAAATCAAGGTAGACAATACCCACTGGTCTCCCCTCATCCATCCAGGTACTTGTTTCATCACAGAAGGCAATCAGATGGGTTTAGTGAATCCATGCTGGCTACTCCTGATACCTTCTTGTTATCCATGTGGATAGAAATGGCCTCCAGAACAAGGCGCTCCATCACCTTCACAGGGACTGAGGTGAGGCTGACAGGTCAGTAGTTTCCTGGTCCCCCTTCTTGCCCTTTTTGAAGACAGGGGTGACGTTTGATTTCTTCCAGTCCTCAAGCACCTCTCCTAATCACCATGACCTTTCAAAGATGATCATGAGTGTCCTTGCCATGGCAGCTGTGAGCTCTCTCAGCACTCACGGATGCATCCTGTCTGGGCCCATGGACTTACAGATGTCAAGTTGGCCTAGGTGTTCTCTAACCCAATCCTCCTTGACCAGTGGAAAGTCTTCCTTCCAACATTCCTTTACCCTGGTCTCCTGGGTCTGAGATTCCTGAGGGCTGGTCTCGTCAGTGAAGACCAAGGCAAACAAGGCATTCAGTAACTCTGCCTTCTCTGTGTTTTCTGTTAGCAGGGTCCCACCTCCGCTTAGCAACAGGCCCACAACATCCTTAGTTTTTCTTTTGTTATTGATGTATTTGAAGCAGCCATCCGACGACTTCCAAGTCAATGAATCCACAAAACAGCTTCCCCAAAGACACTGCTAGCCCACAGACAAAATTCTAAGACCAGTATCATGGAACAGTAGCATACTGAACTCCTACAGTTCAGTATATCAACATATCTACAGTTTTTCACTTTTCTTAAATCTCTCTCCTGGACAGCTCACGCTTTTTCATACCATGGAGAATAATATCAGTTCCACTAAAGATACAGTAAAGTACCAGCTATTACAGTCCATTTCTTCAGGAGTTATTACCCTGATGTACTCAGTTACTTCCTTACCACAGTTTTGTTCTATTCCTTTGACAGAAAATAAGAACAGAGCAGAGCAGCTCTTCACAATTGTGCTCAACTTCAAAAGAAAGCGAAGTGATCCCTACTCCAGAATGTACCTATGTGACATGCTCAGAGAACCTGTGGAATCAAAGTGACTGCAGAACAGGCCATGAAAGAGTTAGATAAAATGAACTGGAACAACTTGCCAACATTAGATACAACATAGAAACTTCACTAAAGTTTCAAGGGGCTAAAAGGTACAATGGATTACATCAACTTCCTCATGCAATCTCCTGCTTAAAACTAGATCGATAGTTGATATATGAAGGTTGCCCAACACTTGTACATGGCAAATCAATACAAAAAATTAGGAAGTAGTGGAGACCTGAATAAATATGACATATTGACAAAGACTCAACATGCTGTTTGTTAAAGGAATTCCTGCCTCACAAAACAATCAGATTTCTCTGTAGACATAACCAACCACATGGATAAGGCGGCACTCTGCTGAGAGAAAACTAGGAAATAAAGTGCATACTATTTCAAAGGACACTAAGCAAGTCTATGAAAGAAACAGAAGCTCTTTTGTATGAGTATTTTACTTATTAAGAGACAGCATGATGAGAAGATGAAGGGTAACAGAAAATAAATGACTGCATACTTTAATAGAGGCAGATGACCAATGGACTTACACAGAAACCTGCACTGCAACATGGATTATTACATGTAATCATAAAGAGGGAGGAGAGATAAGCAAACTTCCTGTTATATCATCTTTTCAGCTTGTCCCTCTGTCTAGCAACCGTGTCCTCCACAGTCTCAGACACTCACAACTCACTGTGGGGGAGTTCACATGCCTGTGGAACACGCTGGCCCATCATCCCAACATTCAGATCACTAACAAAGATGGTAAACAATACTGTCCCCCATATCAGTCCCTGATAATTGACCACAAAAACCACAGAGAAAAGGTTACAGATTATATACAGACCTATAGTTTGATGCACAATGGCTATTCTAAAGTTATACCTTCAGTCTGAAAACTGCATCAGTGAACTTTTCACATAAGTAGGAAAACATCAGCTGTTGGTTCTTCTTTGGGCTCTAACAATTAACCCCAGAAACTTCCGGAAAAACAGAATATTGACAGAATATTATGCAATGTTATGTAACGTTTACTGAAATACGAATTATTTTAGCTAGCTTGAGAGAAAGCAAGGAAACAATACTACAGTAAAGAACAGGTTGGTTTTATCCACCTCAAGCCATGTACCGCTGTTAACTTATGTAGAATCTAAGACTGACAACAACAAAATTCAGAAGCATTGATATCATGGACTTTTTGTACTATAAAATAAAGGAAAGCTTAAAAGCTTTTACTATATAGATCAAGTCAATTCCAAAACCTTGGTATAGGACAGGATGTGCCATACCAGGAAAATTGGGAAAATGTGTTCGGTAACATGGACAAACAATCATTCTCCTAAGTGCCTATAACAAAATGGGATTTCTGAAGGTTGAGAGCTAGCTGTAATCACATAGGTCTGCCCTCTGGAAGCTGGAGGAAAGATCACCTTCAACATGAAAACTGACTTTATTCTTTTGGAAATACAGAAGCATAGAATGATTTGAGACAGAAGGGACCTTAAAAGTCATCCAGTTTTACTCACACCCTGCCAAGGGCAGGGACACCTTCGACTAGACCAGGTTGCTCAGAGCCCCACCCAACTTGGCCTTCCAGGGATGGGGCATCCACAGCTTCTCTGGGCAACCTGTTCCAGTGTCCCACCACCCTCATAGAGAAGAATTTCTTCCCAGCATCTAATCTAAACATATCTTCTTTCAGCTTAAAGCCATTCCCCCATGTCCCATTACTTCATGCCTTTGTAAAAAGTCCCTCTCCCGCTTTCCTGTAGGTCCTTTTTAGGTACTAGAAGACCGCTACAAGTCTCTTCAGAGCCTTCTCTTCTCCAGCTATATAAGAGCTCAAAGCTTCCCTCCTTTTCCCAAGCATCTGACTGTGAAGGTTGACAAAATCCTATTCTGCAGTTTCTCAGAATGGTTCCTTAGAACAGATCTAGACAGACAAACTCCTACAGCCATGAAGATACCCAGCTGCTGCCAGACCAGCACACAGGTACATAATGGCAGCTGCAGAAGTCACTGGTGGAACCACATCCTGGAAAGTGCTTTTTGCCTGCCTCTGCCTTTCCTCAACTGCTTAAATGGCTTGTTATTAAATGAGTCAGCACTGACCACTTCAAACACCCTTCCTGACTTGTGTTGCCAAAAACTTTCCATAAAAAAAACATAAAATCCAAAATAATTAGACTGGAAATGGGTAGTGGCAGTGAAGGAAATGTCTAGATTTTTAAAGAATGCCATACTATTTATGCATGGAAACTGAACTAAAGACACCTATGTGGGAGAAGAAAATTTTACTTATTTTAAAGAAAATTGTGGTGTTTGACCCCAGAAGCCATATTTTCTGAACTGCATGCCACATACTTTGCAAAATACTGTACAATGACTCTTTTCATGGTACAGCTATGTGGATAGTGAAGAAGAGGAGTTAGCAAATATGCTTAATACTGCGGCTTAAATCTGTCATCTTCTTTTGCCATTTGTAGCACTTCTAGAAATGGGCCGCATCTGGGTCTGAACAAACTACAGGAGTAATCTCTCCTGGTGAAAAAACAGGCATCTTATACCACTGCTGGTAGCAAATATATTCTGTTACGACATACTCTATAATGGAAGAAAAACACCACCAAAACCAAAACAAGCTGCAAAGTAGAATTAAAAAAAAAAAAAAAAATCAAACAAAACAACCCTCACGTTTGCTGAGTGAGAACAAGTGGTCAAACACATGTTTACAATATTAAAATCAGGACAGTGTACTTTACAGTACATTAATTTAACAAGAATCAATGCAGCTTTTTTTTTCTTAAAGAAAAGATTTAGCTCCTCATGAGAGACTTAATGCGACTTGTCAGACAGGGCACCTTTTGTTTCCTCTTTGCTTAAAATAAGTAGTGAAAAGCAGTAGCAACGTTCTGTTTTTTTCAGTAGTATACAAGTATCACACTTCTCATCTTTTAACAAAATGCTAAACTGGGAAGTTAACTTCACAGCAAGAACAAAGCCCTTTGCAAGTGTATTTCCACAAGCAAAAAACCAAAGTCCTTAAGGTTACTGCCGTACACAGCTTATGCAGAATCCAAAAACAAATTCTGAGGCTAAGTACTGTACAAACACCATTTTGCATAAATTCCCAAACAAAGCCAGCCAGTGAGATCTCGACTGAACAATCTAGATGAAACAATACAGACAGAATTGATAAACCATTACAGTAAGTGGGACATTTTACGAGTCAAGTGTAGGGAGCTACTGCTGACACCATCAGCAACTTCAGCCTGGGTCTGAACAGAGCTCAGTGCTCAAGCTTCAAGAGAACAAGCTTGCCTAGAATCCTTTAGCAGGAAAAGAGTAAGGTCTGAGTGTTCACAAATGCTCAGACAACTTACACTGCATAGAGGGGAAGTGAAAGGTGTTTATCCCTTCTGGAAGATGCTGTCACGGGTTTTGTGGTCAATGAAAATTATACATGACATATTACATGTCCAACAAACCCACAAAGAAGTAAGATCATTGTTATGAAAGAGTATTCCAGAGAAATAAGAATGTGCACATCTTCACTTAAATCTGTTAAAAGTAAGAATTTAACATTTGCAACTAAATTCAGCTTTTGCAATTGGAGGTGTTTCTGATTGCTCTTAAGCTTCCTATAAGAGGTCTCCATATTTTACCTAAGTTGTTTCAGGACTAGGAAATTTATTTAACTTTACTTTGCCTTGGAACAAGTGGTTCAGGCTTTGCAGAACTGACTGTGATTTCTCCAAACAGAAGAATAAATATACATTACCATGATAAGTACAGAAACACAATCATCAATCACAAACCCTTCCTGCAGCCCAGCTGTACAAATGCAAAAGAAACAATTTGTTTCCAGATGGGCTATGATGGTATAAACACAACTCGATCTCACTAGGACTAGTTATTTTTGTATAGCTGTCACATATTGCCTAAAGATTTTGTACAGATAGGTTTTTACCAGCTAACTTGAACGACCAGTGCCCAAAGCACAAAAACTCCATACAGCAAACACCGTGCTGTTTTTTCAAGAAATAAAATTTTATGGGGGATGTCAAACGCCAATTCTGTAACTAAATATTGCCAAAGACCGACTTTGTAACTAAAAAACCCAACAAAAACCTCACCAACGCCGAAGTGGCTGGCATACAATCACTTAGCAGACCACTGGCAAGCCCGATTTTTATTTTTTTTAAGGTCACTTAGCCCTGTTAGAGAGACGTTAAAAGGTCACCCAGACACATTCTGCATGTTATTGAACTTCTTAAAAATCGGACACTACCCTGCGACGCGGTAAGAGCTCCAATCCACGCAACGCTCAAGCCAGACCGCGAAAACACAAAGCTCCGCCGAAGCCCCTGGAAGACGAGCGCTCTCGCCAGCGCCGAGCTCCGAGGAAAAGGAGCGCGCTCCCACGCGGACAGCCGCCAGGCGGGAGGCTCGGGAAGCCGGGAGCACCCGGGCGGCGGGGCAGTCCCTCCGCCCGCCACCCACCGCGGCGTCCCGGGGCTCGCCCCGCCGGCGGCACCGCAGCGCCCGGCGTTACGCAACGCTCCCCGCGACCTTGCGGGGAACTTCGGAGACTGCCTGGGGACGGACGTGCGAGCGGCATCACCCGCACGGCCCCGCTCCGCCAGCCGCCTCCGGCCGCCGGGAACCCGGGACTGACGGAAGGGCGGGAGGGAAGGAGGGAGAGCGGCTCAGAGCAGCCACCCCTGACCGTGCCGCCGAACAGAGGGGGCTCCGGAGTGCCGCGACCCGAGAGCGAAAACTTCGGCGGCGGCGGCCGAGCCCCGTCCCGGGCGTGCGGCGGGAGGCGGGCAGAGCCTCCCGGCGGGAACCAGCGCTGCCGCCCGCCTCTCGGGGGCTGCGGGGCGGGGGATGGGGGGTGCAGGTGTCTCCCGGCGGCATTCCTACCTGCGACACCAGCGGCACCAGCGTCTGCTCCACGGAGCGCGTGCGGATCTCCAGCCCCGCGTCCGCGCCCAGTCCCGACGAGGACGACGAGGAGACGCCGCTGCTGCTGCACGGGGACGTGGCCAGCGCGGGGGAGCCGGGCCGGGACCCCCGCCCGCCGCCGCCGCCACGCGCGCTCCCGCACGGCCGACCCGTCTCCCGCCGCTCCGCTCCCCTTCCCTCCTCTCCGCTCCCCTCCGCTCCGCCCCCGCCGCCGCCGCCGCCCCCTCTCCCGTACCCTGCCCGCCCGCCGGGGCGCCTGGCGATGCCGCGCGCGCGCGCCCAGCCCCCCCCCACCCCCCTTGTCGGCCCCTTCCACGCCCCTCGGGACGGGATGGATTTAAAGAGGCAGCTCCCGCTTCTCCCCTTCCCGCCGCGGAGCCGGATCCTGGTGGCTGCCGCCTGCCCCTCGTGCCCCTCCTTTCCCGCGCCCGTAGCCCCCCCGCCCCACCCCGCAGCTGGCGGAGGAAGGGAAACCGGGAGTGGTCCCGTCACCAGGGCTGCCAGCGGGAGTTTCCTCGCCGGTCTCGCCCGAGGCAGGCCGGCGGGTGCAGGCGGAGGGTCCGTGCCCGAGTGGAGAAAGCGGAGCAGGCAGTGGCTGGGGGGCTCGGGTGGCCCCCAAGGAGGCAGGAGTCCGGGCCGGTCCCTCGGGCAGCAGCGGGGCTTGCAGCGGCTCCGGCTGGCCCGAACCCGGGGAAGGGTGGTCCCGGTCGGGAAGTGAGGGGCGCCAGTATGGGGGCCAGGGAGAGGCAGCCGCGGAGCCGCTCTCTTTTTGGGGAGGGCTGCAGTCACGGTTCGCGGACTTTATAGCATGGGGGGAGGGGGGGGCCTGATGGGTGTCTCGAACTAAACGCCATCAGCTTTTCTTAGCAGCCTCAGGGCGAAGGGGCAAAAGGCTTCTCCTGGCTTGGAGTGATTTGTATTCCATACCTGGCACACGGGCAGCTCTCAGAGAATTGCTGTCATGGGTATCCAGGTTTGCCCAGCCCTGGTGCTAAAGCAGAGCACCTATGACTGGTCTAGCAAGAAGGCAGCAAAAGTAATTCAAAAGAATAGAAATGGTCTGGTTTGTGTTGTGAGTTAGGAGATTTTTGTTGTTCTAGTTTGGCATGGGCTAAACTCATTACTTAGCACCCTGTATTTGAAAAGCAGCAGGACGTGGATGCTTTCAGGTCTGATTTGGCTGTATGTATTTAGTATGTCTGGCTCTTCTACAGGCTTGTCTGCACAAAATTGTGGAAAGGGAATGGAGCTCTTCTGGCCACGATCCAAACCACCAAGGTGTAAAGCAGATCCAGCCTAACACTGGGGTCACTTGGTGCAGTGTTGTGTATGAGAGAGCAAGCCTTGTGTAGGGTCTGGGACAGTAAATCACTTTAACTCCTTACTTTCCTGGTCAGAACTGAGAATTTATACTTGACTGCTCAGCTCTCGCACAACACAACTCTATAGCGGTGTCTTTGGCTTTTTTATGTTTTCGATCAAGGACTTTGTATCATTTTGTGTCTTCGCAAAGATTTCTGACCCTTTTTGCACAAAGCATTTTTTCCACTATTTTGAAACATAGACATAAGATAAAGGACAATATTTGTTGTCCTTTGAAGTCCTATGGAGTTATCCATATTTATTAAAATAGAAAATTGCCAGAGCTGCAAGTATAACCCTAGATAACAGTATGACCCTATTCCTAGCTCTTCAGGAAATTGGTTTCCAACATGGTCTCATATTTTCTAAAATGACATCTTATATAATATCAAGTGTTACAGGAGGCTTAAACCTGCCATGGCACAAAAACATCTGAATGATGATGTAGACTTGAAATAAATGCTAGTCTTGCTTGATCAAAGGGGTTTAAAGCACACTTAAGATTTCCTTTTTCTCCTACATTTTTCATTTTCATGCAACATCTTTCGTTCTTTTCCAGGTAATTTGTTTTTATTTACTTCTCAGTACCTAGATTCTAAGCCTTGCCAACAATTGTTGTTTTTTTATACCTTTTGGTAGAGTACTGAGTGCAGGGGTGGTTGCAGCCTCCCCAGGACTCTGAACTGGTATTGGAGACTTCTGGATCATATGAGCTGAAGCATCCACCAGACAAAGTGTCAGTGATACCAGACAGAAGTGCGTTCCTTTGCCCTCTTTCCCCTGTTATTCCCACTCACTGACTATTTTATGAATATTGCCGTAATACAAATTAACTACATCATCAACATCTACAAATCTATACAAATATCAGATACAAATCTACAATTCACATCAGGAATTAGCTAGAAGCACATGCATACTTGGATGCACACATGGTTTATAATTTGACAATTTGTGTCACTTAATTTCAAAGACAGCTGCCTGTCATTTTTAACACAGTAACAGATTAGATGTTCCAGGAATTATGTTTTCTGATTGAAAGCTGAGTTAGTAGCAGAGGTTAATGATTAATTTTAAAGATTGTAGCTTCTCCTTGAAAAAGAAGACGAGTTTAGTATAAAAGATAGTGGCAAAAATAGTTTAAAAATAATTTACCTTTCTGCAGAGATAATACCTTTCTGCAGAGAGAAGTTCTGTTCCTAATCTACCACTCTATTTTGCTGCTTCCATTTTGTTTCACTAGAGAAGCAGCATTAGTGGGTGGTACTAGAGACAACACTGTCTAGTTCTCCCACTTCTCTTCCTAAGGTGCTTCCAGTTTAAACATGGAAACCACATGCTCTGCTTCTGAAATGTTGTGCTAGGCAAACAGAATGCATGTTGTGATGTTTTTAATATAACACGATTCAAAAGCTCTAGCGTGCTGCAGACTAATGTCTTTGAAGGCACCTTGAGGAGATCTTCAAACATCATAGCCTGGAGCTTAACTGTGCTTTTTAATTATGTTAATACAATTTGAATGAGGCAGAGTGATAGATTGCAACCACACCTTTGGCATGCCAGCACATACCTCTGAGGGAGCACACTGTGCAGTGCACAGCACTAGACTATTTTGCATACAATCATCTTCAGCCCATGTGATGGATTCAGGAAAGCAATAGCCCATTACCCCAGAAAGAATGTCCCTGATACCTGTAGGATGTGAGGACCACCCACTGGCCACGGCAGTTTGGAGTTGCCACTCGAGTTACCATTGTTTTAACTCTGTTTTAGATCTGAAAAGCATTTGAAGCATTAAGATAGAGGAAAAGAGTAATGCCTAATGGACTATATTTCTAACTTCATGATTTTGCCAGTGCTCAAGGAGAAGGGATTCATATCCTCATAGCATTATCAACGTGTTGCACTGTCCCTCCTTGTATAGTTTCCAGATTTCACTCAGTGAGGTGATGCCTGTTCCTCTGCCCATGATCCCCCACAAGCTTGGGTTCTGTGACTGGGGGCAGGTTCTCACACACAAGGTAAACCAGTTTTCCCTCATCTAGCTCTTCATCTTTATCGTTCCTATCTGAAGTATCTTTTATAGGAGATAACATTACTACCCAGAATGGTGCTGTGCCAAAGTTCTCAAGCAACAGTGATGACCCCCAGACCCAAACTATGACAATGCTCCTGAGCAGGATGGTTGTTTTTAACCTTTATGTGTAGCTAGGCCTCTGACCATGGATGCTGGCCTCTTGGCTTTGATAGGAATTATATGAGATGTACGAATGGGTGTACTAAGCACATTTTATACTACCTGTGCCATGGCTTGTTTGAAAAGGCTGTCAGTCAGCCTCAGTTTGATGGAGGAGCTGGCACCTGCTCTTACCTACTAGCTAAGACGTGTGTGTTCTCAGGTCTGTTTAAAGCAAAATGAGATGGGTAACACTTAGTTTATATGATGCTTTTGTTAGTCTGGTCATTTTGACCATAAGATCAGTGGAGAGGACAGAAACCTTTTCCATGTGAAGAAACCTTCCTTAGGAAACAGGCTTATAGTTGTTCTGTATGTGCTGTTGAGGCACATGCAGGAAAGCAGGTACCATTTAGACAGTCAAGACAGGATTGAACTTGTGAGCTTTGAAGAGGAGCCTAATAGTTTCTGTCCACAAGGAGCAGTTGGTCTATGAAGCACAAACTGCAGGGAGAACAAGGAAATACTGGTAAAGGCCAGCTGATGAGACCAGAGGGCTTTTCAGTAAATTTTGGTAATGAGCACTTTTCTACACATGTTAATAATGAATGAGATAAGACATAGGAATTAGCTAAATTAATATAACTTTGAGGTTGAATGCCAAGGAGTAATTGGTCTTTTTCCTTCCATAGAGAGCATCCCAAGTATACAGGGGTGAGAGGAAGCGGTGACCCCATTGCTTCCTTATCTCCCAGCTGCAGTCTGGAAAGCAGAGCTGAGTGAGCTAAGTGTCAGATTGCTTTCTTTCTCTTTCCTCCAGGTAAGATTAAAGTTATAGCAGTGTGGGAGGGGAAAGCACATCAATCATTTTTCCAGATGAAATTTACAAATCCACTTTAAGATTAAGCTTGTCCCTCAATTACTTCTGGTTTCCTCTAAAACTTGACAAAGTCATATTTCTTTGTGTTTCAGTGGGGATGTTTTGCAGGCAACTTGTGAAATTAGTAATTTTAAGGACAGGTAAAAATTTTAGGCTTTTGGGAAAAGTTGAAAGATGGGAGACAAGCTTTACGTGAAATGTCTAATCCTGATTATTAGTGGTTATTAACTCTAAAATACATTACACTTCTTTATAAAACCAATCAATCTTTTATGTTTACTTCATGCCATATAGTAAAATACTTTACAAAGACTACATTACTTCTTTTTACATGGAGAGCATTTTATGTGACTATACACTGACTTTTTTTTTGCTGGTTTTTTTCCAATTTACTAGTTTCACAGTGGGATTACAATAATATTACAGAAACTATGAAGAAGAGGGAATATGAAAGTAATGTCTATCCGAAGGACTACAAGCTAGTGCCTGTTTTTATTCTGAGTGTTTATCCGGAATGCCTGCGTGGCCCTGCAGCCAGAGGGTGATTTCAAGGACTGGCTCCCTTTTTGTTTATGAAGTGGTAGCTGTTAAAATCTTCAGCAAGAAACAGCTATTTGGCCATGCTACCAAATGCAGTACACCTCTAAAACACTCGCTTCCCTATGACTGTGGAAAACGAGGAACCTTGTTTGGATGGTCAGATACTGATAGCACATATGGCTTGACTGCCTCTTTTAGAGAGCACTTATGGATACAGTTACATGCTGGTTCTCCAAGAAGCTTAAGGACTCAGTACACTTCATCAGTCCCAGCACCATCAAGAGAATTCTGTAATGAGTAGCAGTTTTAGAGAATACATCTAGCCATAAAACATATGTTTCCTGTGACATGCTGAATGCAAAGAGCACAGAGGCTTGAGTCAACCTATCAAAATTAAAGAAAGATCATTAAAGTAAGGGTCTGAAGAAAATGTCCTACCTTTTCACTGATGTTTCCTACCCAAGCCACCTACACTTGTAGTAGATGTGTGTCTGAGGTAGGGAAGAGTGAGGGAACAATTTGCAATCCTGTAAGGCTTTGGTTTTTTAATGATGAGACTTTATTGGCAAGGAAAGATGTATACTGGATAATGTATAATGGATACTGCCAGAGTCACCCAAGACTGTCTATTGTAAACCCCATGGTTCTGGCTGTATATACATATGCTAAGTTTCAAAACTTAGGTGTTTTCTCCAATAGGTGTTTGTCTTAGAATGTATTGTTCTTTTATTTTTTGGAAGAAATTATGCTACCCTGAATTAAAAGAAAATAAAATATACAAAAAGTGAGGTTAGGGCAAAAAAGGCATTTATCAAAGCTGCATTGTTTTGCTGATCTCTAGGCTGGCCCACAAAGGTGAAATTTAATGACATCTCTGTAAATGAGATGGAACAGTCAAAGAAATGCCTTCTGTACTTCCTGTAACACTATTTCTAAATTCACCTGAAGAATACATTTGTGAAAACTTATTTTTATATGTTTTGAAGGATTTATTTATTGATTACTTAGTAAATTTTCTGAAACCTCCACATACATTGACCGGGACTGGTTTTTTTGAGAGCCTAGAATAGGGGTCAAATGTAAGGAGTAGGAAAAAATGAGAATAGGATAGGCTGAAGGAGAGCACAGCAAATGATAGGAGAACAAGGGCCCAGCTGCAAGGGCAACATGTAACAGGAAGCAAACACTGTGCTAGTCCGAGATTTTGGTGTTCTTCAGCTGCAGGAATTACCTTCACCAGGTCTTGTGTGGGACAAGTTAGACTCAATGATCTTGGAGGTCTTATCCAACCTAAATAATTCTTTGCTTCTATGACAAACAGGGACTTGTGACTGTTAGATAGGTATAACGTATTGCAGGAGAAGCTGAAGCTGCTCTGTAGTCAAGCCTGGTATTTTTTCCCTTTATTTAGAATTTCCTTGTACTGTTCTTTAATGCATATTAGCGGTATATGGACTGGAGTCTAACACCAACACTGGTGTGACAACTTTTGGAGGTGAAAAGTCTCATCAGTTTAGCTTCAGCTATGAATTTGGCCTTATTTCAAAAAGACGTCTGAAAAATACAGTTTCGACTTGAACTGTAGGTAGGAATTCATATGCAGTTTTATAAAATCATATCCTAGGAATAGGAGAGTACAGGATCTTTTTCAGACTAACAGTCTATAGATTTATCAATGCATTACTGTACTCTTCAAAACTCGGTGCTGCTGTAATATTTCAGGCAAAATCACCTAGATGATAGTTCCTAGACGCTAAGCAAAAATTTGGGCTTTTTTTCTTGCAGTCTATGAAGTTTTTCTTTCCTACATAGATATTTTTCAAAGAACTATGTCTGAGGCTTATTCATTACATCTAGGACCTTGTTCTAAACAGGAGCTAGCACACTAGTTTTAGAAGTCATGAGCAGCCTTGAAATACACAGATACACGATAATCATCCCTCATGAAAGTCTTAAACTGACCTGTAGTTAGGATTGGGAATAAGCTTTTGACACCAAATCTTTTACTTCTTCCAAACCTGCTATCATCCTAGTATTGAATGGTGTTTTCTCTGGTTTTTTAACTGTTCCTATGGGTTAGAAAATAAATATGGAGGATTAAAGGTTTGAAGAAATCTCTAGCCTGCAAAATCTTTAAGAGCATTTGCCACCTAGCAACAGCCAAGAACGTGTGTTTCCTTCGAACAATCTGCAATTGTGTGATTCAGAAGAAACCTCCACAGTGTTATAACTGCAATTGTAACTTATGTAGGAAGAGAAAATGCAGCAAAAGGCTCTGGTTACATCACTGACAAAAGCATTTCATTACCATAAGAAGTCCCTAACAGGGTGACAAATAATCAAGATTAAAAAGAATGTGTGAGACCAGCAGAAAGGGAAACAATGACGTTCCTATTATAGCTGTGGCCTTTGCAATAAATGATATGTCAGCTTTTTCATTTTGAATTGTGCTGAATAACTTAGTGATTTTAATTCATCAGCAAATGAATACTTAGATTAGAAGCTATTTTCTTTTCAAATGGGCATTTGCTAATTTAGTCATGCAATAAATACCACATTCCTTGAAAAGTGTGTGTTAGCTTTATAGATATCGTTTATAGATGTTAATGATTTAAAACCACAGATACTCTGTTAGTTTGCACAGATATGTGCAGAAAGTATGGGAATTATATGAGAGGAAGGGTAATTGCAACATGCATGAGCTGGCTGGCTATCAAAGTCCCATTGGTCTGCATTTTGTGATGCTAATGAGATAGCAGAGAAAAATTACACAGATGCTAATGCACATGGGTTCTACTTAGATGATTCTCATGCATAAGTCTTTACAATGTCTAAGAATATGCTTTATTGTGTATCAGTTATCCCAGTTCCTCTGTTTTCCTCAGGTATTTTTTTCCACCTCCTTAAAGGAAAGAAATGGGGGTACCTAAGACCACTGTGTCTTTCATACCTCCCAGACTTCCAAATCATGTACACTTGTTAAGGCATTTTACCCATGTGACATTGTTAAATTAACCTGGATCTGTTCTAAAAAAAAAAAAAAAGAGCAGCTTCTAGACCAACGTTCACAGTATTACTTAAAATTACTTATTAACAGGGTACTAAAACACACTTTGTTTCAGTATATGTTCTTTTTAAAACATGTTTCTCGGTTAACAAATCAACTTAAGCCCAACAAAGACATTACTAATACACATTACAACAAAATACTTATAATGCTAAAAAATAGACAGTGTATTGTTGCTAACCTCTTACAGGCAGCTGGTAGGATTCAATTCTGTTTCTGGCAGCAGGAGAGTACATGCTGAAATATCAGAATTGGAGCAGAAAATTGTAAGTGCAGCTGAAATGGAAGGGGAAGCAGCAAGCTATTGCCAAGGGAGCACAAGCACTTTTGAAATAAGTACATTCAGTGAGTTTATACTAAATATTAAAAGTTCCAGAAAGCATAATGTAAATAACTGAAAATTTAGAAGCCTCTCTTTTTCAGTCATGTTCAAAATACTAAAAGCATTTCTTAGAACCTGATATTTGTACTGAATTGCCAGTGCAATATCAGCCATTTTTGGTAAAAGTCATAATGTAGAGAGGCCCTAATAGGCAAAAGTTTTAAAAGCAAAATAGGGTGTTGGGGTGTAAGGAGCATGTTGACAGAATGTTTTTTTGCTGTACTTACTAACAGTAGTCCTGACCTGGCAACTCTTCCACTGATGTACATTGGTGTGGTGCCAGATGAGGACTGCATGTTCAGGTGTGCTTGGGACACTGTACGTGCTCCTCTAATAGGAATAAATTTGCAGATCACAGGTGGAAGGAACTTAGAAGTCCAAGCTTTCTCATTTCACAGTTGGTCTGTTCTAGCAATCAGAATGTGAAATCTAATTGTCTACTTTGGATAACGAGAAAATAGTTTCCTAATCAAATGTTTCTTTGATTCTGCCATAAAGGATGGCAAAAGTCCTGCTTCTCTGAAGAGAAAAGAAACCAATCAATAGGAGACAATGTGTGTTTTCAGAGTTCCAGCATTCATGTCAGCTATTTAGCATTCAAGTTGCTGCAGGATTCTCAGGACCTCATTTAGTATCTATACCTATATACGTACTCATTTTGATTTCTTACAATGCTATGTATCTTACCAGGCAGCATAATTAGAAAAATATCACTTTATGTTAAAACAGTGTATTTTTTGAAACTTAAAATATCACAGAGTAATATGTAATCATTAATTACATCCTGATGGAATTGCTCCCTACTCTACCTGTCATGCTCAAATACTGATATGCATTTGGTAGGGAATCTCAACCCTTACAGCAGAAACTGTGCAACAACTGTATTTTATCTGCCTCCCTGTCCTTCTCAAGAGTTATGATCGAGGTGCTGAGGGGATACAGCAAATGATAATATTCTTTTAGCTCTAGCAGAGTTCTCCTTGACTTTGAAAGACAGATGATTACAATTCACATTTTTTAAAAGGTGGGCACAGCAGAGACAGGTCAGAAAGCGAAAATCCACATAGATTAGTGTAGTTTGGTGTCCAGGTCACATGTGTAGCATACATAACCTGATTAAAATCCCTGCTGAGTCAGCTTCAGATCATGGTCTTGAAACTAAATTCCCACTTCCCATCTGTGTGTTTAGCTATGGATATTTCAAGGTGGTGTCTTTCTTTGAAAAAGTCTCAGTCAGCCTTTGTCAGTCAGCCAGATACAAAACAGAAACTGCTGTTCCCCACAGTTAATTCTTACCTAAATGTAGGGAAAAAAATAATAGATTTAATAGGAAATATCCAGTCTTAACATTTTACGAATGTACTTATGATTTATTGTTCTTTTTATTTCAAAATAGAATTAGGACTAAAAAGTGTGATCTAGAGCAGCTCGTATTATGTTTAGCCCAAAACCTTCATAATGGAAACCGTGACTTCATACTTTTGACTCCTAAATCATGCATTATTTTAGTTCTTCCTCTTACAAGTTCCTTAAAAAGAAGTCACATATTGAATATGAGTTTCAGAGAAAGTTCAACATGCCAAGGGCACCCTAAAAAAGGCGTGAGCACCTGTCTTCAGGCAGGGATTTTATGTATATAGGCTGATCCCAATAGACTTAATGTGCATGATGAAATTGTACTCTAGCCATGCAGTTTGAATTAGACTGTTACTTTTATATCTCTTATCACTACTCCTTTCCAGTTAACGTTCTCCTCATTTACATCCTGAATTTGTAATCCCTTAGGATATTTTTTTCCGCCATTTTTCTGGAGCAAAATATTCATAAGATTAGAATCACTAGTTTGTCATATTCTTCATTTGAATACAGCAAACCTGCTTCTAGTTGGTTCTGTTGTGCTTGGTTGTGATCCTCTAGCCAGGAAGAATAAAACCCAGCAAACTGTTTTGGTACTTTATACTTTTCCCATTAGGATTCCACCAAAGGCAATTCTTTGGTAAGAGTCAAAACCCCTCAGACATTGACCTGAAACTGTTCCTGTGGAAGTGAGCTCTCATCTCCTGAGTTCTCTGGGTCAGGCACAGGTCAATAAAGGGCACTTTTGTGAATCCCCACTTACTATAGCCCAAGCTCTGTTCATGAGAGATGGCTGTATTCTTGCTTCCTACCACCTGATAACTTTTCTTACTTGTCCTCTGTTCAGCACTGTGGATGGTCTCAGTTTTTGGCAGGTTAATGTGGAAAGATTGCTAGAAGGAATTAGGCACAGGGAACATGCATCAGTTGGACCTTAGAATATTTATAGTCATCATGACTCTACTTTTGTCCTGTCCTTCTAGAGTTGATAGTGACACATTTTATCCCTGTTTATTCAGCTCTTTTTGCATTTATTTCCTACCTAATGGAATGGATGCAAATTGGAAGCTGGGAAGGGGGGAGGGGAAGAGGAAAGAGAGGAAGCACTTCCCTGCTCCCTGTTTAAGTGACCCTGAACGCTGCTCGTCATCAAATACCCCAGTAGTTGAATTCACCTTCTAATGATGAATTCACCTTCTAATGAAGCATGTTATTAGTTACGCCTCTGCTTTTCAGAGATTCAGACTCCTCTAGTCAAAGATCAGTGGCAATCTCCAAGACAGTAGAAGTAGATTTGCTCCCAGTAACGCAGCACTACCTTCTTCTTCTCCTCTCTTGGCAATTTTTCTTCAGAAGAATTGGTCACAGATTTCCTGGGGATTTTTTTAAAGAGATTTTCCTTTGATACGAAGCAGGTACTGAAAGCTGATTCAACCATAGTTAGTGTTCCCTTCTCTGGATTGTTTATGTGAGGCTGCTGGGACAATTGGTATATTCAATACTCTGGCTTTTACTTTCTGTAGATCCCAATCTTTGAGAGCATTCTAGGTCGGAAAAAGTAACAAATGGTATTATTGTCCCACAGGACCTCATACTACTGTAAAACAAAATAAAAAAATAATAGGATATGCATTGTTTAGTTGAGTAGGTGTTGTAATAATTTCTAGTTGAGACATGTTGCTGTGTACACTTTTATCCCTTTCCAGCGGATGATAGACAAAATTTTGAAACTGCTAATTAAAGGGTAACTGAGAAGTGTTTTTTAGGTGGGAAAGTAAGATTTTATTAAGTTCAGCCTTGGTAGAAGACAATGCCAGGAACTATGATCAAGGATAAAAAGGCTAAGTTTAGCCCACTCCTTTCAATTCTTTTATCTGAGGTCAAGCTCTTATTGTTAACAGCTGCCTCTCTTTATGCTAAGTCATGCAGTTTAGGCTCCTATAGGCCTCCATATAAAAAGTACCAGTATGATCCAACATGGACATTTAAATTCATACTTTTTTAACCATGCAGCTGTTAAACACCAACCAGTTAATCGTAACCATTCAATCTGAGAAGGCATACTTCAGCCAACTTTAATATTATTTAATGGAAGAGTTCAGTGTTTCCAGAGGCACATTTAAAATCTTAGCCTGTTGGCAAACAGAGATAGCTGAGCGTCCTCTGTTCCACAGCACTAAAGCAGAGAGGACAAACAAGGCAGGCAGGCTAAGCAGGCTTATTAGACACAGCTTTCTTTTTAGAACTAACTAATTTCTCTAACACATTTTGCAAAGCTGTAAGTTGAATATACATGGAACCTGTTGCTCCATTAGAACAGTGCAAGGAACCTTCAGCTATCACCATTTCTGACCTAATACCTAAATATTTGGAGAAAGCTGTGGATCACTAAATCTGAGATTTGAACAGGAATCTGAAATCCTATAACAAACCAAGTTCTCGGATACTCTAGGAATATGGATCTTAATGTTCATGGGTATGTTAACACATCTTAGTTCAATAAAATAAAGGGCTACTGGAGTAAGCTACAATACCTAGTACTAAGTCACAAAGCTGGTAGTTCCTGAGAATGCCTTTGCATCTGAAAGGCTCAGGAACTATATATCAGTCACAGTAAGGAAAACCTGGATGAGCAATTACATAAAACTGGAAGGGTCTTTGTGCAGCAGCCTCTACTTGTGCACCACTAATATGGTCCAGACAGCTGTCATGTCTCAGTGAAGACTATAAAGAGCATTAGTCTTGTTTTCTGACAGCCTATCATACAAATTTTAACAGCCTGATGCAATAAATATAATTTCTTTCATTTTTTTTTCCCAGTGTAGGCTTTAGTGGAAAATACTGAAGAAAGTTTTCTTTAATTTCTTATATCCTTTGTTATTTGAAAGCCAAAAATTAGGCTAACATCAGTGGTTATAGCTTCCCTAGCAATTTCTTTTACTTTGTTGTATATAATATAGAGCTTTTATCAGATTTCTACAGTGAAAATTTTCCAAAGTAAATTCAGAATTATTTTCAACAAATATTTCACAGTGAGACTGAAACACATCACAGATGGTACCATTCAAATGAATGAGTGTAGAAAGTAATGCATAAAATTGATTCATCAAATTAATTTAAATATTTATGGGAAGAAATATATTCCATAATATTTTCAACAGATTTTGTGTCCTCTCATAAAAAAAATTACAGTCCTACAGATTTTTCTGGTTAGGGATTGGAATGACATTGTTAAAGAAATATGTCTTTACATCATAAAGTATAAGCCTGCAGCATCTAAGCTTGCGTTCCCTATTAATTTTTCCTAAATGTACTTCTAAAAACCTCTTAACTTGTTTTCTTTCATCAACTAATGTGTCTTACCTGTATTACTTCCCTGTAATTATTTTCTGTATTTTCTCTGTAATCATTTTCTATGTCATTTATCTCAAGGGAATTTGAATGATTGAAACAAGCAGACTCTATTCTGTTATCATTTAATGATATAATTTTGATAATTTCTTTATTATTTACCATATAGTTTGTGGATCCTGTTATCCAATAATGCACTCCACAGTAACCAAAAGCCTGCTGGTGAAATCTCTGTAGTTAGATTAGCTTGCTGACGTCTGTCACTTTTTCCATGAAATGAAATTTACCCATCCCGTCTGAAATATTAGCTGGTGCAAAAAGATTGCTGGAGGACCAGTGTCTGCGGCGCTTCCATCCCCTGCCATTGCTCTGGTAATCAGGTAAACAGAACATTCATCACTTTTAGCAGATGAGCAGTGCTGCTGCCTTCTGAACTGAGAGACCTGAAGGGATCTTACCTGCAAAGGGCTGTTTACACCCAGGGTAAATTTCCACATGCACTGTCTTCCAGTCATAACTTAAGGCTTCCAGCTTGGTTTTAATGAAAACATTATTCTAATCAAGTTCTAATTATTCCTGAATTATTTTAAGTCTGTTTATCAACAGATTAGTAATTATCAAGTTACAAAAGCTGCTTATATCAGAAAAGCAAGGTGTTTTTTGTATATTTTTAATATGTGAAGCTCATGAGTACTTATAATTGATGCTGCATTCCATTTTTCTAGTTAAACTCTGCCTGATAGCATTTCAGTGTTTACACAGTTCAATTTTTCAGTTACCTTTCGTGTCCTGATTCTGCCAAAGTATATTTTTTTAAAATCTAATGTAAGCAAAACACATAGCTTTTTGTTTTAGCTAGAACTGTTCACCAAAATAACAGTTTGCCATTCCTTTCAAATGTTTTTCTCAGGCTGCAATGTAGTCTGTGCAGTTAAAAATGTGGCAATAAAACAAATAGTCTTATAAATTCATGTACAAGATGTTCCAAGAATACAGTCAGAAGAGAAGGAGACAAAAAGGACTGGTGAAGGATAAAACACTGTGCAGGCTCATTTGCAGTTCTACAGTGAACGCCTTTATGTGGCTGGTGCTTTTCCTTTCCCCTCCTTCTCAAAAGCAAGAGACTTCCAGGAGAGACTGAACTTTAAATTCGTTTTGGCATTTCTTACTGGGAGGAATTTACTAGTAGCTACAGCAAAAAGAGTTAGTGATTTAGGACTAACTTTGACATATTAGCTTTTCCTTTAACTCCTTAAAGACATGACTTATTTTACAACATAACTAGATTTTTTTTTTCTTTCGCTGGTTTGTAGATTAAGTTAAGGGAACATAAAGAGTTACGTTTAGTTGGACTTCCACAGCAAATCTGTAGCTAAGCCAGAAACAGATGCCTGGGTTCTTCTGTCCTCTTCCCTAACCATGAGACTCACTGTGTGTTTTTGCCAGTAAGTATGTGATAGCTCATGGTTTTTGAACCGATAGCATTCTGGATAGTTAGGAAGCTGCTCAAGCAGAAGCTGAGTCATTGGTAGATTGTATTTTTAACTGGTGTCATCATCTCACCATCCACTCTGCCCAGAATCAGTTTGGCTATGTATTCCTTGCAGACCATTTATTTGCTTCTACTCCATTCCTGCCAGAAAGCGTTTCTAAGCTTCTCTGCAGTACACTCCACTACTTATGCAAATCTCTTAAGATATTATAATATACTGCTTAAGTGAAACTAGCAGCCTGAGAGCTACATGAGATGCAGTTAGGCTTCATTTATATCTAGAATATAATTCTGATTACAGAGGCAAAATACACCAAACACTACATACACACAAAGATAGTATATGTATAGTACATTTCTCCTTAATAGGCATATCCATTACAGTAAAGCCTGAGGATGCTTTGGGTTACTCTCACACTGACTATTATGACTATTAATGCAGTGAGAAACAGTACCACCCATAAAATTCGAGAAGTTTTCAGTTCCAGGACATTTAATAAAGTTTCATAATTACAAAATAGAAGGATCTCTGCAGTTAGATAACAGCAAGGAAAGAAGCATAGAGGCTGAGTTCTGGCAGGGTGTTTTAGTTGTCAAGCAAGTTGGAAAGCTGACTAATATAACAGTTACGCTTTGTTGTAACACAGTGCTAAATGGAAGAGCACCCTTCAAACACTGATATTCTTGAATCTCATGGGGAACCACTTCAGTCCTTGTATAAAAAAATGAAGAAGCTTTGGTACCCTAAACCAAAGGAAAACCAGAGCAGATACTTTAAACAAGAGTATTTAACTGTTTCTCTCTAAAACAAATCCAGAACATTGGCTTTCCACCAAGCAATTCAACAAACGTAGAGGAGAAGCACAGCTAAACTGTCCTGGGATCTCTGACTCATGGTGTCAGTCATCCTTCTTGTTGCAGAAGGGAAACAGTTTGCACCACCACCCTTTTTCCTGGCACAGCCTGTTTCCTCCTCTCCTGTTCCAGGATGCAGCCCAGCCTGCTGACCCATGAGCCTGTGGTGTTTTATGTACTGTGCCCACCACAGAAAACGGATAAATCAGTCCACCAATAGCCCTTTGCAAGTAAGACCCCTTCAGGTCTCTCCTTCAGAAGGCAGCAGGACTGCTCATCAGCCCCTTGCCGTCTCACATAGGAAAGCAGGTACTTGCTCTTCTATGCAAGCATTCAAAAGAACTCACAAAAGGACTTCAAATATTTATGCAAATGTTGGTTGACATTTTTAACTTCATAAAATAAAATGTTACTGGTCTGACTAATACTCTAGTGAGTTTACTATTACTTTTTGGCACACTTTCAACAATTTCAGCATAGTGAGAACTTCTATTGCTCAGTTTATCTCAAATACACTTTGTTAAGGGTGCCAAAAAAGGTGTACCTACTGCTTAGATGCGTCATATATGGTTGCTGAGTCTGAGCGTGCGGACAAGGTTTCATGCTTAGCCCTCCCAAATCTGACCTTCAGTTCTGGTATACTGGTCTCCTATGCACTCAGGGAACAAGTGAAATTGAAGGGTACCCTCTCAGTTCCGCTGTAATTAAGTTCCAGGAAAAACATTAAGAGTTCAGCTACGGATGTGGTACTGGTCCTTTGCGGTGCAGACTTCACCGTCAGCCCTCTTTCCAGGTCATACAAATTATACTCGGATCAGTAGTAGAGCTCTTCATGTCGTCACTCATTTGGTAAGTTTTGGCACTTGGACTCAATGATCTTTATTGGTCCCTTCCAACTCAAGATATTCTATGACTCTAAGCTGAACGTCTACCTCTGCAAATTGCATCCCTCTCTTCTTGTTTTCCACAAACTTGAGGCACTGGGAAGAATACTACAGATATACCTCGATCCTGTGTTTCTCTGAAATAGCACTCTCCTTACAAAACTACTTTCAAACACAGCATAACTGTCCTCCAGTTTCTTGCCCAAAAAAGAGTCTACCCCCCTCCCTCCTTCTTCTGCCCTGGTCCTTCAGGAGTCCTCCCAAGTGAGATCTAGCTTTCTGCTCTACTATCTGCTGGTTTATGTACTGAGTCAAACTGGGGACAGATCAGATGATGATGGCAATTCCTTCCAGCAAATATCTACACATTGCCTGTGCACCTCAGCACAAGACTACAGCAAAACCCAGTTGTGACAACTGACAGACTGAGACTGGTACAAGAGAGATGGCTTCATTATTCAGGATATTTTACTGTCAGCCAGTGTACTAATGCTTTCTTTTTTCCAACAGCTAGTTGAGGGTTATGGGAACAGCTAGTTTCAGGATTCAGAAGAGTTGCTGTAAATATATGAATCTGTAGCTGGCCCAAAACTTGTTTTCATGAGACTATATTTTCTCCTATATCGTGCTACCTCTCAACTATCATGTTCAAGGTAGGCCAGGAAGGATCTAGTGGCAGTGCTCTTTGTGCCTTTGTTATCTATTTGGAAGGGGATTTCTATGCATGGCGGAAACTGTCATTAGTTCCATTGTTGTATTGTGGTTCCTTTCTATCTGTGTGTACATACTAAAAGAGTCAACAATTAATCAATTCCTTCAGTAATATTCCATTGCTGTTATCTTTACAAAGAGTTGGTATCAATGATAGTCTCTAAAACTCAATTTTATTCTCATCTGCGTTGTGTTGCTTCTTAAGAAGGGGAAAACTTCCTTTATTTTTTGTTTAAATCCTAATTTTTTCCAGCTTATGCATATTGTGGACAGCTGATTAATATACCATGGGTATGGCAATGACTTCATAGTTACTGCTTCCCAGTTTATGTTGTAAAACTTATGACTGCTCCATAAAAATATCTTGAAAAGTTTTTCTCTTATGGGGAATTTTCATTAGAAACTACTTTATAAATTCAGCATGAACATTAAAGGAAAAATTCATGAAAGTTGAGCACACTATAAGCTGAACTTGGCAGCTGCACTGGGTAATATATGTGACAGAAGAATGGAAACAGAAAAATTAATAGGCAATGGACATGAATATGAACTATGTCAGAGTTGTTCTAAATCACTAATGTTTAACAAAAGATTCATTCTCCAAAGATAACATTTAAATTATTGGATTTTCATCACTTAGTATAAACTATCTTTCCTTTGAATATCTTTTGGAAAAAAAGGTGAAATAAATCAGATTTACTTTCCTGTTAAAATCCAGTAATGAAACACCTATCTAGAAATGCAATTTTTTCATAATGTAGGTCAGGGTAGTAACGTTGTACACCTTTTCTTATTAGAAGATATCTAGGCCAAAAAAAATTTCATTATTTCATTAGGAGATTTCAAGGGTGGATGACTTGAATTGAAGCAGCTTAGTTTGAAATCCTTTTCTTTTCTTAGTTCAAATTACTCTGAGACAGAGGGTCTCCCCCATCATTAAACTGCAGTTGGGGGCCATGGGCAATGGCACAAGCAACTTTCCTGGGAAGTCCAGACTGCTGAGAAGAATGGGATTACAAGCTACATCTGAGATACCAAGGAAAGGAGAAGGGACAAGTTAGTTTCAAGACAAAATTCTAAGGTTTTACATTTCTCAGCTGAGATTTGCTAATTGAAAAGGAATAAATCAGTATTTGGGCTTTTGGTTATCATCCATTTTTTAATGGTAGAATTCCCAAGAACTGCACATTCTCAGTTTTAATAAATACTACTAGAATCAGCTACCTAAGACCTTCCTCTCATTCAGACTTCAGCTCTATGGGTTACAGGAGCACAACAGTAATAGCTTTCTGAATTGCTCAATTGCTAGGGTTGTTTCAGAAGATTTATTTCAGATTTGTGATAGTTCCGGGTCCTGAGCAGCTGGGCTACCCTGTGAGTCCTATGCCAATGCCGCAGGGATTGGGATGGTATAAGAACTTAGTCTGAAATAAAATGGCAGGTCACTGTGCAAAGTAGTCAATTAAAATTTAGGTGATCTATATTCCAGTTTTGTCTTCTGAGGCTTGGATGCTTGCTGGCTTCCTAAGCCTGTAATTCATTTATAGAA
This sequence comes from Pseudotriccus pelzelni, assembly GCA_035584735.1. Classification (NCBI taxonomy): domain Eukaryota; kingdom Metazoa; phylum Chordata; class Aves; order Passeriformes; family Tyrannidae; genus Pseudotriccus; species Pseudotriccus pelzelni. The sequence continues at coordinate 88,819,121 of JAWMRA010000078.1, read as the reverse complement.
AGATAAATTTCATATCCATGACTGTGACAGCCTGCATGCCTTGTCTATTGGAGCAAGCTAGCAGTACTCCATATAAAGCGGTTCCCCGAGGGGCCCAGAACATTTAGGATTGGTGCCTTGGCAAAAAAGTGCTCTCATTGCTATAAGCAAAAGAATCCCATCACAATAATTTTTCCGTTCAGAGTATTTTTCTTTGCAACACAGCTTGCTTCTTTTCCTCCAAAGGCCTTCCAGTTTCTACATTTTCCTGTGCTGGCATACTTAGGACTCTGTGTTGTTCCAGAGCATTTGCATTTTGGTGTGGGGATAGTGCATCCTTCTTTTCACACAGAAACAGAGCACAGCCTGCAATATGAAATAAGAAAAGCTTTAATAGATATGAATAAAATCCTATTCTGAAGAATAGATATGAATAGATATGAATAAAATCCTATTTTACCTCTAAGCTGTGTGTTACTACTTACGAGCTTGTGAATTCAAGTTTGATTGATAGGGTATGTTTTTCTGTAAATTTGAGAAGTTAAAACAAACCGTGACATTAGAAACTGGCACAATGTGTTAGGGGAGAAACATTTCCTTTGTTTGCATGTTTAGGGCGATTATTGGTTGATTAGTTTAATTTTACACTGACTATTCTTGCCACTTTTCTGTGTGCTAGTGTCCAACAGCATTTTATTTTCCTGGCATTTTGGACTTGGTCACTTCATTACTTGAAATTTCCTGGTGGTTTTTTCTGAGCATAATTTGCTACTGGCAGGTTATTCTCCTCAAGTCCACAAAACAAACTCCACTCACTCCCTGTGCTCTCATTCCCCTTTTTTTACCCCATATAAATGGTTATGTGGATTTGAAGAGAACCTCAGAACAAGGGATAACAGAGCATGGGGGAACAGAATATGAATTGATCAGACCTTACAGCAGGCAGCCAGGTGCTATCTTATTTTTTTATTTCAAAAATATTTCTTGGTACTATCTAAGATGCTGGAGAAGACAGCAGATATTTCAAATTTCCAGGGAATGAGTCCATATAAATTTTTAAAATTAACTTCTCTTGGTCAGAGGCCCAAGACTCATCATGTAAAGGGGCCAGGGGTTTTATTACAATTAATATATAGTCCTAATTCTCATTTACATTAAACACAAACATCTTGATCTCTTTATACTTGGGGGATTAAAGAGTAAATAAACTATCCAAATATGAGATATTCAGTGTTGTTATGACAGAGAGAGGACTCAAACACAGGTGTCTGGGAATAAGACACTGGGATATTTAGGAGAAGCACAACTTTTTCCAAGCAGTCACTAATTTATGCATTTAGATGCATTTAGTTATCCCTTCCCCTGATGACTGACACTGATGATAGTTAAATGGATGACATAACTATTCAAAGTAGCAGGAAAAGCAAGTGTGAAATCACTCAGCACTGATGAGACTGCTACTGCTCCTGTCCCAATGCTAAAGAACAAGAGGCACTTTAAGCTGGGATGCCTGCAGGAACTGCTCAGCTAAGAGAATTCCAGTGGTCCTTCACTTCCTGTTCATTGCTGCTGACCTGTATTCAGGCTTTGCCTCCAACTTGAGTAGTCTAAAGGGCTACCCTCTTTCAGAATATGGGAAGTGCAATATTTATGCCACACCTGATCAGTTTTAGCTGCACTATTGCCTTGTGTCCTCACTGCTCTGGGTTACGCCACTGCAGTTGTACTGAACTTAACATACAGCCTCCTGTGTGGCAAATTCCAAGTGATTTTAGAAAGCTTTCTCAGGATTTAGGAGATTGTGGGTGAAATCCCCTGGAACACGATGCTGTTTTCTTCTGAAACTGGGAATAGGAATGAAACTGTGATTTTCTCATAGGGCAAAACAGCTTCAGATTTTGGAAATCTGCCATAAGGTCTACGCAGCAGCTGTTGGTAAGTAGGGGGAATGGTAGAGAGCTGGGAACTGAGACCAACAGCTGCAGAATTATTTTTTACAGCTGTTCTTTTCCTTTGATATGTCTCTTTTGTTTTTGTGGTGTATGAGAACAGTTTCTTATGACAAATCCCTTTTTCTGGGTCTGTGATGAAGTGAGCATCCCTGAGTGACAAGAAAGTTCCCTACTTTGTTGTAATGAGGTGTCTGGAGAGCACTTCCACTGAGGTGAGAGAAAACAACATATTTTCTGTGGAAAAGATGTGCAAAAATAGTCATTGCACTTTTTGAAGTCCCCTTGATAGGTGATGCTACTGAGGAAGACTGCAGGGAGACAGTGATGGAGCCTATATGTCCTTTCTGTGTGTCACCTCTAATCTCTTCTCAAAGTACCAAAAGCATATTGGGTTACACAGGAATAGTAACTCACTGTGGTGGATTTTTGAGGGAAGGCTTTATTTTGCACCAGCAGAGGTTCAGATTGGATATTATTAAAAAAAAAACAACAACAAAAGAACACTGAAACACTAGTTAGGCATTGGAAAGAGTTGCTCAGGGAGGTGGCAGAGTCACTGTCTCTGGAAGTATTCAAGAGGCGTCTGGATGTGGCACTGGATGAGGCTGTGGTTTAGGTGTGATTACGGTGGTGTTGATTTGATGGTTGGACTAGGTGATCTTGAAAGTCTCTTCCAACTTTTAGGATTCTGTGATTCTGTATTTGATGGTGTAGTTAGAACTGTTGGGTGAGTGTTAAAAACTCCGGACTTAACAGGAACAACTGAAAGGATGTGATGACTTTTAGGTGAAGGAAAGAGGATAACTGCAAAAAATATGAGATAATGCTTTTAATAGGAGCTCTGTAAGTTTTAGGTGTACATTCACAGTTCCCTCAGGTAAATAATTCTCTATTGAATCTCTCAACACATATTATTCTTCCTACACATTATTATTAAACAATCCAATTCCAGCCTTTTGTCATATTTCATTCCTTCAGTCCTACTTATGACATGTTGAAAAGTGCTAATGTTCCTACAGGAGGTGGCTGAAAATTTATTTACAGGTACAAAACTATGAAGTCAGGTTTCTGAGAGCCGATGTGTGTTACTGAATTAATAAGGCCCTGTGCTCTGTTCTGATGTGTTTTTTAGATAAAAGTTACTACTATGACAAAAGAATTTGTCATCAGTTCTTTGTCATAAATCTGCAGAAAATGCATAATTTTGAAAACCTCAGCATATAAAATGAAACTGGTCTAAGATTACATCATTAGAAGACTTTTAGCACACTAAAAAAGAATGTAAATAACATTCAGTTACCAAAAGTGGTTTGCCATCATCTACACCTTCATCATCGTTAACCAATTTAAAGATTGCATTCGATAAGTCTTTACCTAGTGTACAAAGGCAACTTATGGAAGGTGGAAAAGCTTTTAAGTGCCTTTCAGTGGTATCACTTATTTTTGGTGAATAAGCCTCAGATTACTTGTGTATTATGCTGGCAAAATTAAACATATCCTGAAATTCCTAGATATTTTTTTGGCATATGAGAGTGCTAAGAAAGTTTTGTTACATAACTTTCAAATCAGGAGTTATGTTATGCATGTCATTGTTTTATGCAGCACATGACCTGAGCAGTTAGATAGAAGCAAATATGCTTGTATTCATTCAGATAGATACTAGAATATTCCCCTTGTAAACCTATATTAACAATACTGTGGTAACTATATAATTCCAATTATTAAAACTATCGGGGGCCACTGAGAAAAACATGTCCTTTTCATTAGTCTTTAATTATTTTCTACTTAAAAAAAAAAAGAGTCATTATATTTTTAAACTATATTATATTTTTTCCATCCAAGTTATAGGAGAACAAGTCACCCACTGCAGATTAAATAATCTACTGTCCCTATCATCATTTGTTTGTTTGGCACACTTTTTATTGCTTCTGTTACAGTCACTTCAGCCTTTTTCTTACCAACCAAATAGACTGTTACTTAGCAGAAGTGCTGGAATTTGCTTTTATGCTTTTCTCTTTTAACATTCTATCTCATGCCTGATAATCCATTGTGAAAAACTGGAAAGCTCTTAAGTTTTTTTGGTAGGTGCAGAACTCTACAGTGAAGGGATATGTCTCATTTTACAGATGAGTTATTTTAATAATCTCTAAAGTCATGGCCATTGTGTATATAGCTATATCATTCAATAAATTAGTAATAATTAATTAGCATGAGGGCCATGGCCAACCCTAACTCACAATCAGTCCAAAGACAGGCATCATATTTGACTGTATGTGACATTTTAAACAGCTAGGATAGCACAATCTTTATAGGAGGTAATTCTAGCTGAAAATCTTGGAAATCAACTGAGCTTTTCTGAAAGATATGTGGTGTAACATCTTACGTTTCAGCAGCAGCTGAATTCCTTTCCATACAAAGTTTATGAACGAACGTATGAAAATTGGGGTTCAGGTTTAATTCAGTTACTTGGAAGTCTCTCTAGGAGTGAGCACTCATAATACTTCTTTCAACTGCTCATACTCTTCAGAAGACAGAAGGAATTTCCATGTCAGGTTTTTCTGGAGGACATCCAGTTTCTGGAATGCTCAACTGGTCTTTCTCCTAAAATCAGAAGGGGGTCCCAGCTCGCTTTCCAGTTCCCTCAAAGGGCTGTAACTTTTATTTGTTCAATGTGATAGTCTGTGGGGGTGAAAACATCAGTGACACAGTAAAACCCCCAGAGGCTGAAGGTCTGCTTTATTTATAGGATGTTGAGCCTGTTATGAAACTTCTATAAAGCACTAGCAAAGCTACTACTTAGGAAAAAAAAAGAAATTATAGAAGCCATATGGGCTGGTCTGTTTCATGTTTTTGCCCTTCCCACAGTACTCACTTGATGTGCAATAAAACATACTAGACTTCAAATAACATTAAGTATTTTCTGTTCCTATAGCTTGACATGAAGCCTTTGAAAGGTTTCTTTTTTTGTGTGCCACTTCCCGAACTGGGTTACAAATACATAAATAAAAGTGTGGGGGAACATCAGACTTCAATAGCCAATGGCTCAAATGCAATTCCACACCCATGACTATGTTTCAAGCCTGTAATTCAGGATAGCCACAGAATAACAGAAAATCATATTTTTCTTAGGTTTTGTCTTTAGATTTTTTAAAAAAACATTTAATTTCCTCAGCCTGAACTCCAGCCTAAAAAAGATTTTAGTCAGTGACTGGATCTGTTGATGTTGCCTTGCAAAACTTGTATCAGTAGTATTTCACCAACTGGTTCAACCTTCCCCACATCCTTCTGAGAATTGAATGAAAATCTGTGTCCTTTACAATTAAGGGTTAGGGTTAGGGTTAGGGAGTGTGCCTGTGGTGAAAAACATTCTTATGCCAGCAGGGAGTGCTGGTCCTCATCAGCCTTCACAGACTTGAGTGCATCAGAAGCTGCCCCTCTTTTGACATTGTCCTTAAAACCTACCTCTGGTTAGCTAAGGCCAGGCAGATGGCCTGGCCTCAATCAGAATGCGTTGTCATTAATGCTGCAATTAGATCAGAATTATACTTTTGAAATGATTCTCCCAATTATGCTCATTTATTGTGCTTTTGTTTGTATCACAGAGAGGTCTTTGACATAGGTGGATGAGGTCTTCCTAAAAAAAGGAAGATCACTAAAGAAACCCCTTCTTTTACAACGAAAGTCAACTCAGCGTTTGGTTTCATCAAACAGCATGCTTCAGGAATGCACTGTGTGCTCCAGCCACTATTGGGCTGTTAGTCCAGTCCTGACTGTCAGGTGACCAGACAAAAGCTGAAACACATTGAATGTCAATGTTGGATCAACACTGCAACCTCAGCTTGCAGTCTGAAAAGTTGGATTCGCTCCACCCGCATCGCACAACTTGCTAATGTAGACACTGCCTTGGCAGGAAAGAACTGGAGAGACTTTTATTTTTTAGAGGTCAGAGGGAAATGTCTTTTGGGTGGCAAAGTCCTATGTTCAGAGCTCATTGTTCTAGTCATCATGCTTCCTGCATTCACATAATAGATTTTGAAATCAAAAGGGGATTTTGGATGCAGTAAACTGGGAGGACAGTTCTACAGTCTTGAGGTGGCCAAAAGACCATAACTACTTGTCTTTAATGAGGCTGTGATTAAGTCATCTTGTCTACATGCATATGCTTTCAGACTGGATGCTGGGAACTTGTAAAAGACGTGCAAATTAAAATTTTGTTTTGTAAAATAGGTCACTGCTGGTGTATGTTTGCACCTGCTCATCTTTGCTGTGAAACATTGTCTTCTCTTGGAAACTACAGCACAGCTGACCTTCCGGAAATGGCATAAAACCTTCTGGGTTGTGATGTTACCATCATTAACAGCTTTGTGTTTCCCTCCTTGGCAAAGTTTTAAGTAAATAGCTGAGTTTGGCACCAACCTTGTATCCTTTCAGTTTTGATTTTCCCTTCTGCTGTGATTTGCTTTGGCTTCTCCACTGTCACACTTCAAAGCCAGAGATGGGTCCCAAGAAAATCATGTCCGTGGGGAAGGAATGTGATGGGACATGGGTATTTAGCAGAAAATCATACTGTTGTCCCCACTGGTATTTAGGCCATCTCCAACAGAATAAAGGGACAGCTGGATATGTGCAGCAGTTATTTTTGGCTCCTGGAACAATCAGTTTGGATTAGAAGAAGCTAGGTGCAAATTGAAGAGACCTATAGCTGTCTTAAATTGTCAAGGATTAATGACTTGTCAGTTAACCCTAAAAGGAAGGAGCAGGAAGATGGAGGATGATCTGTTTTAGCAGAATTTGTGAGCTGCATTGTCGCCAGCATTTGCCCAGAAGAAACATTCAGACACGTCATGTTTACAGCAGCTGCTCTGAAGTCTGAGCAATCAAAACACAGATTTCTCCCAACACTCTGAAACCAAAGCAGGGCACAATGAATCTCCCATGCGCAGATGAAAACTCCCAGCTATTATTTTCTGTTTATTTAGCGTGCCTGTGGAATAGACCGTGACCGGTGATTTCCAGTCCATCCTGCTGTGCCTGTGTGGGCAGAGGCACCACAGCTCTCTCACAGTGGTGGGAGGCAGCCAGGCTGCCTGCAAAGGCAATGCTGAATGCAGTGCTGGGTCTATTGCTCAGGAGACATTGTGCTGCCCATGGCAAAAGAGTCCACAGTGGGATGAGTGGGATGTTGTTTTCTGTAGCAATCCTTCCCCAGGATGAGTGACAAGGAGGAGACTGAACTTGCAGCGTGATCCTGCTTCTGGCTGTTGAAAAATTTTGAAGAGACTGTGATGGTGATCACTTATGTGCAGGGTGATTAAAAGTAGTGTCACTTTTTTAAAAATGCAGAGCCACCACTCTGATGACAACAGATGTGAGATCCACTTGGTTACAGTAGAAGAGGATAAGAGCTCATTTGGTCTTAATCCAGTCCAGCTATCGAGAGAAGTACAATGAAACCAAGCGTTTCAAAGCATAATTATGGCAGAGACAAACTGTGCCCACAGGACGAATTCCACACCAAAATTTCAGACCCTGCCTTATTATGTGCATTCAGGAACCAATTTCACATCAAAGCAAATCTACTTTATAATGGCTGAATCAGAAGACAGTGGCATTTTCTCTGCAAAGAGCTGTACAGATTTTTCTTTGGAGAGGCAAGGACTTGCATGGTTGGCATCAAGTGGAAACCAGGAAAGCTACATGACCAAGAGACATAAGAAGTGAGATTTCTTCTCCTGATGAGGCTGATTGTGCTAAAAAGTACTAAGAGGCTGTAACAGAGCAGTGGGCTAAAAACCATATTTCCCCTTACAGCATTTACAGGTAGCTCCCACTCTGATAGAGTGAAATTAAGGGTCACGCTTCAGCCTTTGGGGATGCGAACAGAGTTTGATGAGCTGCGTTTTACAAATTCTCTGTTTCCTTCAGATGTGTGAGTAACTAAGCTGACTTCTCCAAGCCATTAAGAGCACCAGACTGCTCCGTGGGCCATGAATAAGGTCCTTTGCCCTTTGCAACCAACTTAGTCTCAGTTTCATATGACTGCACAGACACTGCAATTTGAGAAATCTTAATGAGCTGGAATATTCCTTGAACTGGAACATCCTCTAGTCAGTCTAGTTTCCTAATAACTAATGACCTCCTTATCTGGATTATTTTCCTAAGACAAATTTTCAGGCGCCATCGTTTTTTCTCCTTCTATTGATTCGCTCAGCCCTGCTCAGAGGCCTGCAGGGTTACAAACCCTCTCTGATCATATGCTAATGAGTCATTAATACTGACTGTCTCTTAATGTGAATAAATCACCCCTTCTTAGTCAGCCTTTGTCCAAATAAAGAAGTCTATTCTGATAACAAAAATGTTAAAACCAGCCAAGAATCAGTGAGATAAAATTAGAACAGTTCTTCTTCAGGACTGCCAGGAGCAGGAGTCAGCTCACTCTGCTGTAGCCTAGCTGGTCCTCCCTGCCACTGCCCCTTGTTCCATTTAAGCCTACATAAATTACAATTCGAGTCTAAGATGGGGTAATTGTGTTTCAGTCAGATTTTAACGTCTTTAGATGGCCAAGAACAAAAGGTCAACACTGTTACTAGCTGTGCGGCTTTACTGACATGTGACTTTTCACCATAAACTTGGCACAAGGTCGTTTTAAGATATTTTTTACACTTTTGTTAGCAAAGGGGAATTACCCATTCACTTCTGGACAAGGTTAAATAGCTGACAACAGCTACAGGTTAAATATTAAGCCATTGATCCTTCATTTCAAGTAAGAAATTGCAGCTGTCTTCAAAAACACTTGGAAGTTCAGGCAACATCTTGGAACTGGTACAAGGAAAGGCCACTTCTAATTAGCACAGGGGAACTGTATGGATTTTGAGTCAGATTCTATCGTCCAGCACCTTCATACAACTTTGCAAGATTAATAAAGGCCATATAGTGCTATTTGAAAAAGCTATCTTTTTCAAGAACAACCAGTGTTTGCTTATATTATATTCAGCAGGTCTGAAGATAAAATCAAATGGAAAGGCTGAGCTGACTTCTCAGCTTGCTATTTCTAAAAAATAATTCTCTCACTGGTTTTTTTTTACTGTGTTATTTTCTACCACTGCCGTGAGATGAGCTGCCCCTTGAATGATAACACCAAGGGAGACCAGGGAAGTGCTGGGGACCAGCGGGGTAAGAGTAAGAAGGAGGATGCGCGTGAAAAAAAAGGAGGAAGAAGAGATAAAGACTGCTCATTTTAGGAGGAAGAAGAGGGAGAAGGACTGATGAATCAGTTCAGCCTAATTGGTCTGACTGGACCCCTGGGATCCTACAGATTTGCAATAGATTTGCAATAGCCTAAAGCCTCCACAATCCAAGCATTTAGACACAGGTTTAATAAAATGTTTAGGCTCATGTATTTTTTTCTAAACTTGTAACTTCCTTTTTTATTTGCTTTTCAAAGAGTTTGATAACAACTAGGATCTATATCTCATTGTGTTTGGATCTGTGGAATTATGATAGCAGTGATAATTTTGAAAGTACAAACCAAGTTCAAGTTCCCAGCTTGCTCACAGCTTGCAGTAATAGCTACCACAGGGGGTAAAAGCCGCCTTCATTTCAGACAGGAACTGTGTGCTTCCAGAGTGCACAGTTTTGGCATCTTTTTCAAAATGTTACTGAATTTGATATTTGTACTCTAAAATGCACCAACTCGTTACATTTGGCCACCATCCATTTCTCATTACTTTGGATGGCCAGGACATGCTTGCAGCTCAGTTTTCTTTCCTGGTTTTCCTCACATGGTTTTCCAGGCTGCCTGAATTATGCACATTCAGGCATATGATGCCTGAATTGCTAAACCTTTACCTAAACAAAAGCATATGCCCTCATTTACTATCCAGACATATTATCACCCCTGGACTGTAGTGTGCTCTAGCTTAGCTCTCGAAAACTGCTTGAGGATGTGGTTCAGAGTAGAGGCAAGAGCACCCCACATTTCTAAAGGTGGTAATGATCCATGTTCTATATGCTGTGTGGCTTGAATAAATCAGGCAGAAACAGAGGCTAAAAGCTGGCAGTCTGTAGCTGCATAGAAATAAGGATTTATTTTTTAATTGCACCAAACATGTGACATTTCCTAATTCACGATGGTTCAAAGTAAAACACATTACCTTATTAAAATTGAGTTTAAAATTGCCTTGAAAGGGACTGGAAAAGCTTAAGTGACCTAGGATGGTCAAGAAGCCATTCAAGAAGGTGAAATGCCTCCGCTCATTTTTGTCTTCTCCTCCCAACACAGGCTGACTGTGTGAGTCCTTCTAATTCCCTTCAGTTCAAACTAAAAAAATGCTTTCCACACACTGAGTTAAACTTGCTCTAAGGTGAGGAGGGAACTTCACAGAGAGGAGATGCCTGTATAATTGTCACTTAAAAGCTTTTCCTGTCTGCACCTCAGCTGCTAGTTGCTCCTGGCTGGCTGAGCAGTACCCAGTTGTATGATGATATATTAAGGGCAACAGTGGGCCAGGCAGTGCCCTGGAAGAAAGGTCTGTGCTAAAGGTCAGATGTAGGTGTCTTTCATTGGTCCTACAGGCTTAGTGCAGTGGGGAAAAAACTAAAAACTCACTAGTGTAGTGTTTTATAAGCAGTATCTCATGCTGCTTTGCTTTTGATAGCAGGTGCTTGGCTATTAATGTGAAGTTTCTATGAGGCCTCTCTTCTGCTACATTTTGTAGACACCAGTGCAAGTTTGATTAATTGTGAGAGATGACTGTGGATGAAGTCCTCTTAACAAATGCTGAGAAGTGTCCTGTAATATTTGCTGGTCACATTTGCCTGGATTTGGGGTTGGTGATGGCAGCTCTGGGACTGCTTTTTTTTGTAAGTAATACTCTAATTCATTTAATAATGCAAATGTGGTCCCAGCAGTGCAGCTTTACTGCATAATGACTAATCTCTGTCACAGCAGGATGCCGAGAATGAGGTTCTCTGGGAAGCTGTGGGTATGCATAATGAACAGCTATCCCTAATAAAGTCTTTTTAATCAGGACTGTTTTTCAGATCAACTGAGTTAAATGAGTTTGCACTCTGTAAACACAAGGGTTGAAGTCTCTGACTTGGATAAAACACCATATCTACTCTGAAGTCAGTGAACATTCAAATACATTGACATCCTGCCCCTAAGAGCTAACTCTTGTGCTCACATGCGGACAGAAAAGTCCATGTCACTCTATACTGCCTCCACTGCAGAGTATGTGAAGCTGCTTTTTGCATACCCGTTTCAGGTTCCCCCTAACAATCCCTGAATACAAGTCACAGCCAAGGACTCCGTCAGTATATCAAGCAAATTTGAAAACAAAAAGACGTATGTTTCAAAGACACAAATTTGCTTGGCATTTGTAGAAAGCGGGTGAGAAAGGAGAGAGATACAACTTCAGGAAAGCTACATCTCGAGTTCATATCTTATCAGATCCCAAGGAGCCCAGTCTTCCATCAGAGTGTGCCTGCATTGATTGCACCTCAGCAGGGAGATCCCTCCGAAAGTAAGCAGGACTCCTGAGGTCTGATGTTCACAGGACTATCTGTTTAATAGAAACAGCTCTGCTTCCAGTTTGGGATTCATACAAACATGACCACTAGAAAAATCTGTCCTGGGTGCCTGGACCATTGCAATTCTTATTAAGTAATTAAAAATCACTTCAGCAACACATTTTGTGTTTTGGAGGCTAAATTCCCTCAAGGACTTGCATTTGAATGTCACAGCATTATAATTAGACATGAGAATAAGTGAGTAAAATGCCGAGTTTGCCCTTGATGGCCATCTCGTGTATAATCTTTATAAATACCTAAAAACATGTATTATACTTAAAATATAGGTATAATACAGGTCTAACAGACTGATCTTTTATTCATAAGATCACCACCAAAGAAATGAATTTGTGCTTCTTAATATGGCCATTGACTCAACAAAATTTTGCAGGCTTACCTGAAATTCAGGTGCATCATCTTATTATTGCTCTTGTTGAAGAGAAGGCAAGTCTGCCTTGTGCTCCAGTAAGAATGCTAATTTAAATTCTCAGTACAGTTAGACTCAGGAGAGTAAGATACTCTTTTTGCTTGACTGTTTCTTTGTCGACTACTGAGGTCAAAGCAGCCAGTCACAAAAATTCAGATGTTATTGTGGTTAAAGTCACTTTGTAAAAGAGGCTGGAAACATCTTCTTAAGTTTTTCTTATGCTTTTATGCCCTTTTTTTTTTTTAACTACATATTTAATGAAGAAAAAAAGATAAATCATTTTGTTTTCAAAGATGCAAAGTAGATATGCCAGAGTGGTTAATAGTTTCTGCTTACTTCTAGCATCATTTGCAAATACTGTTCCCCTAGAATTTCACACCAAACAGGTTTTGTAAAAATCTAAGCCTCTAAATTTCATCTCTTAATGTTTTTATCACATGCAATGTATCTGGCAGAGGGAAAGCCCATAGCCCACCCAGGGATGTCACACCAACTGCAGTTTTACTAAATAAGCACAGGAGCTGCTGCTCCCACTTTGTGGTGGAAACTCCAGTCTTCTCATGGAAATCCAGCACAGAAAATCTATTTCTTCTGTTAAAAGCAGGAGTTTGCTTTTATTTTCTGGATATAATAATATGATTAATTTTTCCTTACATACTTGTCCATTTAAAATAGTAATTATTACAAATCCATGTCTGGCTTTTGTGCTTTTAGAGTTTCACAAATCAAGTCACCACGAGGATGGCAAAAACTCAGGGTGATCTGTTGAAGGGCTGATAAAAAAGTATCTAAATGCTGTTACCCACAAAGTCACAAAAGAAAAACTATGGGTTTGGGGTCCTTCCTTCCAATGTTTCATGGCAAGTGTAAGCCTGAGGACTGTTTCAGAAGGCCAGACCTTTATGCTTGGCTTTTTAACCAAGTGTTCTGCACCTTGATCTCCTTCCTGTCATTCTATGTGACAGTGTATATGAGAACTACAGCAATGTCTCACCTAATATATTGTTCTGTCAGCAAGCAACAAGGAAATCTGGGAGGGACTACTAGGTAAGGCTGAGAGACAAATTCATTATAGATTAAAACCCTAGTTTTTTTGGCTTGTTGGAAAATTTGATGTGGGATGTTCATGAGAGGAAAATTTAGCTCATGAGTAGTATTTGATTTTTTCTATTTAAGCAGAACCACTATCCATTTATTTAAGTGTTAAAAAAAGGAGACAAAGAGAGACAAAGAGCAATTATTTCCACTCGCCGCATTCAAACTTTTCTCTCACCTGATCTGAGACTGTCCAGGGAAAATGGATTTAAAACAACTCTTTTGTGAAAGTAATTGGTAAACTGGTCTGAATTTCACAGCTGTTCTCAGGAGCTCTCTGAACACTGTCTGAAAATGAAATTGGATATGTTAAGGATATTTCCTATAAAGGAATCATCTGAATTTTGTCACTGGAGTTATGTGATGTAAATTAATTTTTTTGACAAGGTGTTATCTAATGTAGAATTGTTTGTAATGTAGATATCTTTGTTTTTACAAGCCTATAATGACCTACAATCCAGGTAGCTTAAATCACTTAAATCAAAGGCATTAGGCGTCCCCTTCTGAGGATGGTGTATATATTAAATGTCTATACTCATACATTGGATTAAATTTCATAATTAGCAAGATGCAATATGTTTTGGGAAATATGCTCACTTGGAAGGGTGTACATAAGCTTGCAAAATTATACTCCTTATCTATATGTTTAAAGACTGTCACTGTGAGCAAAAACCTCCAAATTTGGAAGTTTCAAGGAAAACCTGTCTCTACTCTTCCCTGTTAAGACCAGTCTGTTCACAGCACAGCCAGAACAGCCAGCATGCCTGAGGTGGCTGATGATCACAGGTGAGTGTCTCTGGCAGGAAACCTGCAGGTGAACAGGGGCACTTGAGCCCTACTCTTGATGTGGGGAGGGATCCAAGTACTCCAGTTACTACTGCTGAGAGAAAAACCAGGGTACAACAAACAGCATTTGGCTGGTTCCTGAGGGGTGCTCCTTGCAACGAGGTTTTCAGTTCTTATTGATGTCTTCATAAAGCTGATGTCTTTATAATGCTTCAGGAGTCTCAAAGGATGTTGGGAAAATTGTCTTGCTTCCACTTTCTGGAACTGGTAACACTGTATTCCTTGGCAAAAAGCATTTTTATTTCTTTCCTTTTTTTTTTTTTTTAAATCTCCTATAGACAGAAACAAATGCCCATCTGAGATCCTAGAGAATCACAGCCCTTAACATCTATACTTTCTGTGGATTGCTAACACTGTTTACACTTACAACAAGGATGGGAATTTTGGAGAGAAGGCTAGCACCATGCAAAAGCAACAAAAATCTGCTCTGCAAGCAACCTGTAAAGCACTAAAAGTCATTGGTAGTAAGTGCCTTGCTGACTGCTGGCTGCAGGACTCTCAGCTCTGCCTCTGTGCAACCTGTCTGATTTTGGTGTAGTTGCTGGTGTTTTTCCATTTGGGCTTTTTTATTTTCTCAGGATGGATTCTTTTCCAGGTTCTCTAAAATAATTTCTTTTAGCTCTCTAAAATGGTCTGAAAAGCATTAGCCAAAGGCAGTGTAAAGAAGACAGCACAAGCAGAGTAGTTCTGCATGCTGTTTAGTAAAATGAGGAAAGACAGCTCTGCTGCCAGGGTGCTCACAGCATTTGAAAAAGTCTTCTCAAAATACCTTAGTCTCAAGAGCTATACCCCTAGGCTACTGTGAACTAGTACCACACCTGACCCACCTTTATCATGGATCTCTGTATTATGAATATTTTAAAATTACCACTCCTCAAGAAATTGAGCACAGCCTGTCCCAGCTTTTATCAGATCACAATAATAATATGTGTTTGCTGGATCCAATATAATTCTAGGTTTTAAATTAAGTATACCCACTGTGGGAGATAACCCATAGCAACAACAGCTTTCAATAGGGAATGGTGTTTGCCTTTGGAATATTACAGACTTTGTCCAGCTTTTTCAGATCATGTTGTGAAAGCTAGTAAACATTCACATTTAAAAATACCTTCACTCCTTTACTGCCTAACTCATTCTCACTGTATTCTTTTTTGTTTGATGTGGATTGTATACTTTATATAGAAAGCTGTGCTCTTCAGGAGAGGAAGCAATTATATTTTTTGCAATTATATATTCATCATAAGAAAAATATTAGAGTGATAATGGTTCCTATATTTAAATTGTGAAATAATTTGCTTTGTAAGATTTAAACAAATCCCCATAACAATGCCAAAGGCAGAACATTTCCAAAGAGTCCCTCTAATAACCTGACTGTAAAACTGAGGGATGCTAACACATGACAGTTATCTCAGGCTGGGTGCATAGAGCCTTGGTTAACTATAAGGAATAACGACAAATCCGAACGCGTGTGCTCTCTTTCCAATTCTCTCCATGCTGTGAAGGGTTGAGTGTTTGTAGTGGGACTCTTTCCCTTTCTCATATAGTTACACTTAAAACACTCCAGGACACAGTCTGGAACGTGTAACATTTCAGAAACTTCATTTGCCTTGGGCAGTGGGCAGTGGTTGTGCTACAGGCTCAATCTCAATCAAATCCCACCCTGTCTTCTGCTCCCAGAGAACCAAAGTTTTCTCTCATGTCTCTAGAGAACTCTCTTGCCTTTATTCTTCCATGAAGTGCACTGTGCTGTTTCTTACAAAGATGCAACATCTATTTTGGATAATAATATTAAAAATGGATAAAGATATGGCATTTGAAGTTCTTTGGGTTTTCCCAGCATTAATAGTAGCAGATGGTGGAAATCAATTTACTGTCATGTCAAACACTCAATATAATTAAGCAAAGTGTCATCTAAATTCTGATTACTTACTTTCAAATTAAAATGATGTGTAAAACAGACTCCTAATTATCATGCTAATACCTGTGAAATGCTGTTTTCACTTTCTAAGCTTCATAGGATTTTTAGTATAAGACTTCAAAGTCTCCTGGGAGGAATTATGGGTAGGAAGGTCAGGACTTAAAGCTAGATTTGTTTAATACTATCCTTCATGTGGGAGCACTCATTTCAGTTGTTAATTCCCTTTGCTAAATTTCACACATGCACCAAAGCATGACTATCGGTGTTATATTTGGGTACCATTTGCTCCAGCTGCATACACATAAAAAAAAAGTGGTATTCTCCCTGATACTTATAGAAATTACCCAAGTGCATCACAGACGTAATTTAAAACCTTAACACAGTACATGTCTATGCTTATATTCAGAAAAAAAACCTTACTTGTGTTAGTGTTAATTAAAGCCAAATTAGAAGAAGAGAAAAACAAGTCTGACTGAGGAAAACATCATCATGCATGCCATTTGCTTTGTAATTGTGCACATACCTAATTACTCTTCCACAGAGATGAAACCTCACAAAGGACTCTCAAGCCTTTTTCCCTATTATTTATTTAGTACAACAGGTCTCCTCCATGAACTATTGTATCCAACCTTGTTTTCAATGTTTCAAGCTACTCAAAATTCCTGATTTTCTTTTTTTTTTTTTCCTCCTGGGGAAAACTCTGTTTAATATTTTGCAGACTGACAATGAAAATGTTTCCGGATACTCACCCAACGTTTTTCACTCCTCTAAGTCATCCAATCCCTCCTATGTCTGCTGCAGGACTTCAAAATAGGATTATTATATGTGGTTTGCAGTCTGCAAACTGGATATAGGATTAGCCATTTTAGCTTGATCCTACCTGATAAACCGTGAAATAGTAATAGGAGAAGGAACCTTTTTCCAAGCATTAATTTTCTACATAAGAAATGTACCTTTAGAAATATTGTTGCCTCAAGTAACAGGAGAAAATCACAATTGCTGTGAGTGGGAGGGAGGATGAACCCTGCAAAAATTCTTTCTTGTCAACATTTCTCGAAAAGGTTTGAAAATCAGCCGCAGATGAAGAACAAGGAAGAAAATCAAGGATCAGTGAAAAGATCAGCAAGGCTATCACTATAGTTCATTAGCAGAGAACACGTGCTTTTGTAGCACAGCAAAAAGCAACCCACAGGCAGAAGCTCTTTTCAACAAGTGGAAGAAATAAGGAGATACCAAGTTTTAAGAAAACCAGCCATATAGGGCTTTGACCTGCCTGCAGTGGTAGGCTAAGGAAAACCTGTGTAGATGGTACAGAAGCAGCTCTGGAAGAATTTGCTAGAATATCTCACACAGTGTTGGGTGATTTGCTTTTATATAGCTGGTCCTTGGAACTCCTGACAGTCCTACATTCAAAAAATCAAAAGGACTTAGCTTCTACTTTGGAGATTAAATAATTTAATTTTTGTCATTAGCAAAGTTACAACCTCAGTGTACTGTGGTAAAAGCTATGCTGGGGGCTACCAGGAGTCCACCATACATCCTGTATATTGTAGTGCAGCTTATACAGGGGCACATCAGTGGATGGAGGGCTCAGAGCACATCACATCCTGGCATCTTCACTACCTCCTTCCAGGCTTTTGTAAATGACACTCCACAAAACAAGCCAAGTTTATTTTAAAACAATCTATAGTCAAACAAAAATAAAACAGAGCCTGCACTTCTTCAGCACCATCAAAATGATTCACATAAGGACAATGCTTTTTATTAGAGATGCTAACATTAAATGTAAAAAATACATGATTGACTCAGGAATGGGACCAAAATACCTCTCTGTCAGAACAATAGATTTCCAGGTAATGAAGTCCAGCATCACATCTCCAACTTGCCTTTGTGCGGGAGGGCACTTGCTCAAACAGGTCAAACTGATCACAGTACTCAGAAGTGGAAAAGAACATCAGGTCAAAGGTATTACTTAAATGACGTAGAATGACTGAAATCAATGACGACTTGAAATCAAATGACATTGAAAAGATGGATACGCTTTTGAGAGCTAGATGTGCTCGTGCAAATTTGCGTTATGTGTGAGAAGCTGAATAAGTACTGTGATACAGAGGCCCTGCCAACCTATGGATGGTTCTCAAATACCTGACCATTGAATACAAACTGGATGGAAATACAATATATATTCTTCATCTCCCCTGTTTGTCAACCAGATAGAAATGGAAACAGACATAAGACATCATATTTTGCCTTGAAGGAACTCTGTTGTTTAGTAAATACAGGAATATCACAATATCTCATGATAAAAGTTGCATTATGTAGCTGCTGAAAAAGAAAACAAGATAGGAAAAAATAATGTCTCTGTGAGATAAGAAGCATCCTTGTTTGTGAATATTGTGTTTTGTCTGTACCATTAATTCTAGGGTAGGGGTTGAGGGGATTGATAAAAAAATCCAGGCAAAAACTTATTGCAGCAACTTAGGAAATAACAAAATGTGCCAGTCCACTCTGTGCTTTGGCTGTGGGTAACAGCTCTCTAGTGCAAAGCTAGCAAGATAGAAAAATTTGCTCAGAAATTCAGTGCAAAACTGGTCATCTTAGGCTGAGTTCTGGATACTGAACTTGAGATCACTTTTGTTCTTGCGGGTTCATATGTATCCCTGGCTCTACAGCAGGGCTGGATTGATGCAGTGGGGGAAGGTGGGAAGAAGAAATAATAAGAAGAAATAAGCCACCTCTTTCTACATTCCTCTTTCTACATTCCTCTTTCTACAGAAAGAAGGGAATAAGAAGGATAAGTGTGGCCCAAAATACAGACAACTGAAGCACCAGAACTTAGAACTGCAAATGAATAAATTCAGTCAGATTTGCAGGATTGTCAGCAAGTGTCATGCACTGAGGCATGGTCTTAATCACATATTTGCTCAGACATAAAAATCTTCCATTGTCTGGAATAAATTATTGTCTGTGAAGAAGCAAAAATGGGGAATCTCTTTATAGAAACATAATAATGTAAATCTCTAAATAGGGTAGGAGCAGAGGAAACAATACACCATAGGGAAAATGGGGGAATAGGATATGAAGAAAAGGTCGTGGCCAAGGCTTTATTCAGCGTCTTGCCTTTTATGGAATTTAAAGTTATTTATAAGCATACACAGTTTTGTTGAAAGAGTTGAAGGCGAAAAGAGGTTTGGGGGAAGAGAATTTGATCAGAGAAGACACGTCACAAGTAACAGAGGACAGGGCAAAACAAGAGGATTTCAGTGGGATAATGTTATGAGTGAGAACAACTCATGTCCACACCACCTGAGATTCAGCACCTTTGCAAGGTAGGTCACCTCTGATTTACAATGCTTAACCTGAATTTGGAGCCCAAAGTTAAGAAAACTTTAAATTTCTTTAATTTTCCTCTCCTATAATTCAAAAGACACTTTATCAGATACCTTCTTGTCAAATAAAATACAAATCAATTGAGCCTTCCCAAAATGTAAACACAAAACCAGATTATCTCTAGCTCCAATGTTCAAGAGGATTTTTGAGCTTTAATATGAATCTCCTTTTATGGCTATTATGGATATAAATATAAATGATTGCCATATTATTAAATTCTGTCAATCTATTTTGTAGCTGTGTATAATATTTTGTTTATCACTAAATCTTATTTAGAATTCAGTCATATTCAGAAAGAAGCAGATCACTTAGCAAAACAACAGCTCTCAAATGTAAGTCTCTTAGACAAAAAAAAATTTCTAAAGTTTGAAAGGACAAAATATATACGTGCTAAAAGCAGAAAGATGTCTGTGTACTGAAAAGTAAAATATTCATGTAATAATGTGCTTGTAAGAATCAAGGTAAAACTTAAAGTAACTGAAAAGAAAGGAAAGCAAGGGAACTACTATATGAGAAAATTATTTTAATAAACCAATAGGCTGTTCATACAAATAGCATCCTAAAATGTAGGCTGGTTTTCACTTGGAAGTGAATAATGACGTGAAGTAATGGTAAAAACCCTATTAGTCATATTTTTGTTTATCAGAGCTTCTTTCAACATATTGTCAAATTGCATCTAATGATCTCTTTTGAAAAGGGAATAGTTCTGGACAAATAGAAATAACAGAATGTGGAATGATACTGATGAAGAAAATAGAAAAAAATCCCCACCAGGTATTTTACAAAGATACATGAAGATGAGCTATTTTTAATATCTGGAAAGATTTCAATGCAATTATCTATGATAAAATAGGGAAGGTACATCCTATTTCTATGCCATAAAAACAAAACCACAAAAACAACAGAAAGGGAAAAATCTGCCTAAGAGGTCTGGGATCCTTCTTTTGTATTTCATCAACACCCACCTAAAATTTATTCAAGTTGTTCTTAAGCTGTAGCCTTGAAAAAGGTTGAATAAATTGTCAACATTCAGAAGAGGATTTTTATTATGTATTAGGGCTACAATACATTGATTCATGTCATAGTTTACTGGGCATATTGAACAGTTTCTAAAGTAAAGAATAAAATTCCACTTTCCTTATCACAGTTCAGAAGAGTAAACCCTCAGAAGATGCAGACAATCAAAGATTTGCTCCAAGAGAAGTATAACAATTTGTATCAGCCTTGGACAACTCTTGTAATGCTTTTCATGTTTTGAAAGAGATTATATTTATTTATTCTAGGAATTCTCTGAGTCCTTGGGAGCGTTCAAGGCCAAGTTGGATGGGGTTCTGAGCAACCTGGTCTAGTGGAAGTTGTTCCTGCCCAAGGCAGGGGAATTGGAACTGGATGATCTTTAATGTCACTCCCAACCCAAGCCGTTCTATGATTCTGTGATTAAATTAAAGAAAATGTAATTTTCCTGTATGTGATGGAAATAGCAAAATAGAAAACATATTTTTTCACAGATTTCAGGAGAAAAAAAAGATTCATGTTTAAAAGAAAAGATCATGTTTGAAACATTTTCTTAGCATTTTCTAGAACATCAGCATCTTTTATACAGTGCACAGATGTTATATAATCAAAAGAGGATCAGAAAATATTGTTTAGATACTAATTTTTATACAGAAAGTTACAAATATACAGAGAAATCATGACTCTTACATATCCTAAAGTTTATCACTACCTCATGCCATGATTTTCTATTCATATTGATGCCTTTTATCAGGAATTTGGAAAAGGGTGTGATAACAATTCCATTGGTGTATGTCTGGAAAAATAAAACAGAATTATTAGGGATTATATAATTCAAAAATTACCAGAAGCTGGCTCTATGGTTTTAGAGCTTACATGCTAATATTTTAATTGGGTTTTTTTACTGTCTTATAAAGTAAGAATGTTGGTTTTATTACAATTAAGTTAGTAATTCCTTCTACTAAAAACTCTATAAAGATGACTAATGTTTGATGCATTGTAATTGATGTAATAAAGTCCAAGTAAATAACATCTTTTTTTTTTTTGCTCCAACATGAATGCATCTTTTTTAGTTTTCCCCAAGGCTAAAGGTTTATCCTTTTTTTTTGCCATCCTTGTTATTAAAACCTGGTGTTCAAAAGGCAGAACAGTCCTCGGGGTAATACCACCACCTATTAAGCTCATGGCATGTGCAGACTGTTACAGACCCCCCCCAGGGCTCATGCTTTTCCCTGATACCCATCAGAGGTTGTCGTTCCCGAAGTGACCTTGGGCTTGCTGCAGGCTCAGGGAGGGAGAACTCCCTCGCTGGAGACTGTGGTGGAAAAACTTCTCATTAAGAATAAAGTTTGGCCATCTGTCACAAGCCTCATGTAAACAGCTGAACAAAATGCCTTGGCTTCCCCATATCCTGAGCACTTCCAGTACAAGTCAGGTAATGACTGATGACAGTTAAGGAAAAAAATAGGCAAAGGGCCATGGAAAATGGAATAATTTAAAGTCAGTCTTACAAAGTGCTAAACAAAACCCGGGAAAGTGTGCAAATAGAAGTCACATCAGCAGCTCCCCTTTTTCTTGCTTTCTTGCTATATATTTTTGGGTGACTTGGTAGCATTATCAAGCACATGTGCTGTACCACAAATAGACTGGGAATGATACACAGGCTCCCAGCTGGGTGTAGCTGGTTTCTGTGTGAGGTATGTGTGCAACTCTTCACTGCAGATCTGTCAACTTCTATAGCACTCATTTTTTATCTCTTTTTTTTTTTTATTTGTTTTGTTTTAGTAAAAGCAGAACTAATTTACACAATTTAAGGAACATGTTATAGTTTGAGAAATATAAATGTAGTGCAAACACACTGAGGTGAGTGACAGATTCATTTGGCCACTGGTACCTGGACTTCATGCTTTTTCATGAGCATCTCAAAGTCTTTCTATGGGCTGACTCTCAGAGCTGCGAAGGAAGTGAGCTAATGGTGCAGAGAAATGATGGGCCAAGGGGGTAGGGTTACAGCACCCTAGGGCACCTGAAGTGGGGAAAAGGCAGAGGAGGTTGCACTGCACAGGGGAGGGGGTGAGGTAAAGGGGGAGAGGAACGGAGCAGGGCTTGTTATGGATATCAACAAGAAAGGCCATAAAACTAAACAGCTTAATAAAATAGCAGATTGTGTAAAATAAGAAAAGAAGAGGAATGCATATAGTGAGTACATCTCATATCCCTTCAGATGCTGGGCACTCTTGTGCTTATGCAGCATCAGATGGAGCCACATGGAGCCAAGGAATTCTGCAGAGAGCAAACCCTGTCCATGGAGAGACATTCTCCCACTCTCCCCCTTTTGATAATTTGAGCTAATATAGGAGTTTCTCACAAGAAAATTACTCTATTCCCAGAGGACGCTCACAGAACTTGTTGCTGTTAGATAAAGGCAAGGCCATGTAGGAGGCAAAATTCGTGGTACAGTGTGGGAGCTGCCCACAGATAGCTCTGTGACCGTGATGCAGCTGAGGTGGCTCTGCAGCCAAGGGACCTGTGCAGCCTGGCACGGCCTAAGGACCCTGCTGGGCAGGCAGCCCAGCACCCACCTGCGCCTGCCTAGGGTAACAGTGACAGGGGTCACTCGCTCCTCCAAGGGCAGCTCTCTCCCAGGCAGGAAAGCTGTGCTCCACTCCCTGATCCACACAGAAGTTACTTTTCTCAACCATTTTGTAAGTTACAGATTATCTGAGTGGGCTGTCCTTCTAGCAGACAGTTTTCCAACAGATTGGAAGATTGTCTCCATCCTAACCGACCCCAGTGCAGCTCAGGCTGGTGTGGGACAGCAAGCTCCCTCCTATGTAGGGCTGCTCACACTAAGCAATGGGCTGCTCCAGTACTGTGCATAAGGCCCAGTAGAGCAGAGATGTTCAGGATTGCTGGCTCCTTGAACACAGTGCAGAAGTTAAGGTAACGGGAAAGTAAATAGGAGAGTGGAAAAGGAGATGAGAAGGAAAAAAGTTTCTGGTATGTAATGACAGACTAGGAAAAGGATCATTGAATATCTCAAGTTGAAAGAGACCCAAAAGGTTCACTGAAATCCAACTCTCTACTCTTCACACAACTACCTAAAATTACACCATATAACTAAGAGCATTGCCTACATATTCCTTATTCAGAAGAAGCATCTGACAGGCTTGGTGCTGTACCACTTCCCTGGGGAGCCCTTCACCATCACAGTGAGGATTCTGAACTTCCCCTGACACAGCTTCATTCCATTTCCTCATATTCTATCTGTAGTCACCAGAGAAGGGAGATCAGCACCTTCCCCTCCACTGCCACCCTCAAGGGAGTTGTAGACTACAATGAAGCCACCCCTCAGCCTTCTTTTCTCAGAACGGAACTGAACAAACCAAGTGACCTCAGCCACTCCTTGAAGGCTTGCCATCGAGACCTTTCATCATCTTGGTTGCCTTCTTTGGATGCAATCTAATAGTCTGATGTCCTTCTTACACTGTAGCACTCAAAGCTGCACACAGGACTCGAGGTGAGGCTGCACCAGTGCGGAGCAGAGCAGAACAAACACCTCTCTTGACCAGCTGATGATGCTTTGCCTGATGTACCCTGGGACACTGCTGGCCCTTCTGTTTAGGAGGCCAGTGGCTAGGGCACACTGTTGACTCACATGCAACTTGCCATCAACCAAAATTCTCAGATCTCTTTCTGTGTGGCTGCTCTCCAGCCTGTCTGCCCCACAATTTGTATGTATAACCAGGACTACCCTGTTCCAGATGAAGAATCATATGATTGGTTGCCCAGTTCTCTAGCCCATCCAGATCTCTCTATACGGCCTCTCTCCTCTTGAAAAATTCAATTTTGGCAAGCTTACTTAGTTTACATTTGGTTCCTGTAGCAATAAATAGCACTGGCC
Source organism: Pseudotriccus pelzelni (assembly GCA_035584735.1). Lineage (NCBI taxonomy): Eukaryota > Metazoa > Chordata > Aves > Passeriformes > Tyrannidae > Pseudotriccus > Pseudotriccus pelzelni. Next base: position 88,795,026 of record JAWMRA010000078.1, on the reverse strand, counting down.
CTAAAACTGAGCCCTGTGGAACTCCACTGGTGACTGGCCACCAGCCTGATGTAACCCCGTTTAGTATAACTCTTCAAGCCTGACCCATCAGCCGGTTGCTCACTCAATTGTGTTACGGAATTGTCCACATTTTGTACAGATGGAGAAGAGTTGAATAGACTCAGAATTCATTGTCTGTAGAAAATATGATCACCTACTAGAGCAAATACAAGACTCACACTATGGTTTAGGCTGGATGGGGTCTCTGAAGGTCCAGCTCCTGCTATTAAAAGAAACACAGCTAAAAGGATAAATTGCACAATCAGGAAAACATTTCCTAAAAGAGGTGACTGGGGGAGCAAATGGATTTGCAGTTTGTGTAAGTCTGTGCAGAAGGGCACAGCAACTCTGCTCTGAACTCCATCCATCTCCTCAGCAATGGTGGTGATGAACTGCAGGGTATGGTGCACAGCAAAAACTGGAGCAATTTCCCTGTAACAGATCAACAGAGTCACAGAACAGCAGAGTTTGGAAGGGACATCTGAAATTTGTCTTTGTCCAACCCTCCTGCTTAAGCAGGGCCAGAGGCCTCGACCCAGAGAGAGCTCCAGCAGGATGCATCTCTCCACATCTTGACCTTTAGGGAATGCCTAGGGCCTCTCATTGAGGCTGGGGCAGCAGGAGACAGTCTTCTAGCCTGTAGTAGATGTGTCCTCATCGAAGATCTGTGTCACCAAGTTAAGCTGCAGGAGCAGGTCAGCAGACTGCAGCACCAGGGGTGATGAGAAAGAGAGGGACTGGATCTTCTCTGAGACACGTGCAGCTTCAAGAGTCTGAAGTAAGACACGTGGAATAGTGTGGGACTGAAATAGAGTGGGTGGATCAAAGTTTCTTTACCCTTTGTCTGACGCACAATAAAAGTTTTGTTATAGTGATAACAAGGATGAAGGACTTTTTGGATGGAAGAAATGGGAGAACTGGGGAAGGAAAAACAAGGAACATTGCAATTTACCTTGCCAATATTCCTTTGTGATATGAGACTTTTTCATGCGCTCAAAATGAGGTAAAAATTCATTCTAGCCTTGTGTAAATTTGGTTTTGTTGACAGTTAATGCAGCATGAAAGGTAGGCATCTATTGTCTGAGTATTATTACTGCTGAGTGTGCAGAAGTTTGATTCTCATGAGTGAATTTCAGTGTGCACTGCAGGCTTTTGGTAGGTGCCCCTTCTGCCTGGTTCTTTCATGCAAAGCTATTTGCAAAATATCTGTAAGGCTCACTGGTGCAGAGATTGCTTTTGCTCACATTCTCTAGTCATGCTTTGTTCAGTATTTTACTTCTTTAAATGTTCTGTTTATGACTGGAAACATAAATAAAAATTAAAACAAAATAACTTGCCTCAAAACACTATAGCACATTAGAGTTAAAACTCATCTGCTTGGAAATGCCAGATTGAATTATGTTGTATATGTTTTTCCAAATGGCTAAACTGATGTAGCTTTTCATATTTTCTCCACTTCCTGGTGTTTTCCTTATGCAAACTAATTTTCTTTTTTTTCCATTTTAACCACTGAGTCAATTTTAACTATCAAAATCTAACTCAATGTCCAAAGAATATGTTTTTTAGAATTGTTACTCAGAAGAAGGAAGTTGAACTCTAGCTTTGGATGCAAAGAAGCTCTCACTACCTTAAATCTGAAGAGGTATTACAAGTTCCTGTTCAGTACACTGCAGTTTCCTAATCTGGAATACTTTGATTGATTTACCATTGGTTTTTTTTTTGCTTGTGTTCAGTAAATTTTTTTACTTTCTGAATTTCTTTCCCACCGACTATTATTCAGTTTTATATCTCTGTAGGAAACCCCTTTCTTGTTAACAATGTTTTCTTAATGCTAGTGTGATATGAAGTCTTCTTCTGAGCCACTTATATAAGCTGAGCCACATTAAACAGAAAGCATACTTCCCCCTTTCAAAATAAAGTCGTTTTTATTTCTCCTCTGTTGCTTGTGGCATTTCTCCAAGCTGTGTCCGTTTGTGGGTGACAGGGGAAAAACAATAGAGTCACCTGTGATGCCAACTCCAACTTGAATGGCACAGGGCTCTTTGTGGCCACTGCATCAGGACAGGTTCAAGCCTTTGTTACAACTTCATCTATAACCTGTGGTAAAGAAGTTAATCAAATACTCCAGAGAAGCTGTTGTCTACTACAGAAACTTCGTATACCAATACACACACACCAATAGCAAAAGAGAGAACCCCCCTCCCCCCCAAAAAAAAATTTAAAAGAAAACTGTCTTTTGACAGAAATTAGAGAGTTTTTTGTTACCTTTCCCAGGAGAGGAAGTATCACCCAACACAAGCAGGCTGCTGTGTGAGCATTGGATATGCTGTGTCATGTTCCTCTTTTCCCTGCAGCTCTGAGACTCAGCAGATGTTTGCCTTTGAGAACTTAGCACTGGAAATGGGGATTTCCTTGTACACACTTGTAATGCTGTTTGTCCTTCCTCCTAGCTGAAACCCGTGACAGCTCCAGATGGGAAGGCTAGGAGGTTATTAATTTTCCTACCTGTGCTCACCAAGGTACCAAGTGTGAGACAGTGAAAACGAGCAGAGAAATGTGGCATTAGCATACAGAGGTAAAAAAGTTGCCAGTTCCTAGTGTCAGTAACCAGATCCCTGACTCACAGCCTCATCAGATACTGGGAATCTGTTTGACCACTGAAGGCTTTGGATCAGGCTTATCCTTCTGGAGATTACTAAATATCGTACAACTTCTGCAACAAGTTATGGTCAAATGCATTATAAATATATATGCAGTGAATGTGGTTGTATGCATATATATGTACAAATAAAATAATCCATTGACAGTAATTCAACATGTTAAGCTTGGGTTTTTTAAATGAGTATGAAGAAATGTGACAGGAGATTTATTTTTAGTTTTGGAAGATATTATTCTATGGTGTGGAACAATATCCTATACAAGTCATACCAAATCTACTGTTATTACAGAATGTAAGTGTAAAATACGATTTTAAGTATTCCAGATGGCATTTCCACATACTCTTTCTTTTCTGTGTGTGTGTATGTGTTTATACAAGTACGCCCTCTGGAATGAATGCTTATTATCATGTCTCTTTTTAGAGCTTCTGCTTCAAAAACATAATGCATAATCAATTTGATTATGTGACAAGCTGTTTCATCCTTTCTCTCTTTTTTTTTTCCCCCCCCAAGCAATTTTCTAGGTCATGTTTGCGTTAGGTCTTCCTTTAAAATAAAAAAAGAAAATCAGAGAGATTTTCTGTGGAATTTCTTTCAGCCAGCAATTACAGTCATTGTTTGGAGAAATAATTTTCAATGACATTTCTAAATAATTAGTTTATTTTTTCTTTAGAAAATCAGAAATCCATTTTGGCGGTGGTGATGTAAGCTATTCATAAAATAAGTAAAATACAGCCTTCAAGAAAAATGGAAATAGCTATAGTTAAGATTTATTCAGTTCAACTTCTTTCACCAGCATCATTCAGATTTCAGTCTTCAGTGAGATGAATTAAAGGAGAAATTGTTTCTAAAAACTTATTCTAAACATTTTAAATTAAATCTATTCAAGTGACAGTATCTGCTTTTTTTATCCCAGCAAGCCCCTTAGTATTCCTCATGCACTGAAATGCCTTCCAAATTAGATCTCACAGCTAGCAAAATGGAAGAGGCTGGATCTGTACTCAGGATATCAAAGGCAAGAGAGTTGTTCCTAGCTGTTGTATGGGATATCCTCTGTGAAGCTTGGAAGTAATTTAAACTCACCTTCATGTTTTTTGGTCACTATTGTTTACTATTTATTTTCACAGTGCTCCATCTCTCATCCTTCAGATGAAATCTTGGCCCTCAGAAGTGTCCCAGTGCTGGAATCTGATTTCCAAGTTTCAATCCAAGCCTTTCAACCCAAGCTGGAGGCAATGGATGCTGTGGGTGGTTCACTCCTTACCTGGATGCTGTTCTCTGTCTTCCACAACAGGCACTTCATCACTGAAGATATATGGTGCTTGAGAGATTTGGGGTTCTTCTTCCTGCAGAAGTCTCTGGGTTTACCTTAGAGGAGCCTTCCAGTACCTAAAGGGGGATTTCTACAGAAAAGAGGGGAAGGGACTGTGTATCAGGGAGTGTAGTGGTCAGACGAGGAGGGATAGCTTCAAACTGAAAGAAAGTAGGTTTAGGTTAGACATTAGGGAAAAATTCTTTACTGTGATGATGGTAAGGCACTGAAACAAGTTGCCCTGAGACGCTGTGACTGACCTATTGAAGGAGAATTAGGATTAGGAATTTTTGGTTGAGACAGAAATAGGTTGACAAAGATTTGAAGAAAGCTTTAAGGCT
>JAWMRA010000078.1:88693936-88782545 GCA_035584735.1 Pseudotriccus pelzelni | reverse complement strand
GCTGCTCTCCAGCCACTCTGTGCCCAGCCTGGAGCGCTGCAGGGGGTTGTTGTGGCCAAAGTGCAGGACCCGGCATTTTGGTCATTTTGGTGTTTGTGTTCATGAGGCACAGATTGCAAATTGAATCACCTATATTTATTCATTAAGAAAATATATGCTTAAGACTTAGAGGTTTTGTTTTTCGTGTTGTCATTTTGAAGGAATAAAAAGCTGTTTTGTGAGAACATGCTAAACATTGCTGCTAGAGCTGCTGTAGTGCTACTTATTTCATTGTGTTCTCTGTTCTCCTTCATCAAGGTTCTCCAACTTTTGTGAAATGTTCTTTATGGGGAGGGACAAGAGATGTAGAAAAAGAAAGGAAAACTGCTCTTCCTAACTTCTGTGCTGTTTTCAACTTTCCTCAAGGAGTGGTGATGTTTGCATAGTGTACACAGCAACATTTAATTCTGTTCAGCTTTGAGCAAAATCAAGTTAATATTCATTATCTGCTGTATCCTTTCTCTGGGTTTCCTAGAATATGCTATAGCTTAAGGATAGTTTGCAGATGCTCTGCTGTTGCAGGTATACAACTCATTTTCAGTATATTAAATTACTTTATTTCCTGAAATGGCTTTAAAAATTCTCTCAGATAAGTTATTGGAATTTAAAAACTTGTACAATTTTCTTGTGTTCAGCCTGTCAAAAGCATTCCTCTCAAAGGCCACACAGAAGCTGTTTGTGCTGTGGATGCTGTCTACCAGTCAGATGAACCTGATCTAAACCTGCTGATAGCTTCTGCAGCTTCCGACTCCACTGTGAGAATCTGGTCTCGATGTGGTTCAGAAGGTAACATTTTTGTAACGTTAGGGACAACATACTGGCTAAATAAAAGTGATGAATGCTTATCCATTTAAGTAATAGACTAAATACTAACATCTTTTAATGTGACCGTGTTGATTTCTCTTAGACTTTGGTACACCAAAACACTGTATTGCTCTTTGAAAGCTTCGGATCAGATTTGTTCTGCAGAATGATTTACCTTTATTTTTCATCGGGGATGTGTTGGCTAAATTTACTTTTTTTTTGAATATGTATTCAGAATCTGATGATATGAGCTATCATTTTGCCCTGTAATGTGGGACCAGACTAGCTGTATGTGCATGTGAAGTAAAATTATGTAGTAAAATGATTAATGCTGGCATTAGAAAGGTGGAACTAGTTTGTTACTATTGATTTGAGTCCAGTGAAGTTTGGGATAACAGGATCTTGACCATTTTGTGAACTAGGCTCTGGCATGGACACATGGGAAAACAGCTTTTGGAAATACATAAGAAATAATTAGGGTAGATAATCTAGATTTAAAGTGTTATTTGCTAGTTGAGTTGTAGTGACTGTATCTCTTATGGTACTTTCTTCCCTATCTGATGTATTTGAAGATTTTGCACGGCTTTGCCTACATGAGAGAGGTAGGTGGGAGGTGGCAGTCTTCAGTCCCATATGCTGGAAGACATTTCTCATGTTCCCAGAAAACACTATGAAATCCTATCTTTTCCATTTTGTCTTGCTGTTTGGGTTCCAGAGATGGAGGGACCAGTTCTTCGGCTGTAGAGAGGTTTTTCTGCTATCCTGTTTGTTTTGATCTGGATGGCTTACCAGTTCACCCATGTTTAGATCTCAGGGGTGTTTGCAGGTTTTTCTTCATCTCTCTAGCTGCTCTTCTAGCAAATGGATTCAGTTGTAGCTTCCTGTGTAGTGAATGTTGTTGCCACAGGATATATTTTGCAATATTTATTGCTTCTGATGTGTTATCATAGTGAAGCTGTATAGATTTAATACTCAGTGGAGAACAGTGACTTATCTTCTAACTCAACTAATTCTGGATGTATTTCTGTGGCCCCACAGAAGATAATGTTATTATTTAGGCTTCTAAAAAAATATAGAAGATTTTTAGCCCCTTAAAAGAAAAATGGATGGGAAATTTTAACTGTATAATGTATTAGGAAAGGACAGTGCAACTGTAATACTTACAGTGAATAAGATCAACACTGTCTGTTCCTGTTTTCCAGCTAAATGTGTTGAAATTCTGCAGTTTGGAAATGGATTTGTTATGGATGTCTGCTTATCCTTCTTGCCTGGCAGCAATGGTAAGTACAGCTGCACATCTTGAATATCAATGCAGGGAACATAAAATCTAAGAAATCCCCCAAACAGATTTTCACTTGACTGACTCCAGACTCTTATGCCACAGTTTTTGTTTTCCATGGAATAACCTAAGCTGATATTTGTATTTAAAGATTTTCAATGAACTCTTCTTAGAATAACAGAGACTGATTACAGTGTCTTCAAAATGATTCTCAAATGGAGTTTTTAGTTGAACTCTTGAGACGGAGAGCTTTAAACAATGTTGTATGTGAATAGGATAGGATGATCATTGAATATGCTGAGTTGGAGGGGACCCATCAGGATCGTTAAATCCAACTCCTGGCCCTGCACAGGACACCCCAAGAGTCACACCGTGTGCCTGAGAGTGTTGTCCAAATGCTTCTTGAACTCTGTCAGGCTTGGTGCTGTGACCACTTTTGAGGGGAGCCGGTTCCAGTTGTCAGCCACCCTCTTGGAGAGAAACCTTTTCCCAGTATTCAACCTAAACCTCCCCGGACTCAGCTTCATGCGATTTCCTTGAGTTCTGTCACAGGTCATGAGAGCAAAGTGATCAGTGCCTGCCCCTCCTCTTCCCCTCAAGAGGAAGTTGTAACTGCAATGAGGTCTCCCCTCAATCTCCTCTTCTCCAGGCTGAACAGACCAAGTGCACTCAGCTGCTCCTCACAAGGCTTCCCCTCCAGACCCTTTACCATCTTTGTTGCCCTTCTTTGGACACTCTAAAAGCTTAATGTCTTTTTTGTATTATGGTGCCTAAAACTGCACACAGGACCCAAGGTGAGGCTGCACCAGTAGTTTCACCTGCTCCTTATGGTGCTGCTATGTATGTTTGTTCTTGAATTGAAGGGCAAGAGCCAGAAAAAGAACTTGCAGGCCTGCATTGAAAATGGCAAATTAACAGGCAGTGTTTATCACCTGTTCAGTCTTAAGTGTGAAAAAACCTGAGATGCTGAACTAGTTTAACCTGCCTGTTCAGTATGGTTTATATAGTTTTCTATTAACATAAACACTCAGGTTTTGTAGTCTGCCACAGGCACATTCTCTTGTTGAAAATATGTAGAAGCTTTTTTTTCTTTTTAAGCTACATGTATCCTCAAGCCAGATACACGAGTTAAGTTTGTGTTTAAGCATCATTACAGTCTTTCCCCTGGATGGAGGTGTGCTGGGCTCCCAAGAGAAAAAGTACGAAGTTTTCTTACTGTATCTAGAGTTTTCAACTCTTTGCTGAATGCATTCCACACTGACGTTTTTTTTGATTATATGCCTCCAGAGCAGTTATTCACTAGCTTGTTTCATTCTTTGGCTTGTGATAATTCTGGGAGATATGAAAGCACCAGTAAAGAGCTTTTAAACCCCTCTGTCTTTTTCTCCTGTAAATACACTAATGGGTGGCTGTTGTGATGAAGTTAAAAGGCTTGAGGATAAATTAAAATCATTACCTCCAGTATGAATTTTTGTTAGAAGTGAAGCATCTGTGGTGCCAGCTTAATGAGTATATCATTCATATTCCAAAGCAATGGATTATTTCTTCATTTATATTGCTGTACAGATAAGAAACACTCACTGTAACACTCTAGAGTAGTGTATCTGTTTAAAGTTGAAAACGTTGTATATAAGAGAACTGACTATTCATTTTGGAAACAAATTAAGATTTTTCATATTAATTCTTAAAATTAAATGCTTTTGAAACCAAAATTGCATGGAGTACTTGGAGGTTCTTTAAATGGTGGAATAGTAAGCATTTTCTTTTGCTGTGAAAAGCTCCCAGAGTCCCCTAAACCGAGTTTTGCTGAAAGTTATGTTAAGAGCTTGACAGTCCTCTACTATGGACTCTTTCCATCCCCATTCAAATTAGTTATCCTAAGCAACACAGTGCTCATAACATGAAAAAGAGTACTTTATTTTTCCGAAGAACTGAAATTATTTTCAAATGAGAAGTTATTTGCATAAGTTTTCTATGGAATTAGAAAAAAAAATCCTATAGTTTTGTGGTTTTCGTCCCAATGAACTCTGTTGCTGTAATTGCCACAGAATAGTTTAGATTTGAAACCACAAATGTACTATTAGAAATGTTTCTTTGAGAAATCTGTACAGGGGCTTTTAGTATAGCATAACCATGTTCTGTGTTTTCTCCCTAAACCTAACAGTCATCCATATAACAGAACTGTTTTTATTCAGGGGAGTATGTTAACTCTGAAATCTAAATAAAGTAGCTTAAAATATATTATTAAAAATATCTCTGATAATTTTGTCAGAAACATTAATCTGTAATGGCAATTTGGAACTTTAGTGAGCTTCAGGGAAAAAGATCTATGAAAACTTCAGGAAATCTTGAAATCTTTATGAAGGCTATGTTGTCAGCTGTATTAAGATTTAAAAAATCTTTTCTCTTGAGGAAAATCTTCATTTCTTAAGTCAGGAATTAAATACAGAATTATTTTTCTGAAAATCATAAGCTACATTTCTAAACTAGAAGCATTTACAGTAACGTCTGATTTCACGGAGCAGAGAAATTTAAAGCTTACATTGAATTTTGATTCATACACAATGGATGCTTTAGCTTTCAGAAGGCATTGATGTTCATGATGCCTAGAATTTTAACTGATTGTCCTCAAAAATAAATTATTAAAAAAAAAAATTGACCCATTTTTGTGAAGAAGTCAAATGGGGAAAACTGATAGACTTCTCATAAAAATCTGACCAGTCATTTGCAACTGGAATACATGTACTGGCAGCCTCTTAGTTGAGGGGTTTCTGTACATTTGTTTCTGAGTCTTGAAGAAGAGCTTTGTGCTGTTTTCATTGGTTGTCTGCAGAACTCTACTTCTAAAATGCTGGGAATAGGATTTACTATTTTACAAATCTTGATCAGCTTTTTGTCACGTACTGTGTTTCTTCCTACCACTTGGATAAGTGCCATGATGTTGCTTGGCCTCTGACAGTAAATAATTGTCTCCTCAGAACTGAATTACAACAGGTGGAAAAAAAAGCAAGTGAATTTGAAAAAATTTTGCTGATCCAACTTACTTTTCTTATTTCCTTTGTAGGACTTTTATCTCAATCAGATTCTAATAACCTAGAACATTTATGCAAGAATCTGTATGCTGATCTGTTTTTGCCATTTACACATTTCTTGATAGAACTTTTTGAGTGAAACTATTTGCGTTTGTCTGCTACAGCAACTGGATCATAATTCTGTACTTGTTTTTATTAAAGTTTCATTCCATGGAGTAAATATGTGATTAGAGTAGTGACCTGTTTCCAGGAACATCCACTGTATTGTATTTTGTGGAAGAAAACCTCACTCTTGCACAGTTTCTGTGGACCTGACAACCAGGTCTTCTTTCACAACATCTCATTGCTTCCAGTACAAAGGGGGATTTTTTTAGCCCCGTGTACAGTGAGGAGGAGATGGAGGTGAAATGTGACTTCGATGTTGTAAAGAAGCAGCAAACGATGGAGGTACAAGAATGTGAAATGCGACTTAGAAGTGCAAGAGGACCAGTGGATAACTAGGCACAGATTTGGTACAAGCAGAAAGAGGAAATTCGCGGACAGCATAAAAGCATTATGAATATTCAAGTTGATTTTTGGTATATCCACAGTAAAGGAAATAGCTGATTTTAGTGAAATTTAGTATCTTGTTTTCTACCCAGACTTGAGAAAAGCGAATGTCTAGCCCTGAGAACTTATTTCTTCATAATTTTACAATGAATTAATTTTCTTTTACTATTTCAGTCCCTAGCAGTAGTACTTCATTCTTAGGTCGTAAAAAGAGTAGAGTAAGAGTTAACTGTTTTCCCCCATCACCTTCAGTGTGAGAGATGAGCTAATACACTGCCTGACTTCTCTTCTTTTACCCTTAGTCATAACTTTGCCTGGTTTCATTCAACAGACTTATGGGGTTCATGCACTTTCTAGGATAGCTGGAGGAAGTAAACTACTACTCAAGACTTGAGTAGGTTTATAATAATGTCCATTGCTTTCATATTCTTGGTTACAGATAGCGGTGATCTGCCTTCCTTTTTCAGTCTGTCTTTTTATTTGCTGTATAATAATTGTACTAACTTCATCTAAACTTACCTCAGTTGATTTAGGAACTTGAACTGCATTAGTTTCGAGTAATTTTGTTTTGCTTCTTGATTCCTCTTTATTTAGCGCAAATACCTGTAGATATCAATAAAATATAATTAATTAATTAAAAATGTTGAACTTCCTACAGATATGTGAGCGTGAGGCAAACTGCTCTTTTTAGGTTCTTAAATATTTGCAAATATTATTTGTATGCCGAAATAACTTCTGAATTTTGTGTTCTTGAGATACTAGCCTGTTTCAAATAGTGTTAGGCATGTAGTGTAGAAAACATTGAAAAGTGATATCACACTTGCTGGTCTGTAGATAGTAATATATTTCTTAATACTATATTGATTTTTAAATTAGTTATATATTTTTTCATATCCCAGAATATTAGATTTTATAAAAAAGACTTTCTTTTCCTTTCCAGTACCAATTCTGGCTTGCGGTGGTGACGACTGCAAAATAAGCTTGTTTGTACAGCAGAATGGTCAGGTAATTGCAGTTTTTGTCTCTTGCTCAGAACATTACTCATTTCTTCTGCTTCTTTTCATATATGCTATTGATTGTTTAAGTTCTTCAGTAAGTCCTGTATGTGTCTAGATAGCCCTCACACACAACTACCCCTTTTCAAATAGTTCATCTGTTTTTCTAGGTAGTGGTGAAATGTACATACAGAATACTGAAGTTGTATTCAGTGTATGAACGTGTTAGTTTTTCTTGATTTTTTTTTTTCCTGTATGAAGATAGCCTGTGATTCTATTCCCAGTGATACAAAATAGCTGCAACTGTCCTAAAGTATCCATACATTAAGTGGTTCATATGGAAATGATATTACTTTCAGTCTATAAATTCTTATAATAAAACTGTTATGATTTATATCTGAGGAATTTTATGTTTGCTGCTAAGTATGCTCTTGATGTTTGAATGCTTTTGAACATCAAAAAGTGTATTTTTAGGAGTATCTGATCTTCTAAAAGCATACACATTTTTCATGTATTATTTGGAAGCTGGCAATTTTTAGTTTTTCATACAGATAAATGTTCCTTTGGAGCAGTAGAAAAACATTATGTCCTCTCTTGCATCTGTTCAGAAGTTTTGTTAGGTTCTAAAGCATGTGTTGAATGACTGTTTTCCAAAACAGTAGTCAGTGTCATTTTTTTCTCTCTATCACTGCCTTAAAAAAACCCTCCAACCACAAGCATTGACCCAATGCACTAGCAAAGCTAAGAAACCCCTACTGAAACTGGCATATGTAGTCTTCTGGATTTCTTCAGGCACAGTTCTCTTAGAGATTAAAGAATAAACACTCTTTTTTTTTTTTTTTTTGAGAAAGATTAAAGCTACTTTATAGATAATTTTGCCAGTTTGTGTTGCCATATACAACAATAAGATATTTTAGTTGCTGTTGTTGCCAATAAAATAAGTACTTCCTTGTTTGTCTGCTATGTTCAGTGATTTCTTGACTACTAAGCAGAAAAGAAGGCTGCTGTGTAAGATTTTTAGTTTGGTTTTTTTTCCCATTCAGCTCTTGAGCTAATTTAGTGAATTCTCTAGGAATTAGCAATGGCAGAATGTCACATGATTCTCAGTGTGTTAAAGCAAGACTTATCTCAGGGGCTGTGCAGTTGATTTTTCTCATTCAGAGTCTGAAACTTGTTTTCTTGTATGATTCAGATTAACAAATTATATACATTTGACTGCCAAAAATGTTTGGAGATACATAACTTATTTTGCCAATTGTTGGTCAAACCTTTGAGTATAGCAATAGTCTTAGCCATTCTGAAATGCAGTCAGTTTGTGGAGGATAAAGGAAGGTAACTTGAATAAACAAGTTCCATCTTCAGGTTCACGAGCAAGTTTGTGGTGCTTTCTTTTTTTTTTGGAGGTAGAAAACTTTATTTATACAAGGGATGAGCAATTTTCTCTTATTTTGCATGTGTTATTTTTCACTCCTTCAATTTTAGAAACTATTTTCACCAGCTGTTCTGGCAGAGCTGGTGTTCAGAGTATCTCTTAAATGAGGTGGGACATCTTGTTGGTGCTTATCTTAACTTTCCAGAACATCTCTTTTAGCTAGGTAGGCTGTGCAGGCATCAAAGAGAAGAGCCCAAATCTGATTCCTTACGGAGTAAGGGTGCTTGTACAGTGCATTACAACTATTGACAGAATTAAAATATCCTTGCAAGCCTTCTGATGTAAATTCCTTCCTAGCTGCTAAAGGCGGATTCTCCTCTATAGTCATACTCTCTCTGGTCTGCTGACACCTTTCTTATGGTTTCTGTAGTACTCTTAAAGATGTTGGAAGGAAGTGTTACTGTTGTCCCGCCATTTTTTACTAGAACTTAGCATAAAAGAGTGATTAGAATCTAAATTGTGTTATTCTCTCACAGGTAAGGATTTGTAGCTCTGTCCTGGTAATTGTGACTCTTGTAAACCACTTCCTTTAGTTAGCACCCTAAAAAAAGATTGTGTGGATCCAAAGGTAGAATGTATGTTCATGACGGGGCATTCTAATGAAACTTAAAGAGCACTGTTAGACTCTGAGGGAGGATGAGGCATCTTCAGTTAGCTAATTCAGGCTACCTTTTGGTAAACTCATTAATTTTACAGTTGAAACATATTTATTCATTAACAACTGCTTGGTTTTTGAAATTGAATGGACAGGCTTTAAACCTTTTTAAGATTCCCTACCCATAGGTCTCTATTAAGTTGTAGAGAGAAAATAAACTGTTTGCTTTTCTGACTTGTTGAAAGGGGGTATTGCATTATAAAAGACAAAAATCTTTCAGAAACCATTATATGTCTTCCTGCTTGAGATATAACATCTATGAATCTGGCCTATGGAGGGGAATTAAGTAAATAAGGGGATCAAAATAGAGCTTTAAACCAAAACATGTCTATGTTGAACTTGGTTTCTCTGAGAAGATGGCGCAGTGCATGTTTGACTAGGTTTCACCCAATAATTTGGCCTAATTGAAAAGTGGAGTAAGAGACTCAAAGACAATTCAGGCTTTTTCTAATCTGATGAGATAAACAGATGCAAGAGGGATATCACACCAGCATCTGCTGTAGAAAATCTGAGAAGACTTGAACCTCTGTTGCTGAATTTGCCAAACAATGCTACTGGCCTGGTCCTGAAGGAGATGTACCCCAAGTGTGGGCAGAATTAGTTGTTCAGAGTGTGCTGAGCATGTCCGCAGACAAACTGGCTTCATTAGTTCTGCTGCCTACAGAACAGCTTTATTCTTTGCCTAAAAGAAAAGAGACCAGATTGTTGCTTAGCAGCAATGTTGAGAGATTAGTTAAGAGGCATGGGAAAGCCTGTGAAGTAGGTGAGTCAGACCATGAGGTTTTGTTAAATTTAACTGTTGGTACTCTAACTTCTTATGTATCCAGTGAAGACCAAGTGGAAAACTGAAATTGAGAAGGAGAAATATGAGACTATAGAAAAAAAATCTGTAAAAAAGAGAAGAGCGACAGCTCAAAATACTAGTAAATATAACCTAGACCATAATAAATACTTTGTGTCACTTAAAAATAATGACCATGTGCATTTGCAAGAGGTTTTGTATTGATTCAATTGATTCAATGAACAGAATACATCTGAACAAACTGAATATGTGATACCAAGAAACACAGACTTTAAAGAAAACGGCAAAAACAGTACAAGAAACAAAAAACAATAGCAGAAGGCAAAACAGCAACGCTACTGCTTGCTCAGATTCAGTGGACAATTTTTATGGAAAACAGTATCTTGAAGACTTGGGTGAATCATAGAATATTTCAAGTCGGAAGGGACCCATAAGGACCATCAAGTCCAACTCCTTGCTCCTCACAGGACTACCTAAAATTAAATCATACTACTAGGAATGTCACAGTCATGCTTCATGGCATCTTCCTTCTGTATGTGGTAATAGACCTTGTATTTACCCTCTGTTTTCCAGCCACTGTACTGACACTGTTCAGATAGGTGCAAAGTTGAGGATCATGAGATAGGAATGGGAAAGACAGCACCCTGAGGTTTTTCATCTAAGGGAGTGAATGTATTTATAGAGGTATGGGGGTATCCCTCCTCAGCAATGAGGCCACATACACCATCTGGTGCTGGTATTACTGCTGATGAGTGAGTATGAGGTAATGAAATTCAGAAACCTCCACCTTAAACCAGGTGAATTGCCACCAATATCAAGGGGACTATGCAATGTAAGTATGCAAAAATAAAAATTAATAAGCTTCTAGCTGACTGGTTAAGAGTGCTTGTTCTATAGCACAAAGAAACAATGCTTGACTTAAAGCTAAGTAGTGCCTAAAAGGCCGTTTGGGAAATGACTTATAAATCTGGGGTGGTATTAATAATCTCAAAGTAATTAGTTTTACTCTTTAAAGAGAGAACAAATGGCTGCTTTTCATAATAGTTCTTTTTGATGTAAGACGGTGAGGGTGATTAGAAAAAAACTGCACCACAACACCTTGAAATTAAAAAAGGAAAATTATTAGATGTGTGTTTAGATTAACGTTAAAGTCAAGTTTCAGGAGATAGGCACACTGTTTAATATTAAAGGAACCATAAAAGAGAATTATTTTGGCAACAGTTCAGCCTGAACCAATCTTTCATTTGGAAAAAACCTTACCAACTTACCTTGGTGAATATAAAATGCAGAGCATTTTGTCAAAGATGGTATAAATGAATATATAAATACATGTTTTATCTATTGTCTGAAATATGAATTGCTTGATTTTTTTTTTTCAATGTATTGTCAGAAACATGTAGTCTTGAGGAAAAATCTTAGGCTGCTGTTTGATCTTGCTTCCTGGGGTATTGCTGCCTTTATTTACACATAATCTGTTGGGTGTTTGACATAAGTGTTGGTCTGGAATGCCACATCCAGAAGTACCAGTGAGTCCAGAAGTTACTAGCCAAATGAGGCTTAGGTGGCTGTGAGAACACATTCTTAAGACCAGACTTTCTGATTTGGAAGTATCTGATCAGCTGTTCTGGCCCTGTATCTCATACATAGATTGTTTTGTAATTTTAGGGGCATTTTACAAGGGCATGTAGTGATGGGACAAGGGCCAATGGCGTTAAACTGAAAGAGGGTAGGTTTGGAGTAGATACTAAGAGAAAATTCTTTACTGTGAGGTACGGATTGCTCAGAGTTGTGGATGCCCTGTCCCTGGAAGTGTCCAAGTCCAGGTTGGATAGGGCTTTAAGCAACCTGATCTAATGGAAGGTGTCCCTGCCTAAGGCAAGGACTTAGAACTAGATGATCTTTTATGTCTCTTCCAAAGCAAACCATTCTATGATTCTGTGACTGCAAATGTAAAACAAGGAGTAGCAGAGTGACAGTGATGGGAAAGTGGTTTTGGAGAGTATCAGAAATGTTGGGTGAAAGAGAGAGGCACCAATTTCTGAGAATGTTTTTTTCATACTGATTTTTCCTTTGGGTGAGTTACTATTGCTTGCCATCTACTCTGAAGCAGAAGAGAAAGATTTTGAGAAAGAGCAGACACACAGTGAGAAAGGCTCTTGTTTTTACTCCCAGATAGAGAGAGTGAGCTCAGTTGCAGGTCGTGCTGATAGCCGAGGCTATCATTTATCTTTGCTCTTAGTAGGCCTAGGTAAGGGATTTAGCAGAATAGAAATGCCAGAAATAATGTGATATTTATTCATACTAAACTGCAGTAGTGTTTTAACGGTAATGGTTATTTCAGACATTTTAAGTCAACTTGAGATAAAAAAGTGTCGTGGAAGTAGGGCTGTTTCTGGGCAAAGAAAAATAGAAATGGTATCAATGCTAAGTAAGCCGTAAACACTTAATTGAATCAAAATAAAATGGTAATATTATAAGAGAAATTATTTGTCAGATCATACTGACATTATGTTACTCTTTGTGTACCACAGTAAGCCTGATAAAGATTAATAAAAATTTATCTTTATCATAGGGAGACTGTAACCTCTTGAGGGTGTGCACCTTAAATTCACATTCTTTTCTGCTCTTATATAGGTAATGCCATAATGTAACATGTGTTTATCTAATGATGGCAAAACCGGAAAGGCTTATGAGAATCTATCTGTAAACAAAAATGTTTTGTAGCAGCTTAGTTTTTTCCAGTTTCAAATAACAGAAGCTGTAATTATAAAAGACTTGAAAAACCAAAGCTCACTGGTGATATGTGCATGGTAATTAAGGGCATTTCCATGATATAACAGTAATTCTTGTTCAGTTTCAGAAAACGTTAATACTCCCTGGACATGAAGATTGGATAAGAGGCGTTGAGTGGGCAGTCTGTGGTCAGTATGAAAGATGAATAAAGTGGAATACTGGTTTAATGACAATATTACTGTATTACCCCTCCAATGGGTGACTTTGATGCACCGTTGCACCTCAGCTCTTGCGGTTGCAATGTTTGGTTTCCTGAGATGGTGGTACTAATATTAAAAATCAGGATGGAACTTTGTGTCCTGTTAAAATGTAAACATTTTTCTTGCTTGCTTCAAGTATGTTTACCTGACTGGTACCTAAATGCAAACAAATCGGGGTTTTTAGCAATATGCGCATATCTGTGTCTGAGTGAGGAAGAGTTGGCTGCTTTTTCTAAGTGGGGAGAATAGGGGGAAATAGTCCTTTTCTCTTTTCTTCTCCTGCTTCCCCCCCCTTTTTTTTTGAGAATAAGAAGTTAAGAGAAGAACGTATTCAGACATTAACTAATCAAATAGTTGGCACAAATAAAATAGATGGAATTAGAAGATGCTCCAACCCTGAAGAAAAGAAAGGAGGAAAGGAGTTCTTGACAAGTATTGATAGATTGATAGAACTCCAACAGCAGAAGCCAAAAGTGGTAGGGAAGCATATGTACAAGAATATATGTACAGTATTTACCATGTCTTCCACATTTTATAAAGAGGGACGTGTTCCTAGTCAGTGTCTTATAAATTAATAGAGAGTTTAAAATGAGAAAGTGAGTTGATGTTGAAATAAAACAGTGGGGTTTGTATGATACTGTGTACAGTAAGAAAAATTTGGATAACGCTGTAGGTGCGTGTTTGGAAAGAGGGTGGGTTAATCATGGCAGTGACTGAATGAAAAAGGAATGAAAATGTGGCTCTAATTTTTTCTTTCTTTGAAAACAAATAGGGGAAGACCTTTTTTTAGCAAGCTGTGCTCAGGATTGTTTGATAAGAATTTGGAAAGTGTGTACAAAATCAAAGCAAATTCCAGAAACTGAAGATGATTCCATAAGATTGAAAGAGAATGTCTTTACTGTCAAAGGTAGGTAACAGCTGTAAAATTCTCTTGCACCTTTTCACTTGTGTATCTCTTCATGGTTTCAGGCAAGTTAACAAGGTGGTTGTCATCTCATTTGGTTTGTTTCTTGTATGAAAAGACTCTGAGATGGATTTGACTGCCTTATTTTTAGCTGTTAGAAAAAGCAGAATTACTCTTTTAAAGCCATGACTGTAAAGTTAATGATGTGTTACAAGAAATGGTGAAGCAGTGCGAGAGCTTAATATTAACATGCATTGTTATATGTATTCCAAATGCAGTATGTAGGACATATGTTTGTCTGTGGGAAGTAAGCAGTTGTGCAGTTCTTGTTCAGTTCAATAGCATATCTTTAATTTTCTTTCTAATTCAATTAATTAAAAGGTGCTACTATTACTTAAACTGTAGAAACATACTGGAGAGAACAGATAAGTACATGCAAGCTTACTTTATGGTCGTTTAACATACTGTTTCAGCACTGTAACACCAGAGGTTTGCGTTGCTGCTATTGTGGGACAAATTATCAGGCAACATAGGTAATATAATGAAGTGTGTATGATCTTATGTATAAAAAGTGCTCATGCTACTCCCTGCAAAACCTGATTCATTGTCTGAAGTATCTTAATGCTTGTATTTTCATTCTTAATGGTTAAGAGTATGGATAAGAGCTGGTGTCAGAGCATTTATTTCAAAATTGCATGAGAGTTCTCGAGGAATTCTGTGGTACCGCTCTGAGGCAATACAGTGATCTCTTAGCATCAATCTAGTACTCAGGGCTTGTAGCAAAGTAGGTTTTCAAGGAGCTGTTCAATATCAATAAGCTATTGAGATACTGGGAGATGTTGAAAGCAGTTGATTATTTTCACTGAAGATACCAGAAATGACCTGATCTGTCTTGGCTTTTAGAAAGCAATGTGCTTTTCTCTGATTTCTGGTAGATAGTGACACATTGTATGCAATAACTTTGGAGTCGGTGTTGGCTGGTCATGAAAACTGGGTATATGCAGTTCACTGGCAACCTTCATTTTCCAAAGGTAAAAAAGATACCAAAAACTTAGCAGCTGTGTTAAGTGTTGTGTACTTAGAGTACAGTCACATGTCTTTGTATTGTGTTTGCACGTTCACTTGTTACTGTAGACTATGAAAACCTTTTAATTCTGCAAATAAGGTTTTATGAGGAAATGGATGTTTCCTTTTACTCAGGTTTTCTTTAAAGAATGAAATAAAATAACTGAGCTGTAATGACTTTACTGCAATTGATTTATTGGTTATGGCATACAAATTAATCAGTATGAATTAATAGCTTTGTTTACTTTGATATATGTATTTGAAATGTCTGTTCTTCAGAAGGTAAACATTATCTCAAGAACACTCCTTTCTCTTTTGTGGAGTAGAAAGGAACAAATAGCAACATTCAGAAGATTAATCTTCAGTCTTTCACGCGTTAAGATAACATGCCAGGGATTCCTGGAGTATCAGTTTTCTCTAGCATGTAGCAATAAGGCATTAGTGCAGATTCTCATTGAAAAAGTGTTATTTTGAGTTGAATTTTGTATTTTATTCTAGTATTTATCTTTCTTTTGAAATCCTTAAATTTTGACAGCCTGGTCTGCAGTACTGATTTGCTGTTAGGTGTCCACCTGGTGTATAACAGAAGGAGATTCTTGATTTGACATGCGTGCACAATCAGAATGCCCTTATGTATTTGTATTGGCTCCTCTTCCCCATTCTGGTTGTGTTCAGCATTTTTCTGGAGTGTTTCACTGCATTTTGGGAAGCAGTCCTGACTACTTTATGTATTACAAGGTGCTGCAGTGTATTGAAATCTCTAGTGAATCTAACAGGCAATACTGGGAGATTATTTTGTTTTCAACTGTAAACCTCTCAGTGAAAAAATAACTTAAGGAATGGGACTGAGAACTGCTATGCATTCTCTTTGTGAAGCTCCAGCTTATCCTCCAAATTATATTTAATTCAGTATCAGTTTGGAGTGAGTAAACTGTGGAATATGGTTGTTCTCATGTACACGTTTTGCATTTTCTTTGGGTGATTATGGCTGAAAAATAGAATATCTCCTGATGAACGCCTGGCAAGAATGCAGTGGCATTAAGTCTGGCATATAGGTACTGCATTGCGCATCTCTGATGCTCAGCAATTTTTTTATCGTGTTTGGGTTTCAGTATGACCAAATTTTCTTAGCAAGTATTCTCTTAGGTTGTAGGGTAATAATTTTCCTTGTACTGTAGATGGCAGCATACAACAACCAATGAGGATATTGTCTGCATCAATGGACAAAACTGTGATCATCTGGGAGCCTGATAAGGAATCTGGAGTCTGGCTAGAACAGGCAAGTGTCAGTCTTTCTCACAATAAATACTGTATTCGTGTTGTGTTTTCAGTCTAGTGTGTGTACTGTAGGAAAAAAAAACTTTGGCAGAGGAAGGCAAAAGTGGTTTCATGCAAAAATACTCGTTCTGATGCTTTGTTGCAAATAAAACTATATTTAAAAAAAAAGTAATGTGATACATTATGATTTTTATTGCTTCTTTGCTTTCTTATTACTGTATTGGAGAGTTTATAAAGTGTGTTTGTGCTCAACTGTCACTCATAGTGTAGCAAGACAGGTGCTGCATAGTAACACATGCTGTGCAGTCCTGGTAAGAGGAGGAAGAAACTTTCCTGAACTATTTGCAGTTAATCCTTGTGGGAATGTGACCCAAGCAGTTACTACAGAGCAGCTGACATGGAATTCACAAGCTTGGTTTTACTTACTGTAGCTTGTTCACGGGCTGTGTCATTAGGGTTTTTTTCCCTTTGAGCTGAATACTTATGTGTCAATGTAGTATTTTGAAAGCTGTTCTAATGTGGATTATCCTAAACAAACAAGTGGTATGACAAGATTTTTCTAGTGCTTTGATTGATGCCTTTGTTTTCAGTTGACCTGCTTTTCCAAGTTGCAGTAGTTCAGCTGAAATTGCTTGTGTTGGGTTATGCCAACCATTGTTTGTGATGTTTCCTGTCACAAAGGAAGTTCTAATCCTCTCTTAGGTGAAAAAGAGAGAATTATGGTAGTTTTCCTCTATTTCACTGAAAAGTTCCTGTGCCTTTGTACTTGAAGTAGAAATTAGTTCATAATCAAGTGATCACATGGAGATGCCACTTGATGTCCTTAGTTGTAATGCTTAGTTGTGGCTAAATTTACAGACTTCTAAAAATGGGTTGTGCAGTAAAGCTTGTTCCAAGTTTGTTATTCTTTCATTTTACATTCTGTTTACATTGTTTTAACCACAACTCTGCAGCTTGAAGTTCAGATCAGTTCTTAACTTTGCAATTAGAATATTCTTTAAATATGTTTGTGTGTGAAATGTTAACTGTCTTGTCTATAGGTGAATTTTCATCTCATGAAATAAGAATGGTTTCCTATGAGTGGAAAACCACTTTCATAGATGTTTCACTTCTGTTCATTAATTCAGGTACGGGTAGGTGAAGTGGGAGGCAACACTCTTGGATTTTTTGACTGCCACTTCAGTCCAGATGGTTCAATGATCATTGCTCATGCTTTTCATGGAGCACTACACCTTTGGAAACAGGATACGGTTAATAAGGTACGTTGGTTTTTTGTTATTAGTATTATTTAAAAGAATTATGCTTTTATGTCACTTGAGGTAAGTTTCTGTTATTAATAGAAAAGTGTAACAGTACAATTTAAAATTAGTGATTGAAATAGTCCTTCTCTAAACATAATATTTTGTAGGAATCTCACTCCTGCACAGAAGGGAGGTTGAAATCTTCTGGGCTCTAAAACCTGTTTCTTACCTGTGGGAATCATGAAGTCAGTTGAATAGACTGAACTCCTTTGTGGTTGTGCTTTATTCACAACTGCACCAATAACACAAGTTTCTCTTGGATTGGAGCAATAAATCAGTATTTGTGTCTCTTTAGTCACTCTTGAGTTCTAATAATTTGTTGTTTTCAAATGTCTTTTTATCGCTTTCTTAAAAAGTACGTGAGTTCTTTTATTTTGGTTAGAGTATGCCAATCAGTCAAGTGATTCTTTGGGTGATTCTTGCTTCTTTGGGTGACTTTTTTAATAGAAAGAATGGACTCCAGAAGTTGTGATTTCAGGACATTTTAACAGTGTAGAGGATGTAAAGTGGGACCCAGAAGGAGAGTTTATCATCAGTGTGGGCTCTGATCAAACTACTAGACTCTTCGCTCCATGGAAAAGAAAAGAAGAGACAGAGGTATGATCTTCAAAGATTTTGTGAGCTTGGTTAAGAGGGCTTGTCTGTCCTGCGTTTGGAACAAGTCACCTGAATATAACTCAAACCCTTAATTTCCCCAAGAGATGATCTGTTCAAAATTGCTTGGTTTGGTCATTCAATGTGTCCTGTTTTCACTTTAAAAATATTAGTGGCAGAGTTTTTGCAATCACATAGTATGACTCCTGTTTAATCCTGAGTTCACCTCCAGATTATCTTCAGTTAGTCTTCTTCCAGGGTATTGGAAAACAGGCTTTGCAGTATTTTAGAAGGAGGAATATATGGGTGATTCTGATAACCATCTGTTGCCCTTGGTTAACAATTGGCTAAACACTGCTGCAGGTAACCGTAAAGAAACTCAACTTTGGTTGTAGTTTTTTTACACAGGCTTAATCTAAACTAAGTTCTCGCTATATTTTCTTTTTACACTAGTTTGTTTATCACTGATTGTTTTACTAGAATGATTTATCTGAATTACATGAGTGCAGTCATGGTTTAACCCCACCCAGAAACTAAGGACCACACAGCTGCTTGCTCATGCCTCCTGCACTGGGATGGGGGAAACCCTGTCTGGGAATGCAGAAGTGTTATGTTGCAGGAAGGGCATTTCCAGTTTCATTCCCTGCTTTTTTCTCTAATCTCCGATCTGGAGGCTACAGCAGCTCTGTGGAAAAGATTGTATGTTAGATTTGACATAGTGAAGCAAAGTCCAGGTGTAGCACATGATGTAAGTTGACAGCCTTCAGGAGTTGTCAATATCACTTTCTCTGTGACCTACTGAAGTACCGCTCTTTGTTATGTATGCTGCTTGCTAAATTTTAATCCTATTTCTGAAAGAACCGAGCTTTGTATGATTTACCTGATCAGCTCTCCCTGAAACTGGTGAATCAATTGATTTAGCGGAGTGATTGTGGCCCTCATATCTAAATGTGGTGTGAACTGAATTTTTGTACTTTCTGTTCTGACACGGAGCAGTCACCTGGCTAATCCAACCAGGTGTAAATCTAAGTAGTGTCAGCATTTGTTGCTGCTTGGGGTGTGGGAGAAAGCTATAGTATCCTTTCGGTGAGGTGAAGTGGAGGGTTGACATAGGAATGGGTCATTTGAAGGAGTGTGTTCAGGACTTCTGAACCCTGAAACCCAGCCTTAGTTTCCTTACTGAGTTCGGTATCCGAAAAATTACAACAGATGATGTCTGATACATGTTTTAACAACACAGCAGATGGTTCATATATCTGTGAAGAGTTAGTATTATACCTGAATATTCATGTTTTTCTTTATAAAAAGGAAACTAAGTGTTAAATGCAAATAATTATCCCTTCTTAAAATCTCAATTCTGATAACAGAATATCAGACATGAGGCATAATGATCAGCTTCAATTTGTCATGCAAATTTGCATCCTGATTTTTCTGGAAGAAGCTTATTGCATGACTTCCCAAAACAAAGAGAGGGCTGGTGTTTGAGTTTTTTGTTTGTTTGGGGTTTTTTTCATTCCTGTTATGTGCTGTGATCTAAAGTATGTAAAGATGCACCTAGTAAAGGGTAGGAAATGCTTATTTCACTGTTTGATTTTCTTTTTTTTAAGAATGAGTGCTTTCTTTTTTTGCGTTGGGAAGTAATCAAGCCCTTGTGAAATTGTGAGGTTTTGTAGGATGTTTCAAATTCCCATTTAGGTCCTATTGGAAACTTGAGCATTCAAAACTCAATTGAATTTTTAGGGTGAGGCAGTTTACATTCAATAATGTGCCTTTGCTCATATGATATTTAGTACAATGTACATTCTGTCTTGGCTGCAGGCATTGTAATACTGAAGTAGTCTAAATTAATTTTAATTGGTGAAATTAATTTTAATTCTGTTAGCTGTTAACTCTAAAGTGCACACTGGATTTTTCCAACTAAAGTATCATGTAGGAGTAGTAGCAAATGACACTTAGGAAAAATCTCTTTGTTAAAGTGTACTTACTAGAAAACAAAGAGCTTTTTTGAAAATTTTTTTTCTCATGTGTAGAATAAATCAAATTTTTAGGAAAGCAATTTAAATAATTTAATATATTTTTACTAATATTCTTTGTGTAGTATGTTTATCAAACTACCTTGTCTATCTGTTTTGGTTAGCTGTTAATTCTCGTTTTCTTGGATTAAAACTTGAAGAGTGGATATGAACATAGAAAAGTAGGAAAAACTAATGCTTCAAATGAAAACACTTCTATGATTTTCCAGATGTGTTTTCAACAAGAAGCTATTTTTGTTTTGTCAGGGTTTTTTTTCAGAACTGATATTAATTGATCTCACTAAAATCAAGTATTTAAAGATAAGAGGGAAGTAGGAACCTTTAGCCTGCTAACAGCAGTGTTGCTGCTGTGCTTTGTGAAAGACAGATGAAGGAAGCAAAGTAATTATCACTACCTTTCTTAGGTCTTTCAGAGCTACAGTTTTAAAAGTAGTAGCATACAATCCTCCATTTGCTTAGGCAATTTATGTTCTGTTCCTGATTGTCTAGCATAAAGAAGTCACAGTAAGTGCCTTAAACACATCTGTGCAGAGACACAATTTACTAATTACAAGAATTGTGTGGTGGAAAAGTAGTATTCAGCTAATGTATGTGATCATACGTCAGTAGAAGGCTGCTTTATGTTAATGAAGTCAGCAAGTAAAGGATTAGTACTTTTTTGGAACTTGAAATCTTGCTGTTTCTCTGGTTAAGGATTGTGCTTTACCTTCATGTCTGTTCATTTAGGTAACGTGGCATGAAATTGCAAGGCCTCAAGTACATGGATACGACATGCGTTGTCTGGCGATGGTTGGCCGGTTTCAGTTTGTGTCAGGAGCAGATGAAAAAGTGCTTCGAGTTTTTCGTGCTCCCAAGAATTTTATAGAAAATTTCAGTAACATCACTGGTATTTCAATGGAGAAGCTGTGCTCCCATGTAAGTGTGCTAAAGCAATGCTAAATGAAGACAGCCCTCTTAGATGTAAATAAAGTTAATGCTTTAGAAAATTTCAGGATACACCAAACTCCCTAAAAATTCCTTTAATCATTCTGGAACCTTAACCTCGTTTTTCCTTTCCCTTCTGCTTACTTCCATGTGTGTTGTTTCATATGTATTTTTATGGTGGTGTCATATGAAATAGGTTCTATTTGAAACCAAACAAGACCTAGTGTCAGAAGATTGCAAAGAGCGTGGGTAAATTTTAAGTCAGATCAAGTAGGCTATTGTAAACACTTGGGGATTAAGCAAACAATAAAACTTGGGAATGTGCTTCTCCTTAATGTACGGGTGTAGCAGTCCTGGCTGGATGTAATTCTTGTTGTGTGGTTATGTGTTGGTATTATTAGTTGTTTTTCTTTTTTAATTGTATGCTTGGAAATAACATAAAACTTTGAGCACTATTGTTAGTTCTGACATATAAATATTTATAAAGATGTACTTACTCATGCTTAATTTCCTCTTGGCATTGGAAATTTTCTTGAGGCTTCTACATTCCAATTCTTAGTTGTCGGTACCTATGCTGTTCTGCGTTGCCATCCTTTCTTTGCTCCCCATTTGCATTAAGATCTAATTCTGGTTTTCCCTGCATTTTGTAGAGCAGACCTTGTGCAAGATAGATGCCTCTGTATAGTGCCTTGCTTACTCTTTGGATTTCCTGCTCAAAAGCGGTGTTTTCTGTGCAGTGTCTCGGAGATGGATTAGCCTTTCAATTTAGTTTAACAAGTGAAATATCTGGGAAACAAATATAATCATTTTTGGTACCAAGAAGTCACACAAGTAGCTGTTTACTGCTTTAGTTCCACAAGACTTTGTAAGCATTTGCATTAATGACCATTGTACAAAAAACTCTGCTTTTATAATGCTGGCAGATACCATTATTTTACCTTTATGTAGACTTTTCTTATCTGCTCTTCCTCTGAGTGCTGTTTTTTGATTCATGATATCACAAAGTGTTCACATGGGCTTTGATTAAAGAGGAAGGCTTTGTGAGCTCTAATGATACAGCTACTCTGAAGTAGCTTTATTGAAATTGTTTTCTGTGAAAGCCTTTTATCGTTAAAATGGGTAAGCTTTTTTGTAATTTGGCTCACATGCCTTCCCCCCAAAAGTACTTAAAACCAACAAAGCCAGCTTTATATTCAAAAAGGGTTGAATAGGATTATATTCAGTTTAAATCCATTGGATTGTATTATACTTTGGGTTGTAATGAAGAACCAGTTTTGTTTCAGGGCCCTTAGACTTGTATGTATCTCTCATGTGTTTTCTCATCTCATCATGAACATATAAATAAATTTTAAGCTGTCACCTAAATTATTGATTTAATTCTGCAAAACAGTCTTTGAACTTTTCAGACACTGTAAGGAAAGGATTTTACAGCTATTAAATCTTTTTTCATCTCTGCACAAAGGTCTGCAAACTCACTTACCCTTTCTAAATTTTTACTTTTTTCCTCATACCATTATGAAAGTATTTTCTGACTGATTTGTCTTTCCCCTGTGCTGCTTTAAACAGGCACATATTCCAACCATATCTCTGTGCTATTTACTGAGTTGTGTTCAAAGTTTGGTCCCTTTTCCAAAATGCAGCTTTATTATTTCACCTCAGAACAACTGTTTTCCAGTTCTATTGTGTTAAAATCTGCAGTACTCTCAGTTAATAGATTAATTGTCATTTATGTGCTAGAATAAATAAAATTGTGGAAGAAAACCCTTGAGCTGAGGCCTAAGAAAAGGTGTGGGTTTGGTGTTTTTGTTTTTTTTTTCAAAGTTTCCACCTTCACTTCTCTAGGAAAGTAACTCTCAGATATTTCTTGAACTGTGGCCTTTGAAATCCAAACATACGTGACAACCTGTGTGTCGTGTCTTTTTTTTTTAATTCAGCAGTCATCTGATCTTCCAGAAGGTGCAACTGTGCCAGCTTTGGGATTATCCAATAAAGCCGTTTTTGAAGGTATGGCACTGAGAAATAATGGTTATGATGTTTCATTTGGAAAGTTTTTTTAAGCGATTGTTTTAGTGTACATATTTTTCGTAGGTCTGTAAGTGCAGGCGTTACTGCAAGTTCAGAATCTAGAAATAAAATGGTGCGAAGTGTTTAGTTCTCTGCTACCACCTAAATATGGTGCTTAAAAATAAAAGCGCAAGTGAGGATCTTTTCTCCCTTTCTGTGCCTTTGTATTTTCTCCCTGAACATTCCCAAATGTCTTGTGCAAGCCCAAAATGCTTTCCCTGCTTTTCATGTTGTGTCCTGGACCCCTGTAGGAATTAGCCCCACTCAGTCTGCACAGGGTTCCTGAGAGCTTCATTGCTCTTCTGTGATGCATCTGGGAGTAGCCAGGGCAGGATACTGTAAGAATTCCCTACCTCCCATTTTTCCTGTGTTTTCCATGCTCACTACCCTTCCACCTTACTGCCCTAAGAAGACTAATGATTTCTAGTAAAAAAATTAGTATTGAATAGTGTACTGTGAAAACTACGTTCAGAGTTATTGAAGTAAGACTGCCTGTTACCACTTCTAGTTGCTCTGTACATTACCTATCTAGCTACATTCTGGAACCCTTTTCACACTCTCCTCAAATGTTATCACTCTTGTAGAAGCTTATAGAAGTAATGCTGCTTTGAGGGAAATCAGTCATATTTTCTCTCATAGTGAAAATAGCCATTTCCTCATGTAAATGATGCTTTGTAGAAAGTATTGGGAAGGAAGAATTAGTTAGCCAACAGCAAGTAATGTCGTGTCTGTAAAGATTGGTGGGGCACCAGGTGAATGTCTTGGAGAGGCAGTGGAAATTACATTGTGGGGGAACAAGGAAGGAGGGACAAGCATCTATGTAGGGTGATAAAAAATATTTTCTTGAGTCTGAGGATGAGACTCGTAGTCTGGTTTTTAATAAAGTCTCTGGTAAAAATGCACTATAGTGGAATCTACAAATTAGGTCAGACCTGTTTTTTCTCTGCTTAAAGCTTTTTCAGGAGGTGTGATCTAAAAAAGGAAGCATTTTAATAAGCTTTGTCTCCAGGGTCTCCAATAGCAATAAGCCAAATTTTTCTAAATCATTTGTGAGAGAAAAACTAGCTTTGTTGTACTTGAAATACAACTCATGTACTTGAAATAACTCGTAAAATATGTTTTGGCAAAGGTTCTTTTCCCCTGCTTTCTAATGAGTTCTGCTGAGAGAGGGGAAAAAACCCTTCTACTCTACCGTCACGCAGAGAATAACTAATATCCAGTGGTTTCACATGGCCCACCCAGAAGCAGCCCCAAGAATAGAATTTTTCTGCCTTGTCCACCATTGCTCTCCCAATGCTGTCAGCACTAATGGCTTGGGGTAAAGCACCACAGACCTCTGCTCTCACTTACACTGCAGAGGAATCTTCATGGTGACCATTGATCAGATAGTGGTCTCAGATAAATGTTGCTCATCTTGTTTTCAATGGGAAAGAAGACAGTATGAAAGAGAAAATAATATTTTTTTTTTTTTTTTTTTTTGCTTTTTCTATACCTACTATTGGAAACTTCCGTATTTGAGATGTACATTGGGCAAAAAGGTAGTTTATATCTGAGAGAAGCTTGCCCAGCTCTGTACCTTTTTCTGCATACCTTCAGAGTGAAGGACAGAGTTGAATTTTAACTTATAATTGACTACTTTCAGTTATGTCTGGTACTTTTGCCTAAAGGTGAGGACTGAGCCCTCAGCAGTTTTGCTGAAGTTTGCAAGTTGTAGATACTCTTGCTCAAGCATGGCTTTTCATTTAGGGATCTACAATAAATTTAGGGACTCATCAGTTTTATCAGAGATTTTTGTCTTAAACATTTTCAAATGCGGAAGCAAAGTTAACATTGAGGAAACACAGGTTGACCTCCTGGTGACTGCTTTGTTCAGTCAAATCAAATTTTCTTTAAGAATATCTAAAAGAAACTGTGCTGATGGAGACAGGTCATTCTCGAAGGTTAGATTTTATCTTTTTTAAAAATCTTCTCATTCTCACATGCATAATTAGCTTCTAATATTTATATTATTGTAACTCTGCAAGCTGGGAAACCTAGTATCAGTTACTTGTATTTGTAAAAACAGTAAATGTTTTTTATATGTTTAATAAGCACTCATGTTTTCCCTCCTTTCAAGTATGTTCTCTAGCTAATGAAGTCCTTACTTTGAATAGGAGATATGGCTCTTCAACCAGCTGAGGATGAAGAATCATTTAATACAATTTCAAATCAGTATCCTGAGATTTATTTTCAACCCTTGGTCCTTACAGGTATGAGATTCATTTCTGTTGTAGGAAATAGAGAATGAGGTTCATTGGATGTAAACTTGAAGCATTATTTAGCCAACTTTTAGATTATTTAGTACCAAATTCAAATATCCTGTACAAATGTTTTTTAGAACCTCCACCAGAGGATCACTTGCTGCAGAATACCTTATGGCCCGAAATTCAGAAGTTGTAAGTTTTTCCTTTTCTTATTGAAATTATAAAATTTACAGAAAACTTGTAACATATTAATGTAGTATGGTCTTGTAACTCTTCCTATTTACTATCTGATTTGACTTGTGTTTACAAATGCTTGTAAAATAAATTATATGTGTATAAAAGTTAGAAAACATGTACATATGTTATTATATGTATATAAAACATGTTATTATATGTATATAAAATAAGGAAATTATATTTAAAACTTAGGAAACGGTGATGCAAATGGCATTTAGAACTGATGCGTCACAATTTTATTTTACTAACTGTTTCTCCTTAAAACTTTGCCTATACTGAGGATCTCACTGTATAAGGAGTTTTCTGCTTTCTTTCCACTTAATGGCACAGGCTTGCAGATGAAGTCTGTCTTTCTGGTATGGAAGTAAAAGCTGAGGCATCAATAGAGGAGCTTCCCCCTAAAGCCTAACAGAGTTGTAAGGTGTGATAGATGGAAGCAGCAGCTAAAATAGGATGTGCCTAGTGGTAGAGCAAAGTGCTGAATGTTGAGTAAAATGGCTACAAACCCAATTTGGGTACTAAATGCTGACAGGGTGGTTGTGGATTGCAGATATTGGAGTTATATGGTCATAATAATTGTTCTGTGGTTGCAGAGTTTTAGAATTCTTCAGCTATGTTTTCTTCCTTTTCTGAAATTCTCAATTTGCAGATGAAGGTTGTCACCTGATTTGTTCCCTAAGGATCCCAGTAACATGAGGCTATCCTTTCACAGTCTTCAAAGCTTTAGTATCAGTCTTCAAACTACAGCACGAAGAAATGAATAATCTCAGTCTTGTATGTGTTTATTTAAGTGAATCTCCTAAAAGAGTGGTCTCAGGCAGGAATAAGAAGAATGTTGGGTCTTTGCTGATGATTACAGCTACCTTTATACCTTACCAGTTTTGTGACTTCAGTTGGGGAGCAGGAAATAAAAAGCTTCGGAAAAACACTTTGCAGCTTCCTTTCATTTGACTGAGGGGGAAGTTCTGTGGGAGCTCATCTTTACCTTCAACTGGGCAGTAACTCTCCTTTGAACTTTTAAGCTTTTTTACGGTGTTTGTACTGAAAGGCGGGTTTCCTGGGAGGAAAGCCGGTGGATGTTAGACAATATCTGCACACTTTGTAATTCGAACTGTTACATTAACTACTTCCCCTGTGCATGCTATGGCCACTAATGCACTCACATAAGAAGTTTGATAAGGGATGTTTAAGTAGTGAAGCGGAGCCAAGGCCAAGATTTTTCTTCATTTGCCTTTGACATTTCACAAAGTCTAGTGGGACATTAATATTTGATACTCTGCTAGGGGAGTACTGCCTATCTTCCTTTATATCCTGCATTCATTAAAATAACTCCATTTTATGATGGTCTTCAGATGACTTATCTGAGCAATTTTTTCTGTTTTCAGAGGCACAGCTAATGATAGGGATTATTTCATGCAAGAGCAACAAGATGTAAAGCATTCATAGACTTTGAGGTTTTTTTGCTCAGAATAATCTTGAAAGGAGTAACATGAAAACTCATAATGTAGATTTCAAGTTGCCATAGCAGCAGAAAACCAGTGTGAGGCACTGACTTGCTAAAAATAGCTTGTTTATCATTGACATTTGTGTATTCCTAGCTCTAACTTGACACCAAATTTTGAAGGATTAGTGTTGGGTTTTGCAAAGTGCTTGCCTGAGGAGGTTTTAGTATGAAGAACTTGCTGAATTTTTTACATAATCTAATAACTTAAAAATATGGTGAATCTTGTGAGAATATGCTAATCTTTATCCTCTTCAAAAATTACTGTAGAGAGTTTGTAGGCATCATGCTGAGATTAAAGCGTGAGTGTTGACAAATATCTGTGTTTATGTACATTTCATGCAATACACTTGAAAGTCTAAGAGATCCTTTCTGACACTAGAAAATGACTGTATTCATTTGTGTGGACACTTTCAAAGTCCAGTCAGTTTACCTGTGCATAAAAAAAATGCTATGAACTGCACAACACTAAGGCAAAACGCTTTGTGGTTGAAAATATCATTTCATTATTCTTTCAGCCAGTTACTTCTCTCCATTGTGAACCTTTATTTGGTGGTGTACTACATAATGAAGAAATCAGACTGTGTGTATGGAATCAGGAAAAAGGGTCATACTGGAGCTCCTATACTGGCAAGGCTTATACACTCATGTAAACAGCATCTCCTATTGCTGCTACCTTAACTTGCTTTACTGGAGGCAGCACTGGCCTGTATAGGCAGCTGAGCTGGTCTGACCTAAGATAGTCCTGCTCATATGGCTTTGCAAAAGACAATATTAATGAGAAATGTTACATTTTGGAGCTTCCATTTAGCAAAAACAGAGTTGCATTGCAGAAGTTTGAAGTCTTTCCGTCAAGTCCTCTTCAGTTCTACATTTAGGAGATTAAAACCAAAACAATTGAGGGCTTGTTTCGTGGAACAAATAACTTACTCCACAGGTTATTTTTCCTTCATTGAATTTCAGGAAATTTATACTTTTGATAGAATAAATATTTTTTAGTTTTAGAAAAATGACTTTCAGTGGTTTCCACTACAAAATAGTGTCCAGGACTGTGCTTTAAAATTAAGCATTATGATAAAACTCCTGCTAGTGGCAAGTTAAGAACAAGGTATACAGTACTACTTTCATCATGGTGTTTTCCTTTTCCATCATGATGCCTGTCCTTTAGTTCAAAATCTTTCAGTATTTCACAGAACAGACTGGGTATTTCTGGTATATTTCTTCAATGGTATTCAAATGTGTGGCTTGTGATTTTTATTGGTAGTGTTAAAATTGCTTTTCAAGAAAATAAAGGTACATTAAATGCTGCTTTAGTTTGCTTTGTTGATCATTAGTGTAGCTTCTGCAGGACTATGGAATGGGCTGGAGAGATTTTTCTGTAGTCATATTCTAATTCTGAAAGAATGTATGCAGACGTTTAAATTGAATGCTGAACATTATTAGGAATTATTTGGGATGTAATACTGAAAATTACTGTGATGTGTTAAATATCTTTTCACATTTCAGATATGGACACGGATATGAAATATTTTGTGTTGCTTGCAATAATGCAAACACTGTAATTGCTTCAGCATGTAAGGTAAGAAAAGATTCTAGCACCATCTAGTGAAAAGTGCTACCAGATTTCTAGGGCTTGACAGCAGGAGTCAGAATTCAGTTTGGGCTGAATTGTATTTTTTCACATAAAAATGAAAGATTTTTTTATAGATGGCAGTTGCCTTGCAAAGGTGAGAGTGAATGCAAATAAATTATTTCTAAATTATGTATGATTCATTTGAAGATACTAGTAAGATATATTCTAACAAATATAGGTCTGACACATTTTCTTACTGATGTATTTTCAGCATTAGTAAAAAGCAATCTTGAAACTTCACAGAGGAAAGCTGGGTCTTACTTGATCGCAAGTCTTTAAACAAGCCCCTTAACATCTTAGTATTTTGAAATGTGTGATTTTTACATTTACTTTCATTAATTCTTACTAATTTTTTTTTTCCCATCAATACAGGCTTCCAAAAAAGAACATGCAGCAATTATTTTGTGGAGCACTACTTCTTGGAAAAAACTGCAGAGTTTGTCTTTTCACAATCTGACTGTTACTCAGCTGGCATTTTCTCCTAATGACAGATTTTTACTAGCAGTTTCTAGAGACAGGAATTGGTCACTGTGGAGGAAAGAAGACTCCTCAGAGTCAGGTAAGATATGCAAAGTGGATAGACTTCGAGAGATTTGAAGATTTTGCAGTTTGTTCAGTATCTTTGGCTGCAAAATATTTGAAAGAGAACTGTTGAAATATTTTAATGGTCATTTTCCTTACAATTTAGAAGAATTAGTTGTTGTAGACTCTTGTAGCTTTAAAAAGTGCAATTAATAATGTGTGGAAAGCTAGAAATTAAATTAGAAATGCAGAGAAGAATATGATCAGGCTTTAAATGCTATTTAATTGATGGATATAATGAAGTGTGCTATTCATCCTCCTGCCTTCTGCACGTGATTGTGTGTTTGACTTACTGAAATCAAGTATACAAGCTGGCATGTAATGCCTGAGCTTCCAATTGGCATTCTGTCAAGGAAAGCCTTCATCGCAGTGTTCTGTGCAGGCATAGCTGGAAGGTTCATTGCTACACCCATATCCTGCATAGAGCTGCCTTGTGCCTGCTTGCAGGGCATGGCACTTTGAGACTCTTGACAGGATTAATCTCTGTCTTTGGTGTGGCTTTCTGATAATCCTACACAATTGATTAATTTGACTAGGACTGGCTCTGTCTGGAAAAAATGCTGATAGTAAGGATTCAGTTGACTCTCTCATTAAGACTTTGAGCCTTGCAAAATCATGAGGAGATTGCTGTTGAACACTTTAATGGAATCCTAGACCAGATGCTTGTGCTGAAAGTGATTATCATTGCACTGTTGGCTTAATAGCGTATAAACACTTCTGGGCTCTATAGAATGTTCCTAGAGACTTGGCAGTGAGTTTTGGCCCCTTCAGACAGTGTCCAGTTGTATCCTGGCTTGAATTTCTGTTCTATTCAGACTTCTATTCTAAAGCCTGGCATATTGTCCACAGTAGTTACACAATGTTTCAGGATAAGGATCATGAATACTCATAGCAAGTAGAGGAAATCCTCTTTTCATCTCTTTATCAATAACCCTTCTGTCTACAAATAACATCACTATCAGTGTAAAGCAAAACTGCTGGTATTGGCATCCCAAGAAGTGGTTATTCACAGTCTATGCTCCAAAATGACAACCTTTTCTACTTAGGAAAAGCAGTTTCATTTACTGATCTGCTGATCAGATTTAGTTCTTGATTATATACATGCCGAAGTGGCAGCCTGTCTCTTTGGGAACATGTGAATCTCGACAATTAGACCATTATGATTTGAGCTCTTGGAGCTTTATTGGTAAATAAAAACTGTAGTAAAATTACTGGGAATATGTGAACACATGGTAAATGTTGCACTATTCAAAAACTTCTGAAGTCAGTGTTGTTACAAAAAACTTGATAGAAATAACCTGAAGATGTTATACTTGGACTTAAATTCTTCTGAAACAGAAATGTATGTAAAAGATGGAGCTGCTCCTATCCTACTGTTTTAGGGCTATAAGGGCTGACTGATACTGTCTTGAACAGTTGCTGGTTATCACTAGTAGTAGTAAGTGTTGAAAAAAATCCTCATATGGTCCTAAGTATTCCTAGTTGCTTTGAAGAGGAATGGAATAATATCCAAGTATTTCTGCAGTTCTTACATAGAGTTAGGTAAGAGTAATGATTACTTTTAATATGTAAAGTAGTTGAAACAAGGGTTTTCCTCTGTATGTTTTATTCCAGGACCAGTCTTCACTTGTTGGGCATACACAGACAAAAATACAGCTGTTCACAGTCGAATCATTTGGTCTTGTGATTGGACACCAGATAGCAAGTATTTTATTACTGGTAGTCGGGACAAAAAGGTAATTAATATTAAAGGTTTAGAAAGCCCAGAATTATTTTAATGTATTTTAGATTAGCAAACGCTTTATTCTAATGAGTCCATGTTTTATAAATATACAAAAGTCTTATTGTGTATTTTAGCACAGAAATCAGTGATACTTTCATAAGCTAAATAAAGTTCTTGAATATATATATACAAGACTGTGGGTTGCCAGTTGGACTTTCTCCCTTCTTTTTTCATGCAGTAAGACAAGCATATGTCACATAATTCTATGGGTCTCAAGTTTTTCTTTAACTTTCATAACAGAATCTGTTTTTGTTGTCAGTAACTTTAATGATACCAGACAGACTGTCTACAAAGACGAATCTTTGTAGATAGAGATTTTTACTATTTTCAGGGTCATCCACTTTGTTCTGTGTCCTAGAATTCCTTCAGTTCTTCCTTATGTTTTGTAAGTGCATTTACAAAAAGTTCTAAGTGCAAATTCCTAGATGACTGGTTTTTTTACAGGTCATTATCTGGGGCCAATGTGATTTTTCTGTGAATACTGAAGAGAACATGCTGGATTTAGTCAAGCCTTGTTCAACAGTACTGGATGCCAAGGATTCTGTAACTGCTGTTAGTATCAGCCGTGTGCTTACTCCTGATGGAAGGTATTGCTGGTTTTCTGTAATGTCATTTTATATTTAATTTGAAATTGATATTTTTCAAAGTCAACTGATTTTCTGTGGGTTAACAGCTCCCAAAATCTACCTGTCAGTTATTTCAACCATTCTTTAACTGAATGACCTCTACTTTTTTTTTTTCCTTCCTAGCCACCTTTTCAGGTGTATGGTGACTTCTCCAAACAGTGTAATAAGAAAAAAAGGAAGTGGGAGGGGGGAGGGAGAGAGGCATGAACACAGCTGAAATGCATTAATTATTCCAACAGTATTGACTAATCTGATGTTGTAATAAGCTCCTTCCTTACTTTTTTCTAACCAAATACATTTTGCAAGTTTCTGCTTTGCTGTTTCTTTTATGAAACAGCTTTGCTTTGATTTAAATTGTGGTTTATTAATTGTCATTAATTGTCAAATACTGATTTGAAGGGCAAGGTGCAACACAGTACTTGAGTACTACTTCTTTATATCTTTCTGAACTAATGCAGTTATTCTCTTCATAGATATATTGTTGCAGTAGGCTTAGAGAATGGGAAGATTGTCTTGTACACATGGAAGCAACGTGGACAAGAACTGGCAGTAGCTGACTGGACCACATGTGTTGAGATAGGTAACAGGTATGTCTTTTGAAGTAAGTTAGGAGCAATTAAATATTATTCTTGAGAATAATAGTGCTGGAGTTGTGTTCTTATAGTATATTAAAATGATATGAAACTGGTTTATTTGTATACCAAAATTGTTATCCTTTGATCCCTGAAAGTCTAAAGATAGCTGAAAGCAAAACCCGGAAAAAAAAAATTGCTGTTTAGATGTATTAAAAAACCCACCTACAAACCCGAACAAGAAACAAGATGGAGTTAAACCCCAAAATAAATATGTCATGCTATGCAAATGCTTTGAGAAATATTACTCTATGTTGACCCTACTTTAAAAAAATAAAAATTAAAAAGTCATAAAATAGGATGATAGAAAACACTGAAGAGACGGGGGAAAAATATCCCTGTCTATATACATCAGCAAAATATTTTTGAGTGGATGGCAGCAAGCTTTCAAGAGCAGCTTCTACCAGAAACCAAAGGAATGACAAGATCTGTGCGGTGCTGCTGTGGTGACAGCTAGAGACACTCTGCAGAAAGACTTTGAATGTTTCACTTGAAGCACTCTCCTAGATTCTTCTATCACATACTGGCATTGATAGTAACAGAAATGAACGTTGATGGTGACTTTGGCCTGGGTGTGTGTGAAGTGAATTGGGAAGGGATGCCAGATAACAGGGAATTGTAGGCTAAAAGCCAAAAATCTGTCATATCTCAGTAACTGAGATGCGAGACCTCCAGCTTAATGTGTTAAAACTGGAAATCAATAGCTGTTTGAATTATTGATGAGTGAGAGGATAAAATGTCATTAGTGTTAATGGCCCTACTTATTTTAAGAATTTAATACCTGCTGGTTGTCACAAATCAGTTTTTCCTCAGTTGGTAGCGTTAACTGAAGAGTACTAATTATATGAATGTTGGTGTTTACACTCGCATGTCCAACTGTGTTTGACATTTTGCAGTTATGTATGGATTTCTTTTTGTTGCAGCCAAAGTCATGCTCTTGCTGTGAAACGTTTATGTTGGAGACATCATGCAGGCAGAGCTGGACATAATGATCAGAACAGCAGCGAGTGGTTGCAGCTTGCAAGTTGTGGAGCTGATCACTGTGTTAAAGTATTCAATGTCAACAGATTTGCTCTTTAGCAAAGACAGCAGGCCTGTCTGTGCCAAACAGATTCACAATATTTTATGTCAACTTTTAGCCATTTTGGTTATGGAATTTTCTGTTTTCTGCTGTGGGAAGTGAAGCATCTGACATGTAACTTATTAAAGCAACTTTGGTGGAAGTTTGAAATGTCAAATATTTTTATAATCGTGCAGTTCTGGGAATATGAAGTATTTATATGTTTTGGTTGGTGGATATCCTGGAACTGAGGCATGGGAGGTGGGTAGGGCATAGGAGAAAGATGGGAGCTTTAATCACTGACTCCAAGGGTAGGTGGGAGGATGGCAACACTTGGGTTCTTATGTGCTTGAGATTCCAAGTGGAGCACTGATTTTTTTTTTTTTTTAAACTCTTATTCCTAACAAATTTACTGTCAATTGGCCTGCCAGTACTGACATTGCGTGTTTCAGCATGTGCAGTCAAACAGAGATCAGAGCTAAACGTACAGCTTTCTGTGGTGGCCTTCTGAGTGTATATTACAGTCTTGTTCCAAGTCTTAGGCCACCACCTGACGTTAGGAGTAGCTGTGTTTGTATGCTTGGACAGGCCTGTGTGTTTGATCTTATTCCTTTATTCTGCTGTGCAGAGTGCTGAGCTTGTGCTTCTTGGTCATGTGGGGCTTAAAGCCAAACTCACAGACCACTTAAATCTTCTGGGGTCTCCCCTGTGTACCAGTGAGCTCTCTCTGAAGAGAGTGTTATAGAAGAGCTGCCTCTTAATCTCTTGGAGGGCTGTCCTCTACAGTTTGGACTGGAAAAACTTACAGATATCAGTAGGCAGGCACTAAAAGGAGGCAACCATTCCTTACCGCTGCCTTTGGACTCTTCCTGACTTTTGAGGGCTCCCTATCTGTTCTGGTGAAAACAGGCTAGTTTAGTTGTCCAGTAGTGTTATAGTTTAAGTAGAATGTTTCTAAGACAGTGAGTACTTCAGAAAGGAGCCTTTACCTCAGCAAGTCTGTATCTGATTCCAAAGTCTATCTGAGAAATTAGTTAAACTTTAAGAATGAAATTCTTGTTATTCCAGAACCACTTGCTACCCGGAACCGGTAGTGCAGAGGTAATTGGAATTTTGTCTAACTTTTTACTGTGTCGCGTCATCAAACTAAGAGTACAGTTCTTTCAGAGTGGGCCGTGCTCTTTCCAGAATAATTCTAGTTTATGTTTTAAACAATTTTGTATTTTAGCTTTTCATTTTCACAGTTCTGTTTTTCAACAATAAAAAATCATCTTTTAAAATGGGGAATAAAAAAATGACTTGTTAATAAAGGTGATTTGTGCATTTTACTTGCGCTTTACCCAGTGCTTTCCTTACATGTGTGCTTTAAGCATTTAAACATTTGAGTAGTGTCTTTTACTTGTCTGGGAATTTTTAAGCCATTGTATCCCAGCAAGCAAAAGATGTAACTTATCACTCATGAGGTTTCAAAAAGCTGCCAAAGGTGGAATTTCATTCTATGTCACAATTGTAATTTGGTGTCTTACCTCCAATTTGATGACCATACTGGATAATTTTTTCCAATACTAGTATGTCTTGCCATGTGGCCATTCTTATGTCTATAGCCTAAAGTGAAACATCATATTAGTTGTTCCTCTCTTTTATTTGATAAAATGCTGTCATTAAACAAGCATCAGCTGTTAGATTTAGTAATCCATTCCATTACCCCTGGGACTTTTGTGACTCAATCAATTTAATACCTCATTGTTCCAACTTTAAATACATCAGATTAGTCTGTTGGTCTCACAAGTCTAAATGTTTATAATAGACACTTAATTTTCGATTAAGTTAGAGGTTGTCAAGAGACACCTCGACACATTATTAATATTTTATGTATGATATTGCCTTTGCTCACGTATATCTTTGCTAAACATTTAGTGGGCATGACTTTTACATACACCTTTACCTTCTCAGTAAATCCACTAAAGTCTTTTAAAACCAGCCTGTAAATCAGCATTTAAAAATTAAGAAATGAGCTGCTGGCCATGTATGTGGTGCTCAAATTCTATGCTTGTTGTATAGTGCCATTGAAAATAGAATTGAGAAAATTGATGGGATAAACTACAGTTTTACATAGAATATTCTAATATCTTTTGATACATTTGAGGTAAAACCATTCCATGAATATTTTGGATGCACATTATCAAAAGTGGTTTACTGGCTTTATGCTTATTCTGAGGAGACTTCGTGGCCAAGGATATGAACAAACTGTTTTGGACCAAAAAGGCATGCAAACACTGACTTTAGAGGTGAGGATGCTGTGGTGTCCACTGGATCAGGACGGCAAAATGTGCTGTTTGTGTAAACTGGGAAGATGGGAGATGCTGACATTCAGCCCTAGGAACTCCTGCGTGGGTTCCACATGTCAGGCTCCCTACATACTGCTGCTATTGATTGTGTTAATTTTTTCAGTAATGAAATGGGAAAGAAGGAGGAGGTTACACATCATGCTAAACCTTAAAAAAAAAAAAAGTATAATTTTCTGCTGTTGTTTATCTTGTGGGCTGGGACTTCAGAAGTAACTAGAAGCTGTTGCAAATTTCAAGGAAGTCAATTATTGAACTCTCAGCTATTGAAAACATCACTTTGGTAACTGTGAGTAATCTCTGTTTTCCGAAATATTTAATGGGAAGAAATGAGAATGCTCCAAGGCTCACTGCCAATTGCAGCTAATGCAGAGATGAGGGAAGAGGAGGCAGCAGCTGTGTCCTCATTTAGAATCGAATCTCACTTTAAAGAAGTGGCTGTTGCAAATAAGGAAACTTTAAAATAACTGAAATGGGAAGCAAAAATATTACTTGCTGTGTTTTAGGGAGCATCTGGAGCTGTACAAAAGATGAGACAAAATCAGCGACAGGACAAAAAACAGAATTTACCTTTAGTGCCTTAGGAAGCTGGTGGAGGTGGGAGTTGCCAAACACAGTAACACAGTTCAGTGATGCTCTACTACTGCGGTTTTAGCAGCAGGACTGTATCAGGATCTACAGTGGTAGCTTTGGGGTGGCAGGGTAGCATGTTTGCCCCATGACTTTCCCAGCACTTGACCCTCCAACCATTCCTGGTTTTGCCCTGTGTACTGGCACATGCTCAGAGTTGTGGGACATACCTTCAGACACTTCCCCAGCCAAGGGCTGCCTTTTTGCCCGTGCCAGCCATCAGATTTTCTTCTCCTGCTTCTTGCTTTGCTGGTAGAGAGCCTGGAGGGCTGTGGGCTCCTTTTGCCGGCCCCTGAGACTCTCACTCAAGCACAGTTCCTGTGTGACCAGCTCTAGTGACGGTATGTGAGCAGTTTGTCCTCAATGGCACATACAAACTTCGCTAGCGGCATCATTTTATTTTCTGCAGTAACTGATCTATGCTGTAATGATAAAATAATAAATAATGCAGTAATAAAACTAGGAATGATCACTCGATCTTTCTGGAGGGAATTTAGTGTAGATCATGTGACAAAGCCCAATGCTGTACCATAATAAAGGGGTTAGCTGCCGTACCCTGGGATAGGTATGCCAACCACGTGTGCCCTGGACTTGAAGTCCTCTAAGAAAGCCCCACCATGTAAATGGTGTTTGCATGATTCAGCCAACATTACTGCTGCACAGATGAGAGGAGGTGCTATGCCCAAGGTAATCGCTAGACTCCAGCAGATCCCAACTGAAATAATGAGGGATGCAACAAAGAGATTTTTTTACTGCAGAGGAGCTATTCCCCTTGAATCAAGAGCTTGTGCAGACACAGATCTTCTTGTCTTGCCTCATTTTGGTTTTTTCTAAGCCTTTTCACTCTTTACTCACCCACCCTTCTTCTAAGGAGATGTTTTGACTTCTTAGTCCCTTCTCCATTCTTGCTGGCCCCTAATCCTCATTTAATCAGTCTTTATTTTTTCAACAGCGTTATCTCTCTTCCTATTCTTGTAAGATAATCCTATGCTTTCTAATACATGATCCTAAGAGAATTCATATGTATCAAGTATAACATCTTCTTGGTATTTTCTGTTCTACCTTCTATGTCTCTGATTCTTCCTTTGCGATGTTTTGGGCTTTTGGTATTTACACAGTCTGTCCAGTCTCATTACCTCCTTTCTCTCTGACAGAAAATTACTGGCATACGTGTAAGCAGCATTCCTCCCTTGCTGAAGCATAAGCTGTCTACCTGCCAGTGGGGGGGAACTTTTCTCTTCCACAAAAATGAATTGACTGCAGTCCCCCCAGGGGAAGCTTTGCAAGTGCTTTTCAGGATGAAGCAATTGTTATGTTTGTCTTTCCATTTCATAATCTTGGAGAGTTTCCTTCCTATGAGTTATCATATGAAGATGTACTTCTGCGAAAATATCTGTACTCCACGGATGCACTTTTTAGAGCATAGGAGCTTTCTGCTGTTTAAGTTCTTTGCTTTGATACGACAGGCAGTCCTATATTCGATTTTGTGGATGCTACTAGTTTTCACTGCTGTCCACAGAGTGCACTGAGCTGTGCCACACATTTCTCTTTCTCTGCTGAAGAGGTTCAGCCAGAGAGGTTGAAATACCTGTAGTTCAGGGAAGTGCCCGAGATGCCTATAGGTTGCTCTGTGTAGGTCTTCAGGATGGGTCTGTCTGACCTACGCAGTTGCTAAAGGTGCAATGTAGAAGCCTGCCAGGGATCCTTTGGTCAAACTTCTGCTTCTTCGGTGTGTGCGTACAGTCTCTTTATATCACAAACATTGCTGTGCCTTCAGGAACAGTACTAGGTCACTAAACCCAGTGGGACTAGTTGAGGTGGGAGGCCCTTTACAGCTGGTGAGCATTGATTCAGGCTAGTGGACTACCCCTAGTGGACCACCACAGGTACATGAAATGTAGTCTATTAAAGCTAATAAAAAGATATAAATGTTGGCCTGCTTCAACTTTTTCTACCCATTAAAAAGAAATCTGGTGTGTTTTTTCTTGTAAAAAGTGTTGTCATAGCTCAAAACATAGCTCTGTGATGTGAAATTCTGCAATTCCTATTAACTGCACAAAAGTGCATTTCCATAGGTTAATAGTGCTGAAAATGTTTAGCTCAGACCTGAAATAAAAGCAGATTGTGTTTCACAGAGCCATAAGATCACAGGACTATTAAAATTGGAAGGGAGGTCAGGAAATCCATAGTCCAAGCTTTTGCTCCAGGCAGGGGCAGGTATGAAACCACATCAGGTTGCTCAGGTCTGGTCTCAAATATCAAAAAAGAAATCTCAAAGAGTGGAGACTGCAGCGTTGCTCTGAGCAACCTGTTTGACTGCTGACTGTCTTCATGGTGAATCTTCTCTCCGTTCTGAACCTCTCTTGTTTCAGTTTATGCCCTCTCTTACCTCCTTTCAACTCACCATTATGAAGAGCTGGGCTCCATCATCTTCACAGTCTCCTAAGTATCAGAAGGCTGCTACCAAGTGCCTGCAAAGACCCCTCTTCCCTAACTGAATCTGACCCATTCTTCTGCCTCCCCCCACAGGGCAACTGCTCTAGCTGCCTCCACCTTGGTGGCCCTCTGCCACACTTGCTCCAGTTTAGCATCATCTTTCCTGTATTGGGAAACTCCAAACTGGACAAGTACCCGTGGTCTCATTACAGTAGTGTCTCGTTACAATGGTGTGTCTAAAGTCTGTTGTACAGTTTCTTCCCCTATGAAGTTCAAATCTATAACTCTTCTTTAAACTTATCGTCCCTTTCCTACACTATTTCTTTGCATGCACTTGACTGTATGTGGTGGTGACACAATCCCAAGACCAAAAGCTGCAGATTTGAATGTGTATCTGCAGAGCTGGGGCCTTTCTTGTACCCACTGTGCAGCATGCTCCAACATCTCAGCCAGATGTGAACTCAGACGTTGCTCTGACCACGTGGCAACACAGCTTCTGGGAACAAAAGAGCCCCCGTCACACTATTAATTTCCACCACTGGCAAGGTAGAAATGGCAGAAGAAAGATGAGATGTTTTGGCTCTGGCTGGAAGCTGTGCTTGTCTCCTACCTCCATCTGAGCATGGGGAGTCTGCCAGCAGGGAGCAAGGCACCCAGCCCAAGTTTTTGTCCAGAGCCCACAGCAGAGCTGCAATCTGTATTAACTGATTCCTTGTGACCACAGGGCCAGAGCAGCCATCTGTTTAGATAATTGAGAGCTGACTACACTACACACAGGAGCTGTCATATTGGTTGTGGACCCAAACGGCCCCTCACCCCTACAAATTGTATATTAAAAAAATTACTTATCATCTGTCTCAGAGGAGAAGAAATTGATGCTCTTTTAAATGCCTAAACTGTGGTAATTTCACTGAAAAATCAGTGAGTTGATTGCTTCCATATGCGAAGGACCACCAGGTGGCAATATAACAAAAAGGATAAGTGTGAATTTCCAGCACCTGTCATGTATACCGGAAAAATCAAAATAAATTAGAAATTTATCAATCAAACACAGGTATTTGGTCTCCTCTGAGATGTTTAAATTCAGTATTTCAGTGATAAGCATTTCTCATGAAACACTGAGTTTGAAAGCATTCTTTCTTCTGTTTTTCTCCTGCAGTCAGGAAACTGTCTGTAAACTTCAGAAAATGATGCACACCTCGTAATGACACAGGGTGTTATTGTCTGACGTAGATATTCTCCCTCACTGCAACATATCAATCTGAAGAAGATTTTTAAAAATGGTAATTTTCTTGCTTTACCTTGTTGAAGTGTAAAGTGGGACTTTTTTTCTATGTGTGTTTTGTTGTCTGTGTTTTGTATTCTGAAAGGCTGTCTAACCATGTGGATGCCCCTGGGAAGGGTTTAAGCTAATGAAGTCTCATGCACCTCCTGGAGGCAGCTGTGATTAGATTAGAGGGTAGATTTAGATGAGATATTAGGAAGAAATTCTTTACTGTGAGGGTGGTGAGGCACTAGAACAGGTTGCCCATAGAAGTTGTGTGTGACCCATCCCTAGAAGTGTTCAAGGGCAGGTCAGATGGGGCTTTGAGGAGTGTGGCCTAGTGAGAGTTATCCCTGCGCGGCAGGGGGGTTGGAACTTTATGGTGTTTAAGGTCCCTTCCAAGCCAAACCATTCCGTGATTCTATA
Source organism: Pseudotriccus pelzelni (assembly GCA_035584735.1). NCBI lineage: Eukaryota > Metazoa > Chordata > Aves > Passeriformes > Tyrannidae > Pseudotriccus > Pseudotriccus pelzelni. The sequence continues at coordinate 88,742,404 of JAWMRA010000078.1, read as the reverse complement.
ATGTGTAAATAAAGAGTCACCATATTGGATCATATGATGAAACTCTTCCAGACTCCAGTGACTTATGTTTCAGGAACATTTTCAACCAGAGGAAGAGCCCTAGTGCCTATCAGCTATTGAGGAATTTCCTTTTCCTTCCATGTATTTGTCCAACTGCTTTTTGAATCCATGCAAGCTCATAATTCCTCCAATGATTAGTGAGAAATCCTCAGGGAAATTAGAGGTAAATCCTAAGTCTTTCCCAATAAGAAGATGGATCTCTTGTTTGTTTTGAATGTTTAATGCCTCCTTGTTATTATGTTAGAAAAGAATTAGTTGTTTTTCACTGTCTTCTTGTTATCCCTCATTTTATAGACCTTTAGTATATTTCCCACCCACGGATTTCTTTTCCAATCTGAAGAGTCCTGCTGTAATTAAGTGTCCCTTTTATGCCAGGTCTACTCTTCATTTTATTGAACTTACTTCCTCTTCCTCAGTGCTACAAAATTTCTACCAATAAAGAAGTATTTATGACTTGTTTTGCACCTTTTTATTTATTTATGTTTGTCTGGGAGCCTAGTTAACAAAACTTTGTACTGGCAAATAACTTTCTTTTTGTTTGGTTGTTTTTTTTTTCTTAAACAAGTCAAAACTGTCTTATTTGAAGCTTTTAAGGCCTGTGATGCTGTCTTTTGGGTATTTGTCACAGAATGTAGCATCTTGTCTTGGGACTGTTTTGTTCTTATGCCGTTTAAGTCATAAATTGATTTTTCTACTATCATTCTGCTCTGCAGTGACAAGTTGCAGAGGCCTCAGAATCACAGCACGGTGTGGAACGATTAGCATTTGCTGCTAAAGGATAAACCTAATATTAAAATAACAGGGTAGCTGCAAGTCAAGACTGAAGGTACTGGCAGCATATGTTTGGGACGTCTGTGCAGCAGCTGATATTATGCCTCCTGCGTCTTTGCAGCTCCATCAAAGAATCAGTCAATCTCAGTGGTGAGAATTTCATTTATTGACTCAGTAAAAATAGAGGAGGCTGGTGAGTGACTTTCCAGCCACGTCAGGAGAGGAATTTTCACACTGTGTGGAAGACCTCCCAACAGACATGGCAGATGATGGAAACCTTTTCCAGTTGACCTAGCCAACAAAATTAACAGAAATGGAAAAGTCTCTATAGGATTTTACAGATTTTAAAACAAACAAATCATTGATTTTTTAAGTCTAGAGGAAAGTGCAGTTGCTGCTCAGCTTGTCCTTTTGCAAAACATAGGAGGGAATTATTGTATCATGTAGAGTTACTGAGCATGCAATGACTTGTGCTTAACCAGGTTATCCAAGAAGATCTTTACAAAAGAGAAAGAATTTGGAAACATCTTACTCCTCCCCAACTCACTCACTATAATGTGAGGCTAAAACTCAGCATAATGTGAGGCTAAAAGGTTCTCCAAACTCAAGAAGGGGCTTGCAAGGTTGTGCTGTTGGTCTTAGAGTCTTGTTCTGTTACAGTGGTGTTGGGGTTAACTCATCATCTGTGAGACACCAACATGTGGCCTATTAACCAATAAGAGAAGTCATGTAAAACAGTACTACCCACTTTTCTCCATATATGTTGAGGAAACAAATCAAAATTTGGGTTTGATATGCCTCTAAGAGGAAACAAATGTCAGAAAAATTTTGCCCAGACTTACCCCTATGCCTTCCACTGATGGCTGTTTGTTTGAGGGTTAGAACTTGCACCCCAGACACAGGCAATGAGACCACCCAAGCAGGCAAAAATGTCTGATTTCAGCCCAAGCATAACTTCTGCATGGCAGAATTGCAAGAAACAAAGACATTGCAGAGTTTTGAGATTTGCCTAAGAGTTCAATGTTTTCAAAACCCCTGCCCCTCCTGGGAGCAGACTGTACTCTGCCATGGTAATGACGATGATGTCTGCGTGGAGTCTGTTCTGCACCTTGTGCTTCTGCGTAGGTGTGGGAGAAAGGTGAACATATGCTTTTGAAGAAGCTGTCGTATCCCTGTTTCCTTCTAAAGGTGCCATATGTGGCTCTCTGAGTCACCAGGACATAGTTTACCCTGTGATAGGAGTAGCTCTTGACAGCGCTGTTGGTGCAGTAGGCTCTGAGGTCAATGTAGAGGTTGATGCACTTTTGGGTCTGAGATTCATATTCTACACCATTCCTTCATCTAGAAGTGGTGACAAGCCTAGTCTTCCTACAGCTGGGCTGCAGGGGCTTGGGGTCATTCCTCTTTGGGGTCTTTTTCTTACAGATGTGTTCTCGCTTTGTGCTGCAGCCTGGTGGAAGCCCTTTTTTAGGCATGTACAGTATCTTCTCAACTGGGTGGCATCTGAAACTGGCCAGTTATGACTTTGGCTGTGATGTCATTCCCATGTTCAAATCTTGAAGCTGTTTGCCATGTCTCATGGCAGTGTGTCGGCAGACAACCAGTTCACCTCAGCTTCTGAAAGCACACTGTGTCCCAGGCAGACATTCTCTTTTTTGTCGTTGACTCTTGGCTAATATAAATAATATTCACTTCCCAAGTGGCACAGATATGCAAACGAACCTTTCATAGGATAATGGCCATATGAAGCTTTGCTAGCAGGCATTCACGACATGTGGAGGCATATTGGTGCCAGATGCTTGCAGGGTTTTGGCTGTGCTAGTCTCTTTTCCAGTAGGATAGTCAGTACCAGGCTATTTTGGGAGATCCACTGCAGGCCAGATCAATGATTGGTGCTTCTTTAACAGCTTTGGGCAAAAGCCCTCTCCAGGTTTCCACAGGATTAGCTGGTCCCTACACAGTGTCATTCTGCTTCCTAAAGCCCCTGGCTTGTCTCGCTGCTGTGGAGTCCTTTACAAATGCCAAACCAATGTCATGTTGCAACATCTCTGAGATGTGACAGTTTTTCATGACACAAACAGAATGGTTCATCATCCTCAGTGAAACCTCTTGGGGAATCATGTTGTGATGGGATGAAAAGTAACAAAGTTATCAGATTCTTCTGTCTTTTCCAACTGGGGTATAAACTTGTACCACTATATAACATCATCTATAATGATGTAAAAGCCACTTATACCAGTATACATGGAACTGTATAATTTCTCTTCTTTGTTTGCCAGGTTAAAAGACTGCCTGATATATTGAGGTCTGTTGCTTTATCAGACAGAGGAGAACATCAATCTGCTTGCCCTTTTTCTTCTTTGAAGATTGAAGCTCGCCTAAAATAGCTGAATTTAGTTTACAGCTTGGCCAACAGCAGCAGTAAAATTGAGATGGGTTGGGGGCTGGTGACCTAGGCAAACGCGTAGCCTTTGCTTGCATTTGTGTCAGATCAGAAAATGACAAGTTTGCACTCTAACCGTGGAAACCCAGCCCTTCCACTGCGGGGCGGCAGCAATGGGCTCATTGCTTTGGGAGACCAGAAAATGGAACTGAACTCAAATGTCCCCTGCACAGATGATCTTCTCCTAATGCCCAGTATTGTATACTGGGAGGAAGAAAGCAGTAGCAATTGTAATGCAGTGTGATTCATATGGACTTCCTTGGAGCAGAGACACCTGCCAAGACATGTGTGACTTTCAGGAAGTTTGTTGTCAGGAAGACAGGTTCCTTCTCATCCACTGTCTTACTATCTGAGTGGCCACAAATGACTTGACCTGGGTTTCACCTTGACATTATGCTCTGAGCAAAATGGAATGATGAGAAGCAGCTGGGACAGCAGGAGAGCCAAAATGCATTGTTGATGGCACAGTGGTTTTCAGTGTCCAAAGCTATCTGGAGCTTGGAGCTCTTCTTCATTCTGCTCACCGCAGAGCTAATGCTTCCAGGCTAAAGCATCAAAATTTTTTCCTACATAGAGAAGAGATCTGTGCTCCATCACTCTCTCACTGAGAAGATTCATGGCCTAATGCCTCTGCCCATGGAGCTGGGTGCTTTGCCTGTTTGTATGTGGGATTGTTAGGGGCAAAAAAGAGCCCTGAGTGGTGTCTCCTCTCCCAGATCCCCTGTGTGTCAGGCAGCTGCTTGTCCCATGGTGGGGTTCTTCACAAGTGCTTGGCTGATACCAGCATTTTGTGATTACTGTTACCCATTTGTACCTCACAGTGTTGCTTTTTACTAGATCATGTTTGCTCCGTAGATGTCTATTTTAAATAAGCCAGCATTGATGGTAAGTAGACAGAACATTTGAAGGGCCTTTTCTTGCATTTCTGACAATGCATGCAATTATTCCAGCACCAGCATGACTGTTTTGTTTGCCAAATGCTGATCTGATTTATTGCTATACTAGCTTGAAAAGTGGTATCGCTAATGACAGTCAGCTCCAACATCTTTTCCTGATTGCCTATTATTGTCCTGAACCAGTTTAATTTTCTATTTTCTTTGTTAAAAATGTAGAAGGGGAACAAGAGGTTGTTTTAGTCCTCAATATTGGACTATTGAGAATAGCCAGAATTTAATCTGCCATCAGGAAGGCAGAGCTACAGCCTTGCTTTTTGGTAGTGACTCACTACATAAATTAAGCACGATGGTCCCCAAGGCTTATACTTCTCATGCACTCTGCATCATGTTAGAAACATTAAAATATTAACGAACTTTGGTCCCAGGGCAGCTCAATGCTCACTCAGCTCTGTTTTCAAGCTAGAATGGACTCCTTCTTTGGAGTCTGTAGTAAACTTCAGAAAACTTAGCCTGAAAGCCAGAGCACCATCATTCAGCAGCACCTAAACTCCCTTCAATTATTCAAAAGCCACTCTGAGAGACTCTTTGGAGTCATGTTACAGATGTTTGTTGGTATGATTATATATTTCATTAAATGGCACAGCTCTCTGGCCCTCACCAGTTCTTGTGAATGAGATCATTATCATTTCTACACAGCAATCTCACCACCTTATTCTCCCTAGCACCTTGAAACGATCAGTGTTCTTAAGTTTATGCCATAAGGGTGAGACCTTAAATATCTTAAAGTTGTTACTAGGTAGCTACTTCTCCTAACACAGAAAAACCACGGAGATCAAGTTTCAAGAAGCAACAGAGAGGAGGCAGTTGAAGGAATATACCTTTTTCTTTACCTGCATATTTCAAGAGGAGCATTAAGTACTGGACAGCTATCAAAATCTTGCTTTTTTCTCACATGCACTCCTCCCTTACAGCCCTTCTTCCAGGGACCTCAGTGGTGGCTGCAGTGAAGAAGTGCCTGTGTGAGGAAGACAAAATTAAATCACTGACAGCTCTGCCTCCTCCACCGAGCTGCCAATTCAATGTTGATGATGTTTTCTTCACAGGCTCCTGCAGCTTTGTTGCGTAAGGCTGTCATCCCAACCAGATCTAGAGGGCCCAGGCAAAACCGGATGCTTGCAATAGCATCAATCTTAGCATTCCTATTACCTGACAAGTGGGTAGTGAAAAGATAGAAAGCAAAGAGAGGGGTACTGGCTTGTGTTCCATTATTTTTTTTTTTTTAATTTTCCCCTTCTCTCCCCCCAACTCAAGGCTGATTGAGCTTTGCCTAAAGAAGTTCAGAGTATTTCCGAAACTTACTTTGTTTTGAAAAGGTCTTCTGAAAATTTTCTGCCAGTTAAAGGCCGTGTGAAATCACACATCATAAAGAGCTCTGGTGCTGCAAAATGACATGCCCGTCATCTCTACATTTCTCTCTGTGAATGTCTTCCAGCATTTCTCCTTTAAACTTCAGCAACGCCCTCACCCAGTTTTAATTGTTACTTCTCTTTGATCTTTGCACAGCAAGTATTTTTCAGTCAGTTTCACCAGAAGAAGCTAAAGTTATCACCTAAGGGCATTGGAGAAGGGGGAATAAGTGCACATCTGGGACAGGCACTTTTAGGAGGAAATAGCTCCCCTTGGCGTTTGGGTGTCCTTGACTGACCAGCAGCTCTGGTGTTAATCCCTTCTAAGGGTCAGCAATTTTCACTCACTGGTGTGAGTTTCCAGATCATGAGATAGACATTAAGAAGCCCTTCTCACTCTGGACTGACTGAAATGAATGAAAATTAAACAATAATCAAAATAAGGAATTCTGAGTCTTTTGTTGTTCTTAGCAATTAGGTTACTAGCAACTGGCTTTGGTGACCCTGAGACTGAGAGCCACTGAAGCTGGCAAGATAATTGAAGAGGGAAGGAGATGTAGAGGATAACACATGCAGATCTCTGGTAGGCTGAATTGAATACATATCACAACTTTGCTTTATTTGTCTTTTTCCCATCAGAAATTTTCAGCATGCCACTGAACTTCTGTTCCACAGTTTCCCTCAGACAATTTCCCTGTTTCTTCATCAGATTTCTGCCTCAGTAAAGGGACTAGCTGATTGCAATTTCAAAGCACTTTATAAATTTATTTTCTAAATTATTATAAGATGCTTTACTGAAAATATATGACTTTTTCTTAGAAACAGACTGGACTGTATTCACAAAGGACACCCCTAACCTGCAGAGGGATGAACAAGCATGTTAAACTGCCTGAATAAACCAAGTAACAATAATTAAAACATAAACCAGACCTTAGCAATTAGGCTAAGGAAAAAGCACCTGAAAGAATAAAATAGCTTTCTTGCTGGTTAAGCAGCTAGTCTCCATTCAATTTCCAGTCATGTGAAAAAGTATATTTTCAAGGCAGGCTTGATTTCATTACTAACTAAAATCTAATCACAAAAACACAGGTGGCAATGTCATTTTTCTGTCCTGGGCAGAATAATGTTAATGGCAGCAGATGTATGAAGACAAAAGGACCTGGCCCAGGCTGGCAGCAAGCATACACACCATAATTTGCTGACAAGAGCCCTTGACATGGGGGATAACTCCAGAAAGGGCCAGGTGTATGTGCCTGATGGATGAGTGGCACATAGAGCATGGCAGACATTTAAATACAGCAGCAGGGTGATCAAGAAAGAGATGAGGCTGAGATGCAGAACACGCGTAAGGGAGGCTGTGTCGGGTGCTCAGCTGTCCGACTGCAACGATGCCAACTGCCACCTGACCGGGTTTGACCAGCAGTCTGCCTGCCCACCTGCCACCAACCTGCCTATCTAGGTGAAGAAAACCTGAGGATGACTTGTGTACCGAGCTGCAACCAGCAGGTCTTGAGGATGCCTGGCTGTGGGGAGAGACAGACCTCACAGGAAAGAGAATGTAGAGGCAACAAAACCTGACGTGTGGCTGAAACGTCCTCCCCAGCCTCACCTCTTCACAGAGCTGTCCCTACAGGGCCTCTCTCTCTAGTGAGTAGTAGTTGCCTCTGCTCCCCAGAGGATGGCAAGGTCTGTGGGCTGAGTGCATCTGCTGTGGAAATTCAGCTGTAATTATCCTGCAGTTCTGCACAGAGTTGGATTACCTGGCTGCAGGGTGGCTGTGGAGGTGTTGCTTTCCTGGGGAGACTCTGGGGCTGCAGTGGGCCTTGAAAGACGAAAAGTCTTGTTTATCTACTGAGTAAAGCTACCAGAGGGCAGATAAAAAGCTGTGTGCTCATTAGGAGTACAGGATGAGTAGGGTGTTCTTGCTGAATGGTTTTCTGTGCCTAAGCATTGACTAGAAAGTCACTCGTGCATCTAAGAAACCCAGTGGAAATTGTGAAATTAGATTTTGAAAAAATATTGCAGCAATGAATTTGGACAATTCAGTGATTTTGAGAATGGCAGGAGTGGAGGGAAGGAATACATCTCAACACTGTTCTCTTATCTGTTCTGGAATTAGGATAGTTGTTAAAGTCCCTTCCTAATACAGAGGGACAGACTGCAAAGATAACAGAAGCGTGTATGGGCGTGCATTGGCAAATAATTTGAAAACCAATACAGTGTACCTTTCTAAAGCATCTTTTATTCAAACAGTGGCTCAAACTGTTTTAAAAAGATAAATCAACGTAACTGCAAAATCAAGTGACAAAGAAAATTTACTGCTAGGGTAGTGTCCTATTTTTGGTTAAAGGTTTGTGCTGCTGCTGCTGCTGTGTTTTAGCTGTCCCTCAAAACCAGCAGATGGATGATGAAGCGGGGTACATGTCCGTCTCTTCTCCCAGGTAAAAATCAAATGGTCTCAAGTTGGGAAGGGGAAGTTTAGAATGGATATTAGGAAGAATTTCTTTACTGAAGGGTTGTCAAGCATTGGAACAGGCTGCCCAGGGAAGCAGTGGAGTCACCATTTCTAGAGGTATTTAAGGGATTAGAGATGTGGCACTTAGGGACACAGCTTAGTGGTGGAACTTGACAGTGCTGGGTTAATGGTTGGACTCAATGATCTTAGAGGTCTTTTCCAACCTTAATGATTTCATGGTTCTATTAATGAGTATTTCTGGAAACACTGTTAACTAACTGAGGAAAGAAGCTGAATATTGAGGTTATGAAACAGCTGATGCTCTTGTAGAAAAGTACAAAACGTGTTTTCATTTTATTGATGGAACAACAAGTACCTAGATTTTTTTTGACTTAAACAGATGCATTGGGTGGGCGCTTGTAAATCCTAGTAGATAATGTTAGACATGAAGCTGAAGTCCCAAGTGTGCAGGGTGAAAATCATCAGCTGCATTCCCACAGTACTCCAAAGAGTTCTTCTTTGATTCTTTCTTTGTGTTTAGAGAGAGGAGAAACTGTCCTGTATTGCAATGTGGGAGAAAAGGGTAAGGAAAGGGAAAGAAACCTGCCTCTTGCTGGGACAGCTGCTGACAAGAGAGAGAAGCCACAGGAGCAGCCGTGCGCCAGTCACTCTGAGCAAGTGGGGAAGGTCTGATGGAGGTAGAGGCTAATGACTGGTGGGGAACTGTCTGTGATCTTCTCTACAACTCTCCACTTGTGGTGGGATCAGAGCTGACAGAAATCAGCTCAAAGTGAAGACATAAAACACTCGAATCTGACCACAGCAGGCTGACACAAAGCTGAGCACAGACTCCCTGTCTGTAGCACAGGCAGTGCATTGAGGGATCAGGTCTAGAAAAAGTGACTGCAGCCATTACTTTTCAAAAGAAGGGTTTCCTGACAAAATTTTGTTCTATGTAATTTTAAATCATGTACCTAAGAGTGGTCCCTCGTGGTTATTGTGGATATACTGAGTTTAACCATCAGCTGATCTTGGGGATACCAGTAACATCTCTGTGCTTGGCTACCTGTATTGCTGCCCAAGCACGTGGTTAAGCAGAAGTGATGGATGCTTTGTGAAACTGCTGTGCTATTAGCAATTCCCTCTTCCTAAGTGGTGCTTCCTGGCAATGAAATTGTCTTGCTCTTTGGCAACAAAATCGATCAGCAGGCTCCTCTCAGATCTATCTCATCACCACCTTCACCACCTTGCTGCTTATGCTACATAAACCAATTTTTAATATTCTTATTTCTATATTCTGTTTCACTGTGTTATATGTAACAATTATGGTTAATATTAAAGATAAAGAAGTAAGGAAGTAAGATGCTTTTACAGACCACCTGGATAGCTACAGAATCACCTGTGACCTCACTTCTCCAATTAGCTATGCCACAGTAAAAGTCCTTGATTGTATCAGGATTATCATCCAGGTAAGCAAACCTATACCCATTTAGGCAGGAACAAGCGTTTCCCTCAAAGATTATAGAAATGCAGATTAGAATCCTGTGTCTGAATCACTTTACACCAAATTAATTGTTTTGCTTTTCTTTAAAAACACATAAACAGATGAAGTACATGGGAAATTTTGCTTCCATAATCTGTAGTTAGGGATTAGAGCTGGTGATGAATGTACCTTTGCTGGGAGTGACTGAGAAACATAGTGGTTAAATTTTATTTGGGTCACTTGTAACATTTAATTTTCACAGCCAGTTTGGTTGGCAGAATATTTGATTTTTTTTTTTTTTTCATAATGAAGCAATGGAAATCCACAGCAGTCCTCCTTGATAAAAGACAGTGGGATTATACATATTTTAAAAGTCTGCACGGGCTTTCCTGCAAGCATGAGGCTCGGGAAGAGAGGCTTTTTCTCCTGTCAAAGCCAATGGAGCAGAGCTGGGTCTTTTCAAAACTGTAACAGCCCTCTAAGGAAGGAGAGAGATGTAAGCTGCGGTGACGTGAGGGAGGCGGACACCCCACCCCCACCCACCCCCAACTGCAAGTGTGTAAAGGCATGTGAGAGCTAGTCCTCTGAAACAGAGGGCTGGCAGGATCCACCTCTTCTGCTGGTGGAACAAGAATGGATTTACATCTCATTTGTGCAATCCTCCAGGGCAGGAAACAGAGCTAAACAAAGACATCTTCGTCAAGGGAGAGGAAATCCACATATTTTATGTGACAGCTAAGGTTTACTCTTTGGTAAAGACCATTTGACTACACTGTACCACAGCCCACATCATGCTTGGTCCAGGCTGAGCAGCATCAGGGGAATGCAGGACCGAGGCTGGTGTGCCTTGGTGACTGGGGTCAGCTGCCAGCAGCAGCTGAAAGCATCTTGCTTGGCTCTCTGAGCCTTTGGGGTGGGGGGAAGCAGAAAACAAGCAGGTTGTATAAATTCTCAGCAAAATGAGTATACTAAAATCACAGCACTTCTTCCTTCTGAGTGTGGGCATTAAAAAATACATTTTCAGTAGGCAGGGAGTGGGCATGTGAGAGATCAAAGTGTTTGCACTCCTTTCCCACCATCTCAAAAAGGGTGGATGTTTCAGGGGAAAGGATCCTGACAGCAGAGTTCATCTTTGAATAGCGCATCATAAAGAAGTCACGCAGAGTTGCCCAGTCCTAAGTGACTGCAGAAGAGATTGTAGAAGGAATAGACAAAATGAGTATTATCAGATCACCAGGACTGGAAGACATTCACCCAAGTCTCCTAAAGGTGAATGTAAGGATGAAAGAGTGGATCTGCATGCAGCAGCTTGCAAACTCTTTTCTAAAACCATTTTGATGTTATAAGACTGTCAAAAGCATAACGGCAGTTTTTAAAAAGATTTTCAGGGAAGACAGAGGAAAATGTAGGCTGGTAATTTTTACACTTCTGTGGGAAAACTAATAGGAACTATAAAAGCAAGAGAATAATCCAGGCAACAGGACAGAGAAGGAGACTGGGGAAGGGAAAAACGGATGTGGTGAGGCAGCTGTATACTGGCTTTTTTCTGTTTAGGAGAAGCTGAAAATGCAGGGGAACAGTAGGAGTGGCACTGAAGGAGGAAGCCAACAGAGTCTGCCTGGGGGCCATGGACAGGTGCTGCTCTGCATGATGTGGTCCCTTACACTGACTCAAAAAAGTACCTTTGACACAGCAGAGGCCTTGACTCAATGTGATCTCTGGAGGTAGGATGGTGGTTTCCAGTGGAAGGATGAGGGGCAGTGGGCAGAAACTGAAATATTGGAAATTCCACTTATATATCAGGACAATCTTCCTTATGGTGAGGGTAGTCAAACATAGGCACAGGAGGACCCAGGGAGGTTGTGGAATCTGTCTTCTTGGAGATATTCACAAGCTATCTGCATGTGGTCCTGGGTGAATGGCTCTAGATGGCCCTGCTTGAGCAGGAAGGTTGGAGTAGATGACTTCCAGACGTTGCTTCCCACTTTGACTGTTTTATGAAGAGGAGAATGAGGCTGCTGTTTGCTTGTGAAGGAGTAATGGGAAGAGAATAGCAATGGCTCTGGGTTTTAGGCCTGATTCAGGTTTTCCATACCAATGTGTTGTCCCTCCTGTTCTCTCTTTCTGATAGCTTAAAACTAATTTATAAAATGCCATTTCTGCATTCAGCTTTCTCTTGAGCCTCCAGGAAGTACATTTAAAATCCCAAATATCTAAGTGTAAACCTTTTGGTGAAGACCTCTTGGAATAGAGCCAGCCCTATTTCTGCCAACCAGTACCACATGTGAGAGCTTTAGTCTTTCTAGAAGTCATTACTTGTTTCTCCAAATGCAATGGTTTTCCTTGTGTGAATGAGCCCATCAGTAAAATTATAATTAATCCCTGTTCTGCATTACATATTGACCTTGAGTTCACTTCTTGTTGTTGCAAATTGAAATCCTCCAGAAAGCAGTTGAAGTTCTCAGATATCTTAAAGGCCAACTTGAGTCATTTGGCAACAGCTACAATTGCCTGAAGCATTAAAACTGACAGCTTAGCTGAAGGAAGGTGAGACACATGGTATTTTCAACACAAGAGGCCTCGACCTTGAAAATGGCTTTTGTGCTTGTTCTCCAGGGTCTACACTTGTGCATCGGGAGGTTTTGCTGCAAAATTTACTGGGTGAGAAGAGTGGGGTGGGTCAGGAGAAGCCAATGGGCGAGACTTAGTGGGGTTCATGAATGGGTGATAATGGCTGACATTAGGATATGTGTGGTTGTTTTCTTCTTTTAATGTGTTTTAGCTCTGAACCCAAAGGCCATACCTATTTTTATGTGTAGTTTAAAAACAGATATCTTTGTCAGTGAGCCATTTAGCTAGGAACTCTTTTAACTCTGTAAAGACACCATGTGGTGACTTGTTATGAAGCCTAAGCAGAGTTGATAAGAGCTAGGTAGGACTGCCAACATCTTCATATAAAGAGAACTTATTTTCCTAAATTAGAAACCTATCTAGAGATGACATATCCTCCCTTTCTCAAGAGGAAGACCTCCTGCCTTAGGTTTTCAGAAATTCAGTGATTTTAGACACCTCTGTTTTGCATGTCTGGTTACAGACTACTTTGAGGGCCAAGTGGTTTTGAAAATGGAAATCCCTTAAATACATTTTGATCAGTCAGCCCCTTCAGCAGCTTTTCTCATAGCTATTAGCTTTTCTCTTATACTGAGTAAGTAATTTGCTCCAAGTATGTGCTCTGTCCTTGTTGCTAATTCTGTCTACTGGGGAATAGTCTACTTCTTACCTCAGGTTTCAGAAGTACCCGAAATAAAGGCAACCCCTGTGATATTGCAAAAACTAGCCTGCTACTCCAGAATGCTTCTTTCCTAAAGGCTCAACCAACCTGCTGTGTACAGTCAGCAATGAAAGAACAGCAGAGACGTGATTAAATGAAACAGTGTTAGCAGCTTTAAAACCTGGTTACCTGTCCTCCTGCTAATGCTGCCTCTTGCTCTGAGGATGTCTAGCACTGCCAAAGCTGCCTCATGTGTGTGTGCTCCAGCAGCATAGTAATTATGGGGATAAAGTGCTGACTGTGAAGACATCACCTGAGCATCTCCTGCTAGCTAACACTTCTCAGTTTGATGGTGGATTAGGCTGGGGGGGAAAATGTTATGAAAAACAAAGAGTACAAGGCACTAATTCATCTCTAAGTCCCTTTCCCACTTGGTGCTTCTTCTTCATTAGTTTCACTGGCTGTTTCTCATCCTCAACAGAGAAGCTGGAGCCATCACACTCTTCACCAGCAGATGCTAGAGGAATTAAACATACACGCTGTTATATCCATTGCGGTAAGAGTTCTTTTAAAACACAACAGAAGAAGACATCTGGGTTCACATATACCACAGCAAACATGAATGGATGTCTAAGGAAAAACTATTCCAGTAATTCATTCAGCTTTCGCTGAACAGTCAGACTGTTTTGTGGGGTCTGCCATCATACAGAGCCCTCCCATCTGGCTTATCCTCTTGGTGTAGACTTCTGCTCTGTTCTCTGGATTTGGTCGCTCTAAGTATCTATAGTGACAGAAACTAAAACTGGTATTTTCATGTAATTTAGAAACCTTCCAGCTGTCTGACAGATTGTTACAGAGGTGGGGATACGTTATAGACCTATAAACACACAGTACTCTTTGTAATAACAACAGAAAACCTATGTCGATTTTCTACTCCCATTTGGCAGGGCTCCAAGCATCTGCTGTCTAGGATTATCAACTTTTTGTAGCAAATGGGTACAGTGAAACAGAACAGGTCGAATTTTCTTATTCCTTTAGTGACTGGAATAAAAACTCCAAAAATTTGCTACCAGACAACAGAAGGTAAAGTATTATGAGGTCAGATTTTTGTTCCTTGTAACACATCTCTGGTGATAATATGAACATCACATTAGCTTTTATTTAAAAAACAACAAAACCCACCCCTATTAATTTTTCTTTCTTTAATGTAAATAAAAATTGGTACAGGCAGGGACAGAGATAATCCATCTTGCATTTTGGGATATGTTTGTTTGAAGTGTTATTCACACACACTGGAGAAATTCGTTGTATCTTGTGTTGAGGATGGAAAGGACTTGAGCCAAGGAAGAACAGATTTAAAATGCTTTGGGAAGACCTAGACATAGTCATCATCTAATCACCAGGCCTCTGGTCCTGAGGCAAATTACCTGTGCTTACTGCTGTCTCTGCAAATTTTCCTGTTGTTAGGAAGTGGGTAGGGATCTGTGCCCCACAAGTGAGCAGGAGGTCTGCTTTCCAGCCATCAGCATGGCAGGCAGAGGCAGCAAAGAGGCGAGCGGCTCCCAGTGATACACTGCTCTCTGGGTGTTACAGCAATTTCTTGAACTCATTGAAATGATTTGCCTGAAGGCTTCAGCAGAGAAAGGAAAACAAATTAAGCCAGAAGCTGGCTAGTGGGCCAGAGGAGGAAGACGGGCAGAGGAACATAAATTGTGCAATTCCTTCATACGGCAGCAGCTAAGTGGTTAAGAACAAAGAGTACCAAAACCATGGCTGGTTCATTAAGCCATGCCTTTTTGGGACTGTAGCTGAGGCCAAGGATGTAGGTGAATACCAGGCTTCAGAAAGCAGATAGTAGGAACAGATATAAGTGTCACTGATTCCACCAGGGCAGACAAGTGTCGGAGTGGTCTACCTGCTGGACTAACTAAGTTGCTGCTCTCAGGGGACAGACAGCTGCTGTCTGACCTTGACACCTATACAAGCGAGATGATCTGTTAAGCCTTCCTTGAGGAAATGATGCGGGAGGCTGTTTGCACCCTTCGGCTGCAAGCTCATGAGAAAATTGTTAGGAGCTGCGATGTCTGGCAGGCAGACAGAGGTGAGGCTGCTGCAGCCCCGTGTCCCCTGCTGCAGCCAGCAGCCAGGCTGAGCAGGTAGGCCCCACAGGCACACAGGGACATTGTAAGGACTTAAGGATCACAGTTGCTTGTCTTAAACACTGTTAAGGCCACAGAAGGACTTTGTCATGAGGCAAGCACAGAATGGAGCGACATGATGGTGCTATGTCCAGGCCCAGCAGAGACAAGATCGGGTTAGCACATCCTGGGTAAGGCATCCAGACAAAAATCCACACTGTGGCAAACTGTGCAAAGAAGCAACTGCTCGTACACATATCACCAGTCATACAAAGCTCATCCCGAATTATGGGACAGATGGCATCTACAACCACCAACCACCACTGAAGCCCCCCAGATATGCCTCTGTGGATAAGCCCCCACAGTGGGACACTGAGATAAGATGCTACTGTTGTCTCGGTGTTTTCTCAGACCTAGAGGAAGATAAACAAAGCTGTAGGGGAAGAATATATCACTGATAATGGGCATGAAGAATGCAGAATTTACACACCACAGAGAAAGCCAACTCAGCAACTTTGCTGAAATCAGCTCCGACTCGGTAAAAGGTAACTCTGGCAGAGGGAGATCGTGGCCACTGCCTCATGGCCCACTGACTCGAGAAACCCACTGACTCAAAAGGAAAGAAAGACTGAGCATGCAGATTAATTAGCATTAGAGAACTGTTTAGACAATGAGCATTAATTCCTTTGTTTGCTAAAATGTATAAATAGTGAAAAGTCTTGAATGACCTTGAGACCCCCACCACTGAGAATCCCAGGGTGAAGGAGGACCAATGGGATGCTGCTGGATCTAAGGGTAATGGCTGTTTCCACTTGATCGATCTCTCTCTCCCCTGCCTCCTTTCTATTTCTTTCTTTCTCTTTTCTTTACATTTATTGTTACATAAAAGCCTTATCATTGACTTTGGTGTATGGTCTCATTTACACCTTAATTTGGACAGAGGCATATCCCAATAATCAAGCCATAACAGGCATGTACAAAAACAGCTGGCTGCACACATCAGCATGGTCAGAAAACACAGCACTTGCAAAACCACATAGTGTAACAGTGGCCTCATTCTATTTCCCCTTCTGGCTGATCAGGATGAAAGTGCTTTAGTGGAAAAAACCCCCCATATATATATGTGTGTGTGTGTGTGTATGTATTTATACACATACATATGTATTCATATACACACACACTCAGCATGAACCCCTAAAGTAGCTGGACTTTGACACTCAGTGTCCCTGGACGCTGAGGTCTTCCCGGTTACTGACAGCTGGACATCCAAAACCCTGAGGCCCCCACCCCCAATCCAGTTGCTATGACACACAGAGGCACACTGTAGGTCTCTCCAGCCACTGGCCTTAGAGCCCCAGCCTACCCAGCAGATCATCTGCTCTCCAATGCCTCAGGCACACAGTATGCAAAGGTTTGTCTGAGCCAACCTCCAGATGCCAAAATCTCTCCAACAGCTGGTTTTGGGCTCCTGGTCCCTTCAACAGCCAGCTCTCAGACCCTCTGGTCTCTGCTTCCCAGCCCATCATATCTGGCTCCCAGACTCTCACCCTGCTCACTGGCTAGTGCGGCTCCATGGACAGATTATTGCAATCAGGCACATGGCATGGCTACAGAAATGTGCCGAGCTGTTTAGACACAATCAGTTACTTTTTTTCCCCTTTCTTGTCTTTTTTGCCATGCTGATTGCTCTGAAAACACATTAATCCCTCTCTGTCCCTCCCTTACAACCTGTAGTAAGTCTCGCAAAATCCTCAAGTGGTCTTCCCATGCATTCCTCAATGAATCCCACATCCCTTAAGGCAGTAACACCCCTTCAGTCTGTAAGGCCATCCAGAGGGGATTTCCCCTCAAAACTGATCTTGATGATGGGTTTCCCATCAAGACAGTGCACTGAGCATTGTCCCATGATGTGCCTAAGAGTAGCCAGGTCAAGGTGCTCCTCTCTGTCTGATTAGGGTATTAGGGTTTGGCTGCTTGTCATCACTGCTCCATACTCCTTTGTGTTGGTGGAGATGTGTTTTGATAGTAAAAAAATTAAATCTACGTAAGAGAACTTGCAGAACCCTTGTACGAAGGCTGCACATCCACAGCTGTCCTTGCAGTTAATGGGAGGTGAAGCTAATTAAAATTGCTTAGGGCTATTGCCAGCAAAATTATATGGAAACACTGTATTCATTATTTAGTAAGCTTTGCACTCTAAACTTTACCACATAACCTCACTGCTATAAATCATATTACATTCAAAGAGCAGTTAAAAGTGCTTGGGTTTTGCCATATGCTAATTTCTCATTTGTTTAATTCTTGACTCATGAAGCTATTTTTGTTTCACACTCCTAAATTAAAACTGGATTAGCCCAAGGGTGTCAATTTGAAGTTAATGATTAAAAAACCCTAACAAAAACAAAGTAAGGAAATGTACAAAGGCAGGGCAATGAAAGCTAATGATGAAGTTAGATATAAATCCTGGTATGCTGCAGAGAAGCAATACAGGAAATCGTAGCTACTTGCTGCCATTGTTCACCCCACATTTCTGCTTTACCAAAACAGCAATAATTCATAAAAAATGTGTGAGCCCAGAACATCCTGTCACAAATTTCTTACGTGATAAATCAAAATAGTATTTATGCAAAATGTCTTATCAGCTCAAGAATATGGGTGATCGAAACCTTAAACTTGCTGGATGCCTAATGGGAACTGAACACAGCAGAGAGGAGGCAGTCTAGGAGGTTCCTGGAATGTGTGGAAGATAACTTCCTGATACAGCTGGTGAGCCTACCTAGCGGGTGCCCCACTAGATCTGCTGTTTACAAAGAGAGAAGGGCTGGTGGAAGGTTTGGTGGGTGGAGGCCACCTTGGGCACAGCGACCACAAAATGATAGTTTTTGATTCCTGGTGAAGTAAGGAAGGGAGTCAACAAAACCTTTACCTTTGACTTCCAGAGAGCAGATTTTGGGTTGCTCAGGACACTGGTTCAGAGAGTCCCTTGGGAAACAGTTCTTAATAACAAAGGGGTCTAGGAAGGCTGAACACACTTTTGGAAGGAAATCTTAAAGGTACAGGAGTGTGCCATCCCTCTGTGCAGAAAGATGAGCTGGTGGGGGAGCAGACAAGCCTGCTTGAACAGTGATCTTTTGCTGGAACTTAGGGAAAACCCCAAAATTTATGACCTATGGAAGAAGGAGCAGGCAACTGATGAAGAATACAAAGATGTCATAAGGTCATGTGGAGAGAAAATTAGAAAGGTGAAAGCTCAGCTAGAACTCAATCTGAACACTGCAGTGGAAGATAATAAAAGGGGTTTTATAAATACATTAACAATAAATAGAAGGCCAAGGAAAATCTCCATCCTTTATTGGACATGGGGAGGAATATTTTCACCAAGGATGGGGAAGAAACTGAAGTACCTAATGCCTTCTTTGCCTCGGTCTTTAACAGAAAGACTGGTTATCCTCAGAGCAACCAGCCCCTGGTTTAGTAGAGAGGGACAGGGAGCAGAATAGAACTCACTGCAATCCATGAGGAAGTAGTTAGTGACCTGGTGACCTGCTGAGCCAACTAGACACATGTAAGTCTATGGGACCATATGAGATTCATCTGAGGGTGCTGAAGGAGCTGCCAGAATTGCTCGCCAAGCCATTCTGCATCATTTATAATCAGTCCTGGTTAACTGGGGAGGTCCCAGACAATTGGCGGTTAGTAAACATCACAACAGTCTGCAACGGTTGGAAGCAGAATCCGAGGAAGTACAGGTCTCTCAGCCTGATCTCAGTGCTGGGGTAGGTTGTGGAACAGATCATCCTCAGTGTGTCGCATGGCATGTATAGGACAACCACAGGATCAGGCCTAGCCAGCATGGGTTTAGGGAAGGCAATTCCTGCTTGACCAACCTGATCTCCTTTTATGAACAAGTGACCTGTTTGGTGGATGAGGGAAAGGCTATGGGTGTGGTCTATCTGGACTTCAGTAAGACCTTCATTACTCAGCATAATCCTGGAAAAGCTGGCGGTCCATGGCTTGGACAGGTACACTCCCCACTGGGTTAAGAACTGGGTGACCAGGTCCGGAGAGTGGCAGTGAACAGTGCCACATCCAACTGGTGACCAGCCACTAGCGGGGATCCCCAAGGCTCAGTACTGTGGCCAGTCCTGTTTAATATATTTATCAGTGATCTGGGTGAGGAGATTGACTGCATCCTCAGTAAGTGCAGATGACACCGAGGTTGATCTGCTACAGGGCAGGAAAGCTCTACAGAGGGATCTGGACAGGCTGGAGCAATGGGCCATGATGAATTGTATGAGGTTCAGTGAGGTCAAGTGGTGGACATTGGCCGTCAAGTGCCGTGTCCTGCGCTTGGGCCACAACAATGCCATGCAGTGCTACAGGCTGGGGGAAGAGTGCCTGGAGTGTGGCCCAGTGGAAAAGGACCTGGAATTGCAGTCGGACATGAGCCAGTAGTGTGACCAGGTGGCCAAGAAGGCCAATGCCATCCTGAGGGAGCTGGGGTTGTCTAGCCTGGAGAAAAGGAGGCTCAGAGGTGACTTTATTGCTCTCTACAACTACCTGAAAGGAGGTTGTAGCCAGGTGGGGGTTGGCCTCTTCTTCCGGGCAACTTGTGACAGGACAAGAAGAAATGGCCTCAAGCTGCACCAGGAGAGGGTCAGGTTGGACATTAGGAAGAATTTCTTCACTGAAAGGGGGATTAAGCATTGGAGTGGACTGCACAGGGAAGTGGTGGAGTCACTGGCTCTGGACGTGTTCAAGAAATGACTGGATGTGGCATTTGGTGCTATGGTTTGGTTGACACGGTGGTGTTCGCTCAAAGGTTGGACTCAATGATTTTGGAGGTCTTTTCCAAACTTAATTATTCTGTGATTCTATGACTTCATATTAACTTTGCACATAGGACTTCAATGTTCCAAATTTGGCAGCACGGAAGTTTAATTCTGCAGTATAAAATCAACATTCTTACACATATACAAATTGTCAATATGTCCAGACAGTGGCTTCTGCTGTAAAGTTTTGGTTGGAAAAAATGTAGAAACTTATTCTATATTGCCTTATAATTTTCTAAAATTCTGATTTTCTCAAACTGCTTTTAATATATGCATCCACACATATGGTTTCCCCCTTCTCCAGACTGTTTTGTTTTGCAGTAAACCCTTACTATGCTTTATGGTTTTATGGTTCCATCTGGAAAATCATATGAAATAATCTGGGAAATCATATGATTCAATATTAAATTGTCTTATCCCTCTGCAACTAATGTTTTCTGCCCAGTGACAGGTTTGACCAGCAAAACCACTGGGGAGGACGAGTAAGCAAGTGGGGGAAAGCTTACTGTTACCTCTCTTTTGTTACTTTTTAATTTTTCTACTATTGTGGGGTTTTTTTTGGTTGTTTGTGTTTGATTTTGTTTTCATTTTTGTTTGTTTGCTTTTACAGTTTTTGAGATGTTTTTCAGGTTGATCTAAAAGCTGTGATTAAAAATGTTTTCTCCCAAGGAGAAAGAATGGGGAAATAATTTTCTTCCTTCTTCATGTATTCCCTAGTCCTTTTTTTTTTTTATATTTTGGTTTCCAGATACTTGCTCATGTCTAGAATGCTGATTAAAAATGATCATAATAAGGCAACAGCCTGCTCTCCCTTATAGACAAGATGAGCTTGGTTCAGTAGAGTAAACCTAAGATGAATTTACAGTGGCATAAATACTGGAAATAATGGTGAGTGTTGAGGCAGGAATCTGAAGGCACTTCTCATTGTCAGCCTTTTTTATGGTGATTTCATGGAACACTGAATCACTCAGTTTATATAATTCTGAGGATAGACTTGTTTGTCTATACAAATGCCTTGCATCTCGCCTAAGATACTGAAGTCCAGGTTCTCTCTCTGGTGCTAATAGTGGAGGACGGGAGAAGAACAGCAGACACTTTTTTTTTTTTTTTTTTGGCAATTGAATGTCTTCATATGAAAGGAATTTCTCTTTTCCTCTTTTTGCCTTAGATCCCATGAAACATGTGGACTTTTGTGCACACCTTTCCTATGCCCTTCTGCCAACAGCACCAGATTTCCTATAGAAGAAGCATTTGCAGTGAGTTGTTCACCCAAATTCTTCACCAGGAGGAGCTCAGTCATGAGAGTGGGCTCCCTTTCTCCAGTCCTAGGAGTGGGCTCCCTCCTGCCATTCCTGGTTGGCTTAGGGAGACTGTTTTTGTATTTTCCTAAGCAGTCTGTTTGGCCACTTCTTGTTGGTGAGCTAGCTAATAAGAGTAATTACACAACAATCACTATGTTCTCCTAGACCTTTACCATATACAGTGAAACCTGTCAGTTTTGGGATAAAGAAAAGAACAGGTTAAGTGGCTAATCCAAACTGTTTAGTGATTCTGTAGCCAAAGCCAAACCAAGCTCAGAGCTGCCCGGAACACAACCCCATAAGTCCTGACAGCAGAGTCATCATTCAGTAAATGCAGATAGTGTGGCCCTTCACTGGCAATAATAACACTGATTCACTGGCTTACATCTTTGACAGAGGTTTTTTTCTTCGTATTAATACCATTTCACCTGCAAAAGAAGTCTCAGTCTGTAGTCTCTCAAACTATTAGGTGTCCTGATGCACTTGGCAGTTGTGGGGAGCAGATTTGGCTACCAAAGAAAACCAAAGAGAGGAAATTGAATAGTCATAGAAAAGTAGGAGGGGCTTCTTAGTGTTTGAAGACAGAAACTCTCACCAAGAGGACTGAAGCAAAACGAGGAGGATAATAGGTAGGGCAAGAAAGAATCATGTAATTTATGGGTAGCCAAATGGCTGCCTGACAGGTGTAAAAGCAATTTAGCAGATTGTGGGATGTTTTTATGCAGAAAGGTCTGTATTTGGGGAAGTGCAACTCTGCCCACACCAATTGCATTGGGAACAGTGCCAGAAAGACAGTATTACAGAGGACTGTCTTCAGCAGAAGCATCCATTGTATTCTAAGCCAGTGATCTGTGTATCAACTATAAAGAAAACTGTGCATAAAGCAGAGTGTTGCTTGATGTACGACAAAAATCCAAATAAATTTTTGTCAATTAAGTAAATGCATCCCTGAAAATCATATGTTCTGCTACTCCATCCTCCTTCTGTGTAAAAGCTATCTTACAGGGGCATACAAACTATTGATAGGAAATGTCTCTGGCACAGATGAAGGAACAGACACCTATCTAAGACCACCACGGTTTACATGGTATAGCTTACATGGTACAGCTTACAAAATTGCATGTAAATGGAGTAATATCCAGATGTATCCAAAAGAGTGGGGTAAGTTACACGACAGATAAAATCCCCTTGGCCAAGGGAATCTGTCTGTTCAGCATGGGGAGTCTGAGGGTAAACTCAACTTCAATGTCTTTCTGTGTCAGCTATGTCAGGAAGGAACAGAGAAGTCTCATGCGGTATAACAGATGAATCTCATGATGGCAGTCAATTAAATGGCAGGGAATTCTGAGAAAGTACTCTTTAAATAATAAGCTGATGACTGGGATTAACAAAGCTAAAAGATATTCTAAAGCTTTGGGGTGAAGGTTGCTGATGATTGCTTCATGTATTGAACTTCCACCCCAGGGAGTATGAAGGGACAGTCCAAGACTGGGCTGAACTTTTCAAGGAACTAATGATCTCCATAAGTGTCTTTCCCTTTGTTAAGGTGTTAAAATGTTTTTGAACTTCCATGATAAATAAGTTTGTAGTGTAAGTAAAAAAAAGGCAATTCCTTTCTTTCCTTTGCTTTAGTCTTTCTTTCGCAAGTACAAACAGTACACTGTAAACACAGTTCCCCTGTAGGAAAAGCAAAGGGGAAAAAAAGATGAAGAGTCCTTATTTGCACAACTAGTGTAGTACTAATAATGTACTTGTGATGAAGTTAATATAACGTCTATTTAGAATGGAGTAAAAGAACTGAACATCAGTAAAAAGAAAGCCTTATTCCAAAAGAGAGAGAAATTAATGGGAAACGTCTTTTCATCATTTTGAATACACCCCATTAAATTAATTTGAGCCAGTTGTCTAAGTTCTGGTATGTTCATAAGTGTTTTTTACACATACCAAGCTGAACTAGCTCTGGAAAGAAAGAAAAATGCCTTCCCAGACTCTTTCTCTATGTTCAGCCAAAGCAGCAACGTGTTCATCAAAGCCATAAACAAAGTGCATAACCAGAGATTTAATTCTTGAAATTGCAGTTGGCTACAAAACTTTCAAAGCCATGTAGAGAAGGCTTTTATGCAGAGTCCCTTACTGTAGCTTTAGAGTATGATGAACTAAATTAATTCAAGGAAGTTATTATTGCTTGCAGTTTGCCTGTGATGAGAGCTGGGACTGTGTTTTCTTTTCGGAGCTTGGATTTTAATCTATGTTAATATTCACATCAACAGGGTAAGTTAATGAGGCCCAAGCTCATTTTATTATCTTTCATCTGACTGAAGCTCTAAGCTTCTACCCTCACAGTCTGGGATACACACTCTGCATGCTGGATGAGGAAGAGCAGTTTATTCTTGAGCATTTGTACTGCACAGACATGAGTGCTCTGCGGTTGGTGTTCTCCATATGGAAAAGTTAATTTTATTTTTGTCTTGCTTGAAAACAAACAAACAATAAATCAGCAACATAAAAAAATAAAAGGCAAAAAATAAGTGGCATGAAAAGAAATGCAAGCATGTCTGCAAGGTCTGAAACTGAGCTGGGTGTACACTTTTCTTCTTTGTAGAAGACAAAGAGTGGTTGATGATTGCTGACGTACACTGGGAAAAAATTAGAGCTTATTTAAAAGAAGGCTGTATTACAACAGGCATTTTTAAATTCTTGAAACTATTTTTATCACATTTGGGTCTCCTGAAGTGCATGTTCGCTCCTAATGATTTCTCAAGTAAGGACTGACAGACTTTTCAGAAGGATTTGAACATATCAGGTGTTCTAGCATCAGTAACAACTACACAAAGAACAATGGAAATGGCATGTGGAGTATAGCTGGTAAAGTAGATGAAAAGGGAAAAAAAGAAAACAAAGATAAGGTGTGCAGCTGTGCAGCCTTTCTGTGTGTTGCATTGCAGAAAAGTGTGGTTTAGAGAGGGTCTGTCTGGCTGCTTAATGTTCTGGCCACTCTGCCTGCCTCCAAGAGCACAGGGTGCTGGAGTAGTCTGGCAGGTCCAGGAGAATGAAGGAGAAGTTCCACCTTTTAAAATGACTCTGCCAGGAGAGTGCTTCTCTGGAAGAAGAGAGGAGTAGTTAATTTTCCTGTCCTGGGATCAGGTTAGAATAAAAATGCAAAACAAACTCGTGTGGAGAGGAATAGATCAGCAGACAATGCAACTGCTTCTGTCCTGTGGCAAAACAAATAACCTACTGCTCAGTTGGGGCAGATCACAAAATCACAGAACCAATTAGGTTGGAAAAGACCTCTGAGATCATGGAGTCCAACCTTTGACTTAACACCACCACGTCAACTAAACCATGGCACTAAGTGCCATATCCAGTCTTCTCTTAAACACCTTCACCCTGGGCAGTCTGTTCCAACAATTAACAACTCTTTCAGCAAAGGAATTCTTCTTGATGTCCAACCTGAACCTCCCCCTGAGTCTTTGTCCTCTAGTCCTGTAGTTAGCTGCCTGGGGGATGGGGCTGACCCTCACCTTGCTACAACCTCCTTTCAGGTACTTTCAGATGCCTTTGGCTTTATCAGTTCACTACTCCTGATACTGAATTGCTGTTTTACAGACCAATTAAAGAAATGTCTTTATATGTCTTTCCATCCTCATTACAATTTTTGTTGTCCCTAATAGGAGCAGTTTTATATCAAATGACAATATCATATAGAGCAAAATGTGATGGGAGGAGTGGCAGCCTAACACAAGGCAAGAAAAAATCTGTGGAGAATTCACATGTGCTAGTCTGAATTTTACAGTTAATTCTTTCACCTTCAAAGAGTTACAAGCCTGCTTTTGCAGAGATGAAGGCAGTTTTAATTAGCAGCAAGCAAGCGGGCCCCAGCAGGTGGAGTAGGTAGGTTTGATCCCAGGTTTGGCAACCCAAATCAGCTGCTCAAAGATAACTGAAAGCTGTCATCTAACTCAATGGTCCATTAAACGTGGGGTGTGTTTACTTGATTTTGCTTTGAAATAATTTTCATTTGTCTCAGTGAGATACATCTGAAAGTTTTGAGCTGTAGCAAGTACTGTTCTTATTTGTTTGCATGCATTATGCTGGAACAACTCATGCGTTTTTTCCGCTTTGCTGACCTTCACTCTCATCATAAATTGCTTATTTAAGTTCAAATGTCAGTTAATTGTTAGGTAAATAAGTTTGAGGGTTTTAAAACTAAAGCAAAGCAATAAATATAGAATATTAGCTGGGGGAGGAGTGGGAAACTGGAAGTTCCTCAAAGAATGGGGATGCTTATTAGAGAAATATTCCTTATCACACAGCAGTATGACAGATTTTCAGCTGTACTTTCAGCTTGGAGAGTCTATAACCTCAAAGGAAAATTCTCAAAGGCCTCTGAAAGGCCTCTGAAAACAATGTGTATGTGTACACAGGGAGAATAGAGAAATATGCCCAGTCCCCATGCCCTGACTAAGACAGTCTGGTTAAAAAACGCTTCTTTGTAAGAAGCGGATTCTGTGAAATTTTCATAAGGATTGATAATTTGCAAGCTTCATACTTCTTCAGACCTCCAGTAATAACAAAAGCCTGGAAACAGCCTAGGATATGGAGGTACAGGATTGAATTTCAAACTTAAGGCCTACTAGAAGCTGAGGTCAAAATTTGGAGGAAAGTTGCTCCCATTTTAGTTACTAGCAACACTGAGGCAGTTAGTGGTGGTGTTGGCTGAGTTTCTGACAATTTTAGCAACTTTATTTGTACAGCTAGCTTTGTGGGATGACAGTGACTACTATCTTTTTCTAGTGATGCTCGTATTTGATGCTGACATTGATGTATCTCCCTCAGAAGTGATTGCAGCTGAGTTGCTTGTTCATTTGCATCTTTATGACTCTCAAACCATCTTCTTGTATGTCTAGTTGGTTGTTTTGATATTTTTCCCCTTTTCTCCCATTAACTCTGTTACTTTTCTCAAATAGTGTCTTCCAGCGACACAAGTATGAGCCAAGGCAAACTGAAGAGGACTTCTTTCCAGTGTTGAGTCAGGATGAGCTGTGAGGCTTATGGAATTCTTAGCTTAAAGATTTAACCTTTATCTCATCAGCCTTCTCTCTGCAGACCCAGTGTGAACCTATTGTCCTTGCTTCTGCTGTTAGTGTCCTTCCACCCATCACTCATCATGAGGAGAGTCAATGTCTTTGGAGACCTTTCTTGAGGAGAAGCTGATCTATGCTCAGCAATTTGGTCTTCTCAGCAGGTCTTTTAGTGGCACCTCCAACTCCAGATGCCCCTAAGAGCCCTAACCCACCCCCTGCTGTTTTGCAGTCAATCTGACTTGCCAGAATGGACAATTTCACTTCTGTGGATTCTGTGTTTGCTGCCAGTGGCAGCTCCTCTGCTCAAGCAGGCATCCCACACTGCTGAGGGCCAGGGGATGTAGGTGGGCCATGTGGTCACTGAGGTGATTGCAGCTGTGGGTTGTAAATGCAATTGATACTTTTCTCAGCTTAAGTTGCTCCCATTGCACGTGGCCAAAGCCCATGTTTGCTGACTCATAAAGATGTCCCTCCTTTTTCCTGAAGATCAAGGTCATCTGACCTCCTTTTTGCTATGCTCCTTTCTGCTGGTGAGCCAGCCTACCTATAGCTTCTGTCCTCATGTCTATTTGACCTCTACTGAATTTAGCTTCTTAAGTTCAGTAATTTTTCTAAATCCTTGTGTGATGCTCGGCTTTGATGGGCAACCACTTTCTTGGGCAATGAAGGACATTCTCAGTGGCTGGAGACGCCTCTCCCTCCTTATCCTCCTGCCTGTCCTTCCCTCTTTCCTTTCATTTGGCCTACTTCAGCACCTCATCACCGAGGGAGGGAGTTTAAACCAGCTGCAATTTGTAAAGATGGTGCCTCAAAATGTCTGCAGGTAAGAGAGGTCTGTGGCAACACTGTCATGATGCTACTGTCACCCAGAGTTGCCCTTGCCAGCAGCCCAACAAGGGCTCGGGCTGTCTCCTCCTCCACTCTTTCAGTGCATCCCTAGACTTTCTATCAATCCTCTGCAATGTCATTTAGTGAGTAGTGATAAACACAGTAGTGCCCTCAGAATCCTGATCGGCTCAAGAGGCAGAGTGCTCTTAAAAGTGCACTCCTGCATACTATTCCTGGATATTGAAGTAATGGCCCTAAGTACTATTCACTATGTCAAGAGATAGAAAAGGCAGTCAGTAACTGCGAACTGAACTCAGACAAAATCATGATGCTTAAGGCATTGTAATAAACCTGTCAGTCTTCTCAGACATTGAGCAGAAAATCCCTATTAAACTAGTCAGTGACAAGGAGAGTCAGCTCACTGAACAGGCAAACCAGCCCATCCTTTGGGCAGTGGTATGAGAGCAAAATAAAGCCCTGCCAATATTCATAAGGTGCTGTGGAAATGCTAAGATAGGTCTTGCTGGGCTGGCTTCCAGTAGCTAAGCAAGCCTGAGCAGAAAGCGGCAGAAACCCTGATCCGGTCTTGAGGAGAACAGGCTCACTGTTCCGAGATTTGTAATGACCAAACAAGTTCTGAAAAGATCAGAAAAGATTTTACTATCAACCTTTAGGAAAAGATGTTATACCTTTTAAAAGAAAGAGGAACCGCTCTTTCTTTACCATCCTTTATTTTAATTATTTGAAAGTAGTGCTGCAAGATTAGCAATCTTTCATGAATTCAATTGCAATTTTATGACTGTATAGGAAGCATATTTTTTGTGGCTCTGTAAACTTAATGGTTCAAGCAAACTTGCTCCTCTGACATTTCCCTCCAATTTTTTCCATGAGCTCTTAAAGTAAAGTTTTGTTTTGTTCTGGTTTCCTATTATTCATGAGCAAGTCTAAGATGTTCACATCCTCCCACAGGTTCTGGCTGAATATAGGTTTCACATTAAAGTTCTGTACTTTTTTTCCTTTCTTCAATGAGCTTTGATGTATCTGTTTGAATTTCTCTTTCCATCTGGTATTCTGCATCGAGAGCCACGATCCACACTGTTAACTCCTCTCTGGTATTTTCTCTTTTGCGTATGTTTGGTGGAACTCCTAAGCTGCAGCAGACATTTACTGAAAACACATTTGTGGGGTTTCAAGCCCTTCAGCTTGGGCTTTATGACATTTTGTGCTGGCTTGAGGATGCTGCCCTGTTGAAAAGCAAAAATCCCAAAATGCTCTTTCTTCTACCTGTCTCATTGCCCTATGTTTTCTCCCTCCTCCTCTTTTGCCATATAGAAGAACCTGCTTTAGGACACAAACCCCACTACATGAATGAAACTAGATGGAGAAATTTAGTGTTTGCCTTCATGAAGCAATTGGATGAGTGTTTATTCTCAGAAACGTCTCATTTGGTGAAGAAGAGATTTTACTATTGAGCTAGAAGATTGGCTTAATTTCAATAATTTATGTGAAAGAGTAAAATCGTTCTCTTCTCATACTCACTGTAGTGCAAGACAGAGTAGTGAGTGGATTAAGTGTGGTTTGGATATAAATGTTCAGTATATGTTATATTATTTTCCCATTTAAAAAGGTCTTAGACTTCACTCATGAGTACTGCAGTAATTGTATTTTAGGGAAGAGGCTCATCTATCTATCTCGTTGAAATGCAAACCCTTCAACTACTAGGATGTGTATTTTTATTACATATTACGTTTTTATTAAAACGTCGTGTTGTAATAGGATTCCTCTTTCTTCAAGGAAGCTTTTATATACACTTATGTTTATATACACACACACTCCCATTATAAATGATTTTTCTATGGGGAAGAGGGCAGTGAGTCCAAAAGGTTAGGTTTTACATATTTTATTCATAAAAACAGATTTGCAACAATTTATTAAAAATTGATCTCATGCAGTATAAGGTTATACAAGAAATTCTTCATTTACATTTTATTCTGGCAGTTCCAGTCTAGTTTAAAGCATTTGTGCACTAACATCATTGGAAAATGCCATTGGGGCACAGCCTCTTCATAAATTTACAGTACATTTTTGCTGCAGTATAAAAGAACAGAAACATTAAATAGCTATATTCACTTGGTTGGTCTTGTTATCTGCAGTAAAGTAAAAAAAATGTTATGGGAGAAACTACAGTATCATTGAGACAAAGAATGTACTGCATGGTTTAAACCTAATAAATGTCACACAGTCAGTATTCACGAAGTTACAGACACACACACACACACACACTCACCTCCAATGGTCCGATACTTCTGAATTTTTTTTTCCTGCTAAGTTGGAATAATATTTCTACAGAGATCTTTGTGTATACATTATATACAATATTGTAATTTTCTCTTTTTAAAAATTAACATTCCTTTAAAAATAAACCAGGCCCTGATGATATTAATAAAGCAAGAGAATACTGTCAACACACATTGAGTGACAACGTCAGTGTTTAGTGCTTAAACAGAGTAATGAGTTCTATTTTATCTGTGTTTATACTTACAGTTTTTTTTTTGTTCTAAAAGCTACAGATATTTCCATACCCTCTCTTACTGTATGTGCCAAGTGAAATATTTTGTGATGCTCCTGATTGTAAGATTCAGATACATATTGATGTTGGTTTTGGCCACTATGAGGTGTGTTTTATTTTTAATGGAGATTTATGCTAGCTTGTCAAAGCTGCAGTTAAGTCCCTCAGCTAATGAACCCCTTCAACTGTGCTTCAGTCATTGCTGATTTGTAAACCTTTGTAGGTATGTCATTCCAAAGGTTTGGTCTGAGGTGCACAGGTGTTGGTCAAAGAAAACTGAGAGCCCAGTGGGTGCTTCATGTGTTTTTTCCCCCTATTTTCAGCTAACAGCCCTGGAAGTTATAGGACACATTTCCAGTCCTTTGGAAAAAGAAGCTGCATGTGTGTCTCACCTTTGCCTAAGGGTTTGGCTCCAAATTTGGTCCAGACGGTACACCACTATCATTCCTCCCAGTTGCTTCGGTTCAGGGAATGGAGATAAAGTATAAAACCCTTTGTTTTGTTTTCACAGTTCTTTTAGGCTTCAGATAAAAGATTCTATTGGTAAATTGGATTTGTCCTCTCTATTATCTGCTACAACTGTCACACACAGGTACAAAGCAAACATAGTGTATATTCACATCTATGTGCTCTGCAGGCTTTGCCTGCAGCAGCAAAGTGCTGTGCCCTAGCCCCTCCCCCTCCCCAAGTCAACTAAATTAATTTTGTTGTAGTTATGTGTGACACAATTCAAACAAACTAGGAAAAACAATTCATCCTGTGACATTAAGACTTTACTACCCATCTGTCCTCAGTTTCCTGAGTTATCAGCCCTAGGACTTTTCCAGACAGTTTAGTACATTACAGTTGGTGGTGTTTATTCTGAAATAGGTGCAAAAACTTTGCTAAAAATGAAGCTGCAGATGGTCAGCAGTTACTACCATTGCCCCTGGAGAAGCACTCCTCTTGCAACCAGCAGCTCTCCAGCTGGTGGCAACTCAGAGCTGGAGCTTCAGGCTCTGCTGGGGTTTCACCTACAGCTGCAAGTTAGAGGTGACCCTACTCACAGCACTGCAGAGTCTCAATGACACCTGAGGAATCATTTCTCACAATTCCTTCCTACTGAACATCATCACCTGAAATGAAAACAAGCAAGACTAACCAGTGCAGTATGTTTCCAGCGATTTTACACAACTCTTATAAAAATGAGTGTATCTGTTTCAACATGGTATAGCTCAACCACTGCATTTTCCTTACATGGATACAGTAGAGAATTGCATGTTCTCAGCAGCCACACAAAGCTCAGTGACATTTGAGTGTTTGGTTTTTTTTTTCCCTAGTGTCTTTTTTGCAAGATCCGTATTTCCCAGCCTCCTTGTTGCTAGTAGAAATTTTGGAAGAAACTTTTTTTCAGTGACTTCTGTGTGAAGAAATAAAAACTCCATGAATAAGGCTACAGATCAAACTCCTTGTGTCTTTCTCCTTTGCCTTCCCACACGAGTTACATGGGCACTCCTGTGACGAGGGCCTCAGCGGCACTTCCTCTGTGGTAAGAGCCAATGTTACACGTTTGTAGCAGAGTTCCAAGTCAGATGTTTAGTCCAGTCATTGAGTACTTAAAAGCAGTTCAGGAAGCACTGATCTCCCTTTCCTACAGCCCCGAAACCATCACTCGGAAGGAGGGCGGCACATGTCTGTGCCGAGGGCTGGCGCTGGGGCTTACGCACGGACTGGCACAGCTCGCATCCACTCCTCCTATGGACGGCAAGTAGGCATGGTGAAGGATGGGCAGCTGCAAGGACAGCCGACGCTGTATGCTGACGGAGAGACAGAGAGAGAGGGCGGTTAGCCAAGGGGAAAATGTAATACATTGCATGGCTGATATGCTCACAGGTTGCTGTGAGGATGTTTCCCGTGCCTGCTGCTGTGATTGGGAGGGTTAATGCCAAGAGTGTTGCACTTGCTGCTCTTGAGCTATGCCACCATGGTGTTATTTCCCCTTCGGGAATTTTTCTAACAGGTTAGACATGACAGAGGAATCTAAGCGTGCTTTCTCAGCATCCCACAATCTTCTAAAACTCCCAGGCACATTCAGGTTAATTGATAAGAGTGCTGATGCCAGGAAAAGGGAAAACCTTAAGTCTGCAATAAGGGTGAATGGCTTGGTGAACCCCAGCCCCTTTTAAAGCTATCTACTGCATGCAGAGCCCTGGCTAACTGTGTCGACATGCATGAGGTCACAGAGTTTTAATCCATGCACTGCTTAGCACAAGGATTAAAGATGGCATTTTTGCAGCTCCAGCTAAGGCAAACACAGGTGCATGGCAGGAGGGAATTGGGACTGATGGCTTTTCCTAAGTAGTTCCTCTTTAAAGCTTGTGTCTGTGCTTTTGAGGTGATGGATGCTTTTGAGTTCCAGCAGTCAGTGCTATGGGCCTGAGGAGTTGGCATTATAAAAGCAGTCTAACCTACCACCTATACCGAAATTCAGTATTTAGGAGCCCAGCATTCTCTATCCATTTTTCCAAGCAGGTTGATGTCGTGATAACTCGTATCAGGGCTTTTTAAAAAAATGGATACTAAACTGTGCTCACAGGTATCCCATCTAACCCCTCCCCCTGGAGAAGACAGTGTCATGAGGGGCACTGCTACACCTGTGCTGTGAATATACCAGCACCTTTCACAAAGTCAGAATCCAACTGAGGTTTGCTAGCGTAAGAGATACTTTCAGTCATCAAGATGTTATCAGCGAGGTGGCTTAGCAGTTGGAGACATTCACCCTTGAAACACAGAGGCACTTTCCAAAGAGAAAACAGCTGTCAAAGTGACTGAGCTGAACTGAAGTCTGGCTTTTTGATTACAGAAGAAAAATGCCCATAGCATTTTATCAGTAAATTTATGTTTCCCTGTTATCTGGTATAATGACTGTGTATAGACAGGCCTTAATAAGAGATGCATGTTTGAAAGCTAGTCTTTGGACAGCCTTTCTGATTCAAACAACATTTAATATCTTTTTTGCTTTGTGTTAGAAAGCAGAGACAGATACCACATTGCACTGCTTGGGGACCATTCAAACAGAAAGAACTGTAATACTGTTCTCTTTAGCTTCTTCACTACAAACTATGGCTTGCTTATACAGAGATGCAGTAGAAATAGCTGTTGTCTTCTATCCAGCAAACTCTTTCTCATTGTGTTCCTCCCTCAAACCCCTCTAAAAGTTTCATGCAATGTTGTTCCACAGTGGTGATCATTCTAGTGCTGGCAATGCATTCCTGGGACTAAACAAAATCCATTCATTGTTATTTGGCTACTGTGTGTGCCCAACGCTTTCTGGTGCTATCAATGAAACCATGCCTTGTTCCCAAGAAGTGCAGAGGTGGCATGGCTCACTGCTTCCATGTGCTGAATCCTTATGAGCCTGATGCGGCAGATTGTCCTTCCATCTCTTTTTGCAGGGTCAAATGCAGAGTTGCCTGTGCTTATTTTCCCACCAGTGGAAATGCTTACTTTGTTCAACTGTTATAGACTTCTCATTAAAGAGCTTTTTGAAGCTATTCCAAAAGAATCCAGTTGCATAATCAAGTGAATAGGATTGTTTTTCTCATCCATTTCAGTGTCAGCCATACCATGGACAAAGCATGTTTATTTAGCTATGCCAACAGTGGCTGCAGTGGGTGGCAAATTTTCCTTTAACTGTACTTAAAAGTTTGCTTTCACTTAAAAACTTGTTTCCCGGAACTGGGGCAGAGAACTGTAGCCTGGAGACTCACACACAATTAAGAGTTTAGACAAATCCCTTAGAGGGGAACACAAAACAAAACAAGTAAAAAATCCAAACAAACCTGTTATTTTCTCCTTAAGCAAAAGTAAATCCTGTGACCTGCTTCACTCTTTGCAGTGTTTGTGCCTTGCCTCACTCTTTTTAGGGCTTTTTTTGCAATATCAGTGATTTTTCTCTTCTCCCTCCCCTGCCCCATCAATGTTGTCAGTGCTTTTGGGGGAAGCCTCAGTAACAATAAAGGCTAGGGGATGAAGGGATCAAGAGCAGCCCTGCCAAGAAGAAGTTGGGGGTGATGATGGATGAACAGCTAGACATGACCCAGCAATGTGCACTCGCAGACCAGAAAGCCAACTGTGTCTTGGGTTGCATCAAAAGCAGCATGGCCAGCAGGTCAAAGGAGGTAATGCTGCCCTTGTGAGACACCACCTGAAGGACTGCATCCAGATCTGGGGCCTCCAACACAAGAAGAATCTGGACCTGCTGGAACGAGCCCAGAGGAAGGCCACAGAAAGGATCAGAGGGCTGGAGGATGTCTCCTATGAAAAGAGGCTGAGATAGCTGGGGTTTTTCAGCCTGGAGAAGAGAAAGCTCCAGGGAGATATTACAGCAGCCTTCCACTACCTAAAGGGGGCTCACAAAAGAGGTGGAGAGGGACTTTTTACAAGGGCATGAAGTGATGGCACACTGGATGACTTTAAACTAAAAGGGGGAAGATTAGGCTAGACCTAAGGAAGAAATTTTTTATGATGAGGGTGGTGAAAGAGTGGCACAGGTGGCCCAAAGAGGTGGTACATGCCCTATCCCTGCTAACATTCAAGGCCAGGCTGCATGGGGATTTCTGCAACTTCATGTAGTTGAAGTTGTCCCTGCTCAGTGCAGGGAGATTGAACTGGTTGACCTTTCAAGGCTTCTTCCAGAATTCTATGAATATGAAAGCATATATATGGTCAAGTATTTTGGAGAGGGAATGGTTAGTATTTGTGGATCTAGAATCATGGGCAACCTCTGCAGGAGATGAAAAGGAAGGGTGGTGCCACACACAGAGCAGCCACTCAACAGCATAATGCATTAGAACAGGCCATATATCCTTGGCTCTGTACAGGAATACCATTTATTAGGAAAATATAAATCAGGTAAAATCTTGACTTCCAATGTCAGTGCAAACGGGAACACAATGCAATGCACATGGGAATGCCACAAAGGGGCAGAAGCATTTGAAAAAAATATTTTGGTTTTGTTATAGAAAACTGCTACTGAGATCTATTGGTACATGGGGGGACAGAAATAAGTGCTGTAACAGTCAAGCATCCAAAGTTCTGTGGGAGTGTGTAAACTGTGTCTAAACAATCAGGGATTATTTCAGTTAATTCTGCAGCCCATAGATGTTGACTTTTAGCAGCTGCAGGGAAGTTGGAGAAGTTTTAAAGGCTACAATAAAGCAAGATGTTGAACTAGCAAGTAAATTAATCATTCCAAATCTACCATATTTTAATGACAGATCTGAGTAAGATCATAGATAGACTAATATGAACCACTGTCAGTGAAGAAACTGTATAACAGAGGCATGTTCGTGCTGAGGCATATGGCTGTAATGCAATAATCCAGTCACAACCAACTTCTTAGAATGAGAATTTTTAGTTACTAAAATTAACATAACTGGCTCCAGTTATGCTTTGAAGTTGTGCTTTGAAGGTTACAAAAAAAACCCTGCATATAGAAATAGTCTATTAAAATGGGAGGTTTTAGTGGGTTCCTGCAGAAATCTATCATCACCTTTACTTAGAGATCTGGAAGACTGTTACATATTATTGCTGTTAAAATGAGAACGGGTATAAATTTTTAACAGTGCCAAAAACTAATTCGGTGGATGTAGGTCACTGATGAGACAGGACAATAGACAGGAATGAAAGTGCACAGAAGGATGTCTTTGGGGGTCACAGAAGATAAACCATCATATGGCCATCACACAGATAAGCTGACTGATGTGATCTTTAGATAAGCGAGCAGGACTGCCCGGCAGGAAAGAGTTGACTTTGTGTGTGTGAGAGACAACTCAGTCCCACTGGGAAATGAACTGTTATATCTATTCTAAACTGATTCAGGCTGTTCTCTGGACTTGAGATGAACTGGCATGGTGCACGCAGCTAAATATCCCCCAAACAGGGTCTCTGAACACCAGATTGTTGCTGAGCATTACCCAGGACAGCACAAACTGATACAGTTGTGCTAGAGAGTATGCTAAAAAGCACAATAGAAAATCAAAACACAGGGCTTGAGCCCGTGCACTGCACTGCTTTGCCTACTATAGGAAGTCTTCATTTACACTGTGTAGCCAGCGTAAACAGGAAAGAAAGCAGTCAGCATCCATTTTTTGCTCTTCTTATCTGATGGTCTGACTAGGTATGGCAAATGTTACGTGGCAGTATGGATAATCTATGGCATCCTGGCCAGCAGGAAAGGGAGTAAGATGCAACAGGAACTGAGAATCATCTATATTCCTGCTCTAGGGCTGTTTTACAGTCATACAGACCACATTTTTCCCCAGGTGCAGGGTTATACATCTAAGCCAAGCACAAACCAAATGTTTCTCACATTTTGATTGAGATGTAAATATCACACCACCAGCAAATGTGAAACAACTTCCTGCACTACTGAGCCTGAAGTGCATGTATAGTGCTGTGCCTTCACTTTGGACACAACTGCAGAATCATACTTGAAAAGAGTGAAATATAGCACTAGTAGTAAGGAAGAATGGAAAATCCCAAATCAAACTCTTTTCTGTACTCTATAAGAATTTTCATACTGGAGAATGTCAGCTGTAATGAGTGCTGACAAGCATAGGAAGCTGGGATGATTCTTCTCCCCACAGCCATTAAAGAGTTAACAGTTCTGCAGGCAAATTATTGGCTTAATGTCCTCCTTTCACAGGCTTGTGACAAAGAGGACATCTTTTTCAGGCTAACGTCCTTGAGATTTGTGTTCTTGAAAAAGAAATAGGTTTCTCAGACTGTGCGAATACCTGTAAGGTGCCCTATGCATGAAGAGAAATGAGAAAGAGAAGACAGAAGCTACAGATTGATTTTTACTCCTTTCTTTCTTTTCTTTTGACAAAAAATACATATTTAGTAACCAATGAAGGCTAGAAGTGCTGCCAGACAAGTTGATAAAAAAGCCCACAGGTGCAGAAGGATATCTTAAAGAGCACAAAGTTTGGAGAGAGGCAAACTCTTGTCAAAAAGAGGGACTTCCTGAAGATGGCTGTACTTCTCCTCTCTGTCAGGTCCACTGTGCCTGGGTCAATGAGGCTCTGGTACTCAAACTGCCAGCTCATCCTCAGGGGAGACATTGATCCTTGGACCTGGCACATTCACAGCTGTGCAAATGCTGAATGACACCGTTTCGATTTAGCAGGACTTTATTAATTGCTTTCAATAAATGTCAGTGACTGTTCAGATTTGTACTGACCCGCTCTTCAGGACCTTTAGGAAATCTCAGTCTTGTCATCAGTTATCACTAGCCTAGAGGAAGTTCTGTCATCACCTTTTTTTTTTTTTTGTCTGTATTAAATCTGTATTGAGACAATTGGATTATCAGAGTGTCTGTGTTTTTCTTAGCATCTTTCTTAATGTAAGGGGACCACATGTGGATGAATCTGCATTCACAAAACATTATTTCTGACAAATGGTGCTGAAAAAAACACAGGCCTCTAATAGCTGTGCATTAAAGCACTCTGCCGACCCCATGAAGTCACGAAAGCTCTCTCAGCAAGAGCCCTGCCTTTGTGAAATTACAAGATGTTTCATATACTGTGGGCTTTTCTTGGGGGGGCAGGGTGTATTAGCTTCTTTGCAGGTTTGGGTTGGGATTTTTTTTTTTCAAGTGTAAGGACAGAGTTAGAAATCCACATGTTTTTCTGCACCAGGTAGTACAATATAGTAGCTACTATCTGAAACTAGGGTTGCTGTCACAGATGTAACATGTGACTCATTCTAGTAATCTGTTTAATTTATTCTGTTTTTAAATAAGCTTTTAAGTTGCCCAGGAGTCTGACAACTATTAGGTCAGATCCTGATGAAGCAATGCTCGTGTCACCAGACTGCCGTGAGGAAAGGGCTGATCCAGGGACAAATGAGCACGGCATTTCCCTGAGCTCTTGCCCATGGCAGGTCCTGCTCAGCTATTAGATGGTAGGACATGACTTTATTGTATAGGTTCCTAGAGAGAAAAGCTGACACCATAAGACTCTTTCTCCTCCAAAAATCTAGCCAGTGTTTTATGCCACCCTCTCAGTGTAGCTGCAGCATTGTTTCTAAGGGAGACTACTTGGTGCAGGCTTTCCTGTGCCAAAATTCAGGTCCAGCTGCTATGGCAACGTTGAAAAGCCCTCAGAATGTTTTGTATTCCTCAGCTATCTTAAGATTGGAGAAGAACAAAACGTCTATGTACACCATGAACCCCTCTGGCAGGTGTGTGGAAGGACTTGGACTTTTGACAAGAGCCATAAGACGTGTGTGCACATATGTACATCCTATTCACTCCTCCATACATTGGTGGTCAGGCACAGCTCATCCTGCAGCTCTCTACAGAAACTTTAGCTATGGATGTTTCTGACAAAAGAAATGCAATACGTTAGTTTGCCTTTGGGGCACCTTTGAATCTCATGCCCCTAACATCCTTTAAATCTCATTGGGATGGTGACCAGGTGGCAGGGAGGCATCACAGTACAACGTTGCTGCCTAGTGGCGCTTTAGGAGGTGCCATTCACATTCTCCGTTGCTTATGTATGAAAGAGAAATATGGGCTTTGATGAAATGTAATAAATTAATATTTTGTCAGCAAGGCAGCTGGTGTCCAGGATAGAATATATGTCTTAGACATATATGTGCGCAAGTATGTGCACCCAAACACATGCATACCCAAGAAAGCAAGGGGTACCTTATATTGTACCAGCAGCTAATGATATATACTTACTGTTCTGGAGAGTTGATGTCTTCTATGGGATCTTTGCTTGTTCTGGAAGGGTCTGATGAGCCCCATTGTGCTGGTGGATTTTGATCAAGATGATTTTTCAAAATGGCTTTCTCACCATCTGCATGGACAAGACATTCGATTTTACTTTACTGTGAAAAAAGTGACCATTTAAAAATGGTTCAATTTTAAAATTTCCCGGATATCCATAATGCCACAAAGTAAACTCATTCTACCTAGTCTCAGGTTTTCCTGGGAGAATTTGGTACTCTTATGTATTGGATGATGTATTCCTTCATAAGAACTGTCACAAAGAAACAGAAAAGTGACAAAACCTCTTTTGTCTTTCCTTTGCTTCCCCCCAAACTTTGCTGCCCACTTCTATGTAGATAATGGTCTCTTATCTACTCTTAGGCTACGGGGAAGATTAATGTAACTGTCCTGTTCTTACACTCAGAAATTGTAACCTTTTCGTAAGAAAACCCCTTCTTTGTTAAGAGTTTTCCTAGAAAAACTATAATATCATTGATGTATAAAACCTTGGTAGTCTTATGATCACATAGGCAATTAGGTGCTGTCATTTGACTATCTGCTCCTGCTATCATTTAGCATGGAGATATGATTCATATCAGTTGCACTGGTCCACAGACTGTCTGCAGGAAGGACAGCTAATGATGTCATTAAGCTTTCTCCTGCCGTTCTCTTTTCTGCAGAGCGATAACGAAGAAGATCATAATTTTCCCCATCCCTCGCTTCACTTGATTCCCCTGGGTGTCCTGTGAGTCCCTGTGAGTGCTGAAGCCCATGGCATCATTCCCCCTGAGAAACATGGGCAAACACAGCCATTTTAAGAAGGCTGTCTTTGCCAGGGATCCTTTCTGTTCCTGCCTGCTTTTCCAAAGTCTCCTCCTGTGTTAAGCCAAATAAAATCACATGGAAAGCATCTGAATAACGAGGACAGTTCACAGTTTTCATAAATAATTACAGAGCAGCTCCAAATCCATCACCAGCAGTTGTTTGCCTCACAAACAGAGAAACTGATTGCTGCAGGCATTAAGGCAGCAAAGGAGAGAAATTTAAGATGAATTCTTGAACAGGATGCTGGAGGATTTGAACACAAAAATGGGTGTGAGAGGGAAAAGTAGAAAAAGAGTGAAGAGAAAGGAAAACAGCATGAAAAAGCCAGTGCATTTTGAAGGCTTAAGTTGCTTTCTGTTCTACTTAAGCTCAGAAGCTCCACCTTATGCTCCCAGCATGCAAGGAAAATACGCGTTACTGACAGGCATTGGTGGGACAAAACAAGCAGCAGAAACACAAAGTAAGTAAGGAAGTTGAAAGCATAAACAGAAATGTTTGAGGGCAAACTTCAACATGTATAATTGCCCTCCCAACAAGGTCATCCCTGCCATTATGTGACAGCATTCCCTTTCTGCTATGAAAAACCTAACAAACAACATGGAAAAAAAGAGCAGACGTGAGGATGCAATGTGCAGACATGAGGGTCACTACAGCTCAGAAGAGAAGTTTCTGCACTTATGTTGCATTGAAGAGAAGGGTCTTGGTGAGAAAGGAGGTGACCAGACATATGAAGCTGCACTGGGTGGGGCAAGAAAATGTCAGTAAAAGAAAGCCAAGGAAATCAGCTGTGGCAAGAAGGGTGTTTAAAAGAAAGACATGGCAAGATTCAGTGATGGTTTAAATGTGGAGGGAGGGCAGTAGAGTCAAATCAGACAGTAGCTAAGCAATGAGGTCTGTTATCTCAGGGCAGCCTGAAGTTTGCTGGTGTGGCATTTGCTGTCACAAGAATTCAGTTTTTATTTTCTGTATAGCACATTTCTTTGTATATTGCGTTTGACATTTGCATAAAAGGCTTGTGATGTCTATAAACAGTAACTCAGAAAAGAACATTTTTTACTTCTGTGATTAAAAACAATGTTCAGTCCTGAGCTGATCTAAGCTGACAATGAAAACTGCTGACTTTTTGATATAGACCAAAGTAAAAATTTGAGTAACCATTGTAACTAGGGATGGAAAAGCCCTATGTATGACTTAATTACTTTAGGGTTCCAAATCTTTTGGCCCAGAAAGGCAATTTAACATTTTACAAGGCCACTGAAGATATGATTCTTCATCAAATGACTGGAATATGCAACTGTTCATGTTTGCGAGTATGTGATTTAATATATTAATCTGTGTTGTACACCACTAAAGGAGTTCCGTGTACTTTCAGATGTGCTGTGAGAGAGAGAGAGAGAAGGAGGTGGTCCCTGTCAAAAAAGGTGGGGGATTTAGCTTAGAGTAGAGCAGAAATCATATATTCTCTGCCTACTCACCTCTCAACACCAACTGCCCATATATCACCGTGTGTTATTCTTAATAGACCCTTTTCTACCACCCTTGCAGATGATTCTCTCTTAATACACTGAATAAATTTCTGTGTACAAGGCTACCAAATGCAAGTTTTAACGTGTATGTATAAAATACAGGCAAAATTCACATAAAACAGTCACTTTTTTTTTTCCTTTTTTTATTTTGCTTCTTTCAAAATAAAAATAATTAAAAAAAAGGGGAGGTAATTCTTATTTGTTAAGCTTTTTGGGAGAGGAGTGGTTAGATTTTTATTTTGCAGTTATGGAAACT
The DNA here is from genome assembly GCA_035584735.1 of Pseudotriccus pelzelni. NCBI lineage: Eukaryota > Metazoa > Chordata > Aves > Passeriformes > Tyrannidae > Pseudotriccus > Pseudotriccus pelzelni. The sequence goes on along the minus strand of JAWMRA010000078.1, from coordinate 88,701,496 downwards.
AGAATATCTTCATTTGTCATTTACTTTTCATTTAAATAATGAAGAACAAGATTCTCACTTAGTCATATGCTTCTAGGAGCTGGAGCTTAAAGGAAAAACACTATTACCATATGCACTTAAAAAACTTACGGATGGAGAAAACTAGTTTTAGATATGTGAACAACTTCAAGAAAAGAAATTAAGGATAGTCGTAAACACTTGATTCCCAGTTTCCCCTGGAAAGTCTAGCACTGCTTTTGGTACTTTCCCATCTTCTCCTTCTCTGTCCATTAATTATGCCACTTGGAAAATGCCTTCCATTCTCTGGATACTGTCTTCCAATGCAGATACTAGAGAGAAAGTTGCAGTGTGATGATCTAACTACCTTCTAAATTGAATTTACATTACCCAGAAGCACCTTCTAAACAATTTTCACCTTTGTAGACCTCAAACTGGAACTCAGAAGTCTGGATAAGTGATGCCTGAGCACTTCCCATTCAGAAAACTGTCGGGGAAAAAAGACAAATAGATCTCAAGGGCCTCTCACAGCACTCACTGATGGGTTCATTAGAAAACAAAGCTTGCTGTCAGTTGTCGGTGAGAGCCAGAGGGCTTTAGCTCAGGACTTTTGCCCACCTGTAGCAAAGAAACAGCTTCCAATTACAAAGCTCTGCAAGAGCACACCCGACCCAGGTTGCCGAGGGGCTCAGCAAGGAGGTCACTGCTCCCAGCTGCTGCCTCTCCCTCTGCCAGGGGTGACGGTCGCTTCAGACATATAATCATTCTGCAACCTGGTGCTGCCTAAATTACCTGGGCAGGCTTAAATGCACCACGCATTTTAATGACCTCTGTTCAGCTGCAGGCAGAAAGCACCAGGTGACTGATGCTGCTTCAATTTCTTCCAAGAGTTTAGAAATCATATTTCTTTAAGTAGAAGCTTGTTTTGTTGATGTTTGTACACTGCAGCTTTATTGAACATCTTCATCATTACGCTTTAGTGGCAATATTCTTCTGACGGCTTACAACTGGGTGGCAGAACTGCTCTTCATCCAACATCAATTTCACTGCTGTTTTCTCTTTCTTAGAAAACGTATTTTATGCCCCACAAAGAAGCAAGTGTGGTTTAATAATGACTTATAAGAGCTGGCAGAGATAATTTTGCTGATGTACAGAAGAGATCTGGAAACTTTAAAGCGTAGAGGTAGATTTTAAAAATCTGCTGTAATTTTTCCCAGTTCTGTTGCTTGGACTGTGAAACATGTCTAGCAAGTCTCTGCTTTTCATGTGACTTGGGTATAAAGAAAGCAAAATGAAAGGAAAAATTAAAATGATCACATAGTCTGCTGGGTAATCAGAAAAAGTTCTCCTGAAGTAAGCACTCCACGTCAGCAGTCTAAATCATGACTTCTCATAGTTTTGCTATGAGAGGAAGATTTTTTTAAAGGGAAAAATCAGCAAAGTTCTGCTCTGATTTATATTACTTTAAGTGAACTCTCTTTTCTACAGATTAATTTCTGTGAAAGAAAGGAAAGGCACTGAACCTCTGACAGTTTAGTCTCCCTGTTGAAATAGAAACAAGCTCTTATTTCAGGGTGTAATCCATTTGCTTGGCTTCATATGAACTAGTATACATATCTCTATATACTTCCATATACAAGGGATATAAGGAACTATATCCTTTCTTTAAAACAGCATTCTTTTAAAGGACTTATTTCTGAAAGCCTTTACCTTTGAATCCATTTTTCAACCTCAAGCCTAATATTTGAATCATGAGAACTTCATAGAAGTGATATTTCCTCCTCTATCATGGATGAACTCTGTTTTGCTTCACATTTGAGAGCAACATGCCTTTGAAATCTGTTTTTCTTTGAGCTGCTTTTACATGGGGAAAAACTAACACTAGGAAACATCGTAGTGAGGTGACAAGTGACAGTATGTAGGCATATCTGACATGTAAATGAGTGCTCCCAGTTCAGTTACAGCAATGAGTAAAGACTGCTTTCTGGCTTAAAACAGACAAGGCTTTCTGAGCAAGGAAGGTTGCCTGCAGAGAGAGAACTTGCAAAAAGGGTTTGTTCATAAGTGGAGACTATGGCAAGGCTGTCTCTTGCTTCTTCTGTGCTACATAGGATAGCCGCCATTCATTAATTGCCCTAATATGTTACTCTGAAATGTACTGGCCAAGGTGGTGACAGGTGGAGGCTCCACTGCAGGATTTCTTCTTCGCTTTATATCGCTCTTGCAATCTATGAATCTATTAATTATTTCATGTGGAAATAATTTCATATACTAAACTGTCAACTAGAAGTCAAGTAGAGTAAGATAGTAAGATGCCAAGTGCAGCAAAATTATCCAGCCCTCTCTCCTCCCCCCCAAACACATAGTATCTTCCCTCTGAGTATTTTTCTTTTCGGTAGCTTTTTTCTCTACAGGACCTTGCACAGCAGAAATAACTTCTGCCTTCATGAAGTCTCTCCTGTTTCTGGCATACTGACATGGGTGCAAGGGGCCCTTTCGGGAAGCTCTGGTTCATGTCCATGTCAGGGTATTTCTTGCCTTGAACTGTGTGATACAACCTTTCTCTTTACACAGCATCACAGTTACAAGCATTTGTCCTCCTTTTTTTTCCCAAATGTCAGCCTGAAAAACACAGCTGTGCCTGCAAGCCTGACTCTTCTTGCTGAATGGCACTGTCAGTTACAGGGACAGCCTGATCCAAGCATTGATTTCCCTCACAACTCATCTCTGCCTCAAACCCAGGCTTTAATGTGGCTCTGCTGCTCCAGGAAGGCCACCAGATCTCACAAATGCTGGGGGCAGAAGTAAACATGGTGCTCTGCACGGAGCTGAGGTCACTAGCAGACAGGGTGACTCAAAGTCATCCTAGGAATGTATTGAATGAAGTTAAGGGAATTCCCTTTTAAATTCATCAGGGGAAGCCATCTGAAGTCCCAGAGCCACAATCCAATCGGTGGAGCATGTTCAGAACTGCTTGACCACACAAAGCTATCTAGCAATGCAGCTAAAAGCCTGCATTAAAAGAAAGCAGTCAAACCATAAACCACAAATCACATTTTCCTAATTGCTTTTCTTACATAGCCAATTGCTGTAGATGTCTCAGGGACATTATGCATTTGTGAACAAGAGATGAGTGTTTCAGATAATACCTCTCTTTAAATGAGATGTACTGAAATGTGCTGTAAAGGAGCAGTCCCGGTGCCAGCAAAGAGCTCCTGGGCTACACTGGGAGCTGTGGCTGTTAATAGCTAACCAGGAATCCCAAAGTTATGAAATGTTGCTTGAGGTCAGGCAGGTATAGGAGTGCACAGCTGTGTCTACCTATTTTGGCTAAAACATTTTAACATTTGCATCCTAAATCCATATTTGATGTAAATGAGGGTGGTGGGGAAGGAAGAGTCAAATAACCTCCTTTGGCACTTGGCTATAGGAGTTAGGCATCTTAACTCAGGACAATTTTACGGATCAGAAGCCTACTGAAGTGTACTATGGCATGAAAGTTTGATTAGTGCTTGTTAGAGATGCATTGCCTAAGTCCCATGTTATGATCTGCAGTGTGAAGAGCTGTGCCCTGAGTTTGTGTAAGCAACAGCAATGGGTTACACTACGTGGCATTCTCTATGTGAACTCCTCTAGAACAGCAAGGCATTCCATAAAGACAATTGACATGAGATTGAGCCACAAAGTGAATGTGGCAAATGATCTGCTATGATTTTTAGCTCCAAGCCAGCTGCTACTATGAGCGTTTCTTTTCACTGTCCTATTCCTGCTCTCTCAGCTCACATTCTTCATAAGGTCAAGGTAGGCACAAATCTTGTCATCGCCTTAAAAACAATATTGGACTGGCTTCCCCAGTTGCATGGTGGAGATGAGAGACATGGTCACTTCTAGGTCATGCTAATAGTTTATTTACAATTTTGAAGCTTCACTCCAATACCATCAGGCATGCATAATTTCGAGGCTCTGTACTTTCATTTACAGAAAGTTACATGAAATACATAGCTACAGAAAGCATAGTTATGTCATTCAGAGTTAGCTTATCTGTAGCCGTAAGGGTCAGAATTTTTTTAAGTTACCATTTAAGTGATGTCTGTTTGAATCTGCACAGAAGCAGCAGTGACTCAGCAGCATGAATTCTCCAAAGCCTTGTTATTTTGATTGGGATGGGAAATTTAAATTAAGCACATAGGTTAACTATTGAGAATGGATGCGGTGAGAGAGACAGAGAGGAGATTCAGACATGTAACTAAGGGATAGGGAAATGTGGAAAGAGGCACAACAAGAGGCAGAAGAAAGGGAAATGGAGGGACAAAAAAAGGCTAGCAAGGGTTGTTGATCATGGTGGCTCAGAGCCTGGAAATATGAATATTTGATGTCACTTGAGTCAGGATCATAATATACCATAATATGCATGCTGCTTGGAGGATTTGCCACCAGGTGTGGGACTCAGCTTTGAACACTTGCTGCAAATTGGGATCCAGGTCTTGTTCCCAGGTAAATGGATACTCTAATCTTTCAATATATAGATGGCCAAGGGAAAACGTCTTTCTCCCCCTGCCCCACATTTCGTGTGAAGCTTTATGCAGTAGATCTGTTGAGAAAATTATCTGGCAACTTCAGTATGCAGAAGAATATCTACCCTGCAAATCCCAAGAATATATAGTTTTAAGCTACTCTGGACATTAAGGCTCTGTAGCACCAGGTGATTTTAAATATGTACCCCACTGCAGAAATGTCAAAGTCAGGGAACTGTACTGTGGGAAAAATACAAACACAGACAATTTTGGATGGTTCTGCTTAAAGCAGCAGTTCGGCATCAATGTCTTTTGTAGATGTAGCCACAAGGAAGTGCAGAAAGGTAATATTTTATCCTTGGTTTCTTTGCCAGCATCCTACTGCTAATGGAGTGTATCCTGCTGTGGGAAGCATCCCATCCTAAATTTATACCCAGTGTATCTCTTGAGAAGCATTTTTTGTTTCTCATACCCAAAGTCAGATGGGCATTTGGCACAATGCAATGTATCTTTTCTGCTTGAAATATTATTCATGATTTATCATTTTTCCTGGAGCATCTGACATGAGAGGAACATTCTATGTGTTCCTTTCAAACACTTGGTAAAACTGCCTCATCCCACTCACTGATGTTAGTTCTTGCTCCTGATCTCAGCCCAATAATCACACGCCTCCAGCAGCTATTTACGGTTTCCTTTTCCTCCTTTCCCCCCTTCTGTTTTTTACGTTTAAAAAGGACACTGGGAACTCTTCTTTTTTTTTTTTTTTTTTTACCCCCACATGTTACACAACCCAGTGTACTCCTAGGCTAAAACAAAAGGCACAAGAAAAAGTAACCTCATCTAGCCAAAATTTCAGTATACTTCAAAAACATATGTGAACTGCTGCTGTTGTTCTAAAATTATTCTTCAACAACTATATTTACAGGAGTAGCTTCTGTTCCACTTAGCCAAGCTTATGGTGTCACATCAATAGGAAGCCTGCAGTGTAGCAAACATGCAAATCTACAACTTCCCAACACAGGGCAACTAGTTTCTCACTTACTATAGTAATATTCAGCTGCACAAAGTTATTTGCCAGAAGCCACAGAGTTGATCCATTCTAGAGTCAGAAATGGAAGGTGGGTGTCCTGACTTCCACTTTTATTGCACTATGCACCAGATCTTATTGCTTCCCAAAAGCAAAATGGCTTTAATGAAAGCAATTCTCTGGCATGTATTTCTTCAGGGAGCGATGCAAGAGACACAGCAGAAACAACTTAGGAATATTACAGTTGTCATGAAATCACTTTTTATCAGTTCCAAGGGAAGAATTTTCATACATGAGTGCCTTCAATTCTGCATTTAGAGTCCAAATCAGCACTGAAATATTTACATTCTTTTCTTTTATGGGCTTGATAGCAGTGTCCAAAAGCAGGATTTGAGCATCCTAGTGAAGCAAGCACATATTAAACTAGGCTTCCTACTGCTGAAGGCTTAACTCTCGCAAGATCTGAAACATTCTGTGACTTTCCTCCCTCCTTGCAGCACAGAAAACTTGACTTCTGAACACAAGTACACTTTCAGAAGTTTCCCACTTTACCATGTGTGTTACAACAGGTGACATACATACATACATAAATAACTACTCAGTGGGCACCATGTTGTTTATTATGTGAATCTGCATGCTCTCTGTAATGCAACCAAAATATTTAAAGCTCTGTCTTACCAGGGTCTGAGTGCTCTGGAACCAATCCAGTGAGATTGCTATTCGAAGTTTTGATGCATTAAGCTACTAATGGATTTTGCTAACTCTCACCTTTGCTGTCTGTGAAGTTCCGTATACTAAGAATATCATTAAGATCCTGATAGTGGTTCTGCTTAATGTATGTTGTTTTCTCAGGAGTGTCCTGAAGTTGCATTGTGACCTCCTCCAAGTCTTTGTCCAGCTGAAAAACAAAGAGAGTACAAATACCTAAAAATTCAGGAGTAATTTCTTCAGGTATCTGCACTAGCTGTATAGGTTTCCATAACTAGACTAGAGGGCAGGTGATAATGCAATTACCACGCTGTGCCAAATATAGTCTTCTTATAGCACTACTACACTACCTCTAAAAACCATGCTAAAAGCAACAAATTGTGTTCAGCTCTTGCACACAGGCCATATGAGAGGAGTAAGCTTTAGTAGCTGACAGTTTAAGCAATTCAAATGTATTGACGAATGAGAAAGATATGAGATATAGGCATCAGAAAGCTTAGTCTGTAAAGCTCTCAACTCTTTTTTATTTGTGTGTAAATTTGTGGTGTACATAGCTATAACCACTTCATCCATCAAGTTATCAAACATACAGGAGAATGTAAATGAGCTGTGACAAGGAAACTCTGATTTGGATGCATTGATTCTGGGCATTTAGGCTACCTTCGCAAAGTCCAAATGAGATCAGCAGGGCCCTGCGTGCACTAATGTGGCTCAGTTGCTCTGAGCAGCCTTACCTGTGCTCACCACCATGAGCCTTGCAAGGCACAGGCTGAGATCTTGTGAGTTAGGAGGCTTAGTAGAAAAAACTGCAGTAGGGTAAAGGAACAGAAATAGCCAGTAGGCAGATAGGACTTCATTACATTTCAAGGATTTCACATGAAAGGGATCTGGCAAAGCTGAACTAATTTTCTTTAACAAGGCGGAGATAACTTTTGCTTTTGGAGTCTTTGGTAGCCTGAGTAAAGACCTTTTAGTTACCTAGGCAGTTGTTACTTAAGAGCTGGGCAAAGAAGTAACTGTTGCAATAAAACACCTTTTCTTCAAGGTATAAGAGTATTTCACAGATTGGACAAGAACAGGTTAGTTTCTGCACCATATGGATCTGTTATGGTTATCTTGTCTCACAAATGGGACAGTCTTCAAGACTGATTTGTCATAGTTTCAGGTCTCCTGAGCAAGGATGGATATAATTATAAATGTACATCCTATGTAAAGTAAATGGCCAGTCTTCGCGAACGAAGATCCGGGGAAGGTCTTTACACCTTCCAGCCTGCGCACTGGATTTTTTTAGGTGAGACACAGTGTGCGCGGAAC
>JAWMRA010000078.1:88661098-88693804 GCA_035584735.1 Pseudotriccus pelzelni | reverse complement strand
GGGGAGTGTCCCTGGCTGGGAATCGAACCCAGGCCTCAGCGGTGAAGGTCCTGCGATCTAACCACTAGGCCACCAGGTACATCCTATAGCTCTAAAGGAATTCATGTACTCCTTGTACTCAGCCTTTCCCTCAGTAAGCACTGAAGAAGCTTCATGGCCTTTGTGCCAAAAGGGTCAGCTTACATGATCATAAAGGTCCTTTCTATCTTAAGAAAATATGTAATTCTGTTTCATAGAAGATGTAAAAAACCCATTTAGCAAGTTTTTGAGCGAACTCTCAGAGAGGTTGAGAAATAACAGCAACAGCAGTCTCTGAACTCAACCGTGAAAAACAGCAACAAAGACAGCCCTTAAGTGGCCCTGGGGCTGCGGGTCTCTGTTGAGCTTGCACATAAAGGTTACACTCCTAGAGCTACTGCTTCTGTGGTGCTCAGCATGCCCATGTGAAACAGCAGGGTAATTGGCCTGTTACAAATAAACAGGGGAAGTTTCTTCTTATTTTGCTAAGGCACATTCTCATGTTTTCACACCTGCTAAGTATTCGCTGTACTAATTAGCTATTCATACAAATTGTCCCTTTCCTATTATTTCAGTACTTTTCTAGGGGAATGCTACTTTTTTTTCTCTCTAAAAGGTAGTCAGCATTTACTCAGATTTCAGAATTGCAACAAAAAATAATAAAAAATAAAGTGCCTGGGCAGTATATACAGTAAACAATACCTCTGTAATTTTCATTCTCAAGCGGTGGTTCTCTGACTGCAATCCTTCTAGTCGAGATGTGCTGGCCTGATTGACGCTGGTGACTGATGTGGATGTTTTTGAATCTTCTTTCTTTTGATTTTGAGTGAACTGAAATCGTCTGTTCTGTGTGGCTGCATCTGGATTTGTTCTCAGTGTGATGAGCTGAAAGGTTGAAAAGCCTTAAGAAATCTTGTTTTATTTTTGCAGCTATTTATTTTATATCTCAAAATACTGAAAGGCAAGCCAAGAGTTCCTTTTTGACTTTCAAGTACAAAACTGTGGAAAGTGAGCTCTGCTTGCCATAACCAGTACTTGAGACAATTTCTGAATAACGTTATAGAAGAGGTTGAATAAAAATGATTATGACAAGCAAAGCATAAAAAAAAATTAGAAAAAAATTTCAAAATATATTTATCTGAATTTTAATTACATTGAAATAAATATATTGTAACATTTTATCAAATGTATTTTTCTCCTGCATTGATATCTTTTTACTTTCAAAATATACATTCCTTCCCCAAGGAAAAAAAAAACAATCCACCAAGGCCTTCTCTTCCCAAGCACAGTTTCATCTGAAATTTCTCCTTTCCTATTGTTACAAGTAACACTCAGGCAGAGAGACACGAAGCAGGAGTATTAACAGAGAGAGCTCATGGGAGATTGCACTCTGGAGATAACAGAAACTTAATTAGTTTTTAGCGACCAAAAATAAACCAAATCTGTTCAAACAAATTAAATAAGCCATTTAAAAAAAGGTTAACCTTAAACATATTTAATTTAAGCAAATATAAGTAGAATTTAACACTCAGTGACAATGTGAAAATATCACCTCGACATGAGGAGAGAAAGCTACTGCTGTTTGGCAAGGGGAAGAGAGATTCTCAGATTACTCTAGAGAATACAAAATTTATGTTACTTGCCAAGCAGCATACATATACATTTGTATACAGACAAAGCTGAAGGAGCTCCCTGCCCTGAGAGCATAGGCATGGCATAATAAATCCAAAGTTGTCTGAAAAGAGGGATGAGGCAATCATTTTTCAAGCACAGCCTGGCCAGATTTTGTGGTATAGCTGCATTTTGGAATTGGTTCCTCTTACTTTTAAGAGCATTAAACTGTTCCGCAGCTCTGGTGGCATGAAGTGAGGCCCTAACTTCTGTTTGAGAGAGATCTGACTGGGCAGACACTGAAGCACCTGATCCCTGGCATGTATCTACAGACCAAGTCTGCAGATTGGGCTGATGCTTGCAGACAATAAATTTCCTGTTTACGGTGGTAAAGTAGATGGAGAAGGCTAAGGTTCTCTGTGTCTTCTTCACCCTAGTCTTTACTGGTAAAACTTGCCTTCAGAAATCCCAGATCCCTAAAGCAATTGAACACAAGTTCAGGCAACCTGACAAGTTGCATCCCTGAGGACTAAGAGAATGGTCAATGTCATTGTGAGGCCACTCTCAGTTACTTTTCGGAGATGATGTCAACTGGGAGAAGTTTTTGAGGACTGGAAGAAAGGAAATGTCACAGCTGTATTCAGGAGAGTGAGAGGAGGATTTGAGGAAATGCCTTCTTCCCACCTTCACCTCAGTCCATTGAGGATGCTGCAGCAAATCCTCTTGGGAACCAGTTCCAAACATATGAAGAGCAAGAAGGTGATTCAAAGAAGTCATTATTGATTTATGATGGAGAAATTCTGCCTGACCAACCTGATTTATAACATTCTTCTGTGAGATATCTGGGTTGATAGATCAGGGGAGAGTTATTTTTCTTGACTTAAGCAAAGATATTCAACACTGTGTCCCATAACATCCTCATAGTCAAACTGATAAAATAGTGACTGGGTAAGTGGCCACTGAAGTGGATTCAAAACAGGCTGAACCAACAGGCTGGGACAATTGTGATAGCCAGTCACTAGCGCTGTACCTCAGGACCACAGTAGGACCCATACTTTGTGAGTGACCTGGATAGTGGGATCACCAGCAAGCTTGCAGAGGAGGAGGAGGTGTTGATATACCAGATGATTGCACTGCAGTTTAGGGGGATGTCAAGAGGCTGGAGATCTGGACCAATAAGAATCTCCTGAAGGTAGGCAAAGGTAATAAGTCCCGCCACTGAGGAGAACTAAATCCCAAGCATGCACCCAGACAACATGAGGAGTGTCTGGCTGGAAAGCAGATTTTCAGTAAAGGCACTGGAAATTGTGGTGGACAACAAGTATAACATGAGCCAACAGTACCCTGGGCCGATGGAGATGATCCTTCCTTTCTGTTCAGCCTGGGTGAGAGCACAGCTGGAGTACTGTGTCCAGGTTTGGGCTCCCCAGAGCAAGAGACACATAGGTGTACTGAAGAAAGTCCAGAGAAGGCCTACAAAGGTGCTGAGATTGGAGCCTTATGATACAAGTGGAGGCTGATGATTGCTTAGCCTTGAGATGGAAGAGATTGATGGGGGAATGACACTGTATATTACTATACTATTGAAGAGAGTTAGGAGTATAGAACCAGACTCTTCTCAGTGGTGTGCAATGAAAGAAAGGGAGGCACAAGCCAAAAAGCCAGAAATTTCACCTAAACATCAGAAGAAAAGCTTTTCCTATTGTGAATGTGGTCAAATGCTGGTATAGATGCTCAGAGAAGCTAGAAAGTGTTCACCTCTGGAGATAACCAAGACCCTGGGTATCCTGCTGTAGCTGTGCCTTCCTTAAACCCCTGCATCTGCACTTCCACCTTCTTTGTTTCTGATTAGGCTGGTTGTAATGATGGGTGTGCCTAACTCCCACACCAAAAACTGCAAGAAAATGAAGTTAAAGGTGAAGAATGGTAATAACAAGGCTTCTTAACTTAGCAGACAGAAGTGTTACAATATAAAAATTCTGCAATTTGTTGTAGTCTAAGTTCAAACTGAATATAAGATGGAAGTAAAGCCACCCAGCAATTGAATCCTCTTCACCTGGGAGTTTCTAGCTAAAGACTGGATGATTTGCAAGAGGGACATTTGATGTAATAAATTCATTCACATGGTGAGGATTGTCCATGGGCAATGTTGTTGGCTTACACTGCACAAGGAATGAGATGAAATGTTAAATGAGCTTTTTTCTTTTTCTTTTTTTCTTTTCTTTTTCTTCAGGCCACAGAATCAGTGGAACTTAGGTCTTGCTGTCTTAAATCTGTACAGTTTCAATTTCAACAAAGGGTCAATGCCAAATACTTACAGAGTCAATTGCAAATAGACAAAAAGTGCTACCAACACAGAAAATTAATGTTTTAATCCCTAGAACTGATTTTGCCTTGCTGCTTGACAGGAAACTGGATCAGAATTAATGTGGTAATGCCATTGCAGCTAACAATGGTATGTACTCAGTGGGTGACTACAAGTGAGCACAATGTTCTGTCTCAAAAGGGATAGAGTAGAAAAAATGAAAGGACGTGGAAGTTTGATAAATATGGGTAAACATGGGACAACTACTTCATGAATATTAGGCTTTCTTCTTTTAAAGAAGTGAAGATTATGCTGAAAAATATGATAGAGATGTCAGTCCCTAAAAAGATAATTAGATATAGCAGTTAACTTCTAAGAGGAAAAATATACATAACATGTTTGAATTCTGCAGGTCACTTCTACAAGACATCCTTGAACACAGAAATCAATAATAGTTCTAAAAGTGTTTGGACATTTTTTGATTGGATAACAAGAATATCTACAGTTACTGTCAGTAGGATGCAGTCTAATGTTACCAATACTTGTACCATGAAGTGGAGAGAGCGATGAACATTTGTACCCCGATCTGTCTTCCTCTGCTATGGGATTTTCTTCACTTGTTTTTCTGAGGCACTTGGTACCGAATGAAATGGCAGTGGACGAAGAGGACATTTAACTGGAGAAGTATAGTAATTGCCATGTTAGAAGTAAATAAGATTAGTAGAGCTGACAAGAAGGAAGGGGAAAATGTCATGTTTCATTCCTTAATGTGTCTCCACATTGTTGAATAGTTGCCTATTCAGATTCACAAAAGGGCTGTGGGGCAAAATTGAATTTCAGCACTGTTGAGCCAGGAGACTGCTGAAGATTAGTTAAAAGGAATGCACTTTACTCAGTATAGCAGAGGAGTAGTAGTATTCATCTGGCTCAAAACCACACCACTGCCTTCATCTGTCTGGCCAGAGTTTAATAGATGAAAAGGTGCAGTCTTTCAAGTCTTCATTATCATCTCCTGTGCTTGACAAGCCACAGGCTTTAGCAATCTTCCCGTGTCACCAAAATTGTGACATACTTGTTAAGGGGAGAGATTTGGTGCCTGTCTCACACTAACATCTTACCTAGATGTGCAAACTGGGTGGTGCTGGATACAATCTTTTGTAGGGTCCAGAAGGGCTATTGTGAAACCTGTGCAGGAGAGAGAGCTTACCAGCCATCCTGCTGTGACTGTGGCACAGCACAGTGAGAAGAGACATAGAACAAAATATCTGAGTGCAAGCATAAGAACTCTCCAGCTGTGAAAGCACTCCCATGGGCATTGGGAGTGCTGCAGTCCAGCCCCTGATTCAACATCTTTTTCTGTACCTTATCCAGCAATGAATTTTATTGCAAAAAAGCTAAGCATTTGAAAACCTGACAACACATGGAAAGAGGTTAAGTGCTTCACACTAGACGGCTATGGTTCATATTTGTATTTTGAGGATAAAAGAACTGAGAGAAAAAAATTAGGGTAGGGTAATTGGGGTTTAAAAGAAGATCAGATGAAGGGGTTAAAAAAGAAAACAGAGAAGTAATTTCAGAGCCTGTGACAATGTAAGCGAAAGATGGGTAAAGGAACATGAAAGCAAAAGGGCAAAGAGCTTGGACAGCATTAATACTTCCGTTTGAAGAGAGTTCTGACATTCTGTGAAGGTATTTTTGGCATCAGAGTTTTAATACGCATTTTCATACAGCTTACACACTTAAATCTTGCAGTATTTTGAAGTACACTCTATTATGTTTGTGAATGTTCCTTTAATTTAGAATGAAGTTCTGATTCTTCCTTAAGATTCAGAATAAAAATATGACTATGCATGTCTATGTATGGCTTTTTAATATTTGAGAAGGGAATTGCAGAACTTGTAAAACCATCCTATTCAGTCATTCCTGGAGGATGAATTACTCTGCTTTTTTTCAGATCAGAAGTCAGCTTCTATTGCTATACTGTGCCTCTAATTTCCTTCAGAGTGTACACTTTGATATAAATTTATTAGCTTTTTTCTTTTACACAAATAATTCTTGCTCCCCCTAGTAGATGGGATGCCACTTAGCACCAGAATCTACTGACTACGTTTTGTTCAATACATTGATGGAATATAGTCCGGTAAAGAGCCACAAACTTTTTATCAATACTCATTTGAAAAACCTAAAAACAGATCTGAGAGGAGAAAGGACCTACATTTTGACCCTTGCCTTGCAAATATTTTGGACATCCAGCTGCATATGCGTCTGATTGGAGGTGATAAGCTACATTTATGCAAGTCATTTAAAATTAATACAAGTGCACATCTTACTTCAAAATATCAAATACATTCCCTAGCACTTGAGGCTTTGCTAAAGTAAGCTTATGTAAAAACCAGTTTTCCCTTCATTCAGGATCTGTCATATTCACATCTAAAGCTTAACTCTGCAAGGAAAATGGCCAAGTTCTCTCCCTCTGTGGGTAAGGGTCTTCTCAGTTCTTCTGACAAGGCACAATGAAAGCATCCTCAGAGCCCAAGGGAGCAAAAAAAAAATGAAAGCATATGCCTCCCAGTCTGTGCCTCACTTAATCCATTAATATACACATTAATAAATATAACCTCAGTGTCAGCATTTGCAGTACACATACAGATTTCCTCTGAAGTACTGAAAAAGCCTATTGTAGCACCATACTTGAATATTTTGAGGTTTCAACACAGTTGACCTTACATAAGGCCAGTGAGCTAAAACAATCTTATTGTTTTGTAGGTACAGAAACAAAGATCTTGATTATCTTCCTTAGGGTATGTAAGAATCATAAAATATCCTGGGAAGGGACACACAAGGATCATTGAAGTCCAACTCCTGGCCCTGCCCAGGACCATCCCAAGAATCACACTGTGTGCCTGAGAGTACTGTTCAAATGCTTCTTGAACTCTTATCAGGCTTGGTGCCCTGGGGAGCCTGTTCTAGTGCCCAACCACCCTCTGGGTGAAGGACCTTTCCCTAATATCCAACCCAAAACTCCTGAGACAGCTTCATGCCATTCCTTTGAGTCCTATTGCTGGTCACCAGAGAGAAGAAACATGGCAGAGTAGATAACAGGAATTGTCCTTCCTGAATCTCCACTTATAATTCTTTCCAGAAAGTTCCTAAAAGTTGGAAATAGAGACTATTCCATTGAAACTACAGAAAACAACATTTGTTTCACCAGTCACAGTTTCAGTAAAAATATAGGCATTAGAAACTCATGTATTCACACTCCTGTAACTTTGCATATTCCAATTTCTCCAAAATCTCATGAAGCTTTGTTTTTCCCTCAGGGTCCGGAAGCAAGAGTTTATAGATGGGCTTGATTAAGAATTCACACACATCCCCTGCACTTGGAAAGGCAACAAACATTTATATTTTAAATCATAATTACAAAACAAAAGGAAAAAATCCAGATCCATGCAAAACATATTCACCTACCTTAGGTACAAACACAAGGCAGAGAGTGATGGTGCTGCAGAATATTATGACTAAAGCAACAATGCAGAACTGCACGTTGGGTTGGTCCCGGGTGAGGAATGAAACAGCAGCTCCAATGATGCACATTATGCCCACGTTGTATACACTCATTCCGATGTACTTGCTGTCATTCAAAGCAGGAATGCTGACATTTCGTGTCTCCCAGGCTAGGAAACACCCAAATAACTGAAATGTTAAAAGAGAGAGAGAAGATGATAATTATAAGAGGAACTAGCTGTCATCCAGAAAAAGTATTAATTTAAAACAGGTAACACCTGTTTTTTAACTTAGCAAATACAGGTGATATTACAATACACCTCCCTTTTATTCAGTATCTAATTACCTATGTGGTCTGCTTTGCTCACTAGGACAGATTCCGCATTCCCTCTCATGAGAGAAATGGGAAACTTTGAATTAGTTGTTATGGGAACAAATTTCTCTAAATGCTATGGCTATCTTTATTTTGTATTTTTAGTAATTTTTAAAGACAGTTCTTCCTGTTTCTTTTCAAGGATTCTAATAAAGATATAAAGTGCATTGTTCTTTTAGCTATTTTTTAACAGCTGTTCTCAATATACACTTATCAATCCAATCATTCATTATATGATTATCACCTACATTAATAAGCAGCAGTGCCAAGACGTGTCCTCATGGGAGATAAATAAACGATGTAGAAAGTGTCACCCCAGTTGTTCAGACTGCAATTATAATGTCTTTTATTATAGTGGGATTTGGTAATGGCCTTTCAATTGCAGTTGTCTAATGATTTCTGGCATAAAACATTCTTGTGGCAATTTTTTGTTTGCTTTTTTCTTTGGTGTATTTTTAAGTTTTAGCCCCTTTGTTATTTGCAATATGCTTTTGCAATTCAGCAGGGGAAAGTCTTTAGTGGAAGGAAGCCATCTTCATCCCTTGAAATTTAATTAGATTTTTCTTCAATGTGAACTGCTGCAAACAATTATTTTCTTTCTCTTTCATTCCTCAGAGAAGTTCTGGCAATGCAATAAAACCCTAAATGAACACAACATGTTGTAAATAGGTAACCCAGCCTACAGTCTCGGCAAAGACATACACTCCTGTAGGAGTGAATGGTGCCTTGGGAAAAATGACAGGCAGCAGATAGTATTGGAGGGAAGGGAAGGATAGAGAGAGGAACCACCACTAAGACCCAAGACATGGTTTCTGTGTTTTCTGGCTTTTTCTGATCACAATGCAGGGACAGACAAGAAGGGGAAAGGACAAAGGTGCATTCCCATTGACCTTAGTACCCTTCCTGCCAGACCATCCTATGTATCCACTGCAATGTCATGGAGACAATATCCTCTTTTATACAACTGCAATTGGTGTGATAATCCAGGAAGTTGGAGGTCAATGATGATACCATTTGGGGATTACTTGAAGTTGCCTAGGAGAAATTTACTTCCTGTCTTTTTTCTGTGGCAAATAACCTGGGCTAGAAGAACAGTGTTTGGTTGCTAGACAAATACAAGAGAGCAGGGAACTGGCAGACTGATGTTTCCTCTATAAACTCAGGTTTCAACTGTAGTAACCCCTGGACACTACTAACTGTAAATTTCCTTGACTATTTGCTTAGTTTTTAACCTCAAATAACAATGGCAACAAAGCCAACTCCTTGTGACTCAGCTGCTTTGCACTCCCACAGGAACTAGCAGGCTGCATCCACCTACCTACTCACCCAGGCACTCCCAAACAGGACACTTCAGAACTGCCAGCCCTGCCCTCCCATTGCTGAACTTGTCTGCTAGCTTATTTTATTCTCTTGCCTACAGCACATGTCACAGAGCCACATGTCCATGGCTGGAAGGCTTTGGCAGATTAGGCATCTACTGCAAGACCATTGAGTATGGCAGGCTGCAGTCCAGGCAAGGGATGTAGAATTCCTCACTCACCCAGTTTCCAGTGCTGCCATCACTGCTGCAATCCATATCAAGATTCATTGGCAGGGGTGGCCTTTGCAGCCACAGCAGCAGTAGCTGCCCTTGCAATCCTTATCCAAGTCTTTCTGAGCAACATTCCCACCCTCTCCCCTGTACACGCTGCAGCAGGAGATGGTGCTATACAGGGCATTCCCTTGTCTCGTCATCGCAGTCCTGCCTCTTCTATTTAACCCATCTCCTCTAGTAGGACTACTGCCTACGCCTCACTCCAGCCCCTTGCTTCTTCTCCAGCTCTTCCCAGCAGCCTGAGAATTGCAGGAAGAACAGTAGTGGCTGCTGCAGGCACAGCATGGGAGAGAGCTCTTAATGGGTCAAGGTGTCTGTAGAGAGCTACCTGGGTCAGCAAGGGGTCTCAGCCATTCAGGTAAGGTAGCTGAGGACAGCGTACCATTTATCAAGCTGGGTAGCTTTGTGCCAGAGCAGCAGCTCATCCCCTAATATGTTTTCAGAGCCCCTCCGTTAAACAAGGTCATACCTCCAGTAAGGAGGGATGCAGGCAGCACTCCTCTGCTATGGGGTCCAGCACTGCCCACAGAGGGAGCAGGGAATGTACAGACTCCTTTACAGGCTCTGCAGGAGAAAATCATTCACTGTATTCAAGGTATTCAGGCTGCACTGGGGACATACAGTGGTGGTACTTTTTGCACGGCACAAACCTATTCCTTTCAGACATCCCACTGTCTCAGTGGTTGCCTGTCCTGCACTCCCTGCAGTCTTGGTGCTGCAAAGCTCAGCCGTGCTGCTAATTTACATTTCACCAGCCCCTGAAATGACAAACAGGCTGGTCTGGGCTGAGCTGTTTTGGAGGATAGAAGGAATCCTTGTCCGTATTTTTGCATCACATTTTTAAAGGATGACACCCTGATTAACTACAGAGATTTCTATCTTCTTTTACTACTGTTAATTATTAATGTGATTTTTAGGGTTGCTAGTCATCCCTCACTCTCCTCCACTCCTCCCAGTATGAACAGATTCCCTTCCAAAAGCATTATTCTGGGAATACAGCCAATATACTTATGTGAGGACAGCACTTATTACAAATAATGGGGATGAATTTATAGCTGAGGCGGTTATAAAGCGATCTAAAATATCAATTATAATGGAAAAAGGATGGTTTGAAGAGTGTTGTGGGGGTTATGGTTTGGCTCATTCTCATTTATAATTAAGAACAGCATGGAAAATAGTTAAGTATCTTCCATATGAAAAGAAGATATTTATTTATATGATAACTAAAGAAAGGGAGAGGCTCTTGCAGCAAACGGGTTTCCTGACAGTGAGGCATTATTGTAAGGGCTTAAGGATCACAGTTGCCTGTCTCAAGCACTGTTTAGGCCACAGAAGGACTTAGTCATGAGAAAAGCAGAGAATGGAGTCACAGGATGGTGCTAAGTCCAGCCCCAGCAGAGACAAGATCTGGTTAGCACATCCTGGGTAATGTACCCAGACAAAAATTCCCACTGTGGCAAATTGTGTAAAGAAGAAACTACTGGTACGCATATGACCTTAATTCGGGCAGAGGCATCTCTCAATAATGAGATCTTAACAACTATAAATTTGAGAGCATTTTTTAAACTTTTATTAGTATTTTGGGTAAAATGTTTGCCTCAGGAAGAGATATCTCCTTTTCTAGAAGTCACAACTCATCTTTGAAACACAGATAGAAGATGAGAGTTTTATGCAGCCTGTTGCCAGGGTAGTGGTGATTGCAGAGGTGCTCCATTTCTGCAGGGCTCCATGAGGTTGGTAAGATTTCTAAGATTTCTCCTCTGAGATAAAGCTTTCCTGAGGGAACATGATGCTTTGCTTTCTGCCCATCTGCCCTTCTTATTTTCCCCCTTCCTGAGGCTCAAACAATCTGCACAAATAAAAGATTAAGTTTTATGACTGTAAAAATCCTGTAAATCCGTAAAATGTCTTGGTTGAGGAATGGGATGCAGACATTGCTAGTGAAAGGTTCAGATTTCCATGATTCCTTGACAGGTTTTGAATATGAAACTTAGGAGCTACAGTTAAAAACACAGGCTCATAGTACCTAGTTCAGCTCCTCTTTACTCCTGAGACCTAAACTTTAAACAGATAAGTTTATTTATTTACTTATCCCCAGTTAAGTAAATTATATTTCAAATTATGCTTGGGGATACCTAATTCTTGAGACTACTGTAAATTTAAGGACTATTTGATATTTAAGGCTGCCTGCTGAGATTTGCAATGCAGCTGTCTCTCTTCCTATTGCTCCTAGAGGGCTCAGGCTGGTAAAGGCTTCTCAGACTGTCTACTGGCTTGGGCCTCACACAAAATGATGCTGGCGATGACCATTGCATAGCTTCATGTTTGGAGAACACAACACAATGATGTGCCCAAGATATGCTACCCAACCCCAGAGTAAGGGCTGGTTTCAGAAGGAGCTCTCAACTTCTTCCAGAGCTGTCAGATTTTACATAGTGAGAGAGTGACTGTCTTAATTACTTGGACACTTGCGTGGGATGTTAGTTCTGATCTCTGCTGGGAATTTTGATTAAACAGTCTTTAGAGAAGGCGTTCATGAATACACATTGGGATAGAGGAAGGCAGCTCTTAGCAGTGCTAATGTGCTACAATCAGAGAGGTGTAGGACACACCTGTCCTCACTGCTTTGTACCACTCACTTAGGCAGCTCTTTGCTGGCAGTTATAATTCCCATCCTGAGGCTTCTGATGGACCACACTCCCCCCCTCCCCCCCAATCACAGCAGGAGTTTGAATAACTCAGGGCTACCCATTCTCCTACAGAAAGCAGTGGTCTAAAAGTTAAGGACACAACAGTCTATTGTCAAGTCTAATGGCCTAATTTAAGTCCCTCTGGGGATCTCAACCAATGACTTTTTGAGTATGCAACTGTGAAGGCTTCCTATATTTTTAGTCATGAACTTAAAGCCTTTTTGCACTTTGACCTACTAAATACACATTTTACTGGTGTAGAAAGTGTCATAAAATGTTGTTTTGAATTTTCTCAGAAGGTATGGACTGCTGTACAGGCAAGATTGGTTTGTTTCATGTTTTGTTTGAGTGTAGGCAGCTTCCATTTGACACTACACTGATGTAGAGTTTTACCTTTGTAGTAGTTGGTATGGTAGTTTAGACTGTGTTGTCAGTGCACCTAAAAAGGGTATGAGACAATGACTGTATAAATTTGGGGAAAACAGCATCTGAAGACGACAGATTATACTGTGAATTCGCTGTGACTAATGATAGAATACTGGTCACTAAGAGAAATTTGTATAAAAATCTTAGAGGGATAACAGGACTATGGTGAATACAATATGTGTTTACAGAGTTTAAACTTTAACAAATCTCATACTGACCAAATTGTGATACTGGGGATATAATAAAAGTGTTTGTAACTAACGTATTGGAAAACATTTAACACTGTCTTTTAAAACTCTACTAGCTAATCAATTTTAAGTCTTGTTCATGAGAATTGCTGCTAAAGACAATAGCGATTGCTTGCTGATGCACAACACATATTGATACAACCAAGTGCCTAATTTGATACTGGACTGCATAGACTGTCAAGTAACAGGCAGGAAATTATTTATCCTTCTCCATTCCCTCTTGCTCTGTACTGCCCTTAAACCATTTTTTTTATATGTTTCACTTCAAAGTCATGTCAGCTTTTACTTTGAGAGTGGGTTATGAGCAGTATTGGGAAAAGAAAGATAAAGAAAGAAAATTATACTGAGGATATCAGACAAGAGCAGAGAAATACCAAAGGAAAAGTCTCCAATCTTGCCAGAAGTCATGCTTGCCAGTAATTAGTGGATATGGTTTTGGAAAGACTATATATTGGACCGGGCTGCAGCTTTGCAGATAATTGCTATATTGTAGTAGCACTTACAATGCTCACTTGTGCATCATTGCCCTGCTACATCACACGAAAGAATAAAACCAAGCCTTTACTACAAAGATTTTACCTCTGGGGATTTTTGCTGGGTTTGGTTTTTTTTTTTTTTTTTTTTCTGGGAGAATTGTCTTTTTTCTTTTTTTTTTCCCCTTAGCTAGATTACCATGAGATTTTCCCTCCTGTCTCCCCTAAAGACAAAGGTAGTCCTGGACTCTGGCCTGTAAAGACACCTCAGTCTCAAGTAACTGTGAAGCTGGACTTGTGGGTTTTCCTAGTTATGTTCAGTTATTAAATCCAGATCACCACAGACATCGGCACAATAGATGCAGATATTTTTCAATGAGATTTTTCAAAACTATAAAAAAAGGGATTTTTGATTGTCATGTTTTTACTGGACAATTGGGCAGTAAAAAATACTGAGCATTTTTCAGGAAGATACATAGAAAAGGGATTTTTTTTTAAAATTACTGACACAATAAGTAAGATTAGAAAACTGAAGACAGACTATAGCCTTGTTGGTCTCTTAGCTTCACAATTAGTACAATTTGATGTTAAACCATTGCTCACTCCCCTGATCTGGTATGAGTCTGCTGTGTATTTAGTTCATTTTCGCAGAGCTGCTCTGGACAGACATTATTAAAGGGAAGCTTAATATTTCTATTGATCATTAGGACAACAGCTAAATATTAGTTTTGATTGCAAGATTTGATATTTAGCTATTCAGCTGAAGGACTTTCTTCTCAAAGTTCTTGGCAAAACCCTTTATGCCCAGTGCAGTATGGAAAGGCAGCTGCGCAAAACTACAAATGCTAACAGCATCCAGATAAAATTTTTCACTTTATACTCCAGCCTCCCAAATCAAAGGGTCAATAAAATATTTTCCCTTCTTTCCATTCAGACTGTGTTTGACTTTCTTTTGTGAAACACATTATTTTATTAAACACATTATAGTAACTAAGTTGAAACAAATACGCAATTGGTTACTAGCAAATATCCATTTGGAATGGCTTTATATTTTCTCTGGCACAGGATTACCACAAACAATCACAACACTGTAAAGAGATGAAGCATGTCTCATCAAAAATCAGAGTGTGCTACAGTTTAAATCTATTAAATCTATTTCCGCTGTGCAAATATTGATGCCAAGAGACATGTAAGGGAATACTGCACTATCTGCAACGTTTCAAAAACATATTTGGAGTTTCCTTATGGTCATAGTAGGGAAAAATTTATCGAACAAAACCATATGGAAACATGTGTTTTTGGATACTAAAATACTGTCAATGTTTTACTATAGATGTAATATCTTGTACCACTATAAACTACCTTACCCCACCAGAAAACTTAACTATTTTCCTCTCTAGTGATTGTAAGATGGAACAGATGGGTTGGTGCTAAACCCACCATAAATATGAGCTGGAATAATGAAAATTGAGAAGGGGGCAGTCCCTTCTTCCAAGTACTCTTTTTGATAATGAAGGGAATTAGGAAAGAATGCAAGTAAATGTGTTAAAAAAATCAAAGGTATTTTCAGAAAATAATTAGGAATTTTAAAATTTCAAAACTATTCAATTTTTATACACATCAAATGTATTAATTTTGTAAAAACATTAATTAACAATACTGCTGATATAATATCATAAGATAATTTGGAGAGACTTGAGGAAATCATCTAGTGCAAGCTCTTTCTCAAAAAGCAGGCTCAGATGTGAGATCAGACTAGACTGCCTATAGCTATATCCACCCTGGTCTTGAAATCTTCCAAGGACGAAGGCTGATCAGCATCTCTGGGGAATCTGCTCCACTGCTTCACTTTCCTCTGAGCAAAAAAAGCCTCTTTATATCCAGCCTTCACTGAGTAAATATAGTAAAAGAGTAAAAAGGAGTAGTGTGTGTTGCACACCACAGCTCTACAACTCATAAGCAGCTCCTGGGCTAGACATACAGAGAGGGCTTCAGCACCTGAAGCAGTAGTGAGAAGCCACATCCAGCATCCAGCAAGGACAATCAGTCCATCCCCATTTGTAGGTGCCTAAATGCTGGTGCCTGTCACACAACCAGCCACTGCTGGAGTTCAGAGAAGTGACACTTTAGAGCTAGTTAGGAGCTTCTACCCCCAGCAAAACACTCTGCCCTCCTGCCCACCATGGCAAGAGCACTGAGTGCTGACCAAAGACTGGGCCGCTGGGCACGGCCTACAGCCCAACGTCTAGACCATGGAAGTTAACTCCTTTTCTGCAAATCTACTTCCAGGTGCATGAAAAAAATGGAAAAGTAATGTTTATGGATTAGCCACCAAAGCAAAGGGAACTATTGGAAAAGGTAGTGGGGAAGCAACAGAAATATTTACAAACAGCAAGTAAAAATATTTGGGTATGTGCTGTAAACAATCTGCCCTAAACTTCATGTGTAAACAAGTTTTTCTTAAAAATTGTTTTGGTTGTTGTGGACAGTAAAACAAAGAAGCAATAAGACTGGCCAAAGACTAGACAGAATGTAACAAAGATTTAAAAGAGGAAATTTATAATAATCTTTATGAATTAAAGGTCTAAAATACAGATAGTGGAAAGGGTAGTTAAATACAAAATAGTAAATGAATGGCTAGCAGCATTAACAGAATTCATAAGCACTCCTAAAAGTGTATGTGGAGAAAAAGGAATCGTAATAATGATTCATTCCTTGGAAGGTGATAAATTCAATAGTAATGATGCATGACAAAATATGCTTAACAAGTGTTTTTATCCTATATTTACATAGAGATGGAACAATCCATTCACATCTTGCCAAAACAGAGGACTCTTGAAAACCCTGTCAAGGCAAGCTGCTGTAATCACTGAGATCTGGTAACTTACATGCAGGAGTTTTAAGAATTGATTTTAGAAGGTGTCTGGACTGCTGGGCTTAATTGCTGATATTTATTGGAATTCTGGCAAAGCTCCACTTAAGATACAAAGAGGCCATATGGGAAAACAGAAAGTGGAACATCTTCAGTGATTACAGAGCTATTACTATAATTTCTATGCTAAGCAAATTAATGAAATGGTTGACAGATGAACTCAGGCAATAAGTGAAAAAAAAAAGTGATAGAAATATAATTCAACAAGCTATTATTTTTTTCAATGACATTGCAAAACTGAATAGAGTTAATCACATTCATGCAGCTTACTTGGATTTCTCAGTAGTATTTGTCTTAATGCTGCACAGTATTGTTATTTAAAAATAGAAGGCTATAAAATCAATACAACAAATTTAAACTGATTGAAATCTACATGATAGATCTCAACATATAACTATTAACAAGAAGCCATTCAAAAAGAAAATCATAGGTTTCTAAAAATCCCTAATCTAAGCTGTCCCATAGATGCACATTGACTTGAAGGAGACTATAATATCATGGGTGAAAATGATGCAGAAGAAGCAGAGGAGGAGCAACTCATAGAAGTCATTTTCATGAAGCAGCATGAGTTTTAGAAAAATCACAGAAATTTGGCCAAATGCAGGGATGTTTGCCTAAAAATAAAGGCTCCAGGTCATTTTAGAGGAAGAGGGATAAAATATGTGCAAGACCACCAAGGTTCAAGGTTTGGAAGTAAGACAAATTCAACTTAGCCATAACAGAGCCTCAGAAAACAGAGGATTCTTTCAGACTTGAAATTAAGATTGAGCATTATCCCAAGGATATATTTTAGTAGAATTAATACTTTACTTGGCTTCATAAATCAATTATGAAGTTATGTTGTGCAGTATATCAACTATAGCAGCCACTGGAATGTTTGAATAGGAATCATTAGAAGAAATTAGATTTTTTATTCTTAGTGACCTTTATCAAGCCCCATGATGCATATACATTATTTTTTTCCTATCTCTACCATGAAATTCTGATACTTTCATCCTTAGCAAGTTTAGCTAAGGATGATACATTAAAAACAGCATATGAGAAAGTGGTCAGTATTATTATGGCTTAAAAACTTCTCAATTAACACTTACAGAAAAAAAGTAGGATTTGATACAGAGAGTAACAGTCAAGCTGAAAATATACCTTTGCTACAAAAACCTGTTTCTCAGTAGCTTAATAACAGTACCTGTAATACTATGTCAAGGGCACAATGAAACTTCCAACATATGTACACCTTAAGTTTAATGTTAATTAAAAGCATTATCAGGAAGAGAGGAATCAAATAGTAGAAAAGACTAGTGTGCGTGATTAATAAGCAAAGCATTCTAGAGGAGTCCAATCTGGTATTGTTCTGGCTGAGATCAGAAAAATAACTCATACCCCTCAGAAATACGTTAGTGCACTCACTAACAATGCATCGCTGACAAGTTTAAGATGGTGTGTTTTCTATAATCCTTTGGAATATATGAAATAAAGGTACTTTTCAACTATATCTACATCATCAGAAATCAAAAGCTTGACATACTAGAATTGACTAGTTGACATGGAACTGGTCTACTTGACATGGTGGTGTTTGGTCATACGTTGGACTCGATGATCTCAGACGTTTTTCCCAACCTAATTGATTCTGTGATGGTCAACATGTACATGCAGACAGACCTTGAACTTGTATGTAGCCTTTTAGGAGCTGAACCTGAGATGCAAGAAAACACTGAATCCCATAAGTATGGGGGAATTTGAGAATCTAACCAATAAATTGGTCATTAAGAAGACTAACACAATGGTAAAGGCAAGATTTAGGTTGATTACCTTCCTGTTATTCTCCAGTTACCAGTCCTGAGGAATATGAATCCAATAACTCATAAGCTTTCATGCAGTTAGTAAGCATTTCGTCACATCCTCTCAAAGGCAGCTGAAGAATTATGAATCTGACTTTTAAAGTTTGCTTACTTTAATATAGAGGGAACTGGTGCATCCTGGCAAATAATGCCTTTCCTTATTTTGCTTTACCTTGCCTTCCATGCCCTTTCTTGCCCTTCTGTGCTCTGCCCTACCCTAAGTGATTTATTCACTGCATCAGTGCATTTAAGACATCAGAATGGACAGTATTGCTTCATATTTCAAGCCAAAAAAGAAAAGTTTTTTTCATGTTAACTCCAGTTTTTGAATTCCCATTTTGAGACAAGAGGTCATGGTAAATAATTTTGGCCCAAGCAAATCATTAAGCCATTTCACCTTAAATATTGCTTTTCTAATTGCAATTAGCAATACTACATGTTTAGTACGTAGCACGTTAAAGTAGATATAAGCATTTTATTATTACAAATCACACAGTTTTGTATCAGATAAACTTTTATAAAATGATACAGTAACATGAGAGGTTCTGGTTTTTGTTCCGAAGGCAAATTATGTGTGGCATACAGAAACATCTTTGGGGATGAGATAAAACACATCAATTCTGTTGTCCTCATATCACTCACCATGGCAATTGTTTAAATGACTCAGATGAATATCTTCCCTTTTTCTTATGTAGTGATTTGCGTGATAAGAGGGCAACGGAGTAATAAAAGTGTATATTTCACTGGTGGTTATGAAACACTTTGTGCCTGAAATAAGTATAGTGAGTAATGGCATTTGCAAAATTAGTTTGTAAACGATGCTTGCAGACTTAAAATGAGTCAAATACCTTGTAGAAAATAGTCCAACATACATGTTGACAAACCAATCTAGGGCAACAGACTAGTGAGAACCAAGGCAGCTGATTACTGTCCAACACAACTCAAATTTGAAACTTCAAAGAAAATTGCCTGAGAATGTATAGTAAAAATTTATGCTGCTATTTTCTCTCTCCAATTTTTAATTGAAAACATTAATGAAGTTAGTTTTACAAAAAAAACCCTGAAAACCAAACCCGAGCCAAGCCAAACAGAAAACACCCTACCACTTGTTGGAGTCCTTGAGTACTTTTAAAGAGATATTAATCTGATTTATTTACATGACCTTAGGAGAACCAAGCATATTTACTTGTTTATTTTTCAAACATATTCACAGAAAAAATGTCTTAAGCACTTGTATAAGAAACACTGGTAAATTCTATCTGGAATAAAGCAAAATGAACTGTTTAAAATTTCTATACAAGGGGATTGGAAAAAACCAGAAGTAGGAAAAACTTTTTTCCTTTTAACAAATTATCTAAGGCAAATCTTGTAAGATTAAATATGTCCTCCTAAGTAAAGGGCAGGTATGTCAAACCATGAGTAAAGTAATATACTAGAAAAGGGATGAAAAGTTAAGAACTTCATCCCTGAAGATAAATCAGTGATCTAACAGATACAAACAGACCAAACAGATACCAGCACAAAGCATGCAAATATTGCAATAAAGTTTAACACCTTGCCAGCAACTGGGTACTAAAGCTATGCTTTCCAATCTAACTGTACCTCTTTGGAAGATTTGTCTTAAAAAAAGAGACAAAATCAGAAACTGGTGCTATTCAGACTAGGAAGAATCAAACAAAGGAGTGTAAGTAGGAATTTCAGAAGCTCCCAGCTCCACACAAGTACCTGTAGATGGGCCCTGCAGAGGAGTACAACAGCTTTGGCAGCCTGAAGAAGCCCTCGCTCCCTTTTATTTGCAGCAATCTGTTTTGAGCTGGACTAGTTCCTTGGCGTGCAAAGAAGCTCCACATGTAATGTTCTGGTACAGTTTTGGGTCCTGTGTTGTGTTTTTTGCATAAAGAATAATGTTTCATGCCAATGAACAGTTATATCTTACTGTCAAACTGTGGCCCCAGTGTTGGTCAATGTCATGGCTACTAACTTCTGATGTCCTTGCCTTCAAGACACATATACCTCAATGCTGTGCTACATGCTGAGGTTACTGTGAATCCAGAGCCACTCAGAGCTGCCCAGTAAGACATGCTGAGGTGTGGAATCTATCCTAATTCCTGATCCCCTTGGAGGGATCAAGTATGTCCTAGCTCTTGATTTCACAGCCTGCTTGGACATTCACTGAAAAAGAAAAATCTACACCTAAAGTTGGTGGTTTTTTTGCTTTTTGGTTTTTTTTTGTTTTGTTCTTTTTTTTTTTTTTTTTAATTATTAAATGGAAATATGAGACGGCTTCCTTTTGGCTAGTAGCTCCAGTATCAGAGCTCTCATCTGGGAGCTAGAAGCACTTGGTGCTAGTGCTTTTTTTACTGAAGGCTCACCCCAGCAGACCAGTCTGACGACAAAGCAACTGTTTAGAATCTAAAGAAACAAAACCACTCATCCCTCTCTGTTGAACCTTATATTGGGTATTTAAAGAGCTTTCAGCCTGAAAAAAGCAGCATGAAAATCTGCAGGGCTTGGCAGAGCCGTCATTCACAGAGGAGAAGGAAGAGGAAGACTCCAGGCACCAGCAGCAACTTCTCCCTGGCTTAGCCCCAGGCTGCAGCACCAACCACACTGAGTGGAAGCAGCTGACCCAGTCTTTCATGGGTGTCCTGATGAACCAGCATGCTACAAATGCACAGAACAGATTGAATCCTTCGGGCAGTGTAGACTAATGTTTATTTAGGCTTAGGATCCAGATGGGGCTCAACTCAAGATAGGTGTTCTGCTGGTCAGTGCTGTCAAAATCAGATGTTTTTAAAACCTTCAGACTTAGGAGCTTTTAATCACTAATAGTTACCTTTACAGTTTTTCTTTCTTTTTCTTTTTTCTTTTTTTTTTTTTTTTTAAATTAACTATCAAGCTTTGGGATTCCTGGTCTCTGAGGTCTGTTTTAGTAACTAAATCTTTTTGTGGTGACGGGCCTCTGTGACTAAAGGGTTATTTTCATTCAGGTCCCAGATTAATCTTGCATCTTGTGACTATTCCTGCAGTTCGGTTCCAACTCAGAGGCAAACACCTGGAACAGCCTCATCCTAGCCTTTTTTAGAGAACATACAGGAATTTGGATGATTTGGCCTCTTTATTTACAAAATTGCCTCATTTATAGACCCATCTTTTCATTATTGAATTTCTTGGTTTGTGCTATATCTATGGTATTCAGCTTAAGTGCTATTAATGTCCTATTTATTTTATGCATGCATATATCCACATATTATTGCCTAATGAACTTTAGAACAGATCTGATTATAAAAGTTGTACTCAATGCAGTCTTAACGCACTCCCATCAGGAAGGTAAATATAATTCACTTCATGCCTATCAGTAAATAGCAGCTTGAAATCAGTGTTGTGCAGAATAAGATATGCTTACCATCAGCAGCCCTTTATAAGCGTAGACAATCCCAAGCCAAATTGTCATGTGGGTGTTTTCACAGTGCTCCAAGATTGGTCGGATGGAGATATCTCTGCCTGCAGGGTCCGGCTGCAAAAGTAAAATGAGAAATATTTGGATTCAGATTCCCTTTGCATTCACACCTCAGTGGAACTTAAACGTATTTTCAGTAGATTGAGGATGTGTAGAATACAGAGCAGACAACTTTAAAATAACTTGTGATGAGTGCAGACCCATGAACCTGCAGAGAAATACAGTGAAAAGCAAGGATATGAGGAAACAGCTGCATGACAGCTACCACCTGGTGAGGTCACATCTACTGCAAAACAGAAAGAAAATGTCTGAAGTCACTCTGTATTTAACATTGTCAGTCACATTTATCAGCTTTAGGACGTCTAATTTTTCTACAAGGCAAACAGCTTGAAAGCACAGGAATGAAAATGAATGTATTTAAATTCATCTTTCCTTTCAACTGTGGTTCCTGTGTCACTGGCAAATGGCTGATAAACAATGTATGAAACATTGCTGTGTTTCAGGTGTTTTTTTATTGATAACCATGAGCTAAATCAAAGTCCATTTACTATGGAAACTACAGCAGTAGCTTAGAAGAGAGTATAAATCATCAAAAATAGGAAAAAAAAAAGTCCCTTTAGAGCCAGGGATTGCCTATACAAAATGCAATACTGCTAGGAGCTTTACAGCTTTCCATTTATTTTGAAAAGGAGATTGTATAATATTGCAGAGTCAAGAGGACTTGGATACTGTCTGGACTGTTTGTATGAAGACTCAGAGAAACCTGAAAGAACCACCTCTTGCCTTCCTCACTTTTTTTTTTTCTTAAACAGGGGAAAGAAGAGTTGCCATACAGAGCAAAGGGGTACTACCTACTATGCTGTATACAATTAGAATATATATTAGGGTCTGGTCAAACTGTAAACAGCTTGTTAATGATGTACGTTGTATAGGAACACAAGGATCTTCTTGCATGTGATTCTAAGAGATCTTGTTTTACTTACATGCCACAGAACACTCCTGTTGGCTGTTCTGAGAAATGTGTACCTACAGTCTGTTGTGCTTTACATAATATTGAAGGCTATTTTTCCTTTCTACTTTGAAACACTGGATCTGAACTTCAGCCAAGCTAAGATCAACCCAGACATAAATTTCTGTACCTGGTTGCCTCACTGGGCTTTGCAAATTTCCTTTTTGATGAATCAAATGTGTAAAATGTGTCATGCAGAAGTGTAATGGTTATTATATAAGGAAAATTAATGTTTTCACTAACTCAAATGTAGAAGGACTTTGGAAAGATCTGAATAATTTTCTAAAGCTTATTCTTGCTGCCTCTGATGGTGCATGACTTTTGCAATGGATTTCAGTGGTCAGCATTAATCTGCAGCTCACTTTCTTCCATTGG
Organism: Pseudotriccus pelzelni; assembly: GCA_035584735.1. Taxonomy (NCBI): domain Eukaryota; kingdom Metazoa; phylum Chordata; class Aves; order Passeriformes; family Tyrannidae; genus Pseudotriccus; species Pseudotriccus pelzelni. The sequence goes on along the minus strand of JAWMRA010000078.1, from coordinate 88,670,948 downwards.
TATTTTGTGGGTGAGGCACTGCCCCATACCTCATATACTGTAAAAAAATAATGTAACAAATAAGTAGATAGACGAGGTGGTGGAGAAAGCCCAAACAATATTATGCACTGCAAAGTCAAAGGATTCACAATTTTCTTTGCAAATCCTTCAGTAGGCAAGACATTAACATTTAAAACCTTTTCCTACCCTGGACTTCTGTAGAAAACCTGAATAGAAAAAAAATAAAGCTCTTTGAAAAAAGATATCCTAAAATAAAATAAGATAAAACTGAAGGCAACAATATTAAGTCTCCCAGAGAGACTCCATCCTAGTGGTTGTTGATAGCAGGCAAACAACCATTAGCTAAAGAATATAAATGACTGTAAGCATTTAGTGTCATCTACAACATTTAAGATGCTACAAATGTTTGTCTGGGGATCAGTTGAACTCCCTCATTCTCCCTCATCAGTGACACAAGCCCAATGCTAAATTTTAGGTACACTGAAAGCACTCTTTCACATCAAAGTTACAACCTATAATGTTCAACATAATTTCTTTCTACTATTGAAGTAAAGTTCACAGGACAAATCATTCACATAGAGCTCTGAATATGTAACTGATGTGTGAACAAGACTGTACTACAGAGACATTTTTCTGAAATTCTAAATTACACCTAAGCCTGCCAACAACTTCATCCCTCATGGTCTGGAATTACAGAAATTACACAAAATGTAAGGATGTGGTCATCAGACTGTTGTTTTTTTAAAATTTTTTTTTCCTTCAAACTGATGAGTCAGCATAAGACTCTCTCTTTGTTTCCTCAGTTCCATGACAATCCTGCCATGTATTCCTTCTATTTCAGCTTCATCCTTTTCTGAAACAAGAAAGTGTATAAATAATTTAGATTCCACCTGGTGTAATGGACAAAGTCATGTGGTTCATTTCACTTATTCCTGGACTGAAAACTCCAGTCACACTTGGACTGAAGGATTCCACCACTTTTAACCAGCTATAAGTAACTGGAATAATTCCTTGTTTCGAAGAATATTACTGAAATGAAAACTGCAGCTTGGTCTGTGGAAGTTTATATTTTTCTTTTCCCTATGTGGTTATTCTCTAATTTAATTTACTTCAAAATTGGAAAGCATATATCCCTTCATTACTCAAAAACTTTCTTTTGAGATCCAGACAGAAAAATGATGAAATGAAAAATGTAACTTGTTTTCAAATACTATTACAGAAAAAACATAATTTCCTTAGTAAGAAGATTGTCAGATTTTGTGAGGCATGACAGTTTAAAATTTATGTTAATTAAATAAAACAGTGTATTTATATTTTCTTTGGGAAATAGGGAATCTTGTGAAGTGCTCTAGTGGGAGCAGGGAAAGAGGATAATGATTGCAGCATTAGCAAAAGTGTACAGGGGGCAGCACTTTCTTTTCAAAACAATTTCCAGATCCACTAGGTTGTAATATTTTAAACAAAAATTTGCCAAGGTTCTGTGCATGTGGAGTTAAACATTGATAGGTAGCAGTAATTTTACAGTGAACTGATTTTCCTGATTACTTATCGCTACTGCAAAATGACATTCCTGTTATACCGCTTTTAATTTGCCATTCTGTTTCTTCACTGATTTTGCATGAATTAAGTAATCATAGCAAACAGCTGGGTTAAAAAAAAATTATATTTTCTGATGTCAAAAGAATTTTTAAAAACTCTACAATTACAGCTGAATGGGACACTTGACTGACCTCTCTAATCATCCACCATTTGTGCACTTTGTTACTGCTTTAGAGAGGATGACAACATAAATGCTACCAATGATTATATATGTACTGGAACTTTGCCCTTTCCTTTTATAGAAAACAGTCTCGATGCCCTTCAGATGTCATTCTCAAAAGCCTGAAGACCTTCTATCTTGTGATTAGGCTGAAGCTTTCCTACCTCTTCTGAAACCTAATAAGATTTCTGACATTGACATCAATTTCTGGAGTGCTTTCAGCAGTTGAACGTAAATAGTTTAATCTGTTCACTTCATACAAGACTTGTGTATCATCACCAGTAAAATGCTTGTTTTACATGAGATCTGCTTTGTCTAGAAAGCAACCCAAACCAGTAAACAGATTACCCACAGAATGTTTATATCCCCTCTGTGTGTGTGTTTAAACTATTTTTAGTCAATTCTGTAGTCCTCTGCTCTTCAGTCTGCCTGGAGGGCTGGCAAATCCTCATCATAACAGGTGAGAAATGGCTTAGATGGGTATTGCCAGAGTGAGGAGTGAAGCTTAAAACTACCTGGAACCATCAGGGAAATTTGTAGTGATGACAGACACTGCCGAGTGCCTCCTGCCTTCCTACATCCCCTCCAAATAACTGAGCAGCACCAAGACTCTTGTTTCCTTCATGTACCTTATGGATTGCAATACCAAACTACAGGCTTGGTTTAGGTTGTTTTCCAGAGTGTTCTGTGTTAGGAAGGCAGAGAGACAGTGCTTCAAGCACAAGTACCATTTTAAATGAACAATTACGTCCATTTCCTTTAAGAATCTGGTTCCACTTGAATAAACAAATGTATTCATTGAATTCCTTGTCTTAAGATCAAGTGTGGGAAGACACAGCAAAACAGTCTGAGGCACCTGTGCCTTCAGGGCATGATGATGGTATTTGATCCATATAGAAACATTTCATCTCTTTTTTTATTCTTTTTTTTTTTTTTTTTTATTCTATAACTATAATCTCTTAGCAGCTATTATAATAGCCAAAATCCCCCTGGAAAAGGAAGATATTTGTACGATGCCTGATGTACCTTTGACTGATTTTGTTCTTTATAGCCATTCCTTTTCTACAGTTCCACAAAGGTCTTAAAAGAAAGAAGGGCCTATGTTCCATGGGAAACTTCCTCCAGCAAATGTCCATGAAGTACAGAGTAGGCTAGCACACAGGATTCAAAAGTCCTTGACTTTCATAAAGTACTTCTTGTATATGGTCACTTCTTCAAGTCCCTTGGCCAGTACAGCAGATGACTCTATTTACAGAATTGTGGTGTTGCCGTGTGACAGAGCTCGCAGGTGATCAATCTCAGCACACATATGAAGAAACTTTGCAGATCTCCAGTATGACACTGTGCCATTTGTGAAGCTGCAGTTTCACAGCTGCTCTGTGAGAGAACCAGAACATTAGGCCCCAGACTTTTCCACAGATGGATATGGAACACAAGGTAAATAGTTGCAGCTTCTGTTTACTAGGTCTAAAATAAACTGCACAGTCTCCATACTACATGAAAATACAGGATCATACTCTTCTGTCACATGGTTAAAATGATCTTCATATACCATCCCAGTCTCTGTTTTATCTTCCCTTTAAATGGTTTCAATCAAACCAGCATGAATTAGATAACTCCGGTGTTTTTAGTTCGGCACATTTAACAGTCATATGAAGCTCAAATGTGATTCCTTGTCTTAAAATTCAGACTTTGCTAAATTCGAAGATCATCCTTACTTCTTAAATGAACTTTTTTTTTTTTTCTTTTTTAAGAATAGTTATAGTTGGCTTTTTCTATAAATTCTGTACAGGTGTTCCACAAACAGATTCAAACAGTTTGAGTATGCAGTGTGAAATTGAGAGCTAGGCTCTCAATTACTGATGAAAAGAGAAAAAGAAGGATCAGATGCTGTTGACTTTCCAATTACTTAGTAATTTGAAGGCACTTTTACAGCAAAACAACTGCGATATGAAAAAGAGATTTTCCAGGAAAGGGTTCCCTTTAATTTCATATATTTTTTACGTTGTGCAGTCACAGCTTCCATTAATGCAAAGTAGGAAGTGCAATACTAAGCTGGGGTAACTCACTTGGAATATCTTCCAACTAAAAATTTGGTAGAGTAAAACCTTGTCTTTGTTCATGTCTAAATTTGGGTTCAGATACATTATGAATCACATTGTTTGTTATGTAGTAGCTCAGTCAAGTACAAAACTAATACTGAATTCTTACAGTCCAGTGAAAAATTTAATTTCTATTCAAGATTAATTGAGGAGTTTGGACATTCCTGCAACATTCTAATGATTGAGAACTGAGGTATGAAGTGTTTCAGGACAGAACTTTCTCACGTAGATCTGAATGCACACCCCTTCCCCCAGTGACGTGAGCTAAAGGATATCTTTAGGCTGTCCAGGGGGATTTCTGCTTCATTCATTTTCTTGTTACCCAGCTTCCCACCCCACCTGAGTCAATGCACTGGATTTTAAGCATTATCTGGCTGCATAAAAGCTTCAACAACTAAACTCTTCCCACAACTCAAAATCCTGTTTATATTATAATCCCTAAAAACAAAATTCATTCTAAGTGGTATATTAGTACGGAACAGTACTTCTGTAATGGTTGGCTACCTAGAAATCATGACACAATGAAATTACATTTGCCAGAATACCAACATATATGTCCTTATTTTTTTATCCAGTAATTTTTCTCAATTTAGTTTTCTAAAGAATAAAAAAATGTACCATGTAAGCCAAGGAAAAAATAACTAACACACTGGGGCCTTCGAGGATATTGATGATGCTATTTTACATTACTCAGCTTGTTACATATAGAGAATCCAGGTTTAAACTTCCAAGTGGATGGGAGTGAAGAAAGATAGGAAAAAATCCCCAAAGTGTTAGAGATAACCACTGTAATTCCTACTATCCCAAAACAATAAAGTTTGGTAATACAGACACAGTGATACCACCCTGCAATATATTTAAAAGAAACCTACTTTTTAGGTCCCCATCTGTCTTTGGTATAAATAATTCCATAAATCAGTGAGCATACTTATTGTAAATTAGTGTGATTTAAAGATGATAAAATGCCAGGAGAGCTATTTATAAGCTCTTGTATCATGAATTTGTCCATTCACTTACTTGTAGGAAAAAATTTCCCATCAGCATTATTTATAACATCACTTTACTTAATGAGTTTTATTTTCCTGTTGTGGTGGTTCATTTTTGTTTGGATGAAACCGGATTTTGAGACCCAAAAGGTTCCCAGAGATTTCCTGCTATTTTTATTAAGACCATCCCCCAATCCAAGCAGTTTCATTTATTCACATTAACATAAAATGCAAAATAGCAGTTTAGACTGAATAAAGAAACCCCCGTGATCCCTGTGAACAACAAACTAGGAAATGAAAGTGAAAAGGCAAAATTCGCTTGTATCATGGAGTGTTTCAAACAACTGTGATGAGCCTTCCCACTCCACTCAGCTATTGCTTCAGTAGGAATTTCACATCATATTATTTCCTCAGAGAATGTTGCCCCAATTGCATATCTAGTGACTGGATAACGAAACGTTTCTGTGTATGCGCATGAAGGCAGAGGGACAAGTGTTACAAGGACTTGGTAAAGTATTCTCAGCAGTAGAACGCATGTTTTTCTTTGAAGGAAGGGCAAAGGGCCAAGATATGTAAGAAAAGTAGGTCAGAGGAATGAAGTCCCTTTTTGCTATCCAGACCCTCTTGCACTGCACAGATCCTTCCAGAAATTGTGCTTCTTGCTATCAGCTTCACAAACTGAGTATTTTCCTCTCTTTTCCCATGAAGCTGCCCAGAATTGCAGCTCACAAGCCAGACTGGCAGTTGCTTCTACTTTTTTTTTTTTCCTTTCTTAGCTAGATTTCCTGCTAAGCTGGGGGCCACGCCAGTCACTCCTTTTGGTGACTGAAGCAATTCAATGCCTCCTTGCTTACGGTAATGGAAACAGACAGCTTTCTTGTGGAAGTATGGCAAATGCGTAAAGGAGAACAGTAGAGCCAAACCACAGGGGACAGCCATGGACAAACTGTTTGGGTGGCCCCAGCTGGAACCAAAGAAGAGGCTCATTTTGCAGATAATGACGCTCCTTTTGCTAGTGCGTAGGCTTCGAGTTGTAAGCAAGGATATGACTTACCGTCCTTTCTGTGGCACTCAGAGAAATGGGATTTAACACCTTTCCTGTAAGCCGGATTTGCACCCAACAACTAGCAAAATCTATCATCAGTTACTTCTTCATGTAAGAAAAATGCTCAGGTCCTCTATTGTGCCCAGCTATTTGGGTCAAGGAGGGCAACAATCTCAACTCTGTAATCATCTTATATTTTCCATTTAGTGCTACAGTTTTTTTGATCTATGGATTATGAAAATATTTATTACTATGCTTATTTGCATTGCAGTGAAAACAACAACAAATCGACACTGGCTTCTTGCAGAAAGTGAAAACTCGATTCCTTGAGAGGGTGTAAAAACATATATATGAGGTGTGGGAGAAGAGAGAACCATAATGTAGGGTTGTACGACATTTTCAGAGGCAAATATCAATGGAGACCACTATCACCCTAGGCAGTCACTGGTAAATTAATAGTTTCCGGGCAGGGGCAAATAAAAAAAAGGATTATATCTTAACATTAAGGAACATTTTAACTTCCTCAGTTATTCTTTTATAATGTCCAAAATGGTAAGAAGATGGCCTGTTAACCCAGTGGAAGATTTTGCTGTTATTTTTATCGCTGTCAGGTCTTTCCATTGTTTTGAAAGATTTGAGGGAAATCTTTAATTTCTAAATGTCAAGACTAACATAATAACTATATTCCCATAATTACAACATGATAGTGGTAGCAGAAGCATGTACATCTCCTCCAAAGTCTGTCTAAAATTAGGTAATTCATCTTCTCCATCACAAAAGCTGCCCTGTATTAAATCAACTCCCAGTTTCTTGTTGACAGTCAAATGTAAGGTGCATCTCAATATGCAGAAGTACATGAAAACATTTGTCTTTTGTAAGATTTTGAAGATTTCAATTTTTTTTCTCCCACCTCACAACACTAGTAATGTATCAGATATAAACATTTTTATATACATTTTTCAGCCAAAAAATGGGTGAGGGAATAAATCAATAAAGGTCGGTCAACAGAAATATTTTGATTACTTCAAAAGATTTAATTTGATTTTGACCTTTTAAAACCGCTAACCTTCTTCAGTATAACCTAACTCCATTTTGAGAAGAAAGGTCATGCTGAATTCAAAAGAGATGTCCTTTAGTTAACAAAGGTCAACAAGAACATTTTAGCACTTTTCTACCGAAATAATTTTGTATGGAGAAAGTGGCTGAGATTGCCTTTTTTTTTTAATTTTTTTTTTACAAGTATATCAATCTTACTACTCTATGTTTTCTGAGAAAAATATTTCAATACTTAAATTAAGGAGTATGATCAGCAATAAGATTGCAAATCCACCGTTTTGTCAAATTACCTCTGAATATTCACACTTGCTAGTATAACTGATACTGTATCATTGCAGTGACACCAATGAATGAACCACACAGCTTTACAACTTTTACTGGCATAATTATGCCAGCAAAGCCTACAGACTGGAAGTCAGGACAGGTGATTAAAGGCACACAAAGCATGCCTTCCTCTTTGATAGAATCCTGCTTCAGGTGTGAAAGGTGTAGGCCTCAACAAGCTAAAATTATTCTCAGAATCTTAAATCAAAGTCTTTCCTGCTTTAAAGAAAAACTCTGAAGGGAGGCTTAGTATTTCATAGTTCTACTGACATTATAGTTAAATGAGACAATCTTGATAACTGTCTCATCATCAGCAAAACACAGTATATAGATTTTTATTGCATTAACTTAAGTTTGAAATAAAACATCTCCTTTAGGAAAAACATTCAGTGACAATGAACCTTTATAGCTCTTGCTGAGACAATTCTGTTGAATGCAAAAAAGAGGAACTAATTTTGGTTCTTATGTCTAAAATGAATAAGGTTCCCTTAGTTCTTACTATGTTTTATCTACTGAACTGAAAAACTACATAACAAAATTTTGTTGCTATCTTGGTAGTTACAGATTTTGGCCCAATAAACTCTTAATGTAGTCCTTGATAACCTACACGTTGTTTTTTACCATGGGCATGTTTTGCCTTTATTGGTCTTTATTGGGTTTTTTGCCTTTATTGGTCTTCAATGGATCATTGGACCAGCATGTTTCCTGAAAATTGGAATGGAGCATGCTAAACCCTGCAGACATATTCAGGATTAATAACATCATAATAACTAAGGTCAGGTTAGACCAAAGTATATGTATGAAATCACAGATGCTATAAAATGTCCCAATTTCTCTTTTCTCTGTTCCAAATGGATAGACAAATGTGAAGATAGTTTAAAAGCTACAGAAAAGAAAAAAGATAATTTTGAAATCTTATTCAACAAATATTTCTCTTGACTTCATATGAATATTTGACATGAATAGGAACCCACAACAGTTGCACTAAGGTACCTTAAAAGTTACTTGCCCCCAAACACAAAAAAGATAGCAGTTACAAGGATTTTTGATTTTTCCATTACGCCTTTCTTCTACAAATAGCTATTTCGGTGTTCCCATTTCTCTTGACGTTATTCAGAGCAAAGCAGGTAGTCATGGGAATTTTTTCTTTCTCTCAGTTCAGTAAAACTTTTATGCAACGTTTTTCTTAAATAATTTATCTTCTTTCAGCATCTGTCAGACCAGATTTGATTTAACACAAGTCTACCACAAGCTTTAAATGTTGCAGGTCCTTTGCTCTGATATACAACAGAAGAATTTTCAGTTTATAAAGCAAGCCAATGTGAAACAAAACCTACCAACCATAAAATCTATTTTATATTTCCATGGGGTTTTTTTACATTGTTAAATTCCAAATAATATATAATTTTTTGTTTTGTTTTTGAAACATATATTTGATATATACAAAGAGCACAAGCAGATAACTCTGAACATACTCTGCCTTGCAATTCTTAAATCTTCTTGACAAAAGCAGTACATTTGCTTATTTTAAAGGTTTTGTTTCAGTGAATTCTTGCATTAGAAGATAGAAGATAAAATGTTTATTTCCAAACTGAAGAATTATTGGAGGCATTAATCTGTAACAATTCTCTGATGTATTTTTATTTTTTTGTCTTTAACTAAATATACCATGTATACCTATAGCTATACATTTTTTCACTTGTTTTGAGCACTTGAAGCCATCCTGGTAGGTAGAAATGATTTTACCTACAAGCATCTTCCTATTAGAGGTGTATCATACTCTTTCCAGCATCAGAATGTTTCAGGAAACTGTATTGGTTCAGTATTGGCAGTAAAGCTTGTAATCTTTACCACAGAAATAACCACCTCAATGGATTCTTCAAGTCCGGTAAACTGCTTCATCAGCCTCTGAATCTATCCATCATTTTTTTAATAGGCTGTACTTCGCAACTTTATCATTCATCCCATTATTTTTTTAGGGATGCCCGTTGCCTATTGTGTCCCAATTGCAGTTATTTTAGCAGGTGAGCATGTGTAATTCTTCCAGAGCACTTCCAAAGCTGGCCTGAAAGCCATCAAAACCTCTTTCTCAGCATAGCCCTGACAGCTTACACTTACACCCAAGTTTTAATTTCTGAGATCAAGGCATTGAAGAGAAACAGTAAGGGGTCGAAGCCTTTGTTCTTGATACCACTTTTCACTGCTCACTGAGAGACCAGCAGAGGACAAGATAAGCACAGGGAGACAGGCGTTATTATCATGAGGACAGGAAAAGCAGCACATTTGTGAATGATGACTGCTGGTGTCAACCTGGTTTTTCTGACTTGGCTTCACCTGCTTTGCAATATCCACCTACAGCCACTAAGTAGCCTGTCACACATTCCTGAACAAACCTCTTCTGTCTGAGCTACCTGAGCAATTATAATGCTGTCACCATATCCCCCTACAGGTAGCAGTGTGACAAGACTTTAGAATCATAGAATTACAGAATCACAGAACCATAGAATTAACTGGGTTGGAAGAGACCTCTGAGATCATCAAGTCCAACCCTTGATCCAACCCCACTGTGATTCCTAGA